>CM038466.1:27056719-27776217 GCA_021464415.1 Lonicera japonica
GTATAAGTTAAAATTCTAATAAACTTATATAGGTTAAAAGAATACATAACCATTTAGACATGTCTGTGTAGTTGAAGCAGAGTATAATAGGACTACCATATCTATAACCACAATTTAGGTTATCTCCAATGACTTCTCTTTCATTGTGGTCTTTCTATTCTCTTTATATCATGTTAATCTTTGTATGTGTTAAAGTATTTAAAGTTTATACAATGTTTATGTCAAGTTAATACATAATTTATAATTATAGAATCTCTTTTAAAAAAATCTTAAATTGATATATGTTATTTCTCTCCCCTCTTTATATTGATCTCATTTTGAAAGCTCATCTTGAATATGGACCTTCTTGATAATCTCAATATATGAATACTTTTAAAGAACAAAATTTGTTAACAATGGTTCTGTAAAATAAGATGTGAAAAGAAAATTATAACACATCAAAATTAGTCGTCATATGATATCAATGTGCCACATCTCATATGGTGTACAAGACTTTGTTTGTGAGAGAACTTTTATACACAACGTAAATATGATTACCTTATCATGTTATATTTACAATGAGTAGAAATTGAAGTTATTTTAGTCCAAAAAATATTCCAAAACTTGTGTCTCACATGCATTTGAACAGCGAATCTACTCTAAAATCTGGGAGAGAAAAAAGGAACAGATAGAGATGTAGTTTACTAATTACTTGTCAGTTGTGCTTTTCAAGTTTATTGACCTAAATAACATTGCTCTTATATTAGGGGTGTACAGTTCGGATTAGATTTGTTTACTACTCAAACCTAAACCAAACTAGTCTAATCGATTTCAAAACTTTTGTATCCAATTCAAACCAATTGTACGGAAAAACTAGCCCAAATAAAAAAAATATCGGATTGGTTTGGATTGGATTGTAGGGTATAAATTTTAGTAAACAAAAAATGTTACTTAAAACTAAGAGAATGAATGCATGTTATCAAAAAGCCACACTTAACACATTTATTTTTTAGGTTAAATCGCACAAGTGAACAAATAACTCTATTAATTGAAGAGAGACGAAAATAATAATCACCATATATCCTACGCGTCAAATACAGTCTAATAGAATTAGTGGGTCTCTCATTTTGATTATTGAGAAAGGTTGTTAACTTTGATTATAAAGGGTGTGGATTTGGTTATTGGTTAAAAGATTGCTAAAATTTGATTATGCCATTGGGGTAGTATTTTTAGCCAACATTGTTAAAATTAATTATAATTGATATTTTGATTTTACCATTAGATATACTTTCATGGTATATTAATAACTAGGGTATACATGTGCCATCCAACATGGTAAAATAAAAAAAATCTGATAATAGGATAAAAAAAATTAACATGTGACGAATTTAAATCGACAAAATCAATCAGTCTATTTTGAGCCCATTGTCTAGTCTAGTTTAACGTTGTGAACAACTGAAACGTAAGTTCAATATATTTTCATGCTGGAAAAAGTAAAAGTATACCGGATTGAACCAACTTATTTTAAATTTTTTAAAGAGTCTTTTAATCATAATCCAACCACGTAATGACAAAATCAATTAGTCTATTTTGAGCCAATTGTCTAGTCTAGTCTAATATTGTGAACAACTGAAACATAAGTTCAATATATCTTCATGCTGAAAAAACTAAAAGTATACCAGATTGGACCGACTTGTTTTTAATTTTTAAAGAGTCTTTTAATCATAATCCAACCACATAACGTACGTCCTAACATATTGAGATGACCAATAATGTACAAACACATAATGTACGTCCATAAAAGTTACACAATAATTTTTCTTTTTTTTTTTTGCATAATTATATAGTCATAATGGATCTTGTTTAATTGATCTTAATTAGTAGATTTTAAATATTAAATTTTTATTTTTTATTTTAAGTTATGGCATTTTTAATATGGACAAAATAATTAGTATTTGAGAGTTTATTGTGTGTATATTATTGGTGTGAGTGTTTTAACTTTGATGTGACATCTTAATGTGTGTATATAACTAATGCACACCATAACATGTGTATTTTTAATTATTAGATTCTTATACTTTTTGGTGAAAATTTTAGTCAAAGATGGTGTTTTATAATATAAATATAAATGTGATAGTGTTTAAAACCTACAAAATTATTAGTGTAACGCTATTCATTAAATTAAATATTTATTTATCAAATTAGAAATTTAATTTATTCGAAGTCCCTACTAAAATGTATTTTATACTAAGTCAATTTTGTATATATAAAAAAATTGTAAATTATCTTTATAAAAATCTTATTAAATGAGCAATATTAACAAATGAAATGTTTATCTACAATTAATTTATCTATCCATTTAGTGAAATAAAAAAATATTATATAAATTTAATGAGATTTGTGTTTTTCCTAATAATAATAATAAAAGTCGGTGCGATAGCGTTAACAAGTCAGAAAAAATTGTTGCACCAACAATTAGTAAAATACCTTGAACTTGGAACGTCCATGTTTTATTTTGAATTTTTATTTGACATAATAATGATAATTATTAAAAATATATGAACAAAGGCCTTTAAGTTATGCTAAGTACTTTTTAAAATATCTTTCATCTTTCATATGATATGGTAATCTTATTCTATCAATATACAATAACAGAGTCAGGAATTTAATCGGGGGGGAGAGAGAATTTAAAGCACAAAAAAATATAAATTTAAAGTTACAAAATTTTAACGCAAGTAGGATAGCATTAATACTACAAATTAGTAACATTTTACGATATTTTATATTTTTAAAGAATTGCAAGACGTCTTTCTTCTCAAAAGAATACAAAAAATTTTGGATTTATACTTGATGGTGCAAATTAGTTGTCCAATTTACCTCGCTAACAACGAGCAGACATGTGACCGCCTATGTTAGTAGCGTCACTACCTTTCAGCAAACGGGGATTGAGAGCTCTGATCAGAAGGTATTCAAGAGCTAGAGCTCTCTTGGCGATTCTTCTAGTCCGAAGTATTTTTCGGGTGATGGATTGCGGAGCTCGGAATCCCAGCGAGCTCAGAGCTCTCTGGCCAACCACTGTGTCGGGAAAGATATAGACAGCATGGGCGACTATTACCAACTCCACCATACGCCACATAACCTCCTTCACCTTCATGTAATGCATACCCACTGCATTTAATGCACTGGAATTCATGGAGAAGTAAGATCAGAGTTGGTGATGGTCAAGGCATGGCTTCAGACCTGCTCTAGGGATTCTCCAACACGTTTTTCCTCTCAGTCATATATATAGAAAAAGTATTTACTTCTCTTACCAACCGAATTCAATAGGAAAAAAAACTAAGAATAATTAGCATAAAAAAGAGAGAGATAAGCATAACTACATAGCACACATCAGAACTCGTGACATAGGGAAGTTAAGACTTGTGTAGGTCGAATATACTCTTATTGTAATCTGGTGAGGATAGAATAGCTAGAGAGATTTCATGAGTTTGTAACAGCCACTCGGTGATATCAATACAAGGCAAACTAAGCTCCTAACTATATTCCACATAGGAGGAGTAACCCATATTTTCGTATGAGACCAACCTCCTCTATACATCTTTGACTCTCTTAACTTGCTGCATTTATTACGTTAATCATTTGTGTTAAGCTAATAATGTTTATTTTAATTATTTGATTTTGATTATAAAATTCATTTGATTAATCTAACATGTGTTTTGAATGAATTTAGCTTAAACTGATTTAATAAGCTCCATTGGTTTTTCGAAGTATTCCGAGAACTAAAACTGAAACCTTATCAAGTGTATCACCACTCCAAGAGATTCTCTCTACCCTCTCATGTACTCAAACATTCAAAAGCTTCAAGAAAATTCAAGTGAAGAAAAGGTATGTGAATGTTTAGGAATTTTTTGTTAAAGTTTTATACATCATGCCTTTCAACTAAACCAAATTAGGCTTTAAGATCTTTCTTGTAGAATTGGCATTAACATTTATGAGATAAGAAAGGTTGTGGGCTATTGTCCTTTAAAGGCTATAAAGTTATCATGGACGAGTATAAATAGTCGACTGTTGGAAAGAAAATAGTCGACTGTTTTGCCAATAGTCAACTATTTGATTCTTGACAATTTAAATTAAAGTGTTTCTCTCTCATAATTGCATCTAATGGTCATATTTATTTTCAAAAGGCTATAATTTTATTTTGGGGTATTTATACACTTGAAAAACTCCTTTCAATCAATCCATTCATCTAGAAATAAATCTTGAACTTCATTTTCATTCTGAGCTTCATTTTCATTGATTTCTAATAGCAAAACTTGTCTATTTGATTTTAGCAATCCATTTATTTATCCTTTGATCAAATCTCTCTAACTCTATAAGTGAGTTTCATTATTGTATCTTTACAAAATACTTAGATAGAGTTAGCAAACATTATTGGTGTGTATCACCATTCAATCTATTATTCAATTGTGAGAGGTTTTTCTCATAGTATAACAAGAGTGTTTCTTATGTTAAATGTGGTGAGAAGAATCACACTTGTTGAGTGTTGTGAGAAGAATAACACTTGTAGAGTGTAGTGAAAAAAATTACACTTGTAAAGGTTTGATTTTTATCCAGAAGAAAATCAATTTTAGTGAAATTTCTCGGGGGCACTATTCGGGCGCAGACGTATGGTCTAAACAACCGAACCGTGTAAACAAAACGTCATTGTCTCATTCGGTTCAATCTTTTTAAGCTCAAGTTCTCTATTTACTTATATTTATATTTGTTGCTTGATCTTATGATTGATTAATATACTTATTTCCTTGTTATAAATTGTATTAAAGTTTAATTTAAACTTTATTTAAAATGTTTTTTAAAATCAAACTTAGTTTCAAAAACCATATTTACCCCGAGGGTATTTTTCGACCAACAATTGGTATTAAATGTTGTATTTTTATCTTGATTTAATAATCTTAGAGTTTTACGATCATGTCTATATATCAAATAACCGGTATTTCAAAAAGTACTTCCACATCTAGGCCACCATTGTTTGATGGCAAAAACTATATCTATTCAAAAAATAGGATGGGCATATTCTTACAAGTTAATAATTTTGAATAATGGAGGGTTATACTTGAAGGACCCTATAAAATTACTAAAACCAACGAAAAATGAATATTATTCCCAAGAAAATGTCCTAATGTGATGAAAATGATATTAAGAAAATTCAATTTAATGCTAAAGCATTAAATTCCCTACATTGTGCTTTAACTATAGATGAATACAACAAAACTTCTAGTTGTAATTCGGCCAAGAAAATTTGGGACAAGCTTATAGTTACATATTAGGGAATTACTCAAGTTAAGGATGACAATATTAATATGTTGGTTCATGATTATGAGTTATTTAATATGGAACCTAATGAATCTTTTACATCCACATATAGTAAATTTTCTGTTATTACTATTGCTCTAAATCTTCTTGCCACAGTTTACTCTAATGAAGATAAGATAAAAAAAAATAATTAGGATTCTTCCAAAGAATTGGCAACCTAAGGTAACGGCTATTCAAGAAGTAAATAATCTTAAAAAACTTAGTATGGATGAACTTTTGGGATCTCTAAAAACTCGTGAGAATGAGCTTTAAAGAGAAGAATAAGTGGATGCAAAGTCAAAGAAGACATTGGCTCTCAAAACCATCCAACATGAATATGATGGTGAATCAATGGATGGTGATCAAGATATGGCACTTCTATCTAGAAAATTCATGAAATTTTTAAATAAGAAGAAAAATTCTCAAGGAAGGAACAACTATTCATTCTCCTCTAGAAAAACCAATGATCGATCAAATAAACAAACAGGCGAAAATGATGAAATCAATAAGTGCATTCGTTGTTATGAACCGAGGCATTTCAAAACAAATTGTCCTCTTAAAAAAAAGGAGAAGAATCACAAAAGAGATAAAGTACTCAAACAAGTGAAGCATGCACTAAAAAGAACATGAAGCAATTTCAAAGAAGGAGAATCGGATGTCGATTCTAGCGATGAAGAACCGACTAACTTTTGTCTTATGGCAAAAGAAGATGAGGTAAATTCTAACAATATCTCATTTAGTGGTAATTTTGATGATAATGAAAGTGTGCATAATTATTATGATGAACTATATACCATGTTTGAAGAATTGCATATTAAATTCGAAACTCTTTCAAAAAGATATGCAATTCTCAAGAAAGTAAATTCTATTACTTCTAGCAAGTGCGAAACTCTAGAAAAATAAAATATTAATTTTAAAAAGGAAATCAACTACTTGAAAAGGGGGAAAGAAAAGGAGATTTCAAACTCACTTGTACTAGAAAATGAGAATTTGAAAGAACATGGGGAAGATTTAACTAATAGTCTAACTAAGTTCACTAATTGAAGGAATAACTTGGATAAACTATTAAGAGTAAAAAGGTGTGTATTTGATAAAGCAGGTTTGGGTTATAATCAAATCTATAACCAAAAGGATTACAAAAACTGTTTCAAAACGCACACACCTCATAATCCCACTAATCTTTGTTCATTTTATGGAGAAAGCACTCATGATGCACAATGTCTTCTTTCTCAACAAGGTGTGAAATGCTTATCCGCTTTGAATGAAGTTTCTTAGTTGTGGTATAGAAGATTAGGACATGCTGATATGGAATTAATTCACACTTTATCGAAAAATGAGTTAGTTAAAGGTTTGCCTATAACTAAATTTGTTAAGGATAAAATTTGTGAGGCATATCAACTCGGTAAACAACATAAATCATTATTTAAGTCTAAGAAATATATTACTTCATCTAGACCACTTGATTTATTGCATTTAGATTTATTTGGACCTAATCCGGTTGCTAGTTTGGGTGGTAAATTATATGCCTTTGTAATTATTGACAATTATAATAGATTTACTTGGGTATTCTTTTTTGCTCATAAAAGTGAAACTCCACATGTATTTGCTAAGTTTTGTAGAAAAGTTCAAAATGAAAATGGTGTTTCTATTGTATATGTGATAAGTGATAGAGATAGAGAATTTGATAATAATTATATTAAAATTTTTTGTGATGAATATGGCATTGATCATAACTTTTTGGCACCTAAAACTCCTCAATAAAATGGTGTTGTTGAAATGAAAAATAAATTTCTTTAAGATATGTTTAGAACCATGATAAATAAACATTCTTTATCGGAATATTTTAGGGGGCAGAAGCAGTTAATACTACATGTTTTATGACTAATCGTATTATTCTTCATAAGAAGTTAAATAAGACACTTTATGAATTGTGGAATATTAATAAACCAAATATTGAATATTTTAAATTTTTTGGTTGTTAGTGTTTTATTTTAAATGATCATGATTATTTAGGAAAATTTGATGCTAAATCTGATAAAGGAATTTTTCTTGGTTATGCCGATAATAGTAAAGCTTATCATGTTTATAATAAGAAAAGTTTAGTTGTTCAAGAATCCATGCATGTTGTATTTGATGAATCTAATCATTTTCTACCCATAGTGCATTCTGATGATAATATTGAAATTATCTAAAAAGTTTCGGATATTCAAATTAATGATACATCTAAAGAAGAATCATTTAGTGCTCGAGCTCCTCCTAAGGAGATAGAAACAAAAATCGAGCAAAAGTCAAATGATCTACCTACTAGTTGAAAATTTGTGTCCAATCACCATATTGATAAAATTCTTGAAGAGCCATCTAGTAAGGTTATGACTAGATCATCCTTAAGAAATATATGTAATAATGTGGCTTTTGTTTCTCAAATTGAGCCTAAAAATATAAATGAAGCCGAACAAGATGAATCTAGGATGATGATTATGTAAGAAGAGCTCAATCAACTTGAGAGAAATAAAGTGTGGAGACTTGTTCTCAAACCAAATGATCATACAATTATAGGCACTAAATGGGTATTTAAGAATAAAAATGATGAAAATGGTGTAATTGTTATAAATAAAGTTAGGCTCGTTGCCCAAGGATACAATCAAGAGGAGGGCATTGATTATGAAGAAACATATGCACCGGTTGCACGTTTAGAAGCAATTCGTATGCTACTTGCTTATTCGTGCTTTAAAAATTTTAAGTTTTATCAAATAGATGTGAAAAATGATTTCTTAAATAGCTTTATTAAAGGAGAAGTTTATGTGAAACAACCTCCCAATTTGAAAATCGTGCTTATCTGAATTATGTGTTTAAATTATCAAAAGCATTGTACGGTTTGAAACAAGCACCTAGAGCATGGTATGATAGATTAAGTTCATTTTTGCTAAACAATGGATTTGTTAGAGGTAAAGTCAATACTACTTTGTTTATCAAAAATCATGCTAATAAAATGTTACTTATTCAAATTTATGTTAATGATATTATATTCGGTTCTACTAATGAAAATCTTTGTAAAGGATTTTCTAACTATATGCAGAAGGAATTCGAAATGGGCATAATGGGATAGATGAACTATTTCCTCGGACTTTAAGTCAGGCAATGCAAAGACGGGATCCTTGTTAATCAAGAAAAGTATATTAAAGAACTTTTAAAGAAGTTCGATTTGGAAGGAGTCAAGTCAATGAGCACGCCAATGAGTTCAACATTGAAGCTAGATAAAGACGAAAGTGGTAAGAATGTTAACATTAAGAAATATCGAGGTATGATCAGTAGCTTACTTTATTTGACAGCTAGTAGGTCGGATGTTATGTTTAGTGTTTATTTTTGTGCATGATTCCAAACGAATCCCAAAGAATCACATTTGCTTGCCGTTAAACTTGTTTTACGATATCTAGCCAACACTAGCTCTTTTGGATTATGGTATCCAAGAGAGAACAACTTTGATTTAATTAGTTATCCCGACGAGAATTTTGTTAGATGTAAAATTAATAGGAAAAGCACTAGTGGCACTTGTCATTTTCTAGGACACACACTAGTTTCTTGGTCAAGTAAGAAACAAAATTTAGTTGCTCTATCCACAGCTGAAGTTGAATATGTGGCAGCTAGAAGTTAATGTGCACAAAATTTATATATAAAACAACAACTTGAAGACTTTGGAATAAGTCTAAGTCACATTCCGATTAAATGTGGTAACACAAGTGCTATTAGCTTGATCAAGAACCCCCTACAACACTCGCACACTAAGCATATCAAAATAAGACATCATTTTATTCGTGATCATGTTCAAAAAAGTGATGTTGATATTGAATTCGTTAGAACAAAATCATAATTTGCGGACATTTTTACAAAACCATTACCCAATGATCGTTTTTGCATAATTAGACGTGAGCTATGAATGACTCAAGCATGTGATAAATAGTTAAATTTAAGAATTTATTTATTATTAGTCATTGCTTATTTATATTTATTCATACAAATCTCACTTTGTTTAAAAAAAATTATATAAATATGCTTTGTAGGTCGGAAAATACCCTAGAGGGGGGTGAATAGGGTTTTAAAAATTTAATGCGGAATTAACACGTTTTTTAAATATTTAAGCAAAGCAACTTAGTTAAATAAGTTTATCAAGGAAAACAATCAATTAAATAATCAATCCCAAGAATAAGCAATAATATAAGCAACTTCAATCAATTAATATAACAAATAAATAAAGAGATTGAGTAAGAAAGATTGAACTAATTTGAAGTCGAAGATTTTTTGTCCACACGGTTCAGCTTGTTCCCCCTACTCCGCGCTCGGTTAGTTTCCCGAGAATTTCCACTATAACCGATCTCCTTCCGGGTGAAGATCAAACCTCTACAAGTGTATTCTTATCACACACTCTCACAAGTATTGAAAACACCTTCAATACTTTCACAATAAATCCCTCTTGCTAATCTATAAGATACACCTCTCACAATTATGATTCAAATGAGTTTTGGTGACAAACACCAATGTACAATATCTCTCTTGTATATGACAAAATACAAACGAAGCTCACACTAAGAGATATCAAAATTGATCAAAATATATAGCTCAAAAATGAAGAATATGATCAATAAAATGAATTGAATACTTGAATAACTTTGTATATAAGTAAAAAAAGTTTGTAGAATGATTCAAGTGTGTTAAAACATGTCTAAGACATCATATTTATAGCTTAAAAAATCATATGGCCGTTGGGGATGATTAAGAGAGGTTTTGGCTCCAAGGTATACATTTTCAAACTTTTCAACAGCTAGTTTTGACAAAAAAAGTCAAAATTATTTTGTTAATTTCTTTCAATTAAACCGTTGGATCATGCTCAAATTTTAGTCAAAATTTCCAGGAGATGTTGTCTAACTACTGTAAAAATTTCAAAATGATCGGTGTTCGGGAAGGCCTCCATTTTACCGTTAGATCAAAACTGGGCAAAAATTGAGCGAATTTTAAACGAAAAATAAAAATATTTTTCCAATTTAATAATTTAGTTTCAAATAAAATTATAATGATTTTTAAACCTCAAATATATGTTTCTAAGATACTTATTTTTATTATAGCTTAAAATATGATCATTTAAAATTAATATGAATTTATTTTTGAAATTCGGTCTTTGTAAAATGATGTTTTTCAAAGAAATTCAATTCCAAGCTTGTTTTAATCAATCTTTAAAAGATCCATGAATATGTTTGAGCTATAGGGATTTGATCAATAAAGTATCTTTATATAAAATCTAAGCACTCACTCCATTTAATGATAATTCGAGTCTTCGTGATGCTTGATTTTCTTGTGCGTATCTTTACTTGTTTGATGTTCTTGATCCTTTCTTGGTTTTGATAACTTGTAAAACATGCAAAGATCATTCTTGTGCATATCTTCACTTGCTTGATGATCTAGATCTTTTCTTGGCTTTGTATAGCACATGTATATCACTTGAGTTCATTTCTTGTGAGTAGAGACGTTTGTAAAGCTTGTGTGAGATTTGCTTCGGTTTGAAGTTACACTTGGTCGGAAGATATATCGGTTAAAATGGCTATTATCATTGGAACAACCGAGTTAAATAATACTTTATTAACTTATTGTAATTATCAAAATAAGATTAATTGACTTTAAGGTCAACATGCTTAATCTAGGCTTGTCTTGCTTTTATATGTTATTGCATGTACTAAAAATTATTTTACAGCCTTATATATGCTTAAAAATGGGATTTCCAATCAGCTAAAGCAAATCTGAGACAAACAATTGGCTATCTTTAGAAACAGTCGACTATTACACTCTAGTGGGTTTTGAGCTTTTGAAGATAGTAAAACAGTCGACTATTTGGTGTTGACTGATTTTTTTTAACCCATCATCTTCCTCATTTTTCATATTCACTTTCTCTCTCTTCATACCCATGAAAACCATCTCATTATTCACTCAATTTTCTTTCTAAATCCTCTCTAAACACCAAATTAAAACTTAAATTTCTTTTACATTAATTTTCTTAAGCACACATTAACCACTAATTTCTCCTAAAATTCATTATTTCTTCAAACCCTTTTCATCCATGTTCTTTCTTACAAACCCTAACTCATTATGATGAGCCACAAGCTATCAAGAAAGGGAAATGAGACCCGAAGGAGTAGAGGTTCTGTAGACACCCCAATTCGTGACCCCCGCAAGAACCCTAAAAGAAAACTCATAAAAAGTACACATCGAGTCTAGAACTCATACACACACTAGAACATGCTTTAGGCGTTTGTAGCACTACAAACGGTGCATTTGTAGCGCGAAAAGACATTTGTAACATTACAAACGGGGCATTTGTAGCGCGAAAAGACATTTGTAGCACTACAAACGGGGCGTTTGTAGCATGAAAAAGCATTTGTCGCGCTACAAACGGACGATTGTCGCGCGAAAAAACATTTGTCACGCTACAAACGGACGATTGTCGCGCTACAAACCGCCGATTGTTGCGCTACAAATGGCTATTTTTGTCATTTGTCGCGCGACAAACCCCCCAAACATCGACCAACCACTTTCTGACACATCAGTCTGTCAGAACTATCACTTCAGCCGTTTGTCGCACGACATATGTATATGTCGCGCGACAATCGTCCCACTGTTGCAGTATATCGCGCGACAAACCCTCCCGAGCACTATAAATAAGGCATCACCCCCATGGGTTCTAGACGGCAAATTCTCACCACGATTTCTACATGAAAACACTTTATTCTCTCTCATATTTTTTAATCTTTAAGCCTTCTTCGGAAGCATCTGTGATAACATTTATTTCCGCAAGAGTCTCGGATCTAATCTTGGCACCCGGAGTGCCACCTTCTAGAGTCAGACCGCTGGAAATATTTCTAAAAGGAAAGCTAATATCCGCCGGAGGTCTTCTCTACCTTATTATATTTTCTCTCTTTTACTCTTATATATATCGTCGGGAAGGTAACTAAAGTCTCTTATAGTAATTAAATAAGATATATGTATACTAGTTTTATTGTATTTTATAGACTTGTTTAAACTCTTATGTAAGTTTAATATATATATATATACGTAGTTGTTATTTTCGGAAGTATTATAAGTGAGTAGGGAGTTGGCTTGCTTAGGCCAACATAAACCGAAAGCATTTACTTCTATTTGAGTTGTTTTGTAGACTCTTTTTATCTGTTGTTCTGTCCACTTTCTAGCTGGATAAACTTATTGTCAAGTTACTGATATTCTATCGTTTTCAAACAAAACAACTTGATAAAATCCTGATAAAATCATTCGTAAAACCAGAAGAAGTAAGACTATTTATCATCCGACTAAAACCAAGTTTTTAAAACCCGGACTGATAAAGCTTACTTAGGAATTAAATTCAAATATATTCTGTCTTCCATATAGACTATAGTGTATCTGATACACTCTCCTCAAGAGTTTAATTCCATATCAAATCAATTCTGATAAGATCCGATCTTTTTTAAATTAAACAAACGAGATAATTGATATTGTTATCTGAGAAAACAATACCGAATCACTCTTATTTCAAAATTGATAAAATAAACTTTTGTCACTAGTAATCAGATTTCGACAAAACCAAGACATTGGATCACGGAATACAAGGTTTTCATCCCTTTCCCCATTTTTCCTAAAATCAGGTTTTCATTAGTTATTTCCAGAAAACAGTAGAATATCAGTAAAAGCATCCAAGTTTTTTTCAACATAGAATAAACATATAAGACCACTAGAGACCGAAAGGGCGGAATGGGTGCTTAACACCTCCCAAACCGTAATATAGTTCCCGAACCCTATAGAATCCTGGTTTCGTAGACAAATGTGTAAATAAAGGCTTATCTGTAGCCTTTTCTCTTACACAACTATTTTGTCCGTTTTCTCGTAAAACGTACTGGCAACTCTGAACGAACCCTCTTGCATCTAGAAATAGGATAGATGGACACCTGATATGAATTATCAACACATAGAAGCAAATGAAACAACGGAATCCTTTCCGATGTTTCAGACTCCCAAACAAGAGGCTGAGACCCTGGGGTCGTATTTGCGGATTCTCACAGTGGCGACTCTGCTGGGGATCACAAGAGAACTAGGCTCTTATATGTGGACTTTTTATTTATGAATATGTTGATACGCATGCTTTTATTGCTTTCCCTACTAGCCCCCTAACATGGCGCCTGGATTTTATTGTTGACCTAACCTAGAGGTGCAGTATAGTCCATTCATTGACATAGACATATGTTTAGGATTTCCCTTTTCTGTTAATTTGATTGTAAAGAAATATATTTTCAAAGTAAAAATAGTGTTTTCAAAATACACCTTGAAGATAAGATATTTACAAATTAAACCTTTCGAAAACTCTTGTTTGCACGCACATCACTATTCATGCATGGTTCTTACGAGTGTGATTTTTACCCCAAACCTCTGAAAGTATTATAAGTGAGTAAGGAGTTGGCTTGCTTGGGCCAACATAAACCGAAAGCATTTACTTCCACTCTCCTTGGCCAAGTATGCCCCTGAGGTATATCGAATGACGAGAACACTCACGTACCAGGGAAGTATATCAAAAGATTCTTGCACGTCCTCGCCCCTAGGGTATATCGCAAGGTCTTGCCAAATAGGAGGGAGCCTGAAGCCTTCACCTTGCATTACACCTGCGTTGCATATAGGAAGAGTCGAGATAGAACACTCTTATCTTTTTTTTTATCAACCGTGAGGAGTTCGTACCGCATAGGGCCTTGTCATGTATATCTCTCCCAGATATTGGCGAGTACGGCCGGAGGCTGACCAACCTCCGTCGTAGAAATTTACATCGAGATCACCTCGTTGTGACTTTCCCCAGTACATCTCCCATGAAAAGCAACTCAAGAGGAGCGATATTCCCAAAATTTTTTCAAAAGTCAAAATTTGAGTTTTTCAAAATTCGGGACAAGTAGGGTAACCCAAGGAGCACTTTGCTGCCTGCCCTAAACTCCCACTGGGAATTCACTCAAGTTGTTGTTGACATGTCTTTACAAAACACCCGAAACTTGGTTTTCGTTGTTTTTCTTTCTCCGTGGTTTCTCTTGGCAAAAATGAATCACACCTTAGTCTTCCTTCATCTCCGCTATATCTACAGTCCTATGACTACAGTCTGGAAGGTTGGGCGGGAAGAGACTACACTAGAAGATTAGTTCGACCGAGCACCCCGACTATGTCGACTTCAAATCTGAATGACTCAGAGATCCTAGCAGTTGATTCGAATCTAGTAGAGGTACCGAGGGCCCTGCCTACCCTAGAAGAACTGCATCTCCTATTGATAACCGTCAGTAAGAATCTTGTAAGCCTCACTACAGAGCAACAGAGTATCCGAATTCGAATGGAAGAATTATCGACCGAACGAACTGCGCCACCGGGGTTTGAACGACTACCACCGAATCGAGATCCGAATCAAGGACAATCATCACAAGTACTTCCCCCAGTCCAAGGCACCAACCCACAGCAAACAGGTCCTATCCCAACAGGCCCCATTCAAACTGACCCCAATAACCAGAACCAATGGGCCCCGGACTCTGGCCCTACTTATCAGCAACAAGAGCCACCCATCATCTGGCCGTAACCCCAAGTCTAACCAGGTTTCGACCTTCAGTACCCACAATGGCCACAAATCCCTGCACGACCTGTCTTACCACCAGCCCTGGTAGCCCCTCCCAATGAGTACCCAGATATAAACCGACTCCGGGCAGTATATGCAGAATCAGTTATAGCTCGGGAATAGCCCGATGAAGTATCTAAAGAGACTGAAGAAATGAAGAAACTGAAGGAACAGATGAGGGTCCTGCAGAAGGGAGTTTCCCTAATGAAAGGAGCAGACGAGGTTACTGATATGAATGCCTTCTCCCTCTACCCTAAGGCAAGACTACCACAAGGGTTCAAGCTTCCTCTTATTACTAAGTTCACCGGCACAACCCCCCCGAAAACACATCTGCAATCATATATTCGATCCATGCAAGTATCTGGCTATGGAGAACCCGAGTTGGCCCAAGCATTTCATATGACTCTCACGGGGGCGGCCCTGAGATGGTTTTTTAATTTAGAGATGCACCACACGAAAACTTGGGGGGATATCGTCAAGGAATTCATGGCTAAATACGGGTCCAATGAAGAGTTGGAAGTCACCCGTAAACACTTAGAGATGGCCAAATAGGGTGAGAAAGAGAGCTTCAGTGATTTTATTACCGGTTGAAGAGAAATGGCATCCCAGATGTCCAAACGACCAGACGAAGAGGAGCAGTTAGAGATAATTCAGAAAAACTTCACTCCAGCTGTATTGACTTGTATGGGAAAGCACGTGTTCCCACATTTTCGAGCACTTTTAAGTATAGGATCCCAAGTAAAAGAAGAGTTGGCCAGGAAGGCAGAAACCGAAACGAGGAAAGCCTCGTATACCAAAAAGAGCATGGCCACCCCCGTTGTAAACCAACTAAGCTCTTATCCGTACCAGGAAAGTCCCTTTCAATAGCAACAACCCCAATTGAGTTGGCATATACAAGCCGAATCATCCAATACATATCAACCCAATAAAAATAGAAAATTCAGCAACCTCCCCACAACCCTGACCAAAAGTCTTGAATTGCTACGGAATGCGGGCCTGGTTACCCCACTCAACCCTCGTCCTCCACCAAATCCCGTCCCTTATTCTTGGAGGATGAACGAGAACTGTTTATACCACCAAGCTGTGGGCCATGACACAGATAGATGTTTAGCCCTCTGCCACCGCATCCAAGATCTAATCGAAGAAGGAAAAATCCCCGCACCAGGTGGACCAAATATGGCCAACAAATCGCTACAGTGAGTTAGCATCGCTAAATGAGAAACGGTGGAAGGTCGTGTTTCGTCATCATGGGGCCTTTAAAATTGAAAAAGTGAAGACTTGGGGTATTTGTGAGAACAATGTAATTTTAAGAAAGGTTAGAGAAGCCGACAAGAGATCAAAGAGGAAAGTTCAGAACTGGGTCGTACATCGTTAAAGAAATCGACACAAAGGGAGCCGTAATAGTCGTAGATATAGATGGTCAGATGCTACATTCAAGTAATAGTATATATAATCTAGAACTACGTAAACCTGAGCCCCAACTCACTTTTATTTGTAGAGGAAATACAACGGGGAACGTAGGCAACCTGAGAAGTTACTTCAGGCCCGGTTTAATTATTATAAAAACTTTTTTGTTAGAGAAATTTTTCAAAACCTTATAGCAGTGGTTCATAACACCAAAAAGTCAGTACATTTACTATTTAGCACCCCATCCTAGCCTCGGAAAGAAGCCACATCGTATCCTCAGCCACCAGTTGCAACTCGAGCTTCATTCATGCCTCAGAGGGCTCTAAGCCCACGAACTGAAACCATTGCATTTAATAAGGGACGACAGCCAGATCTTCCTCCACTAATCACCAAATTGAACGAATGATGTCAGCCCGAAGGGGCTAAGAAAAGCCAAACCGTGCATAGTTAAATTACCGAGTCAGCCGCCCATGCCACATACAGATAGAGAAGAATGTTGAGTGACAAGCTTGCGTTCCGAGGGTACCAAGGCATCTAGAGTTTTGATAGAAGAAAAGTCAACATTTGTACAATAAGATGACTATGTTTCTACAGAGATAAAAGAGTAAGTGTGGGGATGAATGAAGGAAGAGATGGGTATTTATCGGAGAAATCATGCTCCTGTACTCATCGTTTGTCATGTAACAAACCTTGTTACAAATACATTTCTCCAATAGACGGGTTCATTTCTGCAAAAAAACCACCTTGTTGCGCTACTCACTTAAATTCCTTTCACTTTTGTAGGGGCCTGACGGTCATTTTTATGTCAGTTTAGGTCTATTGTACACCAGCATGTTTTAACACGTATTTCTTTACTCCGTATTGCACCCGAGGGTACTTTTATATAAATATGTGTGAGAAACCTGATGGTACTTTTGTGTATATATGAGAGATATATAGATAAGATGATATTTTCATTCACCTGAGGGTACTTTAGTGTAATTATGCGAGTTATATAATAAGAGGGTAAAATTATGTAATTTTCAAAACCTAAGGGTATTTTTGTGTAAGTATATAAGAGGGTAATTTTGTGTGAAATAATAAAACCTAAAGGTATTTTTGAGAGATAAGATAAAAGATGAGGGTATTTTGTGTGTAAATTATCTGAGGGTAAACTATGAGAATAAGAGGGTGATTTTTATATAAACCTGAGGGTACTTTTGTGTAATTATGCGAGTTATATAATAAGAGGGTAAAATTATGTAAATTCAAAAACCTGAGGGTACTTTGGGTAATTATGAGAGTTATAGGATTTTTTATTAACCTAAGTGCATATTTTATGAGAGTTTTTAAGATTTGAAAGGTAAAAGTATGTAAAGTTCCAAAAATCGGATGTTATTATTAAGAAGATTATATGAATTAATGAATGTTTGTTTAAACGTGCAGGAACCTACGAATCAAGATCAACAAAACAGCATGGGAAGTATCCTTAAGCCTACAAGTAGTATTTTTTCATAACAAAAGTTATTAATAAAAAGCAGGCTCAAACACCATTTCACTAGTACATGCATAACATGCATTATCTTTCAATAGATCACCAAACACAAGCATGCACATTCTTAGCGCATACCACATCCTACTAGATCACAACGCGGTCACGATCTACCCTATTATTCCTTGTCATTAGCATGAGAACTACATCGAAGAACACCCTGAGCATCCAGATACGGGAAAACTCGATAAAAGATAAGCTAGAGGGAGCATAAGAGAATGAGAAGAAAAGAGCCCGTTTGTGGGACAAAACCTACTCCATTGAACTGTCACATGGCCAATCATATCTCAAACTTGGCATTTTTCGGTAGGAGAATTTCAAAGTGGTTTTTCTTGACTTTTGTGCAGAAAAAACACACACTCGCACGATAATATCGAATGCCATTTTCTACATCGTTTCTTCAAATCGCGAGACCAAACAGCCTACAAAGAAATCTCTGATCTCTAGAAGACTGAAATCTAGCAAATGAGAATGAGAAAATATCAGATAAGACAGGAATAGAAAGAATTGAAAGAGTAGAAAAGAGAAAAATCCCGCACAAACACCCAGAGCGAGCGAGAGAAACAGAATTGTATAGAGTGGCAGGGAGAGCCACACCAAGAGTGACAGCTAGGCCAAACCGGCTCAGGGCTTCGTCTTGGGTGAGTAAGGCTCCTGATCATGCCAAACGGGAAAAGAAGCTCTTGACCAAAAACAAAAAAAGACAGGAAAAGCTTCCTCGAACGAGGGAGAAATAAGGACATCGAAAAACAGAAAGCGATGTGGGCCTACGAAAATGCCTCAAGATAACCAATGAATGTCAAAGAGATCAGAGACTCTTTCAAACAGATTTCTTTCTCAGCTTGATAAAATCAAAAATGACTTAGAAAAAGGCAAACGGTTGAACCATTGCTACGCACGAAGTAAAAGAATTGAGAAATCCATCGTGAAAACTTTTCTTTCGGAATAAAATAACTTACAAAAAAAAGTTTTAAAATTTCTCAGAGAAAGTAAAACTTTTTAGAATGGATATATAAACTCCCAAATGAGCTCTTTTCTCCTTCAGAGACCTCTCTCTTTAGTTTCTCGTTAGTTACTACTACAGAGAACCGAATTCACTCGCAGACAGGCGAAAGTCCTTTCCAGAGGCAATCCATTCACATAAGCCCTTTTTACAGGCAAAACATCACTCACAAGTCCTTTCTACAGGTACAAGCCCTCTGCGGAGGCAATCCATTCACATAAGCCCTCTGTGGAGGCAAACCAATCACTAAGCCCTTTTTAGGCGAAAGTCCTTTCCGGAGGCATCCATTCACATAAGCCCTTTCTACAGGCAAAACATCACTCACAAGTCCTTTCTACAGGCACAAGCCCTCTCCGAGGCAATACATTCACATAAGCCCTCTGTGGAGGCAATCCAATCACTAAGCTCTTTTTAGGCAAAAGTCCTTTCCGGAGGCAATCCATTCACATAAGCCCTTTCTACAGGCAAAACATCACCCACAAGTCCTTGTTGCAGGCACAAGCCTTCTCCGAAGGCAATCCATTCACATAAGCCCTTTCTACAGGCAAAACATCACTCGCAAGTCCTTTCTACAGGTACAAGCCCTCTTCGGAGGCAATCCATTCACATAAGCCCTCACCATAGGCGAAACATTCATAAAAGCCCTCCCTAGAGGCAGCTCTTGTTCTTTCTTTTTTTACAGATCAAGTCCTCCCAGAGAGGTAAGTGAAGCAATGGTAGTCCTCCCACCTGAGGCGAGAAGAGGTAGTCCTCCCATCTGAGGCA
Source organism: Lonicera japonica (assembly GCA_021464415.1). NCBI lineage: Eukaryota > Viridiplantae > Streptophyta > Magnoliopsida > Dipsacales > Caprifoliaceae > Lonicera > Lonicera japonica. The sequence goes on from CM038466.1 coordinate 27,076,424, forward strand.
AAGTGGAGCAATGGCAGTCCTCCCACCTGAGGCGAGAAGATCAAAAGCCATCCCATATAGGCACAGTGGAGCAATGGTAGTCCTCCCACCTGAGGCGAGAAGATCAAGCCCTCCCAGAGAGGCACATAGGAGTAAGGGTAGTCCTCTCATCTGAGGCGAGTTGAGCAATGGTAGTCCTCCCATATGAGGCAAGTGGAGCAAATAAAGCCCTCGAAAGAGGCAACGAGGTAACAAAAGCCCTCTTCGGAGGCAAAACCAAACACAAAGCCCTCTCCGGAGGCACTCACAAACATTTCTGCATGCATACACTTTATTAGGGTTCTTGCGGGAGCCACAAATCGAAGTATCTTCCAGTCGCCTCAATTCCTTGCAAGCAAAGAGCTTGAGTCGAGAGGGTCTATAGACACCCCAATTCGTGACCCCCGTAAAAACCCTAAAAGAAAACTCATAGAAAGTACACATCGAGTCTAGGACTTATACACACACTAGAACATGCTTTAGGCGTTTGTAGCACTACAAACGGGGCATTTGTAGCGTGAAAAGACATTTATAGCACTACAAACGGGGTGTTTGTAGCATGAAAAAGTATTTATCGCGCTACAAACGGACGATTGTCGCACGAAAAAGCATTTGTCGTGCTACAAACGGACGATTGTCGTGCCAAAAAGCATTTGTCGCGTTACAAATGGACAATTGTCGCACTACAAACCGCTGATTGTCGCGCTACAAACGGTTATTTTTGTCGTTTATCGCGCGACAAACCCCCCCAAACACCGACCAACCACTTTCTGACACATCAGTCTATCAGAACTATCACTTCAGCCGTTTGTCGCACGACATATGTATATGTCGCGCAACAATCGTCCCACTATTGCAGTATATCGCGCGACAAACCCTCCCGAGCACTATAAATAAGGCATCACCCCCATGGGTTCTAGACGGCAACTTCTCACCACGATTTCTACACGAAAACACTTTATTCTCTCTCATATTTTCTAATCTTTAAGCCTTTTAAACTCTTATTTAAGTTTAATATATATACGTACTTGTTATTTTTGGAAGTATTATAAGTGAGTAGGGAGTTGACTTGCTTGGGCCAACATAAACCGAAAGCATTTACTTCCATTTGAGTTGTTTTGTAGACTCTTTTTATCTGTTGTTCTGTCCACTTTCTAGCTGGATAAACTTATTGTCAAGTTACTGATATTCTATCGTTTTCAAACAAAACAACTTGATAAAATCCTGATAAAATCATTCGTAAAACCAGAAGAAGTAAGACTATTTATCATCCGACTAAAACCAACTATTTTGTCCGTTTTCTTGCATCTAGAAATAGGATAGAAGGACGCCTGATATTAATTATCAACACATAGAAGCAAATGGAACAACGGAATCCTTTCCGATGTTTCAGACTCCCAAATAAGTGGCTGAGACCCTGGGGTCGCATTTGCGAATTCTCACAAGTTCTAGGCGCCACGCGAGGTCAAGAACTTCGTGACATGTGGTTCGAGAATCGTCGTAGGTTTGATCGCTTCGATCAACGCCAACAAGCTTTTGAAGATGCCTCCCACTTCTACCATCCTGAATAGAATTAGTTCATTTTGATTTTGACAAAGGGGGAAAAGAAAGAAAGCATAGCAAGGAAAGTGGTACAATTTATATTTCAAGTATTATGAATCTTTTTTTTTTATTTCCAAAGTTTTTGGGTTTTTTTTAATATTAAACTGATGGATGCTAATGTTTATGGATCATTAGTTATGGAACTTTTGAATGCATTGAATTTATCTAATGTTTGCATAACCTTATTGTGACAAGCAATTCCATTTACTCCTTGAAAATTGCCCTATTTGGTTCATAACCAAAAATGCTTAATCTTATTAACTCTAAGCATATTTTGAGGGGGAGCCTTTGCTAAGGCATTTAAAAATATTTGATTAAAAATACATCCTCACATGCTTTCTTAAATGAATTGTCATAATAAAAAAAGGGGAGATTATTAAGCTAATAATGTTTATTTTAATTATTTGATCTTAATTATAAAATTCATTTGATTAATCTAACATGTATTTTGCATGAATTTAGCTTAAACTGATTTAACAAACTCCATTAGTTTCCCGAAGTATCCCGAGAACTAAAACTGAAATCTTATCAAGTGTATCACAAGTCCATGAGATTCTCTCCACCCTCTCATGTACTTAAACATTCAAGAGCTTCAAGAAAATCCAAATGAAGAAAAGGTGTGTGAATGTTTAGGAAATTTTTGTTAAAGTTATTGATATTTAATCATAAGGAAATTGCTCAAAATTATTCAAAATTATCTTTGAAACAATATCTAATTATTTAAATAATATTTTTTTATCTCATGACTATTTTTGTTAGTAAAAATATTTTTGAAATGTATATATTTTTCCTAAAAGATGTTTTGTTTTATACATCATGCCTTTCTACTAAACCAAATTAGACTTTAAAATATTTCTTGTAGAATTGACATTAATATTTATGAGATAAGAAAGGTTGTGGGCCATTGTCCTTTAAAGGCTATAAAGCTATCATGAACAAGTATGAATAGTTAATTGTTGGAAAGAAAATAGTCGACTGTTTTGGCAAAACACTTTGATAGAATTAGCTTTGTTATTGTATATTTACAAAAACACTTTGATAGAATTAGCAGACATCATTAGTGTGTGCCACCATTCAATCTATTATTCAATTATGAGAGGTTTTTCTCATAATATAACAAGAGTGTTGAGTGTGTTGAGTGTGGTAAGAAGAATCACACTTGTTGAGTGTTGTGAGAAGAATAACACTTGTAGATTGTAGTGAGAAAAAATACACTTATAAAGGTTTGATATTCTCCATGAAGAAAATCAGTTTTAATGGAATTTCTTGGGAACACTACTCGGACACGGACGTATGGTCTAAATAACCGAACTGCGTAAACAAAGTGTCATTGTCTCATTCGATTCAATCTTTCTAAACTCAAGCTCTCTATTTACTTATATTTATATTTGTTTCTTGATCTTGTGATTGGTTAATATACTTGTTTTCTTGTCATAAATTGTATTAAAGTTTAATTATTTAAACTTTAATTGAAACGTTTTTTAAAATCCAACTTAGCTTTAAAAAACCCTATTCACCCCCCAAGGTATTTTCCTGCGAACAATTTGATTTAATCATTTAAATGTATACTCTAAATTACCCTTCTAGTTTTATGCACCAACAATACCTAAATCACTTGATATTATGGCAACTAATCAATTACTAAAGAAGTAAACCTTAATATTATGCAATTAACTAATTATTCCTGAAATAGACTTAATATTTTGCAATTAATTAAGAAATAAATCTAATACTGAGCAATCACTGTCAATTATTCAATTAATCTAACATAGACCTAATATTATGCGATTAATCAAAAATATAACTAATATTAGGCAATTAACTAAGAAATAAACCTAATATTAATGAAGAAATACACCTAATATTAATCAAGATATACACCTAATACTAAGAAAAATCAAGAAATAGACTCACCTATAGCATGTGGCGGATGGCAACGAGGGCTAGTGGAGGCAAATGTACAAAGTAACTAAGCAAGTGGAGAGCAAAATAAAAAAGAAAAAGAAAAAATAAAAAAGTAAAAGAAGAGAAAACAGAAGAAAAGATGAAATATGATTTGAGGAATGAAGTGGAGTATCTGGAAAGATTTAAATGAAATTTAAAGTTTTAAATAGCTTCTAAATTTTAAACTCCAGTATACACCAAGAATCAGATGGTCTCTCCTTGAGGTCAAACTTACACTTAGATACCTTGAAGTATAAAGTTATGCATATATGTCCTTATATAATTTTTTATTTTTTTAAAAAAAATACCCCAAATGTCGTAAAAATAAATAAATTGAAATAGACTTAATATTATGCAATTAATCCAGAAATAAATATAATACTGAGCAATCACTGTTAATTATTATTCAATTAATCTAACATAAACCTAATATTATGCGGTTAATGAAGAATATAACTAATATTAGGCAATTAATTAAGAAATAAACCTAATATTAATCAAGAAATACACCTAATACTAAGAAAAATCTAGAAAGAGACTCACCTATAACATGTGGCGGATGGCAACAGGGGCTGGTGGAGGCAAAGGTGGAAAGTAACTAAGTAAGCGGAGAGCAAAATTAAAAAAATAAAAGAAGAGAAAATAGAAGAAGAAGAAGAAGAAGAAGAAGAAGAAGAAGAAGAAGAAGAAGAAGAAGAAGAAGAAGAAGAAAACAATTAAATATGATTTGAGGAATAAAGTGGAGTCTTTGGGAAGATTTTAGTGAAATTTAAAGTTTTAAATAGCTACTAAAGTTTAAACTCCGGTATGTACCAAGAATCAGATTATCTCTCCTTGGGGTCAAACTTACGCTTAGATACCCTGAAGTATAAAGTTCTGCACATATGTCCTTATATAATTTTTTACTTTTTAAAAAAATACCCTAAATGTAGTTCAACAAAATAAAATCAAGGGGGGTCAATTGCCTCCCTTCCCCCTACTTGCACCACTCCTGTCAATATATTAAGTTCTAATATTTTTTAATAATTGTTAATAAATTTATTTTCCTTATATGGAATAAATAAAATATCCGCTATAAATTTTATGGTTATATAGACATTCTACCATACTTTTATATCTATATCTAAATTAATTTTACATAAAACTAAAAAATAATTTTTAGTTACCTTTTATTTTGCTAAATATTAGTCAAAAATGATGGTAAATGATTGTTTCTTCTTTTACAAAAAAGGCTTGAAAAATGTAACAAAGTGATATAAATGTCCATATTAAATTAAAATCTTTTAGGATGGAGAAGTTCAAAACAAGCCATAAAATGATGGGTGTAAATTTTCTTTTCTTGATATTTTTATATAAGCGATGATTAAATAATAAAACTTTTGTTTTTTTATATAATTTTACAACCATCACAATAAAATGTATAAACAGGTAGACTACAACCACCACATAAGGTGGACATAACATTTATTTTCTTTTCTTTTCTTATTTTGAATTATGGAAAATGTAATACAATAGCCTTTAAAATCCATTTCGCTATGGATATATAGTTATTTATTCTATGATCTTTATATATATATATATATATATATTTAATACTTGCAAGGCCATATGTTTGTTTAAATAATGTATTTGATATGATTGATCTATATAATAAGATAAATGAGCCTTTTCATTTAATTTAAAAATATATATGTATCCTTTTAGTTTATTAGAAAAACACGTAAGCCTGTTTATTTAAAAAATATATATTATTTGAATACTTTTTGTTACAATGAATGATATTTCATAATTTAAAATAATATATGAAAAAGTACATAAGTTTTAATTGGTGTTTATATTTATAGTTTTTGATACTTTATGAATGGTAGATTTTAAATTAAATTAATGATATTGCAAAAGTAACGACTTTGCAATAATCTGTTCATAATGTATAATGGGGATTTTTTTTTGAGTTATCCCTTCACTAATACCGATAATTTAAGATATCCCCATTTGGCTAATATTTTAAGTTATCATCAAACAAAATGGGGAGGGGAGAGCATTAGCGAAGTGAAGTTAACTCAAATCATGGATATTATTGACGTGGGAAATTAAAAAAGACCCTAATATATCATTTGGTTTGGTAAAAGTTAAAACTACTTTGAAATATACAACAATTAGGATAATAAAAATCCCAATCTAACGAGTTTTCAACCAAACCCTAATGGACGTTTGTTTTTAAAATGTGGTAGGTATAAGTAATACAAATACGACTTGAATTCGATTAAGTTCAGGTTCATGTAAATTTAACCCGTTGAACCCAAACCAACTATGTATATATAATTGTTTTACTTTAAATATTATTATAATACTATATAATTACAATGTATCGGTTCATATCAAGGCCTGTTGGGTTCAATCATATAATAAATACAGAAGTTTCGTATTTTCAAAGTTAACATTCTTTCATGCCAAAGTCACGGTTGGGTTAATCTCATTTTTAGATGGGTCAAGTTTTATTTTAGCCAAATCTACCATAAGCATGTTCCTTTCTTGTTGCTACATAATTATTTTCAAACTAAAATTAAATAATTTTTGGGTGCTGGTAAAAGCACCCTACAAGTTTAATTTAAACACCCATTTTCTAGGCACTCATATTTTATTTTTAAATTTGTAAGAGCACATGTACAATTTAAGCACCCTAATGATAAATTCATGTTTAAAACAAAATATTATATTTGCGATAAACATTTTGTCACTAAAAATTCGTCACTAAAAATTAATCTTTTTCATACTTAATTTTTGTTATTTAAAATATTAACGTATATTTTAATGCACTATCAATAGCAAAATATAATTATAATTTAAAATCACTAACAACTAAATATCAAAGTATTAGGGGTGTTCGTCGATTCCAATCCGGTGTGTGAATCTAACATGATTTGATGTTGGTTTTGAAATTTAATATCTAATCTAAATCAAAACGTCTGGCCAATCCATTCTAATCCAAATAGACCAGTTTTCAAACAAATCCTATTTAATACTAAAATTTTCAAAATGAAATGTCAAAAAATTGAATATGAAAAAAGAAATTTAATGAAGCACCATTTATCTAATAAACTAATACTAAAAGAGGGTGAAGTACAATTCAAATGTACTCTTAAAAATCCATTATAATACTTGACTAAATAGCAAAAAGCACCATCAAATCATATTTAAAGTAAAAAAAAATCAAAATAAATAACATATTAAATGTCGAAATATCCACGAAACTCCTCTCTAAAGTGCATAAAGTTTTTCTCAAATGTTCACAATTTTAACTTGGTTGATAATCCTTTAAGAAGTCATCATCTGAAGCTTATAATCTGCATATGAGAAAAGTAAATATGTTAAATATAATATAACTGACTAATTACGAAAATAAGATGAAATACACAGGAAATGACAAATTATATATTATACCATTAACACAAGTTATTTGCATAATTTAACATATTCTAAGTAAACTTGTTCATTAGTTTAATGGTAAAAACTGATGACAATATATTCTACCATTCAAGAACATGGATAGGTCATTCTCGTCAACACCGTGTGACGTGAATTGCAAGTAAGATAAAATTCCTAATGCACATAACCACATGATAAGATTATCCTATTTATCGTACAATCTATGTCCATTCTGGATGATGTTATTCAGATGATTTATGTGATATTTTTATACCAAAAGGCAGGAAGGTAATGTAAAAGATATTGCAGAAGTATTATTTAAAACTTCCCAGGAATTCCTAACATCTTTTTTTTTTCTTTTTTTGATAATCATGGGTATCAAAGCCCCACTCCCACTAATCCTACAAGGTCCTAGTTGTTAGACCGGGAGACACTCCTAATTACCCAAGAAAGGTTTCACGCAGTGGGTGAAATTCCCAACATCTTTGACGGCAAGACAAGGTCCTACATCTTCTATATTTCTTTTTTCAAGGAAAAATCAATTCAACTAAAAGCAAAACGATATCTTTACTTGAACTAGAAGAGGGAATAAGATTGATGAAGAATGAATTTCCGCATAAAAAAGGACAACCTTTTTTTCATTTTTTTACTTTTCGTACCAACGTACAAATTTTATCTAATGGTTTGAATTTAAAGGGAATTAAGGTAGTGAAAAAATGATTTAAGGAAGAATTGTACTATAATATATTGAGGTAATATATATTAAAAAAACTGCAAAAAAGGGAAGAATAATTGTGGCAATGTTGGAATGACATGTGCTCTGTGTGTAAACTGGTCCAAAATTCCAAGTTTAAAAGACCTGAAAAGAAGAGAGAAAATAAGTTGCAGAACATAGTTAATTTAAGCATCAAAAGGTGAATGTAGGTAAAGCTAGGCATTATCACCTCAAGCCTTGTTCAATTTATAATTTGATTTATCATATGCAACATATTATTTTCTGCTCAAAACTAAAGGTACTTAATTTATATATGTGAATGCGAGTATAGGCAATGAAAGTTTGAACCTTTAATTCCATACACTTAAGTTGGTTGGGGCAATTAATCAAATACCTTATATGCATTTATTATATACTCATGAATACTATCTTATGATAACAAAAATACCATTAATGTATAACCAAACCCAATAGCAAAATCAAACACAAATAAATACGCTTAAGTTGATTGGGGCAACTGATCAAATACCTTTTGAAGTCTATTAGATAACAGAAAATACATAACACAATGAATATCTACAAGACAACCCCCCCCCCCCCATATATATATATATAATATAAATAAGTAAAGAAGAATATCTTACCTTACCTTGAAGTCGTGTTGAATTGACAATAATGAAAAAGAGAAAATGATGAAACAAAAAGACAACGAAAAATAGACGCAACAACGAAGGGAAGAAAGTCGTGAGTTGAATTTGAGAGACTCTGGTGCTTTCAAAACACATAACCTAATTACATAAATTACCTTTTTTTAATAAAAAGGTGTTTAAATTAGAAAATCATGGTGCTTTTACTAGCACCCATAATTTTTTCATGCTGCAGGCATGAGCATTACTAGTATATTTGTAATGTAGGATAATGATATTAGTTACCCAATGATATAAAAGACTACATTATATGTATATAATATATATTTAATCGGATCGGACTAGTTTAGGTAATCCAAGGATTAAACCCAGAACCATACCAATCCAATCCAATCGGTTTTGAAAAAAATCAATCAATCCAACCAATCCATTTACTTTTATAAGCCAAACCAAACCAATCCAAAGAGGCCGAATCGGTTTGGTTTTTTAATTTACACATAACCATGTGCACCCCCAACTCCTATAATCATACGTATAAAGAAGTGCAAAATTGGTAAGTCCAAAAAATTCGGAAAAATAAGTCTAACATAGAGTAATGACCCATTTATACCTCGAACTTTATACCCGGTTTCAAGTTGCACTCCAAACTTCAATTTGTTCCACCTTACACTCCAAATTTCAAAAAGTGGTTTTAAATACCCACTCTATTAACATTCCCATCCATTTTATAACATAAGGTGCAAAATAAAATAAGGGGCATAAGGGTAAATCATTATCATCATCATCACATTCTCCCTTTCCTTCACATTCTCCAATTCTCCTTCTTCTCATTCTCATTCTCCTTCTTCTTCTTTTTATTATTATTATTATTATTATTATTATTATTATTCTCACTTTCCACCTTCTTCTTTTTGTTCTTCTTTCTGAAACTTCAGTTTCACAGAAAGAAATCAAATTCCAAAATACCTTTTCCTCTAGTCGTAGAACACGGGTTAAAAAGTCATCGCACTTAATGGACAAACCAACCGAGAACCAGAGCCCCAAAATCTCTCTCATTTTTTATTCATCTCTTTCTTTCTCTCCCTCTTCTTTCGCCCATGCGCTTTCTCAATCGTCAATCATGAAGATTATTAGGGTTTTCTTCATTCTAGCCTTCCTCCTCCTCCTATCCTCCCCCTTCCTCTAAGGTTTGCATCTCAGATCTACTTTATATTCATTCGACTCTTAAATGAATATTGAATTTTTCTCGATATACTCGCTTCTTGTTTACATGTTTTTGTTCTAATTGTTCTATATTTTATCTGCCTTCCTTCATCATCATCATTCTTCTCATTCTTTTCATATTTATTCTTCTTATTCTTCTCATTCTTCTTGTTCTTCTTCTCCTCCTCATCCTCCTCATTCTTCTTATTTTTCTTCTTCTCTTCCTCCTCTTCCTCCTCTTCCTCCTCCTTCGTTTTCTTCTCCATCCTCATTATCTTTCTCATTCTTCTCATCCTTATCATCATTCTCCTTCTTTTTCTCCTCATTTTTCTTCTATTTCTCCCCATTCTCCTCCTACTCATTCTTTTCCTCATCTCCTTCTCCTTTTCCATCTCTTCCTCATTCTCCTCATTCGCCCCCTTATTCTTTTTATTTTTTTCATTATCCTCCTCTTCCTCCTTTTTCTCTTTCTTCAGTTTCACAGAAAGAAAAAATTCTGAAATACATTCTCCTATAATCACCCACACCGCCCAAAATACATCTAAAAGGGTTAAAATATATGGTACAATTGGAGGGAAAATTAAAGTTCGATAAAGAAAAATTCGATGAAGAATTCGAAGGAGAATGAGAAAGAAGGAGAAGGAGAAAAAAAATCTACCCTTATGCCCCTTCTTTTGTGTCTTCGATTATAAAATGGACGGAATATTAATGGAGTGGCCATTTAAAACCATTTTTTGAAGTTTGAAGTGTAATGTGGAACAAATTGAAGTTTGGGGTTGTAAACACCTCATTTTGCGACTCTCGCAAGAATCCCGATTCTTAAAAAAATGAACAAGCATATATGCACGAGCATTCATACATGCATACACATTATATATATGTGATACAGGTCAAAAAAGGAAGCCAAAAGGACACCTGAACGAGAAGTTACGAGAATTACCGAAAGCTACCGCAATAAAAAATCGTCAATCTTGTGAGTATTTTCATAATGAGAGTTCTTGATTTCTGATCATTCGTAAACTTTGAGAGTTTTTAAATAGTGCCATAAGGAGTAGCATACTCAAAACTCAGCTCAATCTGACGGCCGAATAAACTAGGAGTTCACTTCAAGTAAACAAACAGAGGCCTTCCCAAAGTCTGAATAATCTCAAATTTGGTGAGTAGACAGGCTGTATTATAGGAAAGAACATACTAAAAAATAGCGATCCGATGCTTCGTTGAAGCTGGGACAGTAAAAACCGTCTCAAAAGATAAAGATTTGTCTTGTGGACAAATGTCTTAGGAGATTTGTCCACACAAAAAAAAATCGCTAGATCTTGTACAATGAGATTTTTTGACCTCTGATCATCTTCAAATTTGGAGGGTTATTAAATAGTACTATAAGGAGTAACATATTCAAAAATTATCTCGATCCAATAGCTGGATCTCTGGGAATTCAGAAAGCTGGGAGTTCACTTCGAGTAATCAGATAGAGGCCTTCCAGAAGTCTAAATGAGCTTAAATTTGGTTAGTAGATAAGTTTTATCATGAGTAACAGTATATTAAAAAATTAGATCAATCCAATATTCCCTTTGGCCAAAACAACAAAAACCATCTCGGGAAGAAAGTGTTTGTCATGTAGACAGATGCCTTGGAGGCATGATACTCCAAGGGCATCTGTCAACACGACAGAACCCCCTGGCCCAGCCCATTTTATTCTTCGGATATAAATACACCTGCACAGACCCATTTGAGGTATCATTCGGCTCTGAAACTTCGGGAATAGTGTTCTAAAATAGTATTATACTTATTTTTTATCGTAGTCCAGATTTAATTTCTTATCTATCTTTATTTTATCAGTCTATCAATCGTATGTAAAATTACTATTTATCTCAAAATTAGTCCAAATTTCATATTTAAACTCCGTTTTCAAAACCAAAGTCATTGAACGAGCTAGAACATTTTTAAACATATTTTTATTAGTCAATTTCATAAAATTCTGGTTTATCGGTCTCGGTTCACGAAGGAATCAATAAGCGTTTGTATCCGGTTTAATCTATAAATCGCGGTGCTTATTTAAATATGCAATGTGAGAGTACTGGATTCATTTATATCGATTTAAATTATTAAACTGTGGTACACTATTGACTAATAAATCTCGAGGATTGTCGAATATCCGATTCTAAATCGAATTAGCTTTTGAAAAGTCTTGAATTTTACCAAAAGCACCTATTTTGCTATCATTCATTATCAAAATCATTTTTCAAATCACACATGCACTGATTTCTAAAATTAAAGGCCGAAATACGAAGCACATACTTTCCATTCCCACCCAAATTTTGATTTTATAAAATTATGGGCTGATATGTGATAACATCAATAAGCATACGAATGTTCGATTATGATTACACACATATCCTACTAAGAGACCGAAAAGGAGAATTGAGTGCCTTAGCACCTTCTTAATTCGTAACTTATTCCCCGGACCTTTGAATCAACTAGTTTCACAATAATTGTGTTTAAGAGGTCGTTTAATCCATAAATGCTTCTCTTTTATACAGACTTTTGTTTGTTTAGTAAAACAAACGGGAGGCTCTGATTTCCATTACAAATCATCACATTTTTTTATAATAAAATGAACCGAGAAAACCGGAGGAATACTGTCCATGGGAAGCTGGTGTCAAAAGCGCGGGTTCTCACAGGGGTACAACTTGAAACCATTTTGTATGGGGTGCAAATGGGTCATTTATTCCCTAAATGTATCTATGCAACTAATTACTTCTCTATCTGGCATTTTCATATAAATGTGTAGTTTAAAAAGTATGGCGCATAACTTTTAAAGTACGATCTTTTGACTTTTAATTCTCTAACAGATAGAAAGAATATACAAACTATTAAATTGACTTTATGTAATTGAACAATATTGCTACTTATTACAAAAGAAGAAGAAGAAGAAGTAGCAGCAACAAATTTCAGAGTATTCTTTTATGATATGGGCATTCCTAGAAATTTCTTTTGGGATGTTAAAACAAGAACATATGGCATTATTTTTATTTTTTTTGGGTGGGCCGGGGTCAAGAACGGAGCTAGTGTACAAGCAATAAGGCTAAAGCCCACTATTCAACTTTTAAATTTTTTTATCATACACATACACATATACATATACTGTCAAAAAATATTTGTGGAGTAAAGAGTAAAACTAATAAAAATGTTCAAGGTTTTTTTCTCAAGATCTCATCAAAAAATGATGATAACCTCAACATATTAATTAGGCAGTAAAACCTGCCTCTTTGATTTTTAAACCCGAAACTTCTTAAAATGAGAAGGGTGCACTTGCCATTAAACAATTCATGTGCAAATAAAAAATATAAGGTCAAAAGTTCAATTAAGATAAAATAACTTAACATTTAACTAAACCCTCATATTACCTGAGTGGGTTATCCTGGTGTCAAAGAACCTTCTCTATTTTCTAAATCTAATATGCCATATGCTATAATGTAATCCATTTATACTGTTAGAATATACTATATATTACGTTTCCTATTTCTATTATACTTTCCATATTGTATTAATTGTATTGATTGTGTTCCCATTATACTTTCCTAATTGTATCCTAGATTAGGGTTTTATTTCTAGTATATATATTCTTACTCTATTGTACATTCAATTATCAAGAAAGTAATACAATTCTTCCATTCTCCTTCTTCAATCTCTCTTTCGTTTCTATTTCGTTACATGGTATCAGAGGGATTCATCCTCCTCTAGAACCAATCTCTCATCTAATCTTCAACCAAATCAAAATAAAAAACCCTAGCATCATCAACCCAAGCAACCAACCAATCAAAAACCCTAGCTTTATCCAACTGTTGATCCACTGTTCGAAGCCCTACAGAACCTCGATTAACCCAAAACATATACCAAAAGCTTCGTCTTTTCAATATGAACCAAACCCCGTTGAAAACACCCCATTCGGACATCACACGCGCTCTCACGCGCCTCTGCAAGATCCCCCAGTCGCTCAGCCCAGATCCCACGCGCACCCTCCTTTCTTGATCGATCGCCACCTCAATACATAACCCCAAACCACGCATATAATATACCAAAACCTTCGTCCCTTCAATACGAACCAAACGCCATCAAAATCACCCCAATCAGAGTTGGCACGCGCCCCCACGCGCCTCTGGAACACAGCCACGCGCCACTGCCCTAAAAATCGTAAACCGGTTTTTTTTCTGAACCAGTTCTTACTCCCTTGACCGGTTCACCTATATCTAACCTGGTTTTGTTTACTCTAAGACCGGTTCCCCACTAAATCAACCGTTTCGGATCCGTTTCTGGCCTCAGATCTCTCGGAATCAGATTAGTTTTTACAGATATTGTGTTATCTTACACGTTTCTCAATGGAAAAGCACGAGTTTTCGCGTTCGATTCTGTCGTTCTCAATGGCACCAACTATGTTCAATGGTCCCAAGCCATGACAAGTTTTCTGAAGTCTCGTAAGTCCCGGAGAATTGTTACTGGAGAAGTTGTTAAGCCAACCAAGAAAACCGATGAAACTGACGATAAGTTCAATGATCGCCTTGATGATTGGGAAAGCAAAAATGGTGATATTATCACATGGGTTCGGAATACATCTATCTCTCGTATAGGGCAGCAGATTGGTCGTTTTTCCACCGGGAAGGAAGTCTAGGATTTTCTACAATCTAGGTACACTCCAAAGGACCTCTCTCATCAATACCAGTTGCTTACTGCTTTACATTCTAAAACCCAACAACCCGAGCAATCAATTGATGATTATTTATCCGACTTTCAAGCTATTTGGAATCAGTTAGCCCAATCCGAACCTTCTTTTTGTGAGCATGATGCAGAAAAATTTGAAACATATCAAGATAACCAGCGTGTTATCACTCTTCTAATGGGACTTCACGATAAATTCGAACCAGTTCGGGCTGCTCTACTCCATCGCAATCCTTTACCGTCTCTTGATGATGTCACGACAGAGCTTCTCTCTGAAGAAACTCGGTTCGCCGCTCAGGCCCACAATTTTAATGCTGTTTTAGCCGTTCCGAGCTCGAAACCTACCAAAAACTCGTTTTCTCGAGAATGTTCGTACTGTTATGCCACCACCCATATGCTACTAAAGTGTCTAATTAGGATGTATTTCTTTTGCAAAAAGGTGGGACCAGGTCACTTTCAAGCCGATTGTTACAAGAACCCATCTAGGAGATCCTCCTCTAGATCATCCTCTAGCACCATCACCGCTGCCACCACTGATTCTTCTAAAGCTGAACTTTCTACTGCACTAGTGACTCTAGCTGACATCACAGCTCTTCTGAAACAGGTTACATCCTCTTCTGGTTCTACTATGGCCACCACCACAGGTATATCTTGGTTATTTGATTCTGGCTGCTGCAATCATATGACTTCTGATCATACTATTTTCACCTCTAAAAGTCATAATTCTCATACACCCACCATTAAAATTGCTGATGGCTCTCAATTATCTGTTAGTCATGTTGGAACGGTTACTACTCCTAGCCTCTCTTTACCTGCTACATTTTATATTCCCAAATTGACTATCAACCTTATTTCTGTTGGTCAACTATGTGATCTTGGACTGAATGTTATATTTTCCTCATCTGGTTGTCATGTGCAGGATCCTCAGACGGGATAAATTATTGGGATAGGCCGTAAAGTTGGCAGCATGTTTGAGCTCATACACCTCTGTACCTCACCCACTCCTATTGTTGCATCCACACCACCTGTTGCATCCCCACCAACTATTTCTTCATTTGAGTTGTGGCCGCATGTTCGAGCTCATACACCTCCGTACCTCACCCACTCCTATTGTTGCATCCCCACCAACTGTTTCTTCATTTGAGTTGTGGCATTCCCGTTTAAGATATGTGTCTTTTGATCGTCTTCGTTCTATTGTGTCATCTGGTCAGTTAGGGTCAATAAAGTCTGAGAAATTGTCTTGTTTATCTTGTCAACTTGGAAAACAACCGGCATTATGTTTTAATAAAAATGATTCTATTTCTTCAGCACCATTTGATCTTATTCACTCTGATGTTTGGGGACCCTCTCCACATTCTACCATGGGGGGTTCAAAATATTTTGTTATCTTTTTGGATGATTATAGTCGTTTTACTTGGATCTATCTTATGAAAACTCGTTCAGAATTACCCCAAATCTATATTAATTTTTCTCGCATGATTCAAACTCAATTTTCTCGTCCAATAAAAAATTTTCGAGCTGATAATGCCATGGAATACAAGGGAACCTCATTTCTTAAATTTCTCCGTGAACAAGGCATTGTTTCTCAATATTCTTGTCCCGATACATCTCAGCAAAATGGTCGTGCTGAACGCAAGCACAGACATATTCTTGATAATGTTCGCACATTTCTTATCTCTAGTAGTTGTCCTGAAAGGTTTTGGGGGGAAGCAGCACTTACTGCTATTTACACTATCAATCGTATCCCTATTCCCTTTCTTCAGCATCAATCTCCATATGAGAGACTTCATGGTACCTCTCCTGATTATAATTTCTTACAAGTCTTCGGTTGTGCTTGTTTTGTGTTACTCCAACCTCATGAACATTCTAAATTGGAACCATGTGCTCGTCTTTGTTGCTTCTTGGGGTATGGGATAGAACATAAAGGTTATCGGTGTTGGGATCCTATTTCCAAACGCTTACGGATTTCTCGTCATGTTGTCTTTTGGGAACATAAAATGTTCTCCTATCTATCCAAATTTTATGTCCTTGAAGAATCACCACTTCCGTTCTTTACTCATTCATCTCTTGACCTTTTCACCCCTGAACTTGAGGGTCCAGTTGTCACATTCCCACCAGAACCTGAACCAGAAGCCACACCATCACCACCTCAACCTCCCAGTCCAACACCTCCTGAACCATCCTCACCTGACGTCATTTCTTCCAACGAGCTTCAACATACGGCACCTCCCAATGACGATGTCTCGCCTGCTGATCCTGTCATATCTCCACCACAACGACAGTCCACTCAGGTAAGAGAGCTCCCTCATCACCTTCGTGATTACCATTGTTATTCTACTATAATATCTCACTATGAAACTACATCCTATAAGGAAGCTAGTTCTAATCCACTTTGGCAGCAAGCTATGACAGAAGAATTACAAGCTTTAAATAAAGCGCATACCTGGGATCTTGTGACTCTTCCTCCTGGAAAATCTGCAGTTGGGTGTAAATGGGTGTATAAAATCAAGACACGATTTGACGGTACGATTGACCGATACAAAGCTCGTCTCGTAGCCAAGGGGTTCAATCAGGAGTATGGTACAGACTATGAAGAAACTTTTGCTCCTGTGGCTCGAATGACGTCTGTTCGCAGTCTTATTGCTATTGCTGTCGTTCGCAAATGGGATCTTTTTCAGATGGATGTTAAAAATGTCTTTCTTAATGGGGACCTCACAGAAGAAGTATATATGAAACCACCTCCCGGTTATTCACACCAGTCCACTCAGGTCTGCAAACTTCGTCGTGCTCTATATGGACTCAAGCAAGCTCCCCGAGCTTGGTTCGCAAAATTTAGCTCTACCATCACAAAGCTTGGTTATTCATCCAGTTCATCAGACTCAGGCCTCTTTATTCGAAAGACAGATTCTGGGACTATTCTTCTTGTCCTCTATGTGGATGATATGATAATTACTGGGGATGATATTTCTGGTATCTCAGATCTCAAACAATCTCTCAGTCAATTTTTTGAAATGAAGGATCTTGGTCGACTCAACTACTTCTTAGGGCTGGAAGTCCTTTCTGATTCAACAAGTTACTATTTATCTCAAGTGAAATACATGTCTGACATTCTGGCTCGTGCTGGTCTCACTGATTGTAAAACTGCATCTACTCCATTGGACACCAATGTTAGACTTACTCCGTTTGATGGTACTCCTCTCTCTGATGGAACTTTATACAGACAGTTAGTTGGCAGTCTGGTTTATCTTACTGTTACTCGCCCAGATATTGCTTATGTTGTCCATGTTGTCAGCCAGTTTATGGCTACTCCCCGCTCTACTCATTTTGATGCTGTTATTCGGATTCTTCGTTATCTCAAAGAGACAGTTTTTCATGGGCTTCACTACTCCTTAAAGTCATCTCTTGTATTAAGGGCTTACTCTGATGCATACTAGGCCGGTGACCCTACGGATCGTCGGTCTATTACTGGTTACTGTTTCTTCCTCGGGGACTCCCTTCTTACTTGGTGTAGTAAGAAATAGTCTGTTGTTTCTCGATCAAGCACTGAGGCTGAATACCGCGCTCTTGCTGATACTTCACAAGAACTAATATGGCTTCGACGCCTCCTCGATGAATTAGGTGCTCCTCAAGACTCTGCTACTACTCTTTATTGTGACAACTGCAGTGCCATTTAAATCAGTCACAATGACGTCTTTCATGAACGAACTAAACACATTGAGATTGATTGTCACTTTATTCGCCAGCATATTCGCAATCTGTACATTCGTCTTATGCCCGTATCTTCAGATAACCAGCCTGCAGATCTCTTCACTAAAGCTCACCAGCCTAGCTGTTTCCAAGCATTGATTTCCAAACTCCAGCTAGTCTCTCACTTACCACCTTGAGTTTGAGGGGGGTGTTAGAATATACTATATATTACGTTTCCTATTTCTATTATACTTTCCATATTGTATTAATTGTATTGATTGTGTTCCCATTATACTTTCCTAATTGTATCCTAGATTAGGGTTTTATTTCTAGTATATATATTCTTACTCTATTGTACATTCAATTATCAAGAAAGTAATACAATTCTTTCATTCTCCTTCTTCAATCTCTCTTTCGTTTCTATTTCGTTACATATACAACCAATTAATATATGGAATCAAAGCATCCTTTCGGTATTCTCTAAGATAAAATATAATATTTCTTTAATTATTTTTCTTCGATCCCTTTCAATTTTCAATAAACAATAGCTTATTATACTATCAAATTTGGTTTAGAACTTAGATTAATTGACAAATGTTAACATGTTATGTAAATAGAAAACGAAGTAGTAGATAACATATATAATGAGAGTATCATAAACAACTTTCAAAATATGAGAAATCATCACGAACACTTATAATTTTAGTTACGTTCATGGGTAGAGTACGTATGAGGTGTTGTGGGGGATAGGGGTGGTGATGAGATTTATTACACATTTGTCATTATAACAACTTGACAAAAATGATGGTCAAAAGGAAGTTACTGGTACGAGAGAGTACAAAGACCTCTCATCTGTCACGACTTCAGACCTTGACAAATTGTAGGTCAAACTATTTTTTTTTGTTTCAAAACGAGGCTAGGGCTTAACTATATTAGATTATCATTTTGCAACTCCTCTAAAACTGAGGGAGGAGCAATATTAAGCCATAGAGCCCCTAACAAAGAATCAACTACATTGCTTTAGAAGAATCAGACTCTTTGGTCCCTGCCCGATGTTAGAATCATACTTATGGTGTTACAGTGAGGGTGACATGGCTCTTATAAACAACATTTAACTTTGATCTATGGCCGATGTTGGAATCACGCTTTACACCCCTTCATGCATAATGTGCAAGGTTCGGACAAGCCCCCAACCCATTCATATAGGGTATCTCATCTTTGATACCATGTTACAGAACTCTAAGGTAGAAAAAGTTAAGCCGAATTCTGACACTATTGTGTGGGTCTCTCAGAAAGGGGTTGTGCTGGGCTTCGTAGTTAGGGATTTGGTCAGGAAATTATTGTTGGCATCCATTGCTTTTAAACCTTTTTGTGGGGAGGTGGAGTTAACTGAGGCTTGGGCATTAGCAAAGGGTTTGGCTTGGGTCATTAAGGAGGATTTTTCTAAAGTTTAGGTTGAATGTGCTTCTTTAAGGGTTCATTTGGTTCGAGTTTTAAATCATTATTGGAATGCTACATTATATTAAAGAAGAATTTTGATGTTTGGTTCAGGTTTTGAGTTAGGAATGCATCATTCCAAGAACGAAGTATTTCTTCAAAGCCCTCCCTCTTAAATACATGGGAACAGAGGATTACTCTAGGTATTTTCTTTTATATTTTATTTTAAGATTACCTCTTAAGACCAAAATATCCCTTTTACTTACCAAAACAATTTTTTTTCATCTATATTTTTTTAAAAAAACAAAAAAAATACTTTTTTTTATTGAACTTTTTTTTTCTTTTTATTATTAAATACATACAAAATTTTTCACAGTTCTTAACAATAAAAAAAATGTTTATCTTTGTAAAATTGTTTGGACTTGTCTTTTAATTTTATAAAATGAAGAATATGTCAGTAATTCACACACATTCCACTCATATTCTCATTTAAACCAAATACAAAGAGGTAATTTAACGTTCTAGAAAAGAAGAATTCATGTCCGAACCAAATATGAGCAAGACATCCTAGATGTCATGAGAAAATATTTTCAAGAATCTAGGATGCCCATTCCATTCCCAAAACTTGAACCAAACGAGCCCTAAATGTCATAGCATCGATTTACTCCAAGCAATTGTTTCTCTCCGAAATTGGTAAATTTCTTGAAGATATTAAGCTTATCAGTTTGAAGATTTCGTTACATGTAGGGACGTACCTAGTAAGGCCCGACTGTACCCCCTTACATTTTTTATTTTTTGTTTCATATATGTATATATATTAAAAATATAAGGATGATTCAAGTTATATTGATGTAAGATTAATGTGGGTGGTGCAAATCTGACTGAACCCAAAGGAGATTGAATCGGCCCAAATCGGTAGAGTCGGTAACAAAACTCAACAAAGGTGGCAGTAATGAACAGTAAATCAGTAGTAAAGACAACAGATTTTTGTTTATGTGGGTAAGTTCCCCCGGTGGCTTTTATCCCCAATTCGGCAGTACATCCTCCCAAAGTGTGTGATAATGTTCTTCACTATACTCTAATGGACAAAGAGGTACACTTAGAGAGAAAGAGAGTATGCAGAAAATGTATTTCTCTTGTTATTGTTTACTTGCTCATCCACCGCTAAGGGTTTTTCCTATTCTATTTATACCCTCTGGATAGGGTCTAGTGGGGTAAGAAATTACTAAAGAGGGTAAACTTGATCACCATTCCAAGGTTACAGGTGTTAACAACCCTGTTCACACTAGTAGAAGTGGTTAGTTCCCATCATTTATCTTCCAGCTCAGCTCCCTCTTATCCATAACTCGTCCCTCGGTGATCGTCCCATTATCCGATCAGACGTCGTGATCGGTCTCGTTGACCATAAGGAGTTTGAGCCTTCATATAGGCCCGCGGCCCATTTATTAGACTTGGGCCAAGGCCCAGGTACAAAAATCATGCTCCCACAATTAAGAAATTTTACACTCATCCGTAACTTTTTCTCAAATTCAAAAAATTTCAGTGCTACTGTTAAATAAGCTATTTGCATTGTGTTTATCAAGCATGCAAAGTTTTAAATCAATATGATATTTGTAACCATATAATCACTATAATTAATTTTTATAAGGTTCATAAATTAATATATAACATGATTATGATGAAGGACTTTTGCATCTCTGATTAATTTAGTTTTTTGCACGCATCTTTGAGATATTATAATTAACTAATTCAATGGCTAGGTCGATGAATTATTAAACTGAGAGAAAGTTATTAGCGAGGGTATAATTTATTTGTTTTACACGAAGTGTAACTTGAACCTTCCTTTACATACTATTGCATTTAATGATGCTCAATTTATGATGTGTTGATTTTTTTACTTTTAAGAAAATATCAACTTTGCCTTAAAATAAAAAATGTCAACTTTTGTTAAATATTAAAACTTATTTTTCTATTAAGAGATTTAATTCATTGCTATGCCCATAAATGGAATGAAAATTTTAATTTGAGACGTCTAGAAGAAAATGTGCAACTTTTAATTTGATATATGTAGAGTAGTTTTCATCCTCCTGTCTTATTATACTATTAAAGAAAACATGATTTTTTGCAAAGATAAATACAAGTGTGGACCGGCAAAGGCTAAAAGCATCTCACATAGTTGTGTATATTTTTTGAGTAAAATTTGCAAGGGAGTTTTAGATATGAATTATACACATATCAAATTTGTGCTCCGATGGAACTCGTGTAAAATTTAAATGGACCCGTGAAAATTACACAAATGGAATATATCATTTATATGCAATGTTTAATAATTTTGTATGAATTTGTTCATACATAATTTCATAAATACAATGGATCTTATTTTTTTGTTTTTGATGAGTAGATTTCAAATATATAAATTCCATTAAAAACTAAATTTTAGATTTTTAGTTATATCATTTTAAAATTTTTGTAAAAAATTAAGGAGAGAGAAATATGACGTGATTGTATAAATTGGGTTTGTATTTTACACAACCCTTTTACACAAATTCAGATATCAAAGTTTCTTAAAAGACTACTCGGGACTATATTTTTTACAAAATGTGTAAATTTTACATAAACTAAAATTTAAGAATACAACTATAGACACACAATTGTATGATTTCTCAAAATATATAGTACATGGTTTTGTTAAAAGCTCTCGTTGTGGGGAGGGAGGGTTGTCAGAACACATGATTATTACAAACATCAACATTTCCTATGTTTCCATATGTAACCACTTAGGTCATTTTCCATTATGACTAACATAAGGTGTAATTTAGGTTTCTTGAACCGCATATAAGTTAATAAAGATCTTCCCCTTACACTACTTAGGATGTCGTTTGTTACATAATTTCTTTTGATATCGTACCCACTCAAAAGAATTCTTGTGTACATCCATGGTTACATGCAGGCCATGTCATTAGAGAGGTCAACAAGCTTGCTCATGAGATATCAACTTTTGTTTTAAACACGCGTAACTCAGTTTAGTGGGGAGTAAAAGTAGGGGTGGAATCGATCGGTAAATCGAACCAAAACACCCTAGCCGACTTCCGAACTGACTACTGTCGGTGGGGAAAAAATGCTACCAGTCTCACTTGGAAATAATCGGTTACATCGACTTTCGATTGGTAGACATTTAAGTCGGTAGCAGTTCGGTCACCAGTTTTATCGCCTGAGATTGCTAGCTTCCACCACCACACTCTAGATCTAGATCGAATAGAGGAACAACAGTGGCAGCTATCACAGCAGCGAAGGACAGAGGATTGTGGAGATGGTGAAGGGAGAAATGGCGAATAAGAGAGAAATTGAGAGGGAGACGATGGCTTCGTGCCTCTACTAGTGCGAAGAACGAAGAAAGAAGAATGGAGAATGGAGAGGGAGAGGAAGAGAGGACTGTAACTTTGCTAGATGGAGGAGGAGAAATGGAGAACGGAGAGGAAAAGAGGCCGGTGCGTCTGGTATTTTTTTGGGGGCTCTTTGTATTTAGCCCAGTATTTTTGAATTATTTTGCATTTAACCCATTTGTTTTTTGTAATTATTTTTTGGCCCAAATTTTTGGATAATTATGATTTGTTTTTTTTAATTATTTTTGTTAATTCATTTATAGTTTTTCCAATGTTGCCCTTTTTTTCAAAAATAAATAATAACTTAAAATAATTATAAATTAGATCGAGTTAGTTGTTAGGATTACACGGTTTTAAAATTCAAATGAAGAAACTAAAATTCAAATTAAGATCATTTATCTAAAGTAAACCTGCAATCATATTAATCATGAGTGGTATTACAATAACATTAATATGGCTATTATGAGATGAGTAGAGGGTAAATAGTCATAATATGAATAAAAATATAAAAATGTTAATATGGTTGTTATAGTATAAGTGGTATTACATAGTCATAATATGAATAAGAATAATACTGAAAAATCTATAATATGATTGTTATGATTGCAAAGCTATGAATTTGTTCAGTTTTACAAATTAGACGACTCAATTTTTTTTTAAAAAAAATAACATGATGTTTTCCACATTGGATATACACGACTGGAAAAATATCAAAAATTACATGATTTGCTAATAACGAATATTAATAGAATACAACATTACACAATGATTTTAAAAAGAAACATTACCAAGGTCATATAATTGGACATACTCCATTTATCAAGCACCAAGCTTTTAGGATGAGAAAAAGTAGAAGTGTGAAACATAATAATACAAACTGCATATGTAAAAGATGTATAACGACAGTAACATAAATGTCTTAACAAATTGATATGGATGATAATATATCGTTGAGTGTGTGGATATGCACCGTAAATGTGGTTACAACTTTAAATGATGATAATTTGATTAAGTCTATGATAGAGAATACACACGTTGTAACTACCAATAGGAGTGAATCCTAAAAACCAAAAATGACATATATGTCATTTAAAATGATAAAATAATAAAAATTTTAAATTAAAATTATTTAGTCATTTGGGCCAGAAACAAATTTTGGGTTATTCACTAAATACACAAATTATGTGGGTTTAAGTATACAAGTGATTAAAATATTGGACCATTTACTAATTTGTTATTTTTTTTATGTGTTTTGATTATTTTATATATTAAATAATTTAATTATTAAATTAAGAGTGAAAGGAAGAAAAATATTCACATTGGAGACCGTGAGCACATGGCTCAATGCAAATCATTTCAATTTTGAATAGCTTTTCAGTTTTCACATGGCTCAATATATGTATAATATATTTATATATATAAATATAAGTATATAAAATATTATTATTTTAAAAAAATCGGTTGGTTCAATTTGGAATCGGTTCAAAGCCCTTTAAACTGTTTTTGCCACAGCCCAGCCACCAATTAACGTAGCGAAAAAATGGGATATAAACTCACAATATAGAAGAAACACTCAAAATTTTATTAAAATATAGTATGTCATAAACGATTATAATGAGATCTTCTTATAAGAGGTTACAAATGTAAGAAATGAAACAAATTCAAAATAATTCAAAAAAAAAACTACCAAAAATAGAAAATCGCAGAAATTATGGAATTCTGCAGTGTTGATGTCAAGGATCACGAGGAATTTGACCGAAGTCAAATCCGACTTTCCAAACTCAACTTATTGTGTTATTAAAACCTGCCTTAAATAGTAAATACGCGGATTTAGAGGCTTAAACGAAATAATTTGGCCGAAAAACGACATGGATCACCGCAATTTTGGTCTCGTCACTTTTTGGGTTAGGTGGATTTAAGAGGATCCAGTGTAGTTAAATACAGGTCCACTATTTATTTTACACCACCAATTGATTCAAAAAACCACTTGATATTTTGGTTAACTGTAACGTCGGAATACCGAACCGGTCTAGCCCGTCAAAATCGGTTTTTCAATTTTTTTTACCACCCTTATATAAAAGTACCCCAATTTAAATTCTCAATATTTTCCCTTTTGATTTAAAAAAGAAGAAAAGTACCCCAAATGCCGAGAAAAACTTAGGTGCAACAGAGATACCACGTCAGCAATCCCACGTGGTATCCCAAATCAATCAAATTTCGCCACGTCGCCTCCTCTCACTCTCTCTCTGCCACGTCACTCGTCACTCTTCTCTCTCTCTAGCTCGCTCACCAACCTCACCACCTCCGACAACCCACCTCCGACCACCATCACTCCTCTGGCGACCACCATCAACACCTCCTGCATGTTCTCCGGCACCGCCGGCTCTCTCTCTCCTCCTCTCTTTCTCTAGCTTGCTCACCACCTCACCATCGCCGTCTGCCTCCGGCCACCTCCGGCTTCCCACCTCCGACCATCATCACTCCTCTGGCGACACCATCAACACCGCCTTGATGGTGTCGCCGGAGGAGTGATGGTGGTCGGAGGTGGGAAGCCGGAGGTGGCCGGAGGCAGACGGCGATGGTGAGGCGGTGAGCAAGCTAGAGAAAGAGAGAGAGGAGAGTGATGAGTGACGTGAGATAGAGAGAGAAGAAGAGAGAGAGGAGGAGAAAGAGCCGGCGGTGTTGATGGTGGTCGCCGGAGGAGTGATGGTGGTCAGAGGTGGGAAGCCGGAGTTGGCCGGAGGCAGCCGGCGGTGGTGAGCGAGCTAGAGAGAAAGGAGAGTGACGAGTGACGTGGCGGAGAGAGAGTGAGAGGAGGCGACGTGGCAAAATTTGATTAGTTTGGGATACCACGTGGGATTGCTGACGTGGTATCTCCATTGCAGGTAAGTTTTTCTCCCAAATGCCGGGTCACAAAATGACATTAACTTCCCCCATTTTGCCTTGCATCTGCCAAATTTCTGTAAAACAGCGGTAACCTTTTATGACTTAACAATTTGTAAACGACAATTAGTTGTGGCAGTTTTTTCTAAAAGTTAATATTTAAATCTATTTCTTTTTTGTAATAACACAAAAAAATGTTCACCAAATTTCAAGTGTCATTCAAACTTAAAATTTCTTGAATCTGAATTTTTGAATCTTAATGAACGTTTTTAGTACGAGACTAATTTTATATTTTTAAACAATGGATAAATTCAAATAATTTGAAAAAAGAGAAATAAAATAAATATGAACGCTTTACATAAATACTTACGTTTTAATAATTTAAACTCAATCCATATTTATTAGACTAATTTACTCACACCAAATTTGTGTAAGAAAGACGAAATTTCAATTATTATAACAAACAATTATATCTATTTGTCGCCATCTTCAATAACCCATTTGTATTTTTTTAAGCCAACTTTTACATGTTCATTAATTTTTATTTATAGTAAATTAGGATTTACCCCAAGATTTTAAAGAGTTATTTACACAATCCTATTACATTTAATAAATTAGTGAATGGCTCAATATTTAGGATTTAACCCAATTGAATTTATTTTAGCCAAAATTCAAAAATAATTTTCTTTTCCAATATTCTTGCTTTTTTAAAATTAACCTAACTAAATTAACCTTATTAAATGATAAGATTGTTATCTCCTTTATTCTTAGACAATATATAATATAATTAATAACAGATATTTATCATTTTTATAGTATTTATCATACATCTAATATAACTAATAATAGATATTTATAACAAATGCATATATATCTCTACCAAGATTCTTTTTAAATTAATTAAATAATAAACAATACAAAATGTATTAAAGGCTACATTTCTCTATACAAACTATTATTTATTTATTTATGGAAGATTTGAAGATTGACCTCCTAATTTTGGTGGTGCAAACCCTTTATTATGAAGAGAAACATAACATTAAAAAAAATATTTTTACGATATCAATTAGTAACGTCAAAGTCTAGTATTCGTGGAGAAATATGAGATATAGAAAAATTTCATTGAGGATTTATATGTTGTTGCGATTATGCAATATATGATCCAAGTGATCATCAGTAATATTCTATTTGGTGTCAAATAATAATTGTTGGAACATTTATTATATGATCAATAAATTATTTCTTCCTACTCTTTTAAACCTCTCTCTCTTTACATTTATTCATATTTAACATTCTTAATCTTGATAAATTTAATATGACTTTGTTTAATTTTACTTTTGTAATGGCTTTTTAATATAATTGTGCTTTTAGTTTGAATGGTAAAAGGTCTTTTTTAATATGATTGTATTTTTATTTTTACTTGTGTAATTTTTTTAATATAACTGTGTTTTAAGTTTGACTTGTGTAATTTTTTTTTAATATGACTACATTTTTATTTTTAATAGTGTAATTTTGTTAATATGAATGTATTTTAGTTTTACTTGTGTAATGTCTTTTAGTATGTCCGTGTTTTTAGTTGTATTTATATGTAATATTTATGCGTTTTTAGTTTTATCTATATGTAATATTTACTATTAAGATGTTTTCTAGATATCCCAAGTTTTAATATCTGATATTTTTAATATGGCTATATTTTTAGTTTTGCATGTGTGATCTCTTTTTAAATATGATTGTATTTTTTAGTACATTATTTATAATATTTACATTTAATACGTCTTGTAGATCCTCCAAGTTTAATTTTTAATATTTTTTATTTATTGCAAGTCAACTTCTTAATTTTTTTATTATATATTTATCGTATGGCAAAGTTATCACTTGTAGTTACATTTACGAATTTTAAATTTGAAAATTTGAATTTAAAAGCATATAATAAGATATATATATTCTAGTAACAACTAAATATAATTTTAGGTGAATAATTAATTTTAATTTTACAAGTTAAAAAAAAGGATAAGATGGAAAAAAATATAAAAATATAAAAAAAAACTAATAAAATAATTTATAAAATATATACTTAATAATTATCCACTCATTTTGATCAATTATTAATTTCTCAAATATATTGAGTTAAAAGAAAAATAATTTAAATTTTCTGAATTAAAAACCAAAAAACCCCTAATTTTTAAATAAACAACCCAATTTGTATTAGAACACCTCACTTTCCCACCTAAAACTAATTACACGTTGCATCCCAACTACTAATCAAATTTTATTTTATCTCTCTTATTTCATCGATTACGTCACCAACATTGCCCATTCCCCGCCCTGTATATTACTACTTTTCATCGACTACGTCACCAACATTGCCCATTCCCCGCCCTATATATTCCCACCGTCCGGGGCTGCTAATTTCCACATTATTACCATTCTTTTCCCTCTCTAAAATTTCATTCTCTCACTCCAGAATTTCACTTTCTCTTTCTTTCTCTCTCTAAGTAAATAAACAAATGGCAAAGTCACCAGATACAGAGCACCCAGTGAAGACCTTTGGGTGGGCTGCCAGAGACACATCAGGAGTTCTCTCTCCCTTCAATTTCTCCAGAAGGTATGCATTTTTCTGTTATTTCAAGCAACTGTTTTTGTAATTTTATTAAAATTCTGATTTCATTAATTATATATGTATGGGTGATGATGATGATGATATTCGTATGCAGAGCTACGGCAGAGAAGGATGTGAGATTCAAAGTATTGTATTGTGGGATTTGTCATTCTGATCTTCACATGGTCAAGAACGAATGGGGCATTACTCACTATCCCATTGTTCCTGGGTATCATTTATACTCCCCCCACTCTCTATATGTATATATATTAAGTCGTAACTCGTACCAAATGTATTGTAACAAAAACATGCAGAAGAGTGCTTCAACGCACTCCAACAAAAACAAAAGAAGTTGGAATATATATATGAAGACACTAATAATAAAAGGAAATAAATAATTTAGTAAGATCCTTCCATAAATTTCAATTCTTTGGGAGAAGAGTAGGAATTTTATTTGGTGAAAAAAGAGAAAAATATGGAGGATACATCACCAAATTATTTATTAAAATATTAGTAGTGATTCAATTATTTTCCAACTTTCATATCAAATACACCCAACTTTCTACAATTTCATAACTTTCATAGCCCCGTACTATAGCTTGCAATTTCATTCGTCAAGTAAATTATTCAATGGATGCTAAAATCTAGTATTCAACTAATTCATTGGTACAGTCACGAGATTGTTGGCATAGTGACCGAAGTGGGCAACAAAGTCGAAAAGTTCAAAGTCGGTGACAAAGTAGGCGTAGGTTGCTTGGTTGGATCATGTGGCTCATGTGACAGCTGTGCTAATGACCTTGAAAATTACTGTCCCAAAATGATCCTCACCTATAGTGCACCAAACTCTGATGGAACCATAACGTACGGAGGGTACTCCGAGACAATGGTGGCCGATGAGCACTTCGTGGTCCGTTGGCCAGAGAATTTGCCCTTAGATTCTGGGGCACCCCTCCTATGTGCCGGGATCACAACCTACAGCCCCTTAAGGTACTACGGGCTCGACAAGCCTGGGATGAGTGTTGGTGTGGTGGGTTTGGGTGGGCTAGGCCATGTTGCTGTTAAGATGGCTAAGGCGTTTGGAGTTAAAGTAACTGTGATAAGTACTTCGCCTAAGAAGAAGACTGAGGCAATTGAGACACTTGGGGCCGATTCGTTCTTGGTTAGCCGTGATCCCGAACAAATGCAGGTACCCTTAATTTGAATTGTTGTTATTGTCACAAAAATTACTAGGTAATTGTATAAGTACACTTGTATTTGTGTTCTAATTATCATGTTGATGTGTTGAATAATAGGCTGCAATTGGCACAATGGATGGTATAATTGATACTGTCTCTGCAGTTCACCCGATTCTGCCATTGACGAATCTATTGAAGGCTCATGGAAAGCTTGTTCTAGTCGGTGCACCAGAGAAGCCACTCGAGCTACCGGTGTTTCCATTGCTTATGGGTGAGCGTGATTCACTTTACTTCTGCATTTGAATTTATTTTCTTGCACAATGTCGCGTTCTTGTCTTAATTATGGAACAAAATTGACAAGAGAATAGAGCTAAGTCGTGTTCATCATATCTTATCGTGTCTGATCGAAATAATTTCATTTCTAATCGTGTTGGTTGTGTCTATTGGGATGCAAACAATTGCAACAATGTCTGTTGGTCGCTTCATGTTTAAGGGCCATGTTCCTGCTAGCTTAAACCAACACGACTTCGTGTCGTTTCGTGTTCATTCAATCATGCATGCGTTTCTTGTAAAGTTGGGGTAAACACAACCCTAAAACAAAGAATTCCCACCCCCTAAAAGTGATTATGTACTTGCTTGGTTGGAGCTTTTGTGTATTCCAATATTCCTATATTGGTAGATTCACATATATAAGTATCTTGATTCACATTCAAGAGTTTGAATCACTGGATGCTAACTTTTCTTTGAAATTACCAGTTTTCATACTCAAGAAAGCACAGAAACTTGAACCGAACAATTTGTTTGAACATTATTGCACTGTTAAAGTTTGAACAGGAAAAGTAGAGCTAACAATTATGTGTTATATTCACAGGGAGGAAACTTGTGGGAGGGAGTAACATTGGAGGATTGAAGGAGACGCAAGAAATGCTCGATTTTGCAGCCAAACACGGCATTACAGCTGATGTCGAGGTTATCCCCGTAGACTACGTGAACACTGCAATGGAGCGTCTAGAGAAATCTGACGTTCGATACCGTTTTGTTATTGATGTCGGAAATACAATGAAGGCCGCCTAGTTCTCCTTGATCAAAATTTTACCCTTAAGTTGCAAGATGAGAAATGATATTGGGAGGTTTTTGTATGTCAATGTCCTTGCGTACTTGTTGTATTTCATCAATGTTTGTTATTGAATAAATATATTTTGTCTTTGAATTTTGTAAGGTGTAGAACTGAATATATATATATATCCGTAAAAGTTTCAATTTGATTGTGTGTTTTATATATCAGTAGTCTTCTGCTTTTTATACGTGTATCATGTTAAATGACCAAGTCCCAAGTCATATTTCAGGAGGGGCATTGGTCAGTGTATTATATAGAGTGCATATAGTATCCCACTGCAATTTTTGACGTATCATTTAAAACATTAATTGATCATTTAAATTGGTATATATATATCAATATTCCTTAAATTTCTGCATAATTTATTTTTTCTTGAAGTTTCTGCCTAAATTTACCCCATGCAACTTTGTCTCTTAACTCCATCTCTTTCTTCAAGCAAACTATTTTGTCCATCGAAGGTTCAAAACATTTGGTAGATTCATTCAGTAACTAGGTTTCTTGAGTGCCATTTGATGAAAATAACGGCCATGTCGGTCCCTTTTTAATATCTTTTTTCATTGATAGTAGTAGATGCTCGATTTATCACGCCGCACACTAACCAATATATTAGTGTAACATTGTTCAAGTTACGTTTTGAGTCAAAATCATATTCCTCCGAGAGCATCGTGGTAACTTTTGAGGGGTTTTGTGTATTGTTATCGTTCTTATTTTCCCGTCAAGTGGGTATTATGATCAAGCCATCCTCCATTGGCGGACATTAAAAGCGCATGAGGAATACATGTTGGTTCGAGATTTCTAGAATTACTTCGGTTTCCACTCATGGGCGCGGTGCAAATGTGCAATTTTAATTTTTTTTTTAATATATAAAGTTATAATTTTATAACATAAGTTTTTATATATTATAATTTTTTTATACAACTATAATCTAACAACACCTATAATAAAAATAGACTAATAATTAAAACTACAAGAATGGATTGCAAAAAATTTAAAAACCAGCTGATGTGGGTAGAAGACAGTTCTTTAATAATAATGGACCAACAAAAAATTTAACTACTTCAAATCTCCCGTAAAAAGAGAACGACAAGGGCCCATTGGCCGTTGCAAACATTTTAACACTTTTATTAAAATAAAAAGATTGATTTTCAACCTTAAAGTTATGAGTTCGACCCTTCTCGTCCCCTTTCCTTTTCTCCTAAAGGCCTGAATATCTAATATTACTGTGTAAGACCATTTGTAATGGGTAAGTTAAAATGCTAATTTTAGTTTTTAGTTTGCCTTATTGGGTAGTGTAAAAATGTAATAGGGTATGAAAAAGTGTAAAGCAAAGTTAAATTTAACAGTCGACAAAATTTTAGCTTACATGATAAATCATCTGTCGTGGTAGGAAAAACCATTCTCACGACACATGATGTGTCGTGTGGTATCTCCCACGACACATCATATGTCGTGTGGAGTGATAATTTTGCAGGTTCCAAATTTTGGTGGCTTAAACTTCTTGGATGCGTGAATGAGACAAGAAACAAAAATTCCTTGCCACGACACATCATGTGTCGTGGTTCTTCAAAGTGCTTGCCCCAAAAATAGAGATCTGTCGTATGGGTATGAAATGTCTCTCCCACAGTCCCACGATATATCATATATCGTGCGGTAATATTTTACACTTTTTCGCTACAACTCAGTTAATATCAATAGGCTACATATACTATTTTAGTTTACCTTTTTAGTCTGGCCACTAAAGATGGTCTAATGATGCGTAAAATATATATATATATATATATTTAATTAATAGGTGAATTGAAGCCAGCTGTAACATTAATCAAGTAGTGAAGTACAGTTGATACACTGATTAGAAGCACTAGATTAGCAAATTAGGAGTAATCATACCTCTCCATTGACAACCAGTAGGAAATAGATTCCTTCGTGGGGAGAGCTGATATTGATTTCTTGCCAAAAGTAAGTGTGTTGGTTGATCAATGGCGGATGGGAAATCTCATGAAACTGCTAGACACGATGTGTTCTTGAGCTTCAGGGGTGAAGACACTCGCAGAAGCTTCGCCGATCACCTCTACACAGCGCTAGTCGGGGCCGGCTTTCGCACATTTAGAGACAACGAGGGGATAGAGAGAGGAGAAAATATAAAGTCTGAGCTGGAGAGAGCAATCGTGCACTCAAGATGTTCGATAATAGTTCTCTCTCAAAACTATTCTTCTTCTACTTGGTGCCTTGATGAACTTGTGCTCATACTCCAACACAAGAGGAAGAACTCCGGGCATTTCGTTTTGCCGGTTTTTTATGATGTGGATCCGTCCGATTTAAGGAAGCAAAAGGGGAGTGTTGGGGATGCGTTCGGTGTGCACGAAGAAAGATTCAAGGCCGAAGCCGGGGAGGAAAGGAAGAAGGAGTTGATGGAGAAAGTGAAAGGATGGAGAGAAGCGGTTAGAGAAGTTGCTGATTTGGGTGGCATGCCTTTGCGAAATCATGCTGATGGGTAATTTACTTTGAGAAGCCACTAATGATCTACGAAAACACGGCTAAAAATTAGAAAATGATTGAAAATACTAAGGAGTACTAATTTTACGAGAAGGTTTGACAACAAGTTACAAAGAGAGATGAGTGATTTGGTTACGTCATATAATACCTTTTGGGTTTTCACCGAAAATAAATCTTTGAGAAAATTTTCTATGAAAGTTTTATATGAAAATTTAGGAAGGTCGGAAAACATTTAACTAAACCGGTCTTACTTTTTCCAACTTATCATAAAAATTTGTAGTTTTTTCAACCATTTTTCAAATTTTATCAAACCCACCCTGAGAATTCAATTTTGTGCCTAGAGTTTTTATCACAATGTTGGCATCTAATTTTGAATGAAATTAACAACAAACTAGAGCTATGCTGTGTTTAATCGTGCGATGGTAAAAAAGTGGTTTCTACTCACATTACAATGTCTCTACTAAGATGCAACAATTGTGATCTTGATTGTAGGGTCCACGTTGTGCTTATGCGGGTCGTGTTCATGCTAATTAAAAATAACACGATTTGTGTTGATGTGTTTCCTATGCATATCAGAATGCAGCAATTGTAGTAGTATTTGTCGGGTCGTGTTTAAGTAGGTGACTTTCATGTTAATCAAAAGTAACATGATCTCGTGCTGTATTCATGTGTGCTTATGTTTTGGGTTTTGCTTAAGTTAAGATTTTCTGGGGATGGTCAATCCCAACCTGGTATCCTGAGATTTGATTCACTAGAATCGAGAAAACATTCAGTACTTTGGCGGTACCACGCAGCGGTGGACGCTCGTCACTCTCAGTCGCATCTCACGTGCAAGCAAATATTCAAAATACATCAAGTACAACAATGACATATTACGACAATCCAATGAAAACACAAGAAGGCAATGATGTGGACAAAACCCTTGTGGTGGGAGAGAAAAATGCACATTTTTGAGAAAGAATGCGAGTATGTGGTAATGTGTTATCATTGTACTGATGTATTGAATATTTTTTCCTCACGTGGGGTCTCACAAAGAGTTTTTTCTCAGTTGAAGAATTTATTTATATTTTTGTCCTGAGCATTTTCGTCCTTATTAGAGTTGGACCATTAAGAGAGGGTTGCTCCAATGGTAGACATCATTTTCCTAGTTTAGGGAAAATTACTTCCCAATCCAATTCTCTCAAATATGAGGATAAATTTGAGGCTAACAAAGTTATCTCACCGTAAAAACATAAAACAATAAACTTTGGAAGAATAGTTGGTGACTTACCTATTTACTCAAATTTGGGGAGAATAGAGGGACTCCCCTAATATGGGGAGAGGATAGGGAAAGTTCAAGAGACTTATCTGTAACATTTCCAAATTTAAGTTTAGGGAGAAATACCATATAAGATTGGAGTTGGCCTAAGTTGGTGTCCTGGTATTTTGTTTGGAGAAGGCCAGATCATAATTTGCACTCCATTTCATCCAGAGGTAATAATCATATTCAGCCGCAAGTACACATTTGAATGGATTCAGAGATAAAATGGACCTTAACCTCTTAAAATTAGACAGAAAGGAAACAACTTTTTACCCATCTGAAATTTGAAGAGGTACACACGAACCCCTAGCGTGAGTATAAATTTGACACCCTCGAATGGAAAAGATAACACTCAATTTAAGATGAAGGGGAGTATTTCATTTCTGTGGGAGTTAAGTTGGTTGGTTTAATTTCTAGGAATGGATCTCTATTTAGGAATTGAGGCTTCTATTTAATCACAGTTCTGTTTATGTTAAGATAGGCTCATTTCATATTTACTTGGGAAGTTAGTGGTAATTATGTGAGGACTCTTAGGGTGTGATAAAAAGTTAGAAAATGATTGAAACACTACTAAATTTTATGAGAAGTTGGTAGTGAGATGTTATATTACTTTTTCGGCTTTTCCATGAAGTCCAATTAATGTCGAAGGTGCTATGGTTTCCCCCTGGTCAGAATATGCATATAGAACTTATGTATTTTCATTAATATGAGTTTTTTAGTCTTTCACTTTATTCATGTTTTATGTAGATACGAGGCAAAGTTCATCCAAAAAGTTGTGAAAGTGCTTGAGGAAAAATTAAAGCGTACAATCTTAAGTGTTCCCCCCTACCTTGTTGGAATTGAGTGTCGAGTCAAAAATATTAACCTGTGGTTACAAGATGGCTCAATGGAGGTGGGGATTGTGGCCCTATGTGGGATGAGTGGTATAGGGAAGACTACCATTGCCAAATATGTATTCAATTTAAACTTTGAGAGATTTGAAGCTTGTAGCTTTCTCGCAAATATCAGAGAAGTTTCTGGACAACCGGACGGCTTAATGCGCTTACAAAGACAACTTCTTTCAGATATTTTGAAAGGGAAAAAGAAAAAAATATGGAATGTGGATGAAGGAATCATTAGGATAAGAGACGCCATATGTGGTAAAAGGGTTCTTCTTGTTTTGGATGATATGGATCACATAGACCAATTCGAAGCAATTCTGGGAATGCGTGATTCTTTACATTCTGGAAGTAAAATCATCATAACTACTAGGCACATGCGGTTGCTCCCACGCGAATTCTATAAAATTCATGATGTTGAGAAAATGGGTTTTGATGAATCATTTAGGCTGTTTAGTTGGCATGCATTTGGACAAGATTACCCTTTTGATGCTTACGCAGATCACTCGAAAAGGGTGGTAACGCACTGTGGGGGGCTCCCTCTGGCACTTAAAGTTTTGGGTTCTTCTTTGCGTGGAAAAGAAGTTGATGTATGGAAAAGTGCATTAGAAAAGCTTGAATCGATTACTGACCAACAGATATTTAAGAAACTTGTGATAAGCTATGACTCTTTGCCTGATGACCACGACAAAAATTTGTTTCTGGAGATTGCTTGTTTCTTTCTTGGAAAGGACAAAGATTACATGGTTACAATACTTGATGAATGTGGATTCTACACAATAGTTGGGATTCAAAATCTCGTGGATAGATGCTTGTTAACAATTGATTCAAAAAATAAGCTTACTATGCATCAAATGGTTCGGGATATGGGAAGAGAGGTTATTCGCCAAGAATCACCGAAGGAGCCTGGGAAGCGTACACGATTGTGGTATTACAAGGACTCTTTTCATGTTTTAAGGGGAAATAAAGTAAGAAAAATGATTTTCTGTCATATTTTGTTGATGTTATGCGCAAAATTGATTCTGAGATTATTTTTTCTTTCTTTTTCTTTTCTTTTTCTTTTCTTTTTCTTTTCTTATCAGGGTACAGGAACAATAATGGGACTCGCCCTTGACATGAAAATGGTGAAGGAAGATAACTCTTACATGTCAAACTTTAGTACTAATAAAGCAAAGAAACGTCACCACGGAGAATTCAAAGACCTCAATTCTCTAAAGCGACGTCGTTTTGGTTTCTTATCTTGGCAGTTGGTAAATACTACTTCGGTAGATTCAGATGATGTCTACCTGACAACTGACACATTTACAAGGATGCGCGACTTAACCCTACTCCAGATCAATTACACACAACTCATTGGAGGTTATGAAGAGTTCCCTAAAAATTTAAGATGGTTGTGTTGGCGTGGCTTCCCTAAGCAATCTGTACCTATTGATTTTCCTTTGGAGAACTTGGTTGCCATTGACATGCGTAATAGCTGCCTCGAACAAGTTTGGAAGGGAAACAGGGTATGAGGCTCAATTTTTCTCTTATTTTTCACTGTCCTTCTATTTACCTGTGATTATTCTTTGTGATAAAAATATAAAATCTTTTATCAAGCTTTAATATTTTTATTTTTTCAAATTTTACTCTTCCCTTTTAACAGTTCCTTGGATTACTGAAAATCCTTAATCTCAGTCATTCCCATGAACTTATCCGCACTCCCAACTTCTCGTTGCTCCCTCAACTCGAGAGGTTGATTCTCAAAGATTGCATAAGTTTGATTGAGGTTCATGAATCCATTGGCAGCCTAGAGACTAAGCTCATTGTATTGAACCTAAAAGATTGTCGAAACCTAAGGAATTTACCAAGAAACATCTGCATGCTAAAGGTTCTGCAAACTCTAGTTATTTCTGGTTGCTCGAATCTTGACCAATTTCCAAAAGAAATGAAGAAGATGGAGTCGTTGAAAGTGTTCCATGCTGACAGAATCGAAATGAACCCATCCTCCTCGACCACTTCAAAAGACGGATTATGGCACTCATTGATCTCAACATGGGTATCGAGACCAAGAAAATTTCCTAAACTTTCTTGGGATTCTTTACCGCACTCTTTATCAAGCTTAAGTCTTTCGAGCTGCAATCTTTATGATAACTCTTTTCCTGTGGATTTTAGTAACCTACCATTGTTGAAGGTGTTAGACTTGAGCAAAAATCCAATTTCTAGCTTGCCTGATTGTATTAGGGGTCTCACTAGTCTTAGGACACTGCAGTTATATTCGTGTACAATGCTCCAAGAGCTTATTGACCTACCCAGTATTAGAGACTTGAAGGTGGGGTATTGCACATCATTGGAAAGAGTAACATTTCAATCAAATGTTCCCTGTGCAGTAGTTTCCCAGTTAAATGGGTGCAAGAGGTTAGTTCAGATGGAGGGCCGTTTCAAGTTAGAACCCGCACACAACATCGAGAATGAAGTGATGAAGAGTCTAGGCATGTTTGAGCATGACTTGCAAGCCTTTGGCTTTGAGGTGAAATTGTATAATGAGCCTACAGGCACAGAATGGAAAGGCCCCATACAGGTGCGCTCTCTCTCTCTCTCTCTCTGTAACAATTCTAGAGTTGTGGGTGGGCAGTTATATGTGCCCTGGTGTGGCTGCAATAGATGCTGGCAGGTAGTGGCAGACGGGGCTTGGGCCCACTTGGATTTGAAATTTTTTCGTAGTAGGTGTGATATTTTATATTTTTGTAAGGACCTTTGTTATCTTTTGAACTATGAGGTTGGGTTCGTAAGCATATTCAAAACTTTGGTGTCTAACTATTATTTAAACAATGAAAAGAAAAGGAGTTATTTAAGGTTTGCCCCCATAAATTATAAACAAGCTGATCTGGATCCCCAAAATTTCACATTTTGTAGGTTTGGCCTTTCATATTTGACGGTTTCCATCCATTGACCAATTTTAACATTTAAACAAACAATTAGAATGTCTAAACTACTCTCTAATTTTAAAATTAAAAAACACATATACATGGTAAATTTCCAAAATTGGGTGTAACTTTCCCTGACACATTATTAAGGGTTAAAGGATATGTGTTCTTGTTGCACAGGGACTGTTTGAAAATGGCATCGTAAGCATTTTTCTTCCTGGAGGCAAGGTTCCAGGATGTTTCAGTAATAAAAGTGTGGGTTCCTCGGTATCTATAACTGCACCTTCGCCCTCTTCCTCTAATACCAGAATTCAGGGCTTGAATGTGTGCACTGTGTACGCAATTAACAAACAGTGGGTTCCTGGTGTACAATTATTTACAATAATCAGTAACGAGACGAAGGACCTCAAGTTTGTTTATTCTCCAACTTGTTATGGTCTAACGAAAGCTGATGAAGATATAATATGGTTAAGTTATTGGAAGTTTCATCAGAGTCAGCTGAATGTCAGTGATCACCTAAATGTTTCACTGCTTGCCATGCCCGGTTTTGAGGTAAAGGAGGTAGGAGTTCGTCTTGTTTATGAGGAGGAAGATCAAAGAGTTAATCAATCAAGCGGTCAAGAGATAATAAACCTGCAAGAACATTCTTCAGAGGATTTCGTCTCTACTAAAGTGTCGAGGCGTCGAGGTACCACTGGTATAATAGGCCTTGGATTTATTGGATGTGGATTAGATTTTCTATTGCAGTATATACCTTGATTTATCTTATCGTAGGGATAGCAATTCGTCTTTTTGCCCCTTAAGTTACTATGCCTTGAGCCCCCGACAAGTCCGGTAAGACTGTTAATGTGGTGGCCTTAGGCAGGCTAGGGCTATTTTGCTATGAAAATGGCTAAAGGCGTTTGGGGTTAAAGTTACTGTGATTAGGTCATTGCCTAACAAGAAGAGTGGCGATTGAGACACTTGGTGCCGATTTGTTCATGGTTAGCCGAGATCCTGAACAAATGCAGGTACCCTTAATTTTGAATCCTTGTTTAGTCAAAGCTAATTTGATATGGGCACTTATATTTCTATACTATTAATTTGGTTAATATGTTGAAAATGTAGATTAGGCTGTTACGGGCATGTTGGATGGTATAATTGATGCCATCTCTGTTGTTCACCCGATTCAGCCATTAATCTATTGAAGGCTCATGGAAAGCTAATTCTGGTTGGTGCACCGGAGAAGCCACTTGAGCTACCCGTGTTTCCTTTGCTTATTGGTAAGTGATTCACTTTACTTGTTTGTATGATTTAGTCTTTTGAGTTTTTGTGTAATCCAATATTGCTTTGGTAAAATTCACACAATCCACAAAATTAAAATTGTAGAATAAGTAAAGATTATTCTATTGTATAACATTATGTTGTATATTAAGCTATGATAAAGTTAAGTTTGACTAAATTCCTTATCATACTGACGAATGGTGTTCAGTTGGATGCCTCTTATTCGGTTAAATTATATTTTCATGCTCAATCATTGTGGAATGCACAAAGTAAGTGGTATACCTTTATACTGTTTGCCATACAAGACTGACAATGTTGTGGATGCTCTTACAAGATGCAAATTCCTTCTTTGAAGATAAAACTTTACATGTGAAATTACCCGTACTTGATTTTAGGAAACGCAAGATTAACATTCTAAACAAATTAGCTCCTCGAAGGGAGTTTCTTTTTCCAAATGCATTTTGAATGACAACCCACTGTCCCTCTCGAAAAGGACATTGTTGCACGGTTTTAGTTTGAAACGATAAAATTGGAGCTAAAGTGGGACTTACATAGGGAGGAGACGTGGGAGGGAGTAACATTGGAGGTTTGAAAGAAACACAAGGAATGCTCGATTTTGCAGCCAAACACAGCATTACAACCAATGCCGAGGCTATTCCAGTAGAGTACGTGAACACTGCAATGGAGTGTTTCTTGAAATCTAACTGTACCGATTATTATTGATGTTGAAATTACGATGAAGGCTGCCTACTTCTCCATCAAAATTGTACCCTTTAGTTGAACTGATTTCAGTTATTTGAAAGCCAATGGGCAGTTGATTGGTACGGACATCTATTTCCCCGTCGTAAAAAATTCAATTTCAGTGTAAATAGTTTGAATTGTTTTGAGTCTTCATTATAGAGACTAGTTAGGATATACTCGATGTCGTTAGTTCAAATTAGAAAAATGCGTGCACATGAATATATATGTATTTATATCAATTAAAAACTATATTGTGTTACAATGTGACTGGGTATAAAAATAGGCCATTGTAGGTGGTGCTAAATATGGTATCTATGTCTATATTATATATAAAAGTACGGATAATTTAAGTGTTTCTCTTCTTTTTTTTCATGTACAAATATGCTTCTTCATTTTAAACAAAAAAATTTAAGATTTATATTGAATAAAACAGTATAACTCAATATATTTTTATATTAAGATTAGTATTCTAATTAAATTCAAACTCTACTTATTTGGCTAAAAAAATTAAACAAAGTTTTTAAACTAGATTTACATTAAATAAAATAGTATATTAATATTAGTATTCCAAATAAATTTAAATTCTACTTTGTTTGGCTAAAATAATTAAACAAGTTAGAGTTTGTGTTGAATTAGGTATTTTGTGCAAGACTTTTATACTATTTAATATACTGCATTAAAATTATAAATCTTTTAGCGTAAATTAGAATTTCAAATATATTATATTAAAATTACTCAAAGGCTTTTTTTGATCGGGCTTATCGGGCTTTGACTAGTTAGCGGGCAAAACTTGACCTAAGAGTTTAATGCATACGCCTTGCATTAAAATTACAAATCTTTTAGTGTGAATTAAAATTCAAAATATATTGTATTAAAATTACCCAAAGGCTTTTCTGGGTCAAGCTTTGACTAGTTAGCGGGCCAAACCTGACCTAAAAGTTTAACGCATATGCCTTGTTCGAAATTTTGTTCTACATATATAAATTTAGTGTACTATGTTTTGTAGAAAACTAAGATTATTTAATTAGCAAACAAAATAATAAGAAATAAAATAGAATAAAATAAAAGGCTAGCCTGTATGAGAGTTGCGATAAAACATGCTATCTTAAAGACTTTACGTCTCCCTATGTGAGGATACTAGCGATCAATAAAGTCTCTAAGATAAAACCTGTATAGCTCTCAGTAACGCTTCCTCTATGTGCAAGTACACATGAAGACAAAGTAGAACCAATGTGATCAAATTGCCTAACAAAATATTGAATTATAAGACAAAATAGTATGAGAGGAAGAGATGTTGATGTGGAAGATAGTAAACTTGTATATATTTTTCTCCTTTTCTTGTATCCAAATAAAAGGCTTATCACCCGTTATATAGTGGTTGATGTCAAGCACCTTAATTACAAAATTAAAATCATAATAATTCCTCTCATTAATAAAATAAAAACAATAAAACAAGAGTTACAAATATAAATTAAATCAAAATAATTATCACAATAATGATAATATTAAATATATTGAAATAAAGAGCTATTTTGAAGTTTTGAAACTTCAAATTCCAACACGCCTCATGAACCAAGCCGCACTTATTTTTTACATTTTAATGAAATGCTAAAAATATTAATATTTCATCAATCACACAAATTAAAGCAACATAAATAACTTTTTGTAAGTAATATAACATATCATGAATTGATATATAATACAGGTATAAATTCACTTCATACACTTCATTTATTTACTTCAGTGCTTTAAAATTGAATCTATATAGATATATACGTTTCAACTACGATACAACTAAATACACTTCATTTATTTACTTCAGTGCTTTAAAATTGTATTTTAAGAAATCTTTATTATTATTACTAAATTTTTTGAACTGAAGATACTTTGCAATTATCTTTTGTCACATGCATTAGTGTCACTTTTCTTAATGTTGAATATAAATTTGATGTACTTTTTACATATCTTATATTAAATTATATATAAATAAATTGATCCACCTATTAAGCGGGCTACCGGCCAAACCCGCCTCAGGCCGGACCGGCCATAAGTGGGCCTAAATGTAAAACTTCATGTCATAGCCCAAGTTTAGTGGATTTGCGCAGGCGAAAAGGCCGTTGATGGTGGCGGGACATAGACCCCTAATTCATTTTGTGAGGCGTACTTTCTCTTAATTTAATATGAAATGTGGAAGGAAAATTATTACCCATCAGCCTGATTTTGCAAAGGCATGTCCCCCAGATCAGCAACTTCTCTGAGCGCATCTCTCCATACTTTGACTTTTCCAGCAACTCCTCTTTCCTTTCGTGCACAGCAAACGCATCACCAACACTGCCCTTTTGCTTCCTAAAATCGGACAGATCAACATGATAGAAAACAGGCAAAACCACGTGCCTGGAGTTCTTTTTCTTGTGTTGGAGTATAAGCGCAAGTTCGTCAAGGCACCAACTAGAAGAAGAGTATTTTTCTGAGAGGACAATTATCGAACACCACACTTTATATTTTCACCTCTCTATCCCCTCGCCGGTACCCATTAAAGCTGTGTAAATGTGATCAACAAAGGTTTTTCTAGTGTCTTCACCCCTGAAGCTCAAGAACACATCGTGACTAGCCGCTTCATGAGATTTCGCAACAACCATAGGGCTTATTCAATAAAGAGTGTCCTTATTTTAGTATAAAAATGTGAAATATTTTTAAACAAATTACCCGTTCTTGATTTTAGGAAACACAAGATTAACCTTCTAAATAAATTAGTTCCTCAAAAGGGAGTTTCATTGTCCAATCGCATTTCAAAGGACAAACAAATGCCCCTCACAAAAAAGACATTGTTGCACCGTATTAGGAGGGTATATTCAATTCAGATTTTAAAAGATTTTAATTGACTTTTTAAAATTCGTGGATTCTGTAAGTCTATGGATTGTTTTAAATCCTTATAGAATCTGACAGATTTTAATGCATGGATTCTTTTGGATTTCAGCAGATTTTAATAAGTCCATAGATTTCTGCAGATTTTAATAAGTCTATGAATTTCTTCAGATTTTAATAAGTTCATCAAAAAAATAAAAAATCAAAAGACAAAAGACAAACAATAAAATAAATTAATTAAGAGTTTAAAGTAACATTATCAAAATCCACGTTTGAACCAAATTGAGTATTTAAAATTTTGATTACAATAAAAAAATTAAAGGAATTTTGATTATAGTAAAAAAAATTAAAGGATAAATAACAAAAGAATTTTGATTACAAAGTGAATAAGAATTATAACATTGTTATTCCAATGTATATCTATTAATTTAAAATTCACGTTTGAACCAAATTTAATACTTAAAGTTTTTTAGATTTTGGTCATATTACTATCTGGAGTATTATAAAAGTGTAATAATGCATGGTGTGTTAGTCCATGAAATGAATTATCAAAAAAAAATATGTTATGTCCCTAACTTTCGCTTATAGTAAAAAATTAACAGTTATTACATAATAAGTTAATTGAATTTTAATTTTGTAAACCGATTTTAACTATGAATGATTTTATACCCCCACAAAATTAGACTTCTCACCCCACTAGTATTTTTTAATAAAATTGACATGAATTGTTTTTAAGAATTTCAACGACAATTAGCGGTATAATCATTTGAAATTATGTTAATGCGTGATAACCACGTTATTAGTAAAAGAGAAAATAAAGACTTTATAGGAATGAATAAAAAATTAATGCGTTCATCACATAATAAGAAATTTGGATTTTGAGAAAAAGGGGGAGGGGGAGGGGGAGGGGGAAGGATGGAGAGAGAGAATGTTGACTAAAGTTCTTAAAGGAATTAGAAATCCATCTGAAATCTTTGGGTAAGTGAGAAGATTTCAAGATGGATTTTTATGTATAAAAAAAGCTTTACAATCCACCAAAATCCATCAATAATTAAAATCCTACTAAGTCATTAGAGTTTTGAATACTATAAGATTTAGATGGATTTTTTAAAATCTTAGTCTTAATTTAAGAGTGTGTTTTACTTGTATGGGTCATACGAGTGAACTACACATGTACGACTTATACGAACAATTTATTGTACCCACTGTAATTGCTTTAATTAGTCTTAATTTAAGGTAAATTATCAAGGGAAAATTATTACCCATTTTGCAAATGCATGCTGCTCAAATTAACAACTTCTTTAAGCGCTTCTCTCCATACTTTGACTTTCTCCGGCAACTCCCCCTTCCTTTCATGCACAGTAAATGCATCCCCAACACGTCCCTTTAGATTCCTAAAATTGGACAAATCCACGTTATAGAAAAGGGGCAAAACCATGTGCCTGGAGTTCTTCCTCTTGTGTTGGAGTATAAGCACAAGTTCATCGAGACACCATGTAGAAGAAGGGTAGTTTTTAGAGAGGACAATTATCGAACACTTGGACTGCAAGATTGCTCTCTCTAGCTCAGAATTAATCTTTTCGCCTTTATCTATCCCTGCGTTGT
This sequence comes from Lonicera japonica, assembly GCA_021464415.1. Taxonomy (NCBI): domain Eukaryota; kingdom Viridiplantae; phylum Streptophyta; class Magnoliopsida; order Dipsacales; family Caprifoliaceae; genus Lonicera; species Lonicera japonica. The sequence continues at coordinate 27,121,024 of CM038466.1, forward strand.
CTCTAAATGTGCGAAAACAGGCTCCCACCAGTTATGTGAAGGAGCGGAGCCACCTGGACTTTTTAAAAAATTTCAAAGAGTTTAGGGGTCTATGTGTGGGAAGCTAAAGTTGAGGGTCCATTGTGTAAATTTGAGTGTAAGTTTAGGGGTAGGGGTTATAATATAAGGTAAGGAATCAATGTTTGGTGAGGTGCGCCTCCAGTATTTGTGCGGGGGTTTTTGTGTAAGTAGTGTCATAAATTGAGGGTGCATGTTTATAATATATAATAAGTTTTTACTTTTTTTCCTTTCTTCTTTAGGCTGCCGTTCTTCACTACCGTTCATTATTTTTTTATTTTTTTTGAAACACGAGCCTCCATTTTTTTTTAGATTATATATCAAAAGAAATTTCAAAATATATAATTAATTTTAGTATATCATTTTTAACTTTTCTGAAATATCGAAATAGAATGGAAAAGTATTTTAGTAAAAAATTGGTCTGTAAACATAATTATTGAGTTTGATTTAGCTTAAAATTTTTTTTGGCCCCCTAAAATTTATTCCTGGTTTCGCCACTGGCGTTGTATAAAGGTGATCTACGAAAGTTTTTCGAGTGTCTTCAAAACTAAAGCTAAAGAACACATCGTGACCAGCAGCTTCATGAGATTTCATATCTGCCGTTAAAACCAGAATCAAATCAGTAGCTCTTGTTGATGGGATTTCTCTCTCTGAATTTGTCAACGCAGAGGTATCCGTATCTTTGATTTATTAATGTAGGTATTCTCAATTTAATAATGTGGTAAAGAGAAAGCATTTGTTAAAGTGTCACTGTAAACCATTAAATTTATGGCATCTATTGGTACACGATCAAATCAGCATTTTTACCGAAATTGTTGACAGGCAAATTTTAAGCATCCAACTATTTTGAGTTGACTTATGAATATAATTCAACACTAATTAATCATAATTTTGATTTAGGATTGGAATATCATTTTTAATATTATGAAATGATTTTTATGTTTTTTCTTTTTTATAACTAACACTTTGCTCAATCTAACTCAACACTAGTTAGAATGTTGGTCAATCTAATTTTGTTCTGGCCTCTGTCTCTGTCTATTAATCTTTTTATGTTTTTTTTTTCTTTTTTATTGATGGAAGTAAAATCCTTACATAATATTAATTATCCATGTTTAATGGGGGCTTTGTTAACATGAAAGGAAAAAATTAATGATATAGGCTCCGTTTGATTGCGATATGGAAAAAGAAAATAAAACGAATTAGTTTTGGTTAAAAGATGGAAAATAAGGTTAGTGATAGAGGTGATATCTTCTTGATTTTTACGTTTTTTCATGAAGAAATTTTCTTTACTTTGTGGTGAGTAAAAAATTCCACCAAAAATATTGAAGGATTGAGGATATCTACTCATAAAGTGAGCAACACTTCTCATCTCATTTTTCATCTTTTTACATAAACTAACTAAATTTATTTTCTTTTTCTATCTTTGCAATCAAACGGAGCATTGTAAATAAAAAAAATATTAACCAGCACGGAGTACAGAGTACGTAGTCCAAATATATATATACAAAGTGGAGGCTCCTAGGATTCAAACATACAACATTGCTACTAAATTAATCTCGCAGTCATAGTCAATTTGACAAAAATACATCTTATAACTTGAGTTAAGGACTTGAGGTATAATAATTCTAGATGTTCTTGCATTCCCCATAATATCAATATGAGAGCCCCTAAAAAGCTTTACATTTTGGGAATCCAAGACAACCGCCTTACCTGTCACTTTGGCTAGGCCCGTATATAATCCAATCCCATCCAAAAGTTCAAACGTCAATTATACAAGTGTTCCCTAAACGATACGACACTTTCATTGGGACGACATCGTCCGAAGAATGTGATTGCTCATCATAAACAAGACGAACTCCAATCTCCTTTACCTTAAAACAAGGATCGGTAACCAGTGAAATGTTTAATTGATCGCCAATGTCCATCTGACTCTTATGAAACTTCCAATGACTTGACCACGTTATATATTCATCAAGTTTTAGAAGACCATAGCACATTGGAAAATAATTAAACTTGAGGTTCTTTGTCTGGTTACTGATTACGGTATAGAATAGTGCATTGGGATTCCAGTGTTTGTTAATTGCATACACTATCCACACATTCAAGCCCCGAATCCTACTATTAGAAGAAGAAAAAGAAGGGACAGTCATAGATACCAAGGATCCCACACTTTTACTACAGAACCATCCTGGAACCTCGCCCCCAGGAAGAAAAATGTTCGTGATGTATCTTTCAAACAGCACCTGAGCAACAAGAAAAGATATATTTTAACTGTTATAAAGACACGTGTATCATATGTGTATTTATGTGTAGAGAGAGGGAGAGAGAGGGGGCTAATCTAAAAATCCCCGCCGGAGCGCTAGGTGTTGGCCCGCCTCTTATTATAACTAGGCAGCAGCTTAGTGGCACGTTATAGCGATGGAGCATAACTAATAGAATTTTTCACTCTTTTATCTTTCGGAATTTTATGAGAAATATTCGTTTAACAAATTATGAATTCTTTTTAAGCAAGGAAATTAAATTTTTAAGAGAGAGAGAGAGCACCTGTACGGGGCCTTTCATTTCTGTGCGTGTACACACATTATACAATTTCACCTCAAAGCTGTTTAGTGCATGCAAGTCATACTGGTACATGCCTAAACACTTCATCACTTCATTGTCGAGGTTTTCTATGGTTTCTAACTTGAAACTGCCTTCCATCTGAACTAACTTCTTGCATCCATCTACAAGGGGAACTGGAGCCTCATACTCATACACCTTTGACTTAAATGTCATTTTTTCCAAAGATATGCAATTCTCCAACATCAAGTCTGTAATATGGGGCAGGTCAATAAGCTCTTGGAGACTTTCACACGAAACCATGTCCAGCCTCTCAAGACTAGTGAGACCCCTAATGAAATCCGGTAAGCTACGAAGTGGATTTCTGCTCAGATCTAACTTCTTCAACGACGGTAGGTTACTAAAATCCACGGGGAAAGAGTAATCATGTAGATTGCAGTCAGAAAGACATAAGCTTACAATAGAGTGCGGTAAAGAATCCCAAGAAAGTATGGGACATTTTCTTGGCCTTGTTACCTGTTAGAATTGTTAGAATACCTTGGATTCCATTTTACCATTGGATCCCTTCTTTCATCTTTTATATTTATTTCTTTTCTCTCATTGTCATAATTAGTTTCTCTCCTTTGTAATAGTATATATTAGTTAGTTTTGTATTGTAAACTGAAGATTGTAATAGCAATGTAACCCATTTGGGATTCTTGTAGTTCATTAATATAATCTTTCTATTTTATGTTGTATAATTTAACATGGTATCAGAGGAATTCGATTTTCTCACCTAGATTTTTTTGGGTTCTACCTTTTCCGGCGGTGGCCTTTTGCCGCCTGCCCAGTTAACCATCAAAGAGGTTCTCCGGTGCGCGGAGCCCCCAATCAGTGCTACCACCAAATCACACACATATATGTATTTATATATGTCCAATCAGTCCTTGGCTCCTCCAACTTCAGTTTTTCTCCGTACCCAGATCCATATTCTGAATTTTTTTTTTCAAACGCCGGCCTTCCTCCATACCAGATCTGGTCCACCGAACACCGGCGCCACCCTCCTTGCCGTCGGCGTTCACCTCTCCTTCGCCAATGTTGCCCCTCAACAAGATCGCGTCAAAGCTCGCAACGACTTCGTCATTAGTATATATATATATTCTGACTCTATCCATTCTGCTTTGGTTGTTTGATTGGACCATTTTAATGCCAACTACAATACCCACTACTCACACTTACACCTGCCTCACTGATTGAGGGACCAAATGCTCCGTTGTTTGAGGCCATCACCGACAACAAAATGAAGAATCCAGCTCTTCCTACAGGTACTATCAAAACCCCAGATGCTGAGTCCGAACACCCGACCCGGATCCAACTACCCACCAAGCAGACCTTACCGTCGACCAACGGCGTGCTCAAGCACCACCACCATCAGCAGCAGAATCCACTACCCAAGAATCCACTTCATGCTTTCATCTTACGCACCCGTAATCTCAGCCAAGAAAGCATACCACGAGCAACTCTCAGTTGCCGAAATTACCAACAGTGCATTTGAGCCCTCATCCATGATGGCCAAGTGTGATCCCCGCCATGGCAAATACATGGCGTGCTGCCTCATGTACCGTGGTGATCTGGCCAAGGTGCAGAGAGCTGTTTGTATGATACCCAACTCAACCACCAAATCCTTTTTCGAATCCCAGAGATATTTTAAATTTTCCTTAGCCGGAGAATTCTCCCAACCGCCGGCAATTCTTTCCCGTCAATGACGACAACAGCCATGACACAAAACGTAACCTACTACTTAACAGACCACCCATCAATAATCACCTTCCGATGAAGCCACAGCCAATCATGGGGCCCCACGCCACCTCCTCTGTCACCGCCAACTACTTTCTCCAGCGCCGGGGACTGCCATTCCGCAGCCCGCATCACACACCGCAACCATGTAACCCTTGCCGGACCACCACTAACCCCCACCATTACCACACTATACCCTACCATCATCCCAACTTCTCTCTCTCTCTCTCGCACTTCTGTCTTGTCCTCTGTCTGTGCTCATAAACAAATGTACAGACAACAAGATTTATCACCTCAATGAAATTGAAACCCATTTCTTGACATTCAGATTCACCCAAAAAAAAAAAAAAAGAGGCTCAAATGGAACCTTATATCGTCCTTCTCCTACTCCTCTGTCTTTTCTTCTCCACCGGAAAACCCGACCTAGTTTCCGACAGAGCTGCCCTCCTCTCCCTCCGTAAATCTGTGTGCGCGTTGTTCTGCTCTAAGCCTCTCACTCTCTCTATGTCAGTTTTTCTTTTAGGTTTAAAAACAAAAAAAATAAAAAATAAAAATGGCAGCTTTAATTATTTTGCTGGTTTAAAGGAAAAGCAACAATCAGCTTTAATTATGTAGGCTGGCGCTACAGCTGCAAGATCACTCAAATCGGTGCTTTAGGGGATTTTGCTTTTTTTTATCCAAAAAAAAAAAAAAAAAAATGTTTCTGTTGGACTCCCAGAAGTTTTTTTTCTTCTTCTTTATCTTTCCATTATCTCTCTTCAAACTCAAGTTGGTTTCTTCGTACCATCTTGAGTTTGAGAGGGGGTGTTAGAATACCTTGGATTCCATTTTACCATTGGATCCTTTCTTCTCTTGGATCCCTTCTTTCATCTTTTATATTTATTTCTTTTCTCTCATTGTCATAATTAGTTTCTCTCCTTTGTAATAGTATATATTAGTTAGTTTTGTATTGTAAACTGAAGATTGTAATAGCAATGTAACCCATTTGGGATTCTTGTAGTTCATTAATATAATCTTTCTATTTTATGTTGTATAATTTAACATTACCCACGTTGAGATCAATGTGGGCCATAATCCATCTTCTAAAGTGGTAGAGGCCGATGGACACATGGCGATTTTGTTGGCATGGAACACTTTCAATGACTCCATCTTCCTCATTTCTTTTGGAAACTCGCCAAGATTCGAACAACCAGAGATTACTAGCGTTTCAAGAGCTTTTAGCATGCAAATGTTTCTTGGTAAATTCCTTAGGTTTCTGCAATCTTTCAAATTCAATACGATGAGCTTAGTTTCTAGGTTGCCTATGGATTCATGAACCTCAACCAAACTTACACAATCTTTGAGAATCAACCGCTCAAGTTGGGGAAGAAATGCAAAGTCAGGAGTTCTAATAAGTTCATGGGAATGACTGAGATTAAGGATTTTTAGTACTCTAAGGAACTGTTAGGAAGGGAGAGAAAAAAGAAAAAGAAAAATAAAATTAGATCTTGATATTTGTATCACACAAAATAATCACAGATAAGTATAAGGAAACTGAAAAATAAAAGAGAAACTTGAGCCTCATACCCTGTTTCCTTTCCAAACTTGTTCGAGACGACTATTACGCATGTCAATGGCAACCAAGCTCTCCAAAGGAAAATCACTCGGTACATATTTCTTAGGGAAGCCTCGCCAACACAACCATCTTAAATTCTTGGGAAACTCTTCATAACCTCCAATAAGTTGGGTGAAATTGATCTGGAGTAGGCTTAATTCGCGCATACTTGTAAATGCGCCGGTCGTCAAGTAAACATCATCTGACTCCGCTGAACTAGTATTTACCGAGTACCAAGATAAGAAGCCAACACGACGTCGTTTTACAGAATTGTGCTGGTTTGACAACAATGCTTGGTCTTCTTTCACCATTCTCATGTCAAGGGCAAGTCCTGTAATTGTTTCGCTACCCTGATAACAAAAAACAAAAAAATTAACACAAATGTGAGCGCATAAAGATAAAAAAAAATTATATCAGAAAATTCATTTTTCTTACTTTAATATCTCTTAAAACAGGAAAGGAATCCTTGTAATGCCACAATCGCGTACGATTCCCAAGCACCTTTGGTGATTGTTGCCGTATAACCTCTCTTCCCATGTCTCGAACCATATTATGCATCGTAAGCTTATTTTTCGGATCAATGGTTAACAAGCATCTATCTACTAGATTTTGAATCCCATCTAATGTGTAGTAGCCACATTTATCAAGTATTGTAACCACGTAATCTTTGTCCTTTCCAAGAAAGAAACAAGCAATTTCAAGAAACAAATTTTTGTCGTGGTCATCAACTAAACAATCGTAGCTTATTATAAGTTTTTTAAATATTTGTTGGTCAGCAATCATTTCAAGCTTTTCTAATGCACTTTTCCATACATCAACTCTTTTTCCATGCAAAGAAGAACCTAAAACTTTAAGTGCCAGAGGGAGCCCCCCACAGTGCGTTACCACCCTTTTTGAGTGATCCGTGTAAGCATCAAAAGGGCAATCTTGTCCAAATGCGTGCCAACTAAACAGCCTAATTGATTCGTCAAAACCCATTAAATCAACATCATGGATTTTATAGAATTCATGAGGCAGCAGCCGCATGTGCCTAGTCGTTATGATGATTTTACTCCCCGGACATAAGGAGTCAGGCATTCCCAAAATTGGTTCAAAATGGTCTATGTAATCCATATCATCCAAAACAAGAAGAACCCTTTTTAAACCTATGGCATCTCTTATTCTAACGATTCCTTCATCCTCATTCCATATTTCTTTATTTTCCCCTTTCGAAATATTTGATAGAAGTTGTTTTTGTAAACGAATTAATCCATTGGGTTGTCCAGAAACTTCTCTAATGTTTGCAAGAAAGCTACTAGCTTCAAATCTTTGAAAATTTAAGTTGAAAACAAATTTGGCAATGGTAGTCTTTCCTATACCACTCATCCCACATATGGCCACAATCCCCACTTCAGTAGAGCCATCTTGTAACCACATGTTAATGTTGTTGACTCGAGATTCAATTCCAATAAGGTGGAGTGGAATACTTAGGCTTGGACGTTTTAGTTTTTCCTCGATCTCTTTCATAATTATTTGAATGAACTTTGCCTCGTGCCTGCAAATTATGAATAAAGTTTCAAGATTTAAAAATAAAATAAAATATGTTAATGAATATACAAAAATTTTAAATGCATATTGTCTATTATGTATATATCAATATATATACACAAATTAACTCTTGTCCCACATTAAGAGTCCATGTTTGATTATCAAACATCTTTAAGAATCTACCAATTTCAATATAATCAATGGTTAAAAACAAAAAGGGTACACTATGGTGAGATTACATTGTTTATGTTCAAAAAGGAAAGTGGAATTTTTTTGGAACTTTCAAAAAGGAATCGTGGACTCTTACTATGGTATGGAGGGAGTACTAGTTGTAACCCATGCCAAATGCACTTTTAATCCTTAAACTAGCATCTTGGATAAACTTTATTTTAAGAAGTAACAAAGAAATATAATAGCTACGCAACCATCCTATTGTAAGGCTTAATTATGTACAACCCTTTTATGGTTTTAATAATTTCAAGTACTAACCTTGTTGTGCAATTTTGACTAGAATATTAGAAAACACGATTAAATTTATTATACTATTCTCACATCTGAAAAACAAAAGCTTAGACACTCATGATTTACATTACATGAGTAAAGATTCAAAGGTAAGATACAAGTGTTGGTTCTAAACTGAGGAGACAAGTTTTACCGCTAAGTAAAAACGTAGTAGTTCTATGAGCCGGCAAATCTAGAGCAAAAAACAATGTAGTAGTTCTACGAGCTAGCAGATCTAGAGGAAAATGCCACCAAGGGAAGTTACCCCAATATTTATAACCACTATTAATTGAATATCACTCCAAGTCATACTTGCAAGGCTCATCAATTCATTCCCTTCAAGAAAAATAAAAGTGATTTATGACATGAGACATCTAAATTCAATCTTTAATTTTTTTCTTAACCATCCTCCAAATAATTGGATTTCATGGAAAAGTCGAAAAAGGAATGGATTATCGCGTCAAACCACTTATCTCTTTTCCCAAATTCTCATAAAAATTGGTAGTGCTTTCAATCATTTTCCAACTTTCTATCCAACAAACCCTAAGAGTCCTAACATAATTACGATTCAATTCCTACATAAATATGAATTGATGCAATCTTAACATAAAAAGGACTATGACCAGTTCCTATAAACTAAACCAATCAACTTAACTCGGGTAATTAGTAAAAATGACCCCTAAAGTTTGACCCAAATCCCTCACTCGTCCCTAAAGTTCAATTTTTAGTTGAAGTATTCTTAAAGTCTATAATTTTTTCTCCTTCGTCCAAAACTAGATGCTCCAATAAAAAGATGCACGAAAAACGCGCGTGATTGTCACGAACCACTCTTTTAAGAGGCATTTTTGGATGCTTCAACTGAAACTAGAAATTTTAAGGATATTTTAACCGAAAATTGAACTTTAGGGACAAGCGAGGGATTTCTTTCAAACTTTAGGGGTCATTTTTGTTAATTACCCATTTAACTCTCACAAATTAGTTTAGTTTTGTTAAATTTTAAGAGGTTAAGGGCCATTATCCCTCTGAATCCATTCCAAGGTGTTCTTGCCTCTAAATGTGATTTTTATCAACGCATGAAGTGAAAACTACACTTGTGTTTATAGCTAAAGTCTTCTTATTAACCAAAAAAGGAAAGCTGAATGGTTAAAGTAAACTTATCATATATATATATAATAGAAAGTAAAATGCTTTCTTTTGATTAAAGCATGACATGTGGCATATAATAAATGTACTTTAATTTATCTAATTTTTTCACAATTTTCTAATAATCTAATATCTCTTACTTAATTTCATTTATCTTATTATATAGTTAGTAAAATGGATAACTACATTATACACGTAGTACGCTATTAACACATCTTCATAATTAGCCCCACCTAATCTCTCTCTCTCTCGACAGTTTCTTTCTCCATCCTAACAGTTAAAGACCCTACATGATCCTTACAATCCTCAAAGTTTTAATCTCCACTATTCGCGTTGATAATAATTTTTTTTTTTTGTGAAATTAAAGCACAAAGGGGGTAATATCATAAGATTAAACTTAACAGGGGTTTAATGCCACAGAAATGGCTTTTAACTTTATATAATAGTATATCCAAAATTTCTCCCTTATAATTTCATTATAATTAATCTATTTCCCTTATCAAATGATCTCTAATTACTTTCTTTTTCATAGTATATAAAAAGTTATTTTACATTCAAAATTTTAATAAGGATAATAAATATATTGGGTTATGAATTATAAAATTAATTGTGTATATTTATGAATAGATTTATGATAATTAATTATTTTGTAACATAAAATTTTATGAGGCTTTATGGGATTAATTATAGGATTTATGATAGTTAAATATGCATTGGAATTTTTTCTACTATGTAAAGAGTTTCAATGATGGGAAAAATTATCGAATAATTGTCTTACTCTGGATTTATAGATATATATATATATATGGATGAGTTTTTAATGGTTATCTTCTCTCTCTACCCATTGATGGGTACTGACAATAATTAATGCACATTGGTGAGGTGACAAATCTTTTAACCTGTTATAGCAGGTAAGGTGACCTGTTCTATTTTTTTATTTTTTAATTAAAGTTTAGGTGGTGTTTGATTGAGATTTTAAAAACAAGTTTTTAAAATTTTTATCAAAAAGTCAACTTTACTTCGCACTTTTCAAATTACTTTACTTTCTCTCTCATAAAATTTTTAAAATACCATAACTTTAAATTCAAAAATCAGAATTAGATAAAAAAAATATATTTGAAACCTAATCATCGAGATCTATAAAACAAGATCTATTGTTACTATTTTTTTTACGAGTTTTTTTGAATTGGTTGAAAAAAACTTTAACAAAAATTAAATTCACTTTTCAAAATATGTTTTAAAATCTCAACCAAACAAGATTCCTTAAATGTTTTATTTGCCAAATAAACCTAGGATAACCCAATTCCAAATTAGGATAAGTGTTTATGAGTGTTTTCGTCTTTTCAATTTTATAGTTAATTAATAACATAAGTTTATTGAAAATAACACTTTCAAAATATATTTGATTTTGAATTTTTATCTCTATACAACAGGTTTACAAATTACATACAACACAAGTACTATTTCAATAACACTTTCAATTTAATCATTTTATTATCATTCGTGACAAATCATATCATAATAAAAACTCAAAAATTAATTTGAAGCCTCTCATATAGCATGTGCTACTGGTTTTATTAGTCACTGTTCAACTAAATAATAATTTTAACACAATAACATAAAATAATATTAATAGAAACTTATTTTCTTAATTTAAAGTATTTCAAACAAACTCAACTTTTTATAATTTGATCAGATATGGAAGTATACGCATGATGTAAGGGAAAATTTTATAAATAATTTGTCGTTACTTTAATTTCGCGCTTAAATACAATAAAACACTACTTTTATATAAAATAATTAAATTAGTACATCAAATAAGTAGGAGTCAATACAAATTCAAGTTAATACTTTCAAAGTGGGAAAGTTTGTCGAAATCCGGCCAGTATTTTAGGAATTTAGATAAAAATAGTTTTTACATTTTGATTTTTGAAATTATTTTAACTAAGAACCTAAACCAATTAAATTAAATCTAGCAAGGGCGTAATCAATAATAAAAAATCCCAAGGAAAGAGAATCCACCACCATGGATATAAACAAAAAAGTATCTATTTATATTTTTAATATTCATCCCTACTATATAAACAAATTCAAAATCACCATCATTATTTTTTAAAAACTAATGTAAATAAAAATAGGTATCGCATGTATTCTCATTTATGGTGATCACAAGAAATCCATCATTTATTTTAAAAACAATTAAAGTACTAGAAAGAAAACACGTTATAATAATGGTAATTTCAAAATCTATTTTAATTCGGGACGAATAATTAAAAATCAATTAGAATTAAAATAAGTCCATTACATCCATGGCAGTTCATCCCTCCCTTTTGGGAGATAATTTAGCCAAGCATATTAAATAAATAATACATTAAAACAAAATAATAATTCATCATTAAAATTTAAAATTAAAGTACTTGAATACAAACTATAGATAATTAAAAAGTTAGAAAGCGTCGCACTTTATGATGCTCGAACTAGCGTGTACTGCATGGCTTTACGCTGTCCATTTCTTCACCTTCAATACTTCGGCCACACGACAACTAGTTTATGAAGGATTTTATCTATTTTTTTCTATCATTTTTCTATGATTTTAGGTGTAGAGAATAGGTCTATATTTAGTAATAATAAATACAAGTTTAAAAGGTTTAGAAAACTATAATTGTAGAAGAAATAACAAATATGAGTTCAATTAATTAAGAAATAATAAGGAGTTGTATTTTAATTATAAGAGAATATTGAATTGGAATATTCTTTCTTCTTTATCTTCCTTTCTGATCTTTAATATATTTCTTCCACCTTTTTATCACAATTTACTTCTTTCCTACAAAAAGACAAAATAAATATTATTCCTCCATAATTTAGGCATTAATTATATTCTAACAAAATATTATTTACAGGTTTAAATAACAATTTGAGGCACTTATCAACGCACAACTTCCTAAATAACACTTAAAATATATCTTATTTAGTATTAAATAATTAATTATTTGGTTCAATAATCAATGTATTGTGTTTGACAAATAATTTTTATACTATTTTCAAAATTGAGAAGAATATCCACTAATTAAAATTAATTTATAATTGTCCTAATTTAGATTACATTTTCATTTAGATTCCTAATCGAAATCTACTTCCATTTTAATTTATTTTCCATTTTCTTTTAAGGTGCATTTGAATTATATAATTGAATTTAGCTTTAAAATTCATAAATCTAAGATTTAAAAATTACATATTTGAAATACAAGAGCTTAAAATTTTGTATTTGCTAAACAAATACAAGGAAATTGATTTCTAAATCCAAATATTATTCCGCTAAAATTTATATGTAGTTGATTAGTAAGCTATTTTTATTTTTTAACCCTGTGACGGAACTCATGCTTACACATAATTAACCCGTTTGACTCGACCCACTCTTATTATAGTATTTTATTTCTTATAATATAGCATAATTACCACGGGATGGGAGTAGGTTTATACGTACACTATTCGCGATGGATTTAGATTTAAAAAAATAAAACCTGCACCGGGCTAGGATGTGTTTATAAGATTGTTGGGTTTGGACAACACACGACCCTTTGTCATCCTTCGTATTATTATTATAATTAATATTACAAGTATATTTATAATAACAAAAAAATAATAATTTTGTTTAAAAATTAATTATTATTATTTTCAAATTCGCAAGTTTGGGATCTCTAAGGAGCAACTCTATCTCTAAAATTTGAAAAGTATAACTTTAAGATAAGTATCAAATCTCATTATTTGAATATATTTATAAATTTTAAATCATAATTTCACACCAAACAAAAACATTTAGATTTGAGATTCCAAATCTAAATCTCATGTTAAAATCTTCTTTCAAATCTACATTCCAAACACACCCTTAAAGAATTTTATAGGGTTTTATTAAAAAAATATTTTCAATTAACTATGTTATTAATACTTCCACCCCATAGTAATAATAATAATAATAATAATAATAATAATAATAATAATAATAATAATAATTAAGATTTAAGAATCAAGTATACATATTCTTCTATAATGACAATCACAGTAGACTTATTTCATGTTTATCAAATTTTCAATATATAATCATATAAAGTATTCATGATCATGTAATTAATTAGTTAGTACGACATTTGATACTGTAATTTATAATACGAATAGTATTTTCTTTTACTAGAATGGTTTGTGAGAGGATAATTATGTAAACAACATACCATAAACCTTTGAGATTTATTTTGTACTTTAAAAAAAATATTTTTTATGAATTTATGTGAAATAAATGAGCCTACAAACAATTCTAAAAAAATTCATCAAAATTTTAATTATTTTTTGAAAGGATCACCATTCTCAAGTATTTTTTATTTTTTTTTTGCTGTACATAATTTTTTTTTTCTTTTTAAAATTGTAGCATCTTATCATTTGATAATTAATTTGAAATTTAGAGTTTTTAGAATTAATAAAAAATATATATATTTAATACTTATGTTCTTGGTTGACCTTTGTGATAATATTTCGATTACATGTTCAAATTTAAAATATTTGTTTGAGATGTTTTGTTTGAATTTGAGCTTTTGTTATTTATATTTTTTTATTATTTTATTTTTTAGTAGTTGTTATCTTTAATAAGGGGGAGTTTTGAAAATAATTATCTTTTATTTTTAATAAATTAAAATTTATTTTGTCATCGATTAAAAGGTTGTCCTTGAAACTAATCCTAAAAATAGAATGTCCTTTGTTAGAATGAGAGTAATTGATTTGTACTTTAAAAAGAATCCCCATATTTTTATTGATTTAATTAACGTAGATGTACCTATTAATCAACTTTATTTTTTAATATTAAATTATTAATAAAATAATATTTATAAAATTAAATCAATAATATTTTATTGTTAGTTTGTCCACACTTAAGGATTAATTTAGGAAACAATACTAATTAACTTAAAAATGTAGATTAATTACAAGATATCAATATAAATAAAATCATACATTTTATAGGGGTAAAGAATAGGGATATCCTGTATTGGAATTACAAAATCATGTAATGAATATATAATTTATGATTCCTTAAAATTAAATAGAAAAAAAATGACATGTCATCAGGTATCAACAAGTTACCCACTTAACCTTGCATTTAATATTTTGTATTCTCCCATGTGCATTAATTATGTTAGCCAACTACACATTTGATCTCAACCATTGATTTTTCATCCATCGCTTAATATTACAATAACTATCCATGGGTAAAAAAAGCAGTAACCATTGAAACCTCACCCATATGATATATATATATTCTTTGTAATTATCATCAATTTTATGCAAATTTTACAAGCTTTTTGGGCAAAGTGATTGGATTGGTTATTATTGTACGTGGTCTTCTAGATGTGTATATAAAAGAGATGAAAAGCTTAAATTTGCATTTTTATCACTTTATTTTCTTGCAATTTTCAGTACTTACATCTTATGAATCTTATGGTAGTATAGGGAAATGTTTTGATCCAAATTATTTATTTTATTTTAGAGTTTTGAACATTCTTACATGCATGGGGTACTATTCACTTATGTTTGCACATGAATTTATAATGTATATGATGGTTTCACTAAGTTCACATAATTGTTAGTTGTATGTTATTACAATTTGCCTCTCAAATGAATTCTTTTCTACAACTTTCTTATTATTTGTTTGAGCAAGAGACTAATATACAAAGAAAAATGAGTGAAACTACAATGTACTTTATTCCATTTGAATGAACTATCAAAGATGTGAGTATATGAATATTGGTAATTAAATTCTTCCCTTTATTTTTTTTCACAAAACATATAGCAACAAAAGCAAAGTTATACATACTATTTGCATCAAGCCATCATAAATATATTCCATTTCAAAATAGGTTCTTATATTGTAAAATGGATATATAAAATTATATATATGTTTCTTTCTAGAATATATATTGCATTTGTCTATGATCTAAATTGTGAGTTTTTTTTTTCCATACAAGTGGTGAATAAGAATCAGGTGGTTTAAACGGAAGGAGATATGGGTTGGGGAACTCAAACATTGTACTTTTGAAACATAAAATTATAAGATATTTGTTAAGGTGTGAATCACATTTCTTTGTTGAGACATAATTAATGTATTAGAAAAAATTAATTTTTTTTCTTAAAATAAGAATCGACCTAAACCTATCACTCTCTATTATTTTAAAAATCCGCTCTTTAGATTTTTTTTATTTAATTATTTACCATAGTTATAAATATATATACATATATATATAAATCGATTGCGCTTCGCGTAAACTACAAGCTAGTATTTAGTATATTTAGATGTTGCCTTCATATTATAATTAGGGAAAATTTTCATATTCAAATATCATGCTTGAGAAACAAGTACCACACGGCAACACCCCACTAATAATTGCATCCCCCATTAGTATCTTTTTATTTCGTCAGTCTATTCAAACGAGTGAGGATACAGACACTATAAGGAGAAACAACATTTTGTTCCACATGATCCATCCTAAGTGAGATGCGCGCATCAGTGTTGTAGGACAATTTTATCCTATTTATACTACACAAAAGAACCATTATGGATGTTCTAAACTGGTCAAAAACCTTCCATACTACGTGCAACAGTATTGTAGGACAATTTTATCCTGCTTATACTATACAAACAAACCACTGTAAAAGCTCTTAGTGGTTAAGTTTGAACCCATGACGACTTCTTCTTCTTCTTCTTTTTTTCAATAAAACCGATACATCTTGGTGAGTAGTGTTTTGTCTGCTGAGCGAATATTTTTTCTTCATTTTTTTTTCCATTTTAGAATAGGTGTGCACACATGTCAAGTGTGCATTAGCTAGTGTCTATTAAGGATCTGTTTTTATGAACAATTGAAATCTGACTGAGACAACCATTTAGACATGTAATAGAGTGTTTTTGCCACATAATGTTAGATGCTATAATCTAAAATTTAAGTGTAATGTGCCCATTCAAATGTGACACTCAGATATAAAACAATCGGGTTTCTCAGATTCAGTCTTTCATATAATGAAACAAGATGCCACCTAAGAGTTAGGTTTGTTTATTTATATGTCTGAATCTGAATGGCTAAAATGAAGACTAAAGACTGGTCTAATGTTTGGAAATTGAACCTGAAAAATCTGTTTGTTTCTTTCTGAATGAGACATACCAATAAATGTCGTTTAGTTGAGTATGTTACATTAGCATATCACATTTGAATGTTGAATAAATGTGATTTGAACAATTTTGCCCTTACTTCTTATTTTATAAAAATGACTTGAAGAAAGGGGTATTTTATCTCCATAAATATTAAGTGTCCAAATGTTAAGAGAGACGGGAGGCTCTTAATTTTGAAGAAGCAAAATAAGACTTCAAATCTAAATTTTAAAGTTGCCAAATTAGACGCTCTTTAATTACTCATTCTGACTCTAAAGGTGAAAACAAACTAGCACTTAAAATATTCTGAAAAAGGAAATTATTACCCATCAGCCTGGTTTTGCAAAGGCATGCCACCCAAATCAGCAATTTCTCTAAGCGCATCTCTCCATACTTTGACTTTCTCCATCAACTCCTCCTTCATTTGGTGCACAGCAAACGCATCCCCAACACGTCCCTTTTGCTTCCTAAAATCAGACGGATCAACATGATAGAAAACAGGCAAAACCACGTGCCTGGAGTTCTTCTTGTGTTGGAGTATAAGCACAAGTTCGTCAAGGCACCAACTAGAAGAAGGGTAATTTTCTGAGAGGACAATTATCGAACACCTCGACTGCACGATTGCACTCTCCAGCTCAGACTTTATATTTTCACCTCTCTCTATCCCCTCGTTGTCTCTAAATGTGCGAAAACCGGCACCCTTTAAAGCTGTGTAAAGGTGATCAACAAATGTTTTTCTAGTGTCTTCACCCCTGAAACTCAAGAACACATCGTGACTTGCGGCTTCATGAGATTTTGCAACCGCCATTGGAATCAAAATCAAATCAGTATCTGTTGTTGATGGGGATTCTCTCTCTGGATTTGGCAACGCAGAGGTATTTGTATCAACAAGAAGAGCATCATGTTTGATTTAATCTTTTACATTCAAATCTAATTCTTCCTTTAGTTTAAAAATATAAAAAAGATATTTGTTTTTATTTAATCTTTTACAAACTTAAATAGTTTATTTTATTTTATTTAAAAAAAACATATTACTTTTGTAAACCATGGTTACTACTAATGGTGCGATCTATTTATAATTAAAATTTTATAAATTTATAACATCATTATAACAATAATGGGATATTAATTTTTGTATATGTTGGTGAATGATTATTAACCCATCCCGACCTTAATGAATTAGTAAAACGGGTTCAAATTTAAGAATATCATAAACGGAGGCACTTCGAGTTTTTTAATTAAAAATCACCTAAATCTGGTCGGGTCAAACATATCCTCCCCCCACCCCCGCGCTTGATAGTTATATAGGTTGTGTATATAGTTTTCTTAATATGTGTTTTGGATTGCATGCTATTTAGGTATTATGTATTATTTGCTTAATCTAATTGTTAAATTTTTTTTACATTGCCACCCCGTTTAGCACGGACAATACCTAGGGGTTTCTTTATAGGTTGTGTATATAGGTTTCTTAATATGTGTTTTGGATTGCATGCTATTTAGGTATTATGTATTATTTGCTTAATCTATTTGTTAAATTTTTTTTACATTGCCACCCCGTTTAGCACGGACAATACCTAGGGGTTTCTTTATTTATATTTAATATTTTTTTATTTTATCGTGCCGGACGGCACAGACAATACCTAGTATGTTTAAAGAGAGAAAAGTGGGTTACAATAGGTATGGATTAATAAATTTTAAATATGAATATTTTAATAAATTTTAGTTTTTATATTTAAAGTTAATTTTTTTTTAATTTTTTCAAAAGGTATGGATTTTATTTTATAGGTATGGATTAATAAATTTTAAATATAAATATTTTAATAATTTTTAGTTTTTGTATTTAAAGTTAATGTTTTTAAATTTTTTAAAAAAATTAATAAGAGAGAAAAGTGGGGAGAGAGTAGATTGGTAGAATATAAGAAAGATAAAAAAATGGTTGAATTTTTTGATTTGATATCCTAAAAGTGCATCTAAGGGTTCAAATTTGTTGTGTTATTTGTAAATAAATCTTAGCCATTAGTATGGTGATGTAATGTTTTTAGGAAAAAAATTCACATCTAAAGGCTAACAATTAATGTGTATTTTTTAGAACAAATCTATACCATTGATTAAATAATTTAGTGATGTGACATTTCCTTTCCTTATAATATAGATGTATTCTCGATTTAATAATGTGGTAAAGAGAAACCATTTGGTAAAGTGTCACCGTAAACCTTTAAATTTACGACTTCTATTGGTACATGAGCAAATCAGCATCTTTACCGAAATTGTGGGCCAGCAAATTTTAAGCATCCAATTATTTTAAGTTGACTTATGAATATAACTCAACACTAATTAGTCATAATTTTACTTTAGGATTTGAATATTATAGTTAATATTTTGAGATGATTTTATCTCCACCAAAAAGAAAAAAAAAATTAAAAACCTAAAAAAGGTTAACATATATAAAAATAAACTGTTAACGAATACAATACTGAAAAGTCCCCGCGACAGACCATAGCAAATACCGACCACTTCTTTTTTAATTACGACGTTTGAATATTTGAACCTTTGACAGTTTCCTGCCCTTCTTTGACTGCAAAGGAGTAATAATTTATGGGAAATGATATTTAATTCATGCACAATACTTGTATCACACAGGTAAGTGTGAAAAAAGTGTCAACGGTTGAATCCAAAGGTTGCAATTCAAAACGTGTGGGGAAAGTGTCAAGGTTGAATCCAAACGTTTTGATTTAAAATATATAGTGTTCCGATTAGAGTTGCCTAACATTCTTGTTAAATAACTAAAAATTAAAAATGTTGTCAAAAATTCTAAAACCAAACGAATAAATTGAACCGATCAGATATCCGTTGCAATCTGAAATTATCAGTAATTGTTGTTGAATGGGTATCTCTCTTTGGATTTGTGATTGTGTTGTCAACGCAGAGGTATCAATTAGAGCATCTTCTTTTATTAATTAGGGTCCGTTTAGTTGTCCTTCAAATTGCAAATTAAATAATTTATAATTAAGTAATTTACAAAATTTTCATTTATTAGTGTTTGGTTGTGTAAATTGAACAATTGTAAATATGATAATTCAAGTTGATTTACAAAAACTCAAATTAAGTCATTTCAAGTAAAACTTAAAATTGCTTAATTCTAGAATTAGATAATTCATTCCAACTCTATTTTTCGAGAAGGTCTAGTTTCTATCCGCGATGTTGATATATCTAGACAAAATTTTAAATAACATAGAACAATAGAAAACATGTTTTTATTCTAACAATCGGAATTTCTTGTTTAAGTTTTCTAAACACTACTTGAATTAGAATTGGATTATTAATAAATGAACAAATTCACAATTCTTCAATCGAAAATTAACTAATTCTAAAATTAGGTAATTTACGCAACCAAACGGGCCCTTAATGTATGTATTCTCTATTTAATAATGTGTAAATACAAAGCATTTGTTAAGGCGTCACTGTAAATCCTTAAATTTGTGACATCTATTGGTCGGCCACATTGGCATCTTTACCGAAATTATAGGCGGGCAATTTTTAAGAGTCCATCTAATTTGAGTTGACCCAATATTATACTCAACACTAATTAATCATAATTTTACTTTAGGATTGGAATATCATAGTTACTATTGTGAAATGATTTTAATTACCTCCAACAAACGAAAAAAACAGAAAAAAGAAATAAAGAAAGAGGAGAAAATTGGTTCTAGGGGACCCCTCTGTAACAATATTCAACATAAGGACAACTTCTTATTACATACTAGATCACCGGAGCCCGGAGCTCTGGTGGTAATTGTTCAACAACGAGAGATGACGGTGGTGGCTTGTAAGAATTAAATTTTTTTAGAAAAAAATAAATAAATAGAGGAATGGTATTTTAGATAAAGAAAAAAAATTGTCCATATGTTAGAATAAAAATGTGTGATGTCTTTAAACAAATTACCCGTTCCTGATTTTAGGAAACACAAAATTAACCTTATAAATAAATTAGCTCCTCAAAAGGGAATTTTATTTTATAATTATAATTTAAAGGACAACCAAATGCCCCCGGCAAAAAGGACATTGTTGCACGGTTTTAGTTTGAAACAATAAAATTAGAAAAGTGGGACTTTATTTCAAAAAGAACACATTGTGACTACCAGCTTCATGAGATTTCACATCCGCCATTGAAATCAAAATCAAATCAGTAGCTGTTGTTGATGGGTTTCTTTCTCTGGCAAGAAGAGCATCATCTTCGATTTATTAATATATGTATTCTCAATTTAATAATGTGGTAAAGAGAAAACATTTGGTAAAATGTCACTGTAAACCCTTAAATTTAGGACATCTATTGGTGCATGACCAAATCAGCATCTTTACCGAAATTGTTGGCCAGCAAATTTTAAGCATCCAAATATTTTGAGTTGACTTATGAATGTAACTCAACACTAGTTAATCATAATTTTACCTTAGGATTGGGAATATCATAGTTAATATTATGAAATTATTTTACCTCCACCAAAAAGGAAAAAAAAAATTAAAAACGTAAAAATGATTAACATAGAAAGAAACTGTGCACAAATACAATACTAAAAACTCTCCGCGACACGCCATAGCAAATACCGACCACTTCCTTTTGAATTACGACGTTTGAATATTTGAACGTTTGGCACTTTCCTACCTTTTTTTGATTGCAAAGGAGTACTAATTTATGGGAAATGCTATTTAATCTTTTTTATGTATTTTTTCTTTTTTATTGATGGAGCATCATCTTTGATTTATTAATAATGTGTAAAGACAAAGCATTTGGTAAGGCGTCACTGTAAATCCTTAAATCTGCGACATCTATTGGTAGTTTGGTACCCGGCCAAATTAGCATCTTTACTGAATTTATTGGCGGGCAAATTTTAAGAGTCCATCTAATTTGAGTTGACCAAGTAATATACTCAACACTAATTAATCATAATTTTACTTCAGGATTGGAATATCATAGTTAATATTATGAAATGATTTTACCTCCACCAAACGAAAAAAAAAAAAAGAAGAAGAAGAAGGGAAGGGAGTCCCTCCATAATGATATTCAACGTAAGGAAAACTTTTTATTCCATACTAGATCGCCGGAGCTCTAGTGATAGTTGTAGGAGCTCCAACAATGGGGGATGATGGTGATGGCCGGTGGTAATTAATTCTTTTTTTGAAAATAAATAAATAAATAGAGGAAGGGTATTTTAGGTTAAAAAAAATAAAGAGTATCCTTAATTATTTTAGAATGAAAAAGTGAAATGTCTTTAAACGAATTGCCCATTCCTGATTTTAGGAAACACAAGATTAACCTTTTGAAAAAGTTAGCTCCTCAAAATGGAGTTTCATTTTCCAATCGCATTTCAAAGGACAAGCAATTGCCCCTCGTAAAAGAGACATTGTTGCACGGTTTTAGTTTGAAACGATAAAATTGGAAAAGTGGGACATATGGTATACATTTACGGGGAGGAAACTTTGAAAGAGATAAATAGAAAAGAGAGAAACATATTGTATTGAATTGATTATCCAAACTAGTAGTACAATGGAGAACCTTGTATAGAGACAGTAAGAGATATAAATAAGAAAGATATAAATAAAGAATACAAAGTTGCTTAAATATGGAAGATATGATCACGAGGATTCGAGAGATATTGAGATTTGATTTTATCAATTGTATATCTAATCTAAGATATTTATATAAGTTAACAGAAAGAAACACAAGGAATGCTCGATTTTCCAACCAAACACACCATTACAACCAATGTCGAGGTTAATCCGGTGGACTACATGAACACCGCAATGGAGCGTTTTTAAAATCCAACTATACCTATTAGTTATCGATATTAGGTATACGATGAAGGCTGCCTAGTTCTCTTTCATTCATCAAAATTTTACCCTCTAGTTATTAGGAAGTTTAATTTTGAATGTCAAAGTCCTTGCATTTTTTGTTGGTTATTCATCAATGTTTGGCTACACTTCTTGTGAGCACATTAGGTCTTGTACGTTTATTGAATAAATATGCTTGTGTTTGAAGTCTGTAAGTTGTAGTACTTATTTCAATTTTTTGAAAGCGAATGGTCAGTGGATTGGTATGCACATCTTTTCCCCCTTGTAAAATTTCAATTTCAGTACGTGTAAATAGTATATATTATATTATTCGAGTCTTTCATCATAGCGATTGATTATGATATACCTGATATCGTTTGTTCAAACAAAAATAAACAAGTAAGCAGGAAACTTTTGTTTCTTTTCAAGCACATCAGGTACGATTTTCTACAACTCTTTTGATTTTAATTATCATACAAGTTTTAATCAAGAAATTCGATAATTTACAAAGAAGTTTACTGCTTTCAAAACAAGTCCTTTCTAAGTAAAACAGGAAAACTAAAATCCGTTTTGACACGTTCTTAAAACAAAACAAACACAAAAACAGTTTTCAAACAAGTGGAACTACGAGACTCTGATTTTATTCTACGAATGAATATGTAGGTGCTCACAAAGCTCGAGTCTGATTTTATAAATACTATTTTAATTTAAATCTATCCTAAAGGATTATTTTAAAAACAGTTCAAATTACTTGCAAGATTTCTAAAATATGAATTAAATACATGATCTATTAAGAGAACGAAATGGCGAATTGGGTGCCTAACACCTTCCTAATTCATAGCATAGTTCCTGAACCCTAGCAGAATATACTATCAAGCAATCTCTAGTTTCAAACGTATGAAAGATAGTTCATTTTTGGATTATCTTTCATACAATCTTTTATTTGTTTTCTAGCAAAATAAACTGGAGACTCTAAAAACAAGTTTTTCATTTAAAACATAATTTCAAATAAACAAAGAAATTGAGAAGGAAAGGCCGGAGGCTCGGATTCTCACAAACACATATGAGATTATTGATATATTCTTCAGTCATCCATATTCTATAACACTTGTTAAGTACTTAATTCCCCAATGTATTAATAATGGATTGTACCTATAAGATAAACTGGCACAACTTACCTCTACTAGAGATTGTTGGTGTTACATCGACTACAAAACGTTTATTATTGCACATGCATTCGTCCACAAGGAAATGAAAATTATAAATGGGCTTTAGAATGCTTAAGAGATATTCTTCCACCATGTAATCCTATGGTTATTGTGACCGATTGTGACATGGCATTGATGAATGCAATTAAAATCACATTCCTTAAGGCTTTTCATATATTATGTACCTTTCACATCTCTAAAAACGTTGAACCACGGGAAGGGGGACTTTACAAATAAGAAATCGTGGGACCTATTCATTCAAGATTTTTATAATATGATAAAGTCTTATACTGAAGAGGAGTACAATAAGAATGTTAACAAATTCTGGAAGAAATATGAAAAGCACAAAGATCTTCTAAATTATATTGATCGCACTTGGTTGAAATACAAAGAGAGGTTCGTAGCTACATGGATAAATAAGATTTTGCATTTCCGCAATATTACAACAAATAGGGTCGAATCACAGCACGCAAGTTTGAAAAGGTATTTAGGTTCATCACGAGGAGACCTTGTAAACAATTTTGCTTATGATTAACAACCTTATCATATCATGACATGTTTCCATTAGAGCTTATTTTCGTAAATCTCTAAGCTTTAACTTGCATGTTCATAAAATATCTTATTTTAACAATTTGAGAGGATTTGTATCTTCAAATGCTTTAAAGCTAATTAATGATAAAAGAAAGAGGAATGAACATATAGGTGTTGATATTTCACGATGCGGTTGTGTACTTAGAATTGCGTGCGGTCTTCTTTGTGCTCATGAGATTTTACAATTCAAATGTAAAGGTCGTGAAATTCCCTTATTTGTCATTCACCAAATTATTAAAAAAATGGTTTTCTTCTTTTGGAACTAATAGAATGCATGCCTAACCAATAATTTTTTTCCCTTTTGCTTAAATAAGATATATATTTGCATGTCAAGTATTCTCTTTAATGTTTTCTTTTGCATATTTTAATCTTTTATCCGTTTCTCAATTACTATAGAGCATATAAATAATAATCAACAACAACATGTATATAAGTAATTAAATTAATGGATCAATTTCAACCATTAGTATATATATTACATGATATCTATAACATTTATTTAGATGTAAAGACATTAATAAGGGTGCGTTCAATAAAAAAGTTAAAAAATAATTTGAGAACCTTACTAATTTTTATGAAAAGTTGTAAAAAGTGAGAGTAATTTTGTGGACGTGCCCCAATTTTTTTCGTATTTTCCATGGAATTTTTTCCTTATCTGCCACCTAAAGAAGTTTTAGTCTATGGAAAACCTAAAAAGTAATAAAACATTTCACTGAATCACTCATACTTTTCTCATATTTCTTCCACCAACCAGTAGTGTTTTCAATCCTCTAACCATTTATTTTATCAAACAAGCCCTAAATGTTTAATTGGGAAAATGGAAACATTTTAGCCCAACCACAAAGACACTCCAACAAAACCATAATGAATACTCTCCCATGAACAAACCTTTTTGAGATGACCAACACTAATTAGCAAGTAAGAGGTAAATAAATTTATTAAAGTATAACATGCATAGTCCAACGAATAAGCATTAGTGTGATTTGATGTAAAATATACTATGTTTATAGTGATTTAATGATAAAAGGAACAAAGATATACTATCTGACTAATACTTGAATATCAAATGCTCAACACAGTCAACAAAGTCGATGATTTAGCAATTAAAATGTAGCCATTGTAGTTCTAACTTTATTTTTTAGCCTTGTAGTTCTAATTTATCTTGTATATTGCAGTAGTATACATATGCCCTAGATTAAGAATATGAATGTAAAGTTTTAGGGTTTATAATATGGCATACCAGATAAAGAAGACAAAGACAGCATGTGGTCCTTGATATGGCACCTGAGGAAGGATGACACAGTGGGGATTAGGGCTGTCATTTTGCAACCGCAAACCGCCAACCGAATGAACCGACTTATTTTGGTTGGTTTACCGACCGACCAATGCTTCATTGGTTACCGCACAGTTGGTTACCCACCATGCGTAATTGCGGTTACGGTATTGCGTTGTCTATTAGTTGGTAAAAATCGACCGATCAAAAAAATTATTTAAAAATTAAACTTTTAATTTTATTAGTTTTAAGTTAAAACTTTTAACTTTTAACTTTTAAACGCTCACTCCTTCAGGCAGTCAACTCTCATAGTCACTTAATCCCTCATCATCCTCTATAAATCGAACCCCCTACGTCCCCGTTCTTCTTCATTCATTCTACTTGAGTCTTGACGAGTGATGACAACGGCACGGTGAGACTCCATTAGTCCACGGTCTCACCGTCGATAAGTCTTAATTTATGCTCCGTTCCACTGCTACACTTCCACATTTCCACGGTTCCATCGACAAAATCAAGAGAATATATCTCCACAAACCACAACGAAAAGTAAGACCACCATTCTCAATGCTAATAGAGCTTTCTTATGTAACCCATATGTTATTTTTTCCACGAAAATTCCTAAAAAAATTAAACCTATGAAAGTACCGGGTACATATTGTACTAGGAATATAGGATAGGTAAGACTCAATGTATTTTATACTTACGCTCTCATAAAGTTTTCTTAGGTAACCCCTATTTCTCTTAATGTATTTTATACCTACGCTCTCATTGTTGCTATCTTAGTATATTTAACTTCTTCTTTTGGCTTAGCCCCAATTGAAAGCTTATATTTTATTATTTACGTTATTGGTCGGAAAATAACCTTAGAGGGGGGTGAATAGGGTTTTAAAAACTTAATGCGGAATTAAAACGTTTTTAAAATATTTAAGTAAAGCAACTTAGCTAAGCAACAATATCAAGAAAATAATCAATTTCAAGTAATCAATCCCAAGATAAGCAAATAAGGAATCTCAAAATACAAGCAATAATATAGCAATAAAAAGATAGCTTGAGTTAGAGAGATTGAACCAATTTGAAGCTCAAGACTTTTTGTCCTCACGGTTCAATTTTTCTTCAACCATACGTCCGCGCTTGGTTAGTTCTCCGAGAATTTTCACTATTCAATCTTCTTCAGGTGAAGATCAAACCTCAATACAAATGTTGTTATGCACACAACACTCACAATGTAGCTATACTCACTACACTTCTCACAAGATATGCTCTCTTGCTCTACAAAGAGACAATCTCTCTTTTGAAATAAAGAATGAATTGTTTGTGATGATACACACCAATACAATAACTCTCAAGTGTATCTAAAGATTATAAATGAAGCTCATACTAGAGTTATCAAGATTGATCAAAAATATATAGCTCAAAATATGAAAGATTGATCAAAATGTGTTCTTGAATCTTTGTATATTTGAATGTATGAATAATAGAGTATTAGAATGATTCAAGGTATGTTAAAACATGTCTAAGATATCATATATATAGCTTGCAAAATTATATGACCGTTGGGGATGATTAAGAAAGGTTTTCGTTCAAAGTTATACGTTTTCAATTAGACCGTTGGATCATGCTCAAATTTTAGTCAAAAGTGTCAAGAGATGTTGTCTAACTACTGTAAAAATTTCAAAATGATCGGAGTTCGGAAAGGCCTCCATCTTACCGTTAAATCAAAACTGGGCAAAAATTGAGCGAATTTTAAATGTAAAATAAAAATATTTTTGCAATTTAACAATTTAGTTCCAAATAAAATTCTAATGATTTTTAAACCTCAAAGATATGTTTCCAAGATACCTATTTTTATTAGAGCTTAAAATATGATCATTTAAAATTAATATGAATTTATTTTGAAACTCGGTCTTTGTAAAATGATGTTTTTCAAATAAATTCAATTTCAAGCTCGTTTGAATCAATCTTTAAAATATGCATGAATACATTTGAGCTATAGGGATTTGATCAATAAATAACTTTACATAAATCTTAAGCACTCACTCAATTATTGAATTAACGAGTCTTCGAATGCTTTGATTTGTTTCTTCGGATTGATCTTCATTTGAAGCTTTTTCCTTGAAGCTTTTCATATAGTCTTTTGATCCTTTGTACTTCATGATTTGCATTGAGAGATTTGATCTTCCTTGTCTTGTCCAGTGATCGAATAGTGAAAGATTGATCATTGTCATGTTTTTCTTGAATTTTTCAAATAAATGAACTGTCAACTTATATCAAGAAACATGTTAAATTACACATGATTAATTTATTATTATTATCAAAATAAGATTAAGACCTTAGGTCAACATACGTTTCTATCTTTGATTTTCCATGTGCTATTACAGGTCACTACACCAATCTTAAAGGACTACGTGTTGGATGGATTACTGGTCGACTTGAAGTACGCTATTTTGTAAATGGATTTATGGATGTTTATCATTCATTACATTTATTGTACATTGTTTAATTAATAGCTTACAAGTTCATGCATTCCATGAAGTTTCCATAATTAGTCATCAATAACCTGATAAATTACTTAGTGTAGGACCAGAAATCATATAAATGGAACCAAAGTCATCCATTTCCATCAGAAACTGGAAGTGTTTACCACACCAAACAGAAGGATTTGTTTTAGTTCACTGCCTCCTCGAAATCCAATTTATTTACATTCATGGTGTGGACAATTTGTAGCATAATTTTCCTTTTCTCGTCAGTGACAAACAAAAAGGTATTACACTCTTACATAACATACAGCTGTGAAGCTCTAGAGAAAATAAAACTATAATTATGAACAATGAAATTAAGTCATTCCAATTACTAACTATGCTACTTGCGGTGTTGTAATAGAAATATAGGATAGGCAAGACTCGAGCAGCACAAATTCATCTGAGGAATTTCAATATCTTGTTTTAGGAGAAGTATTTTCCTTTTTTATCTTTGCCATTAAAATTACTTATGATTTAACAGTAGCTTCATGTTTTTCCATATATATATGAAATCTTAAACAAATAAAATAATTTACAAAAATTTGATGATAAATTAGTATCATTGTGTTGAAATAGTTGAATAATTAGTGTTGTTGTTTTCGTGGCTCAGTGGATGTTTGCAAATAGAGATTATGTTTTTTTTATAGTTTCGCCTTTTCTTGTGCATAAATAAAGTAATAAACTAATACAGTACTTCCAGTAATCCAATGTGGGCAGAAAATAATTTAGATTAAAGGCTCAAAGCTATTGTTTATTTGCAAAGAGGATTTATTTATTTTTTTTTTATTTGAATGTCCTTTTTCTTTTTTCCTTTTCTTATTTTGTATTTTCTAATTTTAAGATGGATAGCTAATCCGCTTCGTGTAGCACACATTCTCTTAGTTGTCATATTTCAAGTCCAAATACGAATATTCCTCCTCTTCCTCCAACTAATCCCACAATACAAAATAATTCCAACAATGATGAAGATATAGAATTTGATAATGGTACTGGTATTGAAAGCTCGGGTGCAACTAGTAAGCCGCCTGGGGGTAATAAAAGGAAAACGAGTGAAGTGTGGAAGTAGGCGACTAAACATGAATTTATAAATAAATACAGGGAGAATGATTGTATTACTATTTGCAACATATGCAAACTTGAAATGCCTACTCATGCGAAAAGGAATGGAGCAACCGGCATTAGAAATCATTTAGAGAAATGTGAAGGAAGTGGTCTTTATAAGTACCACGATTCAAGTCAAACAATGCTCACACGAGATTTGGGGTCCACTTCTTAGTCAAAAATTTGATCAACAAAAGCAAAAGAAGAAAGTTGTGGAATGGGTAATCAGGGCCGGGCAATCTTTTAGGGCAGTTGAGCATCTGACTTTTGTAGCATTTTTAAAGGACCTTAAGCCTAAGCTTATCATACCTTCTAGGAGAAAAGTTGCAAAAGGGGTTTGGGAGTTGTTTTTAATGGAGAATGCGAAAATTCTGAGTGTGATAGGCGATTTGAGGGTAAGTATCACCACTAATACTTGGACCTCGATCCAGAATATCAATTACATGGTCGTGACAGCCCATTTCTTGGATAATGATTGAACTCTATATAAAAGGATCATTAATTTTACAAACATTATGTCTCATAAGGGCAAAGACATAGGGAGGGTTCTTAAGGGGCGTTTGACTGCTGGGGTATTCAAAAAGTATTTAGCGTTACCGTCGACAATGCTACTACTAATGACAAAGTAATTGAATATATAAAAAGGAGGCTTAAGGCTCGCAATACACTTTTTCTTTATGGCGTTTACTTGCACATGAGGTGTGCTTGCCACATTATCAATTTGGTTGTCAATGATGGCGTCAAGGAACTCCTTCCGTTAATAGAAGGAATACAAAATTGTATGAGGTTTATTGACTCTTCTCCGACTAGGTTGAATTTGTTTAGGTCATTTTGTTCTTTGGAGAAAATGGATAAGATAGAAGCTATCCATATGGATGTTGTTACAATGTGGAATGCAACATATGGGATGCATAGTGATGCATTCAAGTACAAGCATGTGTTTGCTAGAATGGCAGAAGAAAAACATCAATTTAAAGCGTATTTGAAGAAATTGTGAGTAAAGAAATTGGAGGGAAGAAGGTCTAAGACAAAAAAGAGGGGCCTCCGGTGGAAGAGAATTGGGCAAGAACGATAAGCTTTGCCCAGTTTTTTTAAAAAATTTATGATGCCACCATCAAATTAAGCGCAGCCAAAACTCCAACCTCAAATTTAATGTTATTAATGCTCTTGACTTTACAAGTAGAAATTAGAGGTAAATTAATGGATTATACAAATCCAACTTTGCAAAGTATGGCTTATTTTATAAAGTTAAAGTTTGAGAAGTATTGGGGTTTAATTGATGATGTGAATCCTATTATCTTTATTGCCTAAGTACTTGATCCGAGGTATAAATTTTATATGATTGTGTATGGTTTGGAAAGAATTAATGTAGATGAGTCTAAAATTGAGCAAGTGAAGGACTCAATCACACAACACTTTAATGATTTGCTTAGGGCGTATAAGGATGAAAACGATGAAGAAATATCAAGAGAGGTGGCACCGGATGATTTTAATTCGATGGGAGCGAATGATGATGAAGCGTCACGTTTTGTGCACATCATGAATAAAAGAAAGGTGTCACATTGTATGGAAATAACAAATGAAGTAAACAAGTACTTGAATGACCCTTCAGAAAGCCCGCAAAATAAGGACTCCAATCTCTTATAGTGGTGGAAAGCAAGTAGTGGCAGATATCCCATCCTTTCAAATATTACTAAGGATGTGTTTGCTCTTCCTATTTCTACTGTAGCTAGTGAGAATGACTTTAGCCTTGCTTTTCCCAATATTTTAAGACCGAGAGGAAGTGCTCGAAGGGGTTCTCGAATGACAGGAGGGATGGGCTGTAATTAACTATTAATTTCTAAATTTTAAGGTATGTGGCTATGTGTTGTGTGCATTACTAAATTAGTAAATTATATTTGTTTTTTAAGTTTTGACTTTTGACATAGTGCTACACACACACGTACTGACATAGAGGGCTACACTCTATCAGTCTGTTGTGGGCTTGCTGCTAGCTATCGCGTTTATTGATGGAGGGCCGTAACTATTTTTTGATGGTGTTTTTTTGTACTAATTTGCTGTATGGCTGCTACTTTTTTTTATGGAGTTTTTTTGTGATAATTTGACGATAATATGTTATAGTTTTACTGCTAATTTGATGTTAATTGTTTGATTGAGGACCTTTGATTTTGATTGGTTTGGACTTTGGACTTTGGTCTTTGGTACTTCGGTTAAAAAACTTAAATACTATTTGTTTGGAACATTGAATTTCGGAACTTTGCTAATTGCCAATTTGTAATGTGTACTGTTATTTCACTTAATTATTAGTTTTTGCTTGCTAGTGTATAATTTGTACTACTATACTTTGGTTGCTCAGGGAAAAATAAAAAGTACTGTGAATATGTTGCTGCTACAATAGTCGATTTTACCGGTCGTCTACCGAACCGACTGAGAAGTTCGGTTTTACCTACTGTCGATTTACAAACTTCAACGATTCAAAACTAGTATGTAATTTGAGCCAACCAACTTTGTCGGTAAATTATATTTGTTTTTTAAGTTTTGACTTTTGACATAGTGCTACACACACACACCTACTAACATTGAGGGCTACACGTTGTTAGTCTATTGTGGGCTTGCTGCTGGCTATCGTGTTTATTGATGGAGGGCCGTTACTATTTTTTCATGGTGTTTTTTGGTACTAATTTGCTGCATGGCTTCTACTTTTTTTTTTATGGAGATTTTTTGATAATTTGACGATAATATGTTAGAGTTTTACTGCTAATTTGATGTTAATTGTTTGATTGAGGACCTTTGATTTTGATTGGTTTGGACTTTGGTCTTTGGTACTTTGGTTAGAAAACTTCAATATTATTTGTTTGGAACATTGGATTTCGAAACTTTGCTAATTGCTAATTTGTAGTGTGTACTGTTATTTCACTTATTTATTAGTTGCTACTTGCTAGTGTATAATTTGTACTACTATACTTTGGTTGCTCAGGGAAAAATAAAAAGTACTGTGAATATGTTGCTGCTACAGTAGTCGATTTTACTGGTCGTTTACTGAACCGATTGAGAAGTTCGGTTTTACCTACTGTCAATTTACAAACTGCAACGATTCAAAACTGGTACATGATTTGAGCTAACCGACTTTTTCGATTAGGTTTATAAACCGACCGACTCCATTCGGTAACCGAACTGTTACCACCCCTAGTGGGGATGGAGGAGACAGTGGGAAAAAAGGAGGCTGGGGATGGGTGTTGTGGGGCTAGGAGGGAAAGAGCGACCGTGAGTTTGAGAAAGAAAGAGGTTGGGTTAATTTTTGTTTATGTTATTTTATTTCAAAGTTAATTAAGATTCATCTATTATTTAATATTATAATCTAAATTTATAAAGTGGTTGAACTTATTAATTTAATGAATATTTTAGATTAAATTATTATTTAAATAAATATTTATAAAATTAAATTAATAATATTTTTTGTCAATCTATCCACGCTCGCGGATAACTTAATGGCGCGGATTAACTGCAAGATTTGGTGAATAGAAACAAAATCACCCAAATAAAAATCGATAAAAAAAAATTCTACTTTTCACTTTAGTTTGGTTGGTCCATTCAATCTAGTTCGGTTTATGTACATCCCTATACAAGACTGACATAGCTGTGGATGCTCTTATAAGATGCAAATTCCTTCATATAAGTTAAAACTTTGCGTGTTTTCCCCGATCCTGATTTTAAGAAACATAACCTTCTAAACAAATTAGCTCCTCAAAGGGAGTTTCAATTTACAATCGCATTTTAAAGGATAACTAAATGCCCCTCACAAAAGGGAAATTGTTGCACGGTTTTAGCTTGAAATGATAAAATTGGAGCTAAAGTGGGGCATATAGTATATATTTATAGGTAGGAAACTTTTTGGAGGCAGTAATGTTGGAGGTTTGAAAGAAACACAAGGAATGCTCGATTTTGCAGCCAAACACAGCATTACAACCAATGTTGAGGTTATTCCAATAGACCAGTACATGAACACTGCAGTGGAGCGTTTCTTGAAATCCAACTGCGCCAATTAGTTTTTGATGTTAGAAATACGATGGAGGCTGCCTAATTTTCCTTCATTCATTAAAATTTTACCCTTTTGTTGCAAGATGATAAGAGACGATATTTGGAAGTTTTCGAATGTCAAATCCTAGCTTGCAATTTTTGTTCGATTTTTAAGATGTTAGGTTACATTTCTTTGTGCGCACATTACGTCTTGTTTATTGAATAAATATGCTCGTGTGCTGTAGAACTTATTTCAATTTCTTTAAAGCCAACGGGCAGTTGATTGGTACGCACATCTACTTTCCTATTCAATTTCAATGTTTCATCTTCCAATGTGGCATTCTTTTGATCTTCCCTCTTTCAATGTTCATATTATTTAATTTAATATAATTGATGGGCAAAATACATAAATTGCTTGAGTTATTTTTACTGTTGTTTTTAAACTTTCACC
This sequence comes from Lonicera japonica, assembly GCA_021464415.1. Lineage (NCBI taxonomy): Eukaryota > Viridiplantae > Streptophyta > Magnoliopsida > Dipsacales > Caprifoliaceae > Lonicera > Lonicera japonica. Next base: position 27,154,350 of record CM038466.1, read on the forward strand.
TTTCATTCTTATTCATCCAATATTTCTCTATTCTTATAGTACTCCATTGTAAAATTTTAGTTAATTTCAGCATTCCGCTGCAATACTTTGGAATGAAACACAAAGTTGAAGGAGATGTAATTAATTGTAAGCTGTTGCCTTCGCACATTCTACTTTCTTAATTTTCAATTGCTCATTAATTCTTTGCGCCCAAACTCACTATGTTAATCACTTGCATAATGTTTCTTTTAGGATACTAGGGTATATCCGTGCCGGACAGCACGGTGAAATGAATAAAATTTGACAACAGAGCGCAAAAAATGTGTAGGGAATTTATAAATAACCATAGTGCATTGTTAACTAAACAATGATATGTCTAGGAGCGTGTAGAGAATCGATTGGAGGAAAATTTCAAACACACCTATACCAAATTTTAGAGAAAAACCGGAACGCATAAAAACTAAAACAACCTAATATGTTGTAAAGTTACAACTAACAATATAAATTAAAAAACGATCAAAAAAATTGAACAAATTAAATAGTGCTCTCATATTCAATAGATTTTCTTGAATTTTTAAAAAAAAAAATTATGGTCACTATGTATCTTATTTTCTTAATCTTAATTAGTAGGTTTCAAATATATATAAATTTTATTAAAATTCGATTTTTAAATTTAAAGATATGGCATTTTAAATTTATTAAAATGGGGCAATTAAAAAAAAGGGCTTATTAGAGAAAGATTTTCACACTAAAGCCAAGGAATAATTTTTTTTTAAATAAAGGGCCTATTTTTTATTTTATTGATAATATGACATGTGTCTTTTTTTTTCATTATAAAATGACATCCCAACCCTTAAAATAAACTAAAAAATACCAATATGCATTAAAATATGGATTACAATATGAACTTTGCAGTTTATATTTTACTGCAATATGAACTTTGCAGTCCATATTTTACTGCAATATGAACTTTGCAGTCCATATTTTTGGTGCAAAGTTCATATTGCAGTCCATATTTTACTGCAATGTGAACTTTGCAGTCCATATTTCTAGTGCAAAGTTCATATTGCAGTTCATATTTCACTGCAATATTCATATTTTTTGTGCAAACTTCATAAAGAGGGGGTAATTTAGGTAATATAAAACAAAATAGGCCTCTTACACTAATTACTAATTAAAAATAGGCCCTTCATTCAAAAAAATATTATTCATTGGATTTTTGGTAAAAATCAATGTATAATAACCCTTCTACCTAATTTCTAGTATTAAAATTTGATTGTGAGAGAAATTAATGTGTAAGAGTTGAGAGAGTATGGAGTGAGTATGGTGTATTAGATTGAGTGTGGAACATATTTAAGGGTCTATGTTGCATGTGAGTTTAAGAGAAAAGTTTTGAGTCATTGATAGTATAGGCTTTTAAAAGAGAAATTTGTTGACTTTCTTTTCCTTATAATATAGATTTCAAATTGATAGTCCTTTTTTATTATTATTTTATTGTTTAGTGTGTCTTTAGAATCAAAGTGGGGCAAGAGTACATATATAATTATTCCATGTTGTCAATGTTCTTAAAAGTGCTTTTGAGTATTAGTACAATGTTATTAAGATTATTTTTCATAAGTATAGAGTACTAGACATAACCAAAGAAGATTAAATTCCTGATCCTAGGCACATCTGATGAAAGAAGATTAAATTTCAATAACATCTTCAATTTCCTAGCTCAATCTTATAAGATTGAGTTTTCAACATGAGATACACAACATTAAACATTTCGCACATGAAAATAATATAACTATTTATTGCTACCTCTCCTACCCTTTCTCTTGACTGAACATCACAAAAGATAAAAAAAAAGATAAAGATATAAGTATATTATTTTGGGATAGTTATATTAATACAAGTTATTTGTTTTCTTAACTAACGAGCATTTTTTTTTTACAACAAAAGTTACTAATTACTATGTGGTATTTTCTATCCTACAGGAATTTGTATTTTTCCACTCTCTTCTCATGAGCCTTTATCCAGTATGGTATTGTAAGCAAAATAAAAGGAACACAAGCAGTAACTTTTAGATTAATTTTAATGTACTAGCTAATGTATTAAAATTTGTTTATTTAATGTAAATTCATTTTGTGTAATATTAAATGTTGGGTGGTGATGTTGGCACCCCAAAAAACACTTGGTAACACTCCCACTTTAATTCGGTCATTTGCAACCGAGTAAAGTGTTTATTATTTGGTTGTTGAGGACCGAATATAGGTCTATATATTCGGTTCTTGACAACCGAGTAAGGCATTTTTAAGTTTTTCCAAATTTTTGCAAGTTTATATTCGGTCCTTCACAACCGAATAACGTATATGTTACGTTATTCGGTTGTTAAAGACTGAATGAAAAGTGGGAGTGTTTTCAAGAGATTTTGGAGGTGCCAACATCACCACCCTTAAATGTTACGTAAAATTTTGCTTGTTATTTAATTTAATAAATTATTATTTTTCACAAAACTTAACTATAACTTTATAAGTATAGATACGTATACAAAAAATTAAACATATATATATACTTAGTAAAATTAATTAATACAACATTCGTACATAACACAGGCAATAAGCTAGTTCATGTAATAATTGTTACAAAATAATTAAATAGATCATGGTAGACAGGCTAGGGTTTTATCTCAAGTTATTTTGTATTTCACGTATAAGCGTCGTAAATCGTGTTTCTTCCTTCCTATTGTTTTGGGGTGAATTCAAGAGTGTGTGAGTACAGCTCATTACAGTATATATCAGCATGAATGTTTTTCTTAAAAAGTACTTTACACACAACACAACTCATGTTTCGACACGATACACAATAAACAATTTATAATTTTTTCAAAATATAAGACACGATTTGTGGGGATACTTTTTTTAATTATATATATATATGCAACAAATATTTTAAAAATTCAACAAAATGAATTAGATTCCATTAATAATCCAAATACAAAACATGATCATTGTTGCTACTCACCTCATAATTAAAGCATCAAATAGAATAATAAAAAAAATATAGGAATATAGAAGTAACAATCATTAATCGACTCAACATCACTAAGCTGACATTTTAAGTTCGGGAGAGAGAGTAGAGTACCTTGAATATTTTTTTTACGGGAGAGAACACGATTGGGGATTTGGGGGCGAGATCTAGGGTTATTGGAGATGTGAGAAAGTTAAATTCTTTTTAAGTTCTTTTATTATTGTTAAAAATTTCTGTATTTTTAGTTATTTCAGACTTGACCAAATTTTAGATTTTAATATTTAAAAACGTATCGGTTTTATGTATCAGAACGTGTCGACCATGTATTAGGATTTAAAATTACTAACAAAAAATACGACACTCTCCGATCAGCGTCGCGGCCACGTATTGGAGCGTGTTGGGTGTCGGACTCGTGTCAAGAACGACACGTGGTCTCCAGATAAGTGTTCGTGCTTCATAGCTTTAAGGGCATGAAGGGTTGGGGCAAGGAGATCCCATTTCCCCTAATTTATTTCTCATAATCACAGCAGCCTTTTCTTGCATTTTAAAGTCCAACATTTGGGCATCTAACTTCCAATTTCATCCAAAATGTGAGGCTACGCAAATGTCTCATGTTTGTTTCGCAGATGATATATTTCTCCTTTTAGCTGCTAGTCTGCTACTGCTGATTCTGTGAATGTTTTAAAGCAGTCTCTAGTTGAAATTAGTTAGCTGTCTGATTATGGCCCTAATTTGGAAAAGATCGAGTTGCATACTCATTGCAGGTACTTCTATGGAGGTTAAAGTTGAAATCTATTGAGATTATGTGGGAATGGCGCTGAAAGACTTTCCTGTTAAGTACTTCGGTGTTCCCCTTATATCCAATAGGCTTGGTGATTGTGAGTGCTTAAAAGATAGAATTCTAAACGGGTAACCAGTTGGCATGCCTGAGTTTTTATCTTATGCAGGAGTTCAATTAATCGCTTTAGCTCTTGCTAGCATTGAATTCTATTGGGACATAATCTTTATGCTACGTAAAAGGGTCTTAAAATATATTGATTGTGTTTTGAGGGAATTCTTACGGACTGGACCTAAGAATAATGCTAAAATTTGCTTGCTAGCTCTAAGATTTGTCTTCCTAAACAAGTGGGAAGGTTAGGAATTCCTGGTATCATAGATAGCAAAGAAGAGAGGGCCTATGCTTTGGATGAGGCAAAAGGTGAGAACTTCATTGCTCATGTGAGAGCTTTGGCTTTAGCGGCAAATGTGTATAGCATATGGAATTATGGATGGAAATAAATGCGCGCACGGATATTTCAACAAAAGATCGAGGCAGGCCAAGTCTTGTAATTGTTCCACTACCCTGGTAACAAAGGAAAAATTATCACATAATTTAAGTGCACATATAAAGACATAAAAAAAATTATGAGAAATTTTACTTTCTTACTGTAGTGCCCCTTAAAACATGATAGGAACCCTTGTAATACAATCCCGTACGCTTCCCAGGCTCCTCCGGTGATTCATGGCAAATAATCTCTCTTTCCATATCCCGAACCATTAGATGCATCGTAAGCTTATTTTTTGGATCAATGGTTAACAAGCATCTATCCACAAGATTTTAAATCCCAACTATTGTATAGAAGCTGCATTCATCAAGTATTGTAACCATGTAATCTTTGTCCTTTCCAAGAAAGAAACAAGCAATTTCAAGAAACAAACTTTTGTTGTGGTTATCAGGCAAGCAGTCATAGCTTATTGCAAGCTTCTTAAATATATGTGGGTCAGTAATTTTTTCGAGCTTTTCTAATGCACTTTTCCAAATATTAACTCCTTTTCCACACAAAGAAGCTAGAACCCAAAACTTAGTGCCAGAGGGAGCCCCTCAGAATGCTTTACCACCATTTTCGAGTGATCTGCGTAAGCATTAAAAGGGTAATCTTGTCCAAATGCGTGCCAACTAAACGGCCTAAATGATTCATCAAAACCCATTTTCTCATCATCGTGGATTTTATAGAATTCACGAGGGAGCAACTCATGTGCCTAGTAGTTATGATGATTTTACTTCTAGAATGCGAAAGGGAGAATTCTTCATTTTACCAGAATAATAATGTATTTCTTATTGGAAGGGAGAGAATGGACTAGAATGAATGACTAGTAGTCCGACAATGATAGGTAGGGCGCCAGGAAGTTTGATCCAAAAAGAATTAATAAATATAAATGCTCGGTAAGTATAACATTACTCTTAAAACAATCGTGTACATCACCATCACCCTATCAATTGAGTAACAAGATAGTGAACCTCTCATAAAAATTTACGCTCTCAGTGGATTGAAAATCAGTATTAGTGGACATTCACCTTAAATATATTTAAGAATTGTGTGGTTAAAATTTAGTATACTTTTTTAAAAATTGATAGAGCAATTGGCACGACTTATGAACTAATGTATATATATTGTTAAATGCAAGTATAAAATGGCCCTAAGCGGTAAAAATATGTTAATTCACACATACATAAGCAACCAAGGTTCGATCTCCGCCCCATCTCCTTCAAAAACCACTCGAATTTATCAATCGCTTGTACTAAAAAAGAAACTTATAAAATGCACAACCATATATTTTGAAAACTTAAATCTTAACACAAATCAAAAATGGCTCACTTTAATAAAAAAATCACATTTTTTTATTAGCAAAGTGCTAATTATTCGAGAAAACCCACTTTCTAAGTTGAATTCTCGCCAAACGGGATTTTGGGGTATATGACTTATGAGGGTATAAGTGAAATGCAAGGGGTGTTATATATGTGTGAATAAAAATAAATAGTGGGAGAAATATGTAATAACTTTTAAGGTGTCTCGTGTCACTAGCAATAAATATGTGGACTCAAAATAAATGCAACAATTGAATTGTGTACTAAATACAAGCAAGGACAATAGGAATTTCTGGTAAGGAGGAGAAGGTGGACCCAAAAGTAATAATTGAACATGATTTCTTGTATGTTCGTTTATGGATGATCCCAAATAATACATATTCAATGAGGCTGGTCCCAATTTATAGTTTATTACTCTATTTAAACCACCCCTCCTACTTTTTCTCTCTTCTTATATTTGTATGTTTTGAGATAATATTATTTCTTTCTTCTAGGAACAAGAACTGTTATCTCCACGCGCTTATGGTGCCACGTGGTTCGTAGGTCACCACACCTTCTTTGTGACAGTTTACTTTCGAGGTTCCCAGGCCTTTAAAGATGGCCTATGGGGCTTTCCCATAGGCTGACTAGTGTAGGGTGAAAACATGTATCAGGTTACGCCAGGGCATTAAAATTGCTTAGGCCTTACGTTTTATATGAATTGGCATAGATCCTTCGGCGAAAACTCTGTGCGGGAAAGGAATGCGACGTTACTAATAAGCCATATGGGTCTTCAATGGGTTATGTTCCTATGGCTCTTTTTTGGATAATATTCTAAGGGGCTATTATTTACACCCTTCAATTTTATCACTAACACCACTATCTATAATTTGATAAAAAAACACATTTCAACACCCCATTTTTTTGTCACAAACGCCTTCTCACTTAACCAAAACTTAACTTATTTACCCAATAGTTAAAACATTAACCTATCTATTTATTCATTTTTTAATAAACTAATCTAACATTAATCCAAATAATTAAATATATATCTCCCATTTCCCCCCATTCATAATCACATTCCATTGCTCTCATACATCATTCTACAACATTCAAATTGCAACAAAGATGTAATCCCCAAAACAGAGTATAAAACAAATTTTGTCCAGGCTCGACTCGCTTTATATAAAGAGAGTAATCTAGTTACAACTCTTCTCAAATAAGGCAAATGTGTAAAGACACACTCACCCATGTGAGACGAGTGTGTGTTATTAGGCAAGTCACTTATAATATATTCACCTTATGTGGGGTGAGTGTGTATTAATCCACTCGCCTATCATTAGGTGAGTCTAATTTAGAAATACTCTAATACACTCCGCATTCAATTGCCTTATATTAAGCAAGTCACTTACAACACATTCACTTGATGTATGGTGAGTGTGTGTGAATCCACTCACCAATCATTAGGTGAGAGACGTAAATGATTTTTCTTTTTCAATGTTAAGTAGTTTTATTTCTAATTCATGTTGTATTAACTTTTAATTGGGTGGAGGGTGTTAGTGACTAAAAATTGACATGAGGGAGGTGTTTGTAACAAAAGTAGTGTTAGTGACAAAATTAGACGGTGTAAATAATAGCCCCTACTCTAAAAGGTACTATTTTAACCAAATATACGAGTTTTGGGTGATTAGGCTTTTTCTGGGCCCAAAGAGGCTTGACCTTTTCATCCTCCAAACCAAATTCTTTTATAAATTCCATTGGACTTTATAATAGATATAATTTACCTGATTAGCATGCACTTCCCTTTCTTTAAGATATATTAAAAGATAAGCCCTAAAATATACGTTTTTATGTGTGTGTTTGAGTGTACATAAATAAGTGGGATACATATGTCTATCTTTAATTGCTCCCAGGTGTATGTGATATCATGCTAGTTTATGTGAAATATGTACATTTGTCTGCCTCCTTCTAATGTTAATGATGTTGAGAATGTTTGGCTCAAATCATTGATCCCATGTAAAAAAGTTGTAAAATTCAAGATGGTTATATAAATAGGGGGAGTGTGATCACGTAGTAATAAAACATTTTAAGATAAAACCCCGCTCTTGTGGCTCAAAGGTGTTTAAGTTTGGGACAATATCATTATTATGTGCGCAGACCGGTGGGCCCACCTAGTGCCCTGCACCTAGCCCATGTGCCAGCGGGCACAATAATTGGTATTAAATGTAGATGGTGAATCCACACACTTGTTGAGCAATATAAGTAATTGGACTAAGTGGAATAAGGAATAACTCAGTAGAACCTAAGGTAATGAATCGTTACAAAAACTATCCTAGTAGCTGGTTTCGGTAGAGCATATGATGGAATTAGACTTAGACAAATCAAGGATAGAGTCATTATAACCTATGTAGACTGGGGTACTATAAAGGTGGTGTTGGAAGTTCCTTGAGTAATGTGAAATAGGTGTATCTTGAGATGTGAATTGACCAAGGTGGACGCTCTTGCAAATAGTGTTGAGAGGTGATCTACATGATTAGTTCAAAGGTAGATCTAAGGTGGACTAAGATATAAGTTTAGGTCCAGGTGGAGTCAGGGTGGATCGATGTTTATCCAAAGTGGAGCTAAATGTGGACTAGTTTGATCCAAGATAGAGATTGTTAAGAATTGTTGGTTTAAACCGTTAATCCCACATGAAAAAATTGTAAAACTCAACATGTATATATAAGTAAAAGAGTATCACTACATAATAACGATAACTTTTAAGATAAAATCTCACATCTTAAGTTAGGGATAATATCATTACTATGTAAGCCCAATTAAATGCCATGAGCCCAGCCTATATGCTAATGGGCACAATAACAGAAGGGGTATAAAAAAAATTGATAACCACCTCTTCTAATATTAAAAGATTCTCCGTGAAATATTTATGTCTGATCCCTTGGGTTTATTGTGATAAATATTAATATCCACATAAATATATAAATATATCCGGTGACTTAACATTTTAATTATATTTATATTATGTTAAAAAGATTAACCGTTCAATTTGAGAATTTTTTTAAAACTAAAAATATTTATTTTAATTTTTTAAATAATATAAAGTATTCACTATAATATGTGCATGCATTCCATAATAAGTTATACCACCAAATTAGTAAGAACATCAATTGCTTATCATATTAATATAACTAATATAACAATATTTGATGGATCATCGCCCTTACATACAATAAAAATGTACAAATTTAGAGATGTACCTACTATAACCTATAATAGAAAGTACTTATCATTCTACTACTCTATATATTTATATAAACATATATATATATATATATATGTTCAACACTTGTTTTTGGAGTAATGCATCAAAATTAGATAAGTTTTCTTTATCTTATGTCACATCAATTTGACTCTTTTCTTTTCTTTGTTTTTTTAAAGACAAGGTGTCCGTAATTATTAAGACTTGGAGCATCTCCAATGGAATAATTAAATTTGATAAGTCAAAATTACTTTTGATTATATATTTAGTAAATTGTTAAAATTAACAATGTAGGTCTTCTCAATGGCTATTTTTTTTCAATAACCAAATTATTGTGATAAATTTTAATACTTACAAGCGTACGAATTAATTTGTAGTGTAGCATGTAAACAAAAGAGATCCCACAAGGACTCAAACAGTATATTTTATAATTATTTTGTTAACTTTTCACTAAACTCCTAATGTAATTAAAAAAGTTTATGGTCTTTAAACAAATAAAATAAAGCAAATAAAATAAAATAAAGTAAAGGAAGTAAATTAAAATAATAGAACTAAACTAAATAATATTGAGTAAGATAATAAAATTAATTAATTAATTAACTAGGGTTTTAGAGTTATATATTTAATATCATGTTCCTAAGTATTCATGCGCATAAATTTCACTCTTACATCGCACTAATTTGGTCTCTCGGCTCTATTAGATGCGAAAAATAAAATCATTCAAGTGCAATTAATTTATAAAATCCAATTCTAATTCTTCCACAACCAAACTTATGTGTAAAGTCAAAAGACTCACTAGATTCATCAAAATACACTATATATCCGCTCTTAACAAATCATAAAGTGAATTCAACAAAAAAATAATGAGAATCAATTTTTATTTTTATCGATTAAAATAGACATTCAATAAGAATAATTGTATTTAATATTAAAGTATTATTATACCAATTGGCATGAACACGTGCAATATAATCAATTAAATATATTCATTCTAACCCTAGTACAAATTTACGCTAACATAGAATGAATTAAATAAACAAAAAATAAATAAATTTACTTAGAATGCAATTAATTGAATAGTAAAATTAAAGTTGCAAATCTTTAAAATTTTCAATAGAATAAAGCTAAAGAAAAACAAATAAATTAAAGAGAAGAAGAAAGGAGAAAAGCACCACGGCAAAACCACTGCCAAGCCCCCTTTTTTATACCTATGGTGTTCTTTTCATAGTTCCTAAACCCTAATCTAAGGTGGAATGGGTTTTGCTTAATTAACTTGCTCCCCAATTAATTTCGTGGGCTAGGCTACTAATTGTTAGAGCATAGATTGCTGGGAAATGGGCCTGCGCAGAATTGAATGGCTTTCGGCCCGCATTAAAGTATAATTTGTTGAATTTTTGCCTAACGGCATAATTTTGCGTCACAATTTTGAATCTTAAAATGGCTAAATTTGAAAAAGTGCCGAATTGAAAATTTATAACTCTCAAAATTCTCTTCAAATTAGACTCAAGAATTGCATGATTTTGAATTCTGAGTAAAAAGTAATGCGTCCAGAAGTATTGAGCTATTTTAGATATCTTTATTTGCTTTAATTTATCTATTTTTCTCAATCTTCTCCAATTTTTTTCTAACACCTGAAAAACATTAAAAATATAAGAAAATAGTATTGATATATGCTCTCTAAATTATAAAATAGCAGAAGAAATTATACCCATTTTTTGGCGCATCACAAATTTGTAGGGTCCATCATATTGATTGACCACAAATTAATCAATTTTAATTTTAATTTATTTCAAAAACAAAATAAGGGAATCATTATCTAAATTTGAAAATATTCTCTTTTTTTAGCCAATAGAATTAGTGAGTATCTCATTATTGAAGAAGGTTTTTAACTTTGATTATAAATGGAATGGATTTGGTTATTGGTTAAAATGTTCTTAAAATTTGATTATGCCATTGGGTGGTATTTTTAGCTAACATTGTTAAAATTAATTATAATTATTATTTTGATTATACCATTAGAGATACTCTTAGAGATCATGTTTGCATAAACGTGTGTACTACATAATATGTCTATTTTTTTTAATATAATAATTAATATTCCAAGAACCTCCTATCATTCATAATAATTGGAATTTTTGGCACCTTTAATAAGTGTACAGTATGATATTCATTAATTTTTCTAATTAAGTAATATTAATCTGTCTTATCTCAAAGTTTGAGGTCTTGGGTTCAAATCCTGATTCAAATATTAATATATATTATTGTGAGTTGAAATTTTGTTCAATCTCATTTAACAACAAACTAAAATTTTAGACAATTAGAAGCCAGTGTTTTAAAATGCGAAAGCGTAAGTTTAGGCGTTTACTTGTATAAAAATAAGACGTAAGTTTCAATGTAGCGAGGCGTAAGCCTTTTGAGCAAAATATTTTTATATTAAAAAATGATAAATAATTAATATAAGATTAAAAATAGTTTTTTATGTCATTTTACTATCAACGTTTTTTAGTTTAAGGGTTAAAATGCTAAATAAAAATAACTTATAGGTCTATTGTTAACTTAATAGTGTCGTGTCCAAACATCAATTTAATGAGTTAAGAAATAAAATGAAAATAATAATAATAATAATAATAATAATAATAATAATAATAATAATAATAATAATATTATTATTATTATTATTATTATTATTATTATTATTATTATTATAAATTAATTATTATTATTTTCATTTTATTATTATTGTCCCTTATTATTATTATTTTCATTTTATTATTATTATTATTATTATTATTATTATTATTATTATTATTATTATTATTATTATTATTATTTTCATTTTATTTCTTAACTCATTAAATTGATGTTTGGACACGACACTATTAAGTTAACAATGGGACAATTAAAAAAAAGGTCTTATTAGAGAAAGATTTTCACACTAAAGCCAAGGAATAATTTTTTTATAAATAAAGGGCCTATTTTTTATTTTATTGATAATATGACATGTGTTTTTTTTATTATTGTAAAATGACATCCCAACCTTTAAAATAAACTAAAAAATACCAATATGCATTAAAATATGGACTGCAATATAAACTTTGCAGTCTATATTTCACTGCAATATGCACTTTGCATGTCATATTTCACTGTAATATAAACTTTGCAGTCCATATTTTACTGCAATATGAACTTTGCAGTCCATATTTTTGGTGCAAAGTTCATATTGCAGTCCATATTTTACTGTAATGTGAACTTTGCAGTCTATATTTCTAGTGCAAAGTTCATATTGCAGTCCATATTTCACTGCAATATAAACTTTGCAATTCATATTTTACTGCAATATGAACTTTACAGTCCATTTTTTTGTGCAAATTTCATAAAGAAGGAGTAATTTAGGTAATATATAACATGTTTTTATTAATTAAATGATATTTGAATTTATTCAAATACCTTCATTTAAAATATAAAACAAAATAGGCCTCTTACACTAACTACCAATTAAAAATAGGCCATTCATTCAAAAAAATATTATTCATTGGATTTTTGATAAAAATCAATGTGTAATAAGACCTTCTACCTAATTTCTAGTAATAATAATAATAATAATAATAATAATAATAATAATAATAATAATAATAATAATAATAATAATGAAAAGTTTTCACCAATTTCAAATTACTTAATATACCCATTAGTAATTTCGTAAATATTTAAAATAACCGAGATTAATTAGATTATTTTATCACTTAAAAAAAACATTACTTCTAAACCCTCTTTTTCTCACACCCACATACCAGAGCCGTCTTTCAACAATTTCATCTTGCATCTCTCTCCGTCTTCATCTTGCATATCCTATCTTTCATCTTCTATCTCTCTCGCATGTGTTCCTAGTTGACGTCGTCCAATCTATTATCAGCTTCTTCTTACCTACACCTCATGTTAGATTAATTTTATATTAATTCAAATTAGGACCACACATGTATACATATTATTAATGTGTATTATTATCCACATGCAAGCTCAAACTTAAGTGATCTAATTAGGTTTTAAGTAAACTTAAGGGCATGTTCGTCATGGAATTGATATGTAGATGTCATTATACAAACTCTCTTTCTATAATAGGCAAAAATAGAATAAGTGAAAGTTCACATCTGCCATGGAAATTTATAAATTGAGGGGCAATGGTCCCTAATTTTTTTCCTGATAATATAATTCTCTAAATCCTCTCTCGAGTGAAAATCAAGTGCTAAGGAAAAGGATTACAAGATGATCGTAGTGCTTGATCTTCTGTTCAATTGTCGTTAACGGATTCGGGTACACATCTGTCTATATCTCTGAATAATATAATATAATACACAATCCTATATTTAAAGTTCTTAGAATTTAATCTTCGTTGATTATGTATATAGCAGTGTATGGATTCGGGCTTATGGTATTTAAAAAAAGTTGGATGTGTGCGTTTGATTAAATCCACAAAGTAAAGTTTGATTAATGTTTCCATGTATTCATCTTCACGCCATCAGATAATTAAATGCATGCATCTTAAAGGCCTGTCTTGTACTATTCTTATTTTTTATGCTCGCGGTGTTTTATGTTTTTTTGCCCGAGAAAGACATTGGGCAATTACATATTAATGGTTTTTAGGGCATATGTTTCAATTTATTTACGGTTAAGCCACTTTGATTTTTTTCCCCATGAAATCTGTATATGCATGTGTAGTTGTATATAAATAGATATGACGTTGGACTGTATACATTTTTTGTTGGATTAATTTTTATATTAATCTTACTTTGGTCCACACATGTATATTATTAATGTGTGTCATCATTTACAAGCCTAAAATTAAGTGATCTAATTTAATGTTTTAAGTAGGCTTGAGGTTATTTGTCATGGAAATAATGTGTAGATGCCATTATGTGAATTCTATTTCTATGAGGGGCGGAAATAGAATTATCGGAAAGTTCAAGGTGAACTTATGTAATTGCGGCATTGGTCCCCAACCCATCCATCCTTATATAAGTTGTCTTCTATCAATGGAGACATACAGCAGAGCTATTCTCTACATCCTCTTAAGGAGAATACTAAGGGATATAGAAGGGGAAAGGGTTGGAAGATCAATTGCCATACGGAAATTGACGCTAAAGTCCGCTGCATCGATCAATCAATTCCAATGGAGACAGGTACACACACTTCTCTTTTGTAATCTCTTGGCACTAGATATGATGCACGATCCTAGAATTGATGTTGTTTAGGACACTCAATTATTCATAACAAGTGGTATCAGAGGCGGTTTTAGTGTCGTATCTATTGTTAGAGATTTTATATATACATAATTCATGATTATAATTTTCTATAAATCGTTGAAAATAATATTTTTCATGAATTGGAGAACACGATAAAATTCTAAGAATTTTAATTTGGTGGTATTGTCTTCGTCTTTATGGATATATATATATATATGCATGTGTGTGTATATATAATTTCGGATATGTTTACAATTATATGCATAAATAAGGAATCCCGTATACATGGCCGATTGAATTTATGGCAATTGGTATCACCCTTAAGTAATTAATTTTTTTTTTTTTGGATTATGACAACTCTTGGAATATTATGAAATTGTATAATTAGTGTTATATATATATATATATATGTCTACGGATGTGTGATTGTGCTTTCATTCATAATGGGATTAGGTGAGATCTATATATATATATAAAGAATATGTTATAATATTTTTTCTTTACATGTATATATTAATTTAAAGAAAAAGTAAGATCTATATATATATATAAAGTATATATATGCCACCATGATGTTTTCTTTTTATATATGTAAATGTTAATTTAAGTAAAAGTTAGATGAATGTGCCATTATCATGATGTTTTCTTTCTTTTACATTATTTATATATATATATTAGTTTAAGTTGGTGATAAGATATATATTGTATATATATATAAAGAAAGTGCCATTATAATGCTTTTCTCTTTTATATTATTTATGTATAAATATTAATTTAAGTAAAAGTGATATATGTATTTTATATACATAAAGATTGTGCCAACATAATAATTTTTTTTTATTATTATTATTAAATAAAGAATGTCTTATATATATGTTGGTTTCATTTATTACATGATGGTAAAAGTTTTATGGTAAATATATATATAGACAAATTTTAGAAACATCAGTGAAAATGAAAATATTTATTTATTTATTTTTCGCCAGAATTGTCACTGTTTATAACAGTGACCAGTTTATCCAGAATTGTCACTGTTTTTGACAGTGACGAACTTCAGGTTGTCACTGTTTTCAGCAGTGACAACACAATTTTTTGGGGTTATAATAAATTCGATTAATTACATGTGACATCTATTATTTATATTGCCTGTCTAAACATTCTATTAAGGAATATTTACACAAGATGTTGCCAAAGTGACCTCTCTTTTGTAGATAAAGAATGATTAGATATTTGTGTTTGATTAATTCATGCGAATATTAACCAATCCAAAGAGGGGTTTGTATTTGGCCGAATTTCATACACACTTGTGATGGTAAATATGTGACAATTATCAAGGTAACCTAATGTGAATAATAAATCAATCCAAAGATAGATTTGTTATTTGACATAATTTATTGTCAATATTTGATCGTTACAACAAGAGTACCACTTACAATTAATATCATTGTCCAAAGACTTGGTATTAATGTTGTGCTAGGTATCTTGAGATGTTGCGATAAAATTAATCAATTTAAAGACTACTTATTTGGTTATATGATGTGAGCATTATTATTGATTTACTTTTGTTCTCTGTTCAGCTTTAATGTCTTCTACTTCTGTATCTGCCAATATGAACAATGTTCCAATTTTAAATGGAACAAACTTTAAGGACTGGAAAGAGAATATATTAATTATTCTTGATTGCATGGACATAGACTTGGCATTAAGAATGCCAAAACCGAATGATCTCACTGATCGAAGTACTCCTGAGGAAATTGCGTACTTTGAGAAGTGGGATCGTTCAAACAGGCTAAGTCTTATGATCATGAAACGTGGGATTCCAGAAGCTTTTCGAGGTGCTACTTCGGATGACAAAACTCTTGCCAGTAAATTTCTTGAGGAAATACAGAAACGTTTTATTAAAAACGATAAGGCTGAAACAAGCACGCTTTTAGCGAACTTGATTTCAATGAAGTATAAAGGCAAGGGTAATGTCAGGGAGTACATTATGGAGATGTCTCATCTTGCTTCAAAACTTAAGGCATCAAAGCTCGACTTATCGGATGATTTGCTCGTGCATTTAATATTGATCTCTCTCCCTGCACAATTCAGCCAGTTTAAGGTTTCTTATAACTGTCAAAGGGAGAAATGGACTCTTAATGAGCTCATTTCATTTTGTGTGCAAGAGGAAGAGAGATTAAAGCAAGAAAAGACTGAAAGTGCTCATTATGTTAGCACCTGTAAGGGCAAGGGCAAACGTAAGGATAAGGGAAATGAAGTTGCTATTCCTAAGGGTCCGAATGAAAAGAAACAGAAAACCGAGATCGGTTGTTTCTTCTGTGGTAAACCCGGACACAAAAAGGTGAATTGTACCAAATATGCCGCTTGGCGGAATAAGAAAGGTACAAATTCAATTTTGGTCTGTTCCGAGATCAATTTAACTTCAGTACCAAGTAACACTTGGTGGGTAGATTCTGGTGCTACTACCCACATATGTGTTTCTATGCAGGGTTGCCTGCACTCCCGCAAGCCAATTGATGTTGAAAGACACATCTATGTGGGCGATGGAAAGTGTGTGGAGGTAGAAGCAATTGGGCATTTTAGATTATTGTTGAGTACTGGTTTTTATTTGGATCTAAAAGACACTTTTGTTGTACCGTCGTTTAGACGAAATTTGATTTCTATTTCCGTATTGGACAAATTTGGTTTTTATTGTTCATTTGGAAATAAGAACTTCACTTTGTCTTTAAATTCAAATGTTGTTGGTACCGGTATTCTTAATACTTTTGATAATCTATATTTGCTTGAAACAGTTGCATCTTATAATGAAACTTTAAATGTTGAATGGCGTGGTACTAAGCGAAAATTGAATAATGAAAATTCAGGCTCATTATGGCACAAACGCCTAGGTCACATCTCTAGAAATAGAGTTGAGCGACTTGTGTCTGATGGAATTTTAGGATCCCTTGACTTTTCAGACTTTGGTGTCTGTGTTCAGTGTGTCAAGGGAAAGCAGACTAAAACAAAGAAATTAAGTGCAAATCGAACTACGGATGTCTTAGAACTTATACATACGGATATCTGTGGGCCATTCCCTACGGCTTCTTGGAATGGTCAACGGTACTTTATAACGTTCACAGACGATTACTCTCGATATGGCTACCTATTTCTTATTCATGAAAAGTCACAGTCTTTGGACGTGTTCAAATCTTTTAAGGCCGAAGTTGAGTTACAACTCAACAAACGGATAAAGTACGTTAGATCTGACCGTGGTGGTGAATACTACGGCAGGTATGACGGATCAGGTGAACAACGTCCAGGACCATTTGCTAAATACCTAGAGGAATGTGGAATCGTCCCACAGTATACCATGCCGGGTTCGCCTAGCATGAATGGTGTATCTGAGAGACGAAACAGGACTCTTAAGGATATGGTTAGAAGTATGATCAGTCATTCTTCTTTACCCGAGTCCCTCTGGGGTGAAGCTCTAAAGACAGCAACTTACATTCTCAATAGAGTGCCAACTAAGGCGGCTGCTAAAACACCTTATGAGCTTTGGACTGGGCGAAAGCCTAGTTTAAAGCATTTTCATATTTGGGGATGTCCTACTGAAGCGAGGCCTTATCAGCCTCATGAGGAAAAATTGGACTCCAAGACAGTTAGCAGTTACTTTATTGGCTATTCGGAACGATCGCGGGGCTATAAATTTTATGATCCCACTACTAAATCTATTTTTGAAACGGGAAATGCCGTGTTCTTTGAGGAAGTTGATTTTGGGGGGAGAAATCGAGTTAGGGACATTGTGTTTGAGGAGGAAATGGGAGCAATCCCAATTCCTACTATTACTTTTGACGATGTACAGGTTTCTACACTTGTCGTTAATCAAAGAGTAACTTTGGAACCTCAAATAAACAATGAGGAACAAACTCAACAACCTCAAGAACATGTGCCATTAAGGCGATCCATTAGAGAAAGAAGAAATGCAATTTCAGATGATTATGTTGTATATCTTCAGGAACATGAGGTAGAAATTGGAATGTCGGAAGATGATCCTATCAATTTTCGACAAGTCATGAATGGTTCCAACTCTCAAAAATGGATTAAAGCCATGAATGAGGAGTATAAGTCAATGCAAGACAATAAAGTTTGGGAACTTGTCCCATTACCGGTTGGTGCGAAACCCGTTGGTTGCAAATGGATATTTAAGACCAAACGGGATTCGAATGGTAATGTGGAAAGGTATAAGGCACGTCTTGCGGCTAAGGGCTTTACTCAAAAGGAAGGAATTGACTTTAAAGAGACATTCTCTCCAGTTTCTTCGAAGGATTCTTTTAGGACAATCATGGCACTTGTGGCACATTTTGACCTTGAGTTGCATCAAATGGATGTCAAAACTGCGTTTCTTAATGGTGACATTGAAGAAACGATTTATATGGTGCAACCAGAAAATTTTGTGTTGGGAGACCCACAGAATATGGTTTGCAAATTGACAAAATCAATTTATGGACTTAAACAGGCTTCTCGTCAGTGGTACTTTAAGTTTCATCAAGTTATCATTTCGTACGGTTTTGAAATGAATTTGGTTGATGATTGTGTGTATCACAAATTTAGTGGGAGTAAACATAAATTCCTGGTTTTGTATGTCGATGACATTTTGCTAGCGACAAATGACATAGACATCTTGCATGACACCAAGAGATTTTTATCAAAGAATTTTGAAATGAAAGATCTTGGTGAAGCATCCTTTGTATTAGGAATCGAGATACACCGAGACCGATCTCGGGGTACTTTGGGATTATCACAAAGGAGTTATATTGAGAAAATTCTCAATAGATTTGGCATGCAATGTTGTAAACCAGGTGAGACCCCGGTCGCTAAAGGAGACAAGTTCAGTCTCAATCAATGCCCGAAGAACAGTTTAGAAATTAAAGAGATGCAAAAGATTCCTTATGCCTCGGCTGTAGGGAGTCTAATGTACGCTCAAGTATGTACGCGTCCGGATATTGCGTTCATAGTTGGCATGTTGGGCAGATACTTAAGTAACCCCGGAATGGATCATTGGAAAGCAGCCAAACGGGTTATGAGGTATTTACAGAGAACAAAAGAATATATGCTCACATATAGGAGATCGGATAAGTTAGAGATCATTGGATATTCCGACTCCGATTTTGCTGGATGCCAAGACAGCAGGAGATCCACTTCAGGCTATGTTTATCTGTTAGCTGGTGGAGCGATTTCGTGGAGGTCTGCCAAGCAGACGCTCGTTGCTTCGTCCACCATGGCTGCAGAATTTATAGCATGTTATGAGGCATCCAATCATGGAATATGGCTGCGAAATTTTGTCACTGGGCTGCAAATTTTAGAGGGTGTTGAAAGACCACTCAAATTATACTGTGACAATAAATCAACAGTTCTATATTCAAACAACAATAGAAGCTCGACTAAGTCAAAGCATATTGACATCAAGTTTCTAGTTGTAAAGAAAAGAGTACAGAGTGGTCAGATTATGATAGAGCATATTGGGACAAACTCCATGGTTGTAGATCCGCTTACAAAGGGATTAACACCTAAGGTCTTTCATGAGCATACTGCTCATATGGGTGTTGTCTCATTTGAGGACACTTTGGTTTAGTGGGAGTTTGTATTTAAGTTTGTGTTGTTGCTCTATGTATGCTTTGGATTACATTTATATGTATTTGGTTTAGTTTCTGCAGAAACAAAGTATTCGGTTTATTACACTCTGTTTAAGTATTTTGAGGTTTTGATCTCAATAAAGAGGACCAGTTGGAAATAGGCATGTTTGGATCACATTACATGTAATTTCCATGCTGCACACCATGATTGATCTATGTCATTTGATTGTGTTGGTATACGTGATCATTGATGGGTCGAGTTACGATTAATGTAACAAAGGCCGCTTTGGTTCTATATTGGCATAATTGATGGACGAGATTGTTTGATAACCTAAGGTTATGATGACAAGTTCTGAGCTCACTAAGGTTAAACACATTTGGCAGGATACATATGTGGCCCAGTGGGAGATTGTTGGATTAATTTTTATATTAATCTTACTTTGGTCCACACATGTATATTATTAATGTGTGTCATCATTTACAAGCCTAAAATTAAGTGATCTAATTTAATGTTTTAAGTAGGCTTGAGGTTATTTGTCATGGAAATAATGTGTAGATGCCATTATGTGAATTCTATTTCTATGAGGGGCGGAAATAGAATTATCGGAAAGTTCAAGGTGAACTTATGTAATTGCGGCATTGGTCCCCAACCCATCCATCCTTATATAAGTTGTCTTCTATCAATGGAGACATACAGCAGAGCTATTCTCTACATCCTCTTAAGGAGAATACTAAGGGATATAGAAGGGGAAAGGGTTGGAAGATCAATTGCCATACGGAAATTGACGCTAAAGTCCGCTGCATCGATCAATCAATTCCAATGGAGACAGGTACACACACTTCTCTTTTGTAATCTCTTGGCACTAGATATGATGCACGATCCTAGAATTGATGTTGTTTAGGACACTCAATTATTCATAACATTTTTACCATGACATTATTGAAGTTTTGGATATTGGAAAAGTGTGTGTGTGTGTGCGCGGGCAGGGGGGGTGTTTCAAAATATTTTAAAAGAAGATGATGAACATTTAATTTGTTGCTTTCCAAAAATGTCATACTTCATAACAGCGACGAGTTTATGCAGAAACTTTTCACTGTTTCTGGCGATGACAAAAATATCAGAACTTTTCTCCGTTTTTGTCTAGATTGTTTTGTATGGAATATTGTTTAAATGTTCTCTTTATTTTTTTGAACAACTTATACTTAGAGGGATTCGAATACAAGATCTCCTGCTAAATAGATCCATCCCTTACAAGGACTTTAGTGAATCATTAGGCCACCCTTTAGGGTTGAATGTTTAAATATTCGTGAATTTGTAATTCATGCGAATATTTACATATTTGGCCGATTGTGCAGCCGATTGTGCACACACTCATGATGGTAAACATGTGACATTTATCAAGGTAACATAATGTTAATAACAAATCAATTCAAAGATAGATTTGTTTTTAACATAACTTATTGTCAATATTTGATCATTATAACAAGAGTACCACTTACAGTTAATATCACTGTCCAAAGGTTTGATATAAATTTTGTGCTAGATATCTTAAGATGTTGTCATAAAACTAATCGATTTAAATATTGTTAATTTGGTTATTTAATGTGAGCAAATTTGTTTATTCATTTAATTTTGTTCTCTACTGTTACTTTTATGTTTGCAAACATGAGCAATGTTCTAACGTTAAACGGAACTAACTTTAAGGACTAGAAAGATAGTATATTAATTTTTCTCAATTGCGTGGACATAGACTTAGCACTAAGAATGATCTCACTGAACAAAGTATCTCTATGGAAGTTTTGCACTTTAAAAACAGTCCGAGTCTTATGATTATGAAGTGCAAGATTCCAGAGGCCTTCAGGGGTGTAATGATAGATGATGTTACCATTGCCAATAAGTTCGTTGAGGAAATTCATAAACATTTTTTCAAAAACGATAAGGCTGAAACAAGCACGCTCTTAGCGAGCCTGATTTCAATAAAGTATAAGGGCAAGAGTAATGTTCGGGAGTACATCGTCGAGATGTCTCATTTTACTTCAAAGCTTAAGGCACTAAAGCTCAACTTATCGGATGATTTACTTGTGCATTTGATTATTATCTCTTTTCTTGCACAGTTTAATTAATTTACGACCAGTTATAACTATTAAAAAAGAAATAAACTCTTAATGAGCTCATTCCATCTTGTGCAAGAAAAAGTGAGATTGAAGCAAGACAAAACTAAAAGTGCTTATTTGGCTTGCACCTCTTAGAGTAAAGGCAAGAGGAAGGATAAATGGAAATAAGTTATTGTTCTTAAGGGTTTGGAGTAAAATAAACAGAAAACTCTGGATGGTTGTTTCTACCATTTTGATTATTGTAAAAAGTTAGGGATATTTGGACTTTGCACTCTATATTTTGACCCATAATTTGAGATTGCACCCCATATTTTAAATCCTTTGACTTTGCACCTAATTGTTAACTATTTATATTATGTTTTGTTAATAAATAAATATAATGACAAAAATACCCTTTTCTTCTTCTCCTTCTTCTTCTTCTTCTTCTTCTTCTTCTTCTCATTCTTCTCCTCATTCTCCTCATTCTTCCTCTACTTCCTCTACTTATTCTCCTTCTTCTCCATTTTCTTCTTCTTCTTCTCATTATTCTCATTCTTCTACTTCTCCTACTCTGAACAGTAGCAGCAGCACATGGCCCTATCTGCTTTCCCATTTTCAAAACTCTACTAGTAGTAGTAGCAATATATCTGCAAGTTATCAGACCATGACAAAGCTGCCATATCAATAATATATATAGTGATAAAATGCACATCTAAAAAATCGTCAAGTATTTGCGACCAACACTTAAATTCATCATTATAAATCATAATCAATTCAATGGCTAGTAAAATTTCATTCGAGGAATAAGGATTTAACCAATAAAGTGAACATTATGGAAGTTATAGCCCAAGGGATGATGTGAGTGAGTTCAAGCGTTCTAGTAGCTTTTCTTACCACATGTACAACGCCAACGGTGCTTCATGTTCTATGCCCTCATCTTCTCTTGCTGGCCGTTCGTTCACCTGAACTCCCAATTTTTCCGCAAAGCTGCCTCCTCCGGTGATTAGCAGAAAAAATGTGGTGCCCAAGTTGTTTAGCGACGAAAGAAAAAAAATGACGAAGAAAATGGAATTGGATTGATGACAAAGAAGACGGAAGAATATGAAGATGAAGAAAATGGCATTTCCGTTATTATATTTGTTTATTAACAGAATTTAACAAAAATAGTTAACATTGTGTTGCAAAGTCAAAGGATTTAAAATACGGGGTGCAATCTCAAATTATGGCTCAAAATGTGTGACGCAAAGTCCAAATATCCCAAAAATTTATTACTTTTTTATTAAAAATGTGCAAGAGCGGTAATTTAATAATTTAGTTATTTACGTACTAAAAACTTTTCTCATGCTTAACTTATGATGGGTTAATACTAATTTTTACCATTGGCCTACAAAGGTAATTCAATAATTTTACCCCCTGTAAAATTCCACATTTACCTTCGATAAAATCTCACTTTTACCTCCACTAAAATCCCACTTAACTCCACTCAAATTTCACTCACCTCCATTAACTTTCACTCAAATTTCACTTAGATCCACTCACCTTTATAAAATTACCTTTTTACCCCTCATTTTCATCAAATTTACTTTTTTACCATTCTAGATTTTACCTATAAATATCCCCTCATTCATTCATTCATTCAAAAGACACCAAAAAATATATCTTCTTTCTCTCCTAAGATCCATCCATCTCATCCAAGAGATAAAAAAGGCTCAAAATGTGTGACGCAAAGTCCAAATATCCCAAAAATTTATTACTTTTTTATTAAAAATGTGCAAGAGCGGTAATTTAATAATTTAGTTATTTACGTACTAAAAACTTTTCTCATGCTTAACTTATGATGGGTTAATACTAATTTTTACCATTGGCCTACAAAGGTAATTCAATAATTTTACCCCCTGTAAAATTCCACATTTACCTTCGATAAAATCTCACTTTTACCTCCACTAAAATCCCACTTAACTCCACTCAAATTTCACTCACCTCCATTAACTTTCACTCAAATTTCACTTAGATCCACTCACCTTTATAAAATTACCTTTTTACCCCTCATTTTCATCAAATTTACTTTTTTACCATTCTAGATTTTACCTATAAATATCCCCTCATTCATTCATTCATTCAAAAGACACCAAAAAACATATCTTCTTTCTCTCCTAAGATCCATCCATCTCATCCAAGAGATAAAAAAGGCATTGGCAATATAAATACAAGCCAATTTAAGAAGAAAAATATAAGGGTCTTATACTCTCTCTTTTCATATCCTAAAAAAATACAAGCAACCCTTATACACTCTCTCTCCTACACAGTTTATTATTTCATCTTCTTGAAATATTTGTAATCCTAATTCTATACTTATAAATAGAATTAAGGAAATTATAGAAAGAGAGATTTGTAATCCTATATTTATAAATAGAATTAAGGAAATTATAGAGAGAGATTAGTAGCTTGTATTATCACCCAAATTGATTGCCTTTGAGTTAATACAAAACAAGCACATACGAAAGGATGACGTACTGCCGGACTAGCATAAGCGCTACCGGGAGAACCTACCTTAATAAAAAATGTCATGTGTTCATCACTTTGCCGCATTTATTTTTTATTTACCAATATTCACTTATTGATTGGTTAATTATATATTTCTAGATTTTGACACCATCAGTTGGCACCGTCTGTGGGAACGATAAACTCTATAAAGCTCTCGTTCTTTAGAAATTACAAGTGAATTTTCGGTGAAAAACTCTAAATCCCGCAGGCTTATGTAGCTCAATATTCTCGGGCGCATAACTTCTTGCTCAGAACTCCAAATCATGCGATTCTAGAGTCCATTTCGAAGAAATTTTAAGAGCTACAACTTTTCAGTTCAAGCCTTTTTCAAATTTGGCCATATCAGGGTTTAAAACTTCGATACAAACTTTCTGGAACGAAAAAGGCAAAAATCCCGCGGGCCTACGGTGACTCAATATTATCAGGTGCATAACTTTGTGCTCAAAACTCCAAATCATGCGATTCTGGAGTCCATTTTAAAGAAAATTTCAAAAGCTACAACTTTTTAGTTCAAGACTTTTTCAAATTCGGCTATCTTTGGGTTCAAAACTGCGATACAAACTTTCTAGAACGGAAAAGGTGAAAATTTCGCGGGCTTATGTAGTTCAATATTATCGAGCGCATAATTTCTTGTTCAAAACTCCAAATTATACGATTCTGGAGTCTATTTTGGAGAACATTTCAAGAATTACAACTTTTTAATTCAACACTTCTTCAAATTCGGCAATTTCAGGGTCCGAAATTGCAATGAAAATTTCTAGTAGCAAAAAATGCGAAAATTCATAAGCACTTCGCAGTGAATCCATGTCCAACTCAGTTTAGTAGGCGCACCAGGCTCTAAAGAGCACGCTTACACTCTGGAAAGCCCTGAGAAAAATAGGCATACTTTAAACATTCAAGTGGAATATCTACGGAACACTTGTTTAAAGTACAAAACTCTCGTTAGAGGTCGGTTTAGTAAGGATACTTACACTCCGAAAAGACTTGAGAAAAACAGGCATACTTTAAACATTCAAGTGGAATATCTACGGAACACTTGTTTAAAGTACAAAATTCTCGCTAGAGGTCGGTTTAGTAAGGACACTTACATTCCGAAAAGATATGAGAAAAACAGGCATACTTTAAAAATTCAAGTGGAATATCTACGGAACACTTGTTTAAAGTACAAAATCCTCGCTAAAGGTCGGTTTAGTAAGGATATTTACACTCCGAAAAGACCTGAGAAAAACAGGCATACTTTAAATATTCAAGTGGAATATCTACAGAACACTTGTTTAAAGTACAAAATTCTCGCTAGAGGTCGGTTTAGTTAGGATACTTACACTCCGAAAAGACCTGAGAAAAACAGGCATACTTTAAACATTCAAGTGGAATATCTACGGAACACTTGTTTAAAGTACAAAATCCTCGCTAGAGGTCGGTTTAGTAAAGACGCTTACACTCCGAAAAGACCTGAGAAAATCAGGCATACTTTAAACATTCAGGTGGAATATCTACGGAACACTTGTTTAAAGTACAAAACCCTTACTAGAGGTTCACATTATCTAGTCACTCAAAAAAGGCTGAAGAATCTGAAAATCATCAGTACTAAAATTCAAAATAGTACTGAAATCAGAAGAAGAATAATCAGAAAAATTAGATCCTATATTCTCTAAAGCCGTCCAGTCAAGGCTCGTTGGTTCGGAAAACTCCGCAACAAAATCAGCTTGAGAAGATTGAGATAAAAAACTGTCCGAGGCAGCCTGATGATAGGCGTCCAACGTAGCCTGGTAATAGGCGCCCAAGGCAGCCTGGTAATAGGACAGATTCGAAAATGACGGCAAATCCACTTCAGTCGAAAGAGCCCCATTTTCTATAAGATTCGTGGTAGTCGAAAGAATATCTTGTACACCCTCTTCCGACATAAGAAGCCTTAAAAAATGTCCGAAAATAAGTTCTGAAAGATTCACGGCAGTTGGAATAACATCAGGCATGTTATTTTTCAACGACAAAAGAAACCTCGAAGAACCTCCAGGAAGAGCAAAGGAGCATAACGGGTTAACGCAGGAAGACCCCCTTCTAATCGAGCCTCTAATGTCGTCACCCGTGCTTGTAACTCTTCTACCTTCTGTTCAAGAGAAGTAAGGCGAGTAGTACAGCCTCTAATGGGATTCTCGATTCTCGCTGTAGCTTCAAGAAGATATGAACTTAGAGTCTTAAGATGCTGGTTTTCGGGGACATCTTGCAAAAAAGATGCAACGTTCCTTACCCCAAAAACAGTGAAGATTGTGTGATAATCCTGACAATCAATCACATTTGAAAATATTTTAGCATATTCGCAAGATAGAGGACATCTCTTGTGGCTATAAGCACAAGCTAGACATGGAGAACCTGCAAAATGGTGAGTGCTCGACATTATTTTGGTTTACTTTTGTAAGAGAAACTGTATTACAAAAGAGAAAAATGGCTTTAGAAGAAATGGATGGTGATGGAAGAAATGGATTGTATCTCGAGGAAGATGAAGAGGGAGAAAGGATAAGAGCACGGATTTCGAGTTCAAAAAAGAAAGAAAAGCTGTCTAAAAAGGAGAGAGGAAGAGAAGCCTCCGACAGGGAGGATCTCGAGAAAAAAAATTCGCTGAAATGGGGCCCACAAATATATATATATATATATATATATATATAAATATATAAATATAGATATAAATATATACATATGAAGACAGTTGAAAAATGCCTGAATAGGGTCAAACTATTTATGACCAAAAGTATAGCGAATTTTACATATTAATGTTCCAAGCTCTACGACTTGCATCAAATGTCTGACGAGTTCTACAGATTGATGTTTCGAGCTCAACGACTAGCATTCGAGATCTAGCTTCCTTGAACTAAGACTCGAGATCAACGTCTTCCAGCCTTACACAATGATGTTCTGAAACTCTAAGACTAATGATCAAAGTCTAGCTAGCTTTACAAGTTAATGTTCTGAGCTCCATAAACTTACGGTCAAGGGTTAACAAAGCCCTACACATCGGTTATTCGAGCTCTCCCCATGATTATCTTCCTCGATAAGTACCTGCTTTTACGCCTTAACTTTGAGCCGGACCATTTAACCGACAAAAATATTTATCCTTCACATTCAGCTTTCAGCATAAAAATAAAGGATAGTGGCAATTGATGGGGTTAAATACTGATTTTTACCATTGGCCTACAAAGGTAATTCAATAATTTTACCCCCGATAAAATTTCACATTTACCCCTGATAAAATCTCACTTTTACCCTCCACTAAAATCTCACTCAACTCCACTCAAATTCCACGCACCTCCATTAACTTCCACTCAAATTTAACTTACATCCACTCACCTTTATAAAATTACCTTTTTACCCCTCATCTTCATCAAATTTATTTTTTTACCATTCTAGATTTTACCTATAAATATCCCCTCATTCATTCATTCAAAAGACACCAAAAAATATATCTTCTTTCTCTCCTAAGATCCATCCATCTCATCCAAGAGATAAAAAGGCATTGGCAATATAAATACAAGCCAATTTAAGAAGAAATATGAGGGTCTTATACTCTCTCTTTTCATACCCTAAAAAAATACCAACAACTCTTATACACTCTCTCTCCTACACAGTTTATTATTTCATTTTCTTGAAATATTTGTAATCCTAATTCTATACATATAAATAGAATTAAGAAAATTATAGAGAGAAAGATTTGTAATCCTAATTCTATATTTATAAATAGAATTAAGGAAATTATAGAGAGAGATTGGTAGCTTGTATTATCACCCAAATTGATTGCCTTTGAGCTAATACAAAGCAAGCACACACGAAAGGAGGACGTACTGCCGGACTAGCATAAACGCTACCGAGGGAACCTACCTTAATAAAAAATGTCATGTGTTCATCACTGCGCCGCATTTATTTTTTATTTACCGATATTCACTTATTAATTGGTTAATTATCTATTTCTAGATTTTGACACCGTCAACTTATATTACCAAGCACAAAAGTTGACTACCTTTCTATATATAAAAGTCTCTTAATATAAGGGTACACATTTTATTTAATTGATATATGATTATTTTTAACCTTCAGATTTTGTTTCCCCTCACATTGAAACATTAAATCAAGCACAGTAATACTCACATACAAAATACACACTCAACACACTATCCATTCCAATCTCCCCTTCTCATGCTCTTTCGAAATTTGAAAAATCTCTTTACTTTATAATTTCTCATCCAAACATTTTTTATTTTTAATTAAAACATTAAATTTTAGTAAAATTTATATTTGAAGTATTTATATTGTAAAATCCACAGTGAATAAAAAATTGTATACATAGTTTTAGGATTAAGGATAGTCATTGATACCATTTTTTTTTATTTTTATAATGTATTTTTTTATAATAAATATATATTTCGGGCATTTGTTTTAATATTGAGATAATGGGTTATAAGGTCTCGCTACGTAATGTTTTATAACGCTAAGGACATACTCATGTTTAATAAAGAGATGTAGTACTAATTTCATAATTTGGTTTTGCAATAAGGACACTTTTCATAATATTAATTTATTTTAAGGAAAATGTTAAATATTGATGGACAAAAATACCCCTAATATAAACATCTCTTAGCCCCTCCTCCCCCACCTAAACTTCAAAAACCTCATCTCTCTCTATATTCTATTCAACCATCAAATACTCCCCTCTATCTCACTAATGACCTCACCTCTTCCTCCACCACCA
Source organism: Lonicera japonica (assembly GCA_021464415.1). Classification (NCBI taxonomy): domain Eukaryota; kingdom Viridiplantae; phylum Streptophyta; class Magnoliopsida; order Dipsacales; family Caprifoliaceae; genus Lonicera; species Lonicera japonica. The sequence goes on from CM038466.1 coordinate 27,183,433, forward strand.
CCACTACTTGATTCTCCAATCGTATCATCGAGAAGCGCCGTTCTCATATTATTCTTTTTTTGCAGGGCAATTATAAAATAGATATAACTTTTGATTGAACTGTTATATTTAGCTAATTTTCGGATATGTTATTCGAAAGACAAAGTTACTTTATTGTTGTAAAAATCATGACAATTAGAGGTCGTTTTGCTATAAAAATCGACCAATTTCGACAGCCCAGCGGGATTTAAAAAAAAATCTGATCGTTCCTTTTTTTTACGAACCTTACGTTGATCCATATATATACATAGATATAAATATAGTGGATGTTGATCTCATTAATTTTGTTATTCTATGTTTTGTAATGGTACTAAAATTATTTTAGCACCTTCTGGTTGTTGTCCAATTGGTGCTACTTTCTGGTTGTTGTCCAGGTGGTGCTAAATGCATTTAGCACCTTCTGGTTGTTGTTCAGATGGTGCTAAATGCATTTAGCGATCTTACACGGAATGTAGCATAAACAGCGGAACTAATGATTTTCGAAATCTCTCATATCATATTTTTCATAAAGATAACACCAGAGAACACAGCTAAGAATGAAACAAAGAAGAACAGAACTAAAAGCAGAGACATTAACAATAGTTACAAACAAAGCATCATTCATTTCATTGATAGAGGGGGAATTATAATTGAGTATGCCACTCAAACACCTGACTCCAACTCCTAACTCCTGAATGAATCTCACACTACTTAGTTCCTTTATATATATGAAACACAAACAAATCTCAACCATGGTGCAAAATGCACTTAGCACCTTCTGGTTGCTATTCAGGGAGTGCTAAATGCATTTAGCACCTTTCTAGTTGCTGTTAGTGTTATAATGAGACGTGAGATGTTATAAGGAAGGGGTATTAATGTCTTTTTTTTACAATGTCCTTAATTTGCACGACTAATTTTTAAATGTCATTTATGATTATGTTATTATTAGAATGACCTTATGTCTAATTGCTTCTTTAATATTTAATGTCCTATTAGTAATTATTAATTATTTCAAATTAAGTTATTTTAGTAATTTTATTTTCCATTTTACATAGTATAATATTATTAATTAATTCTCATTTTTTTAACCGTGCCGTTGGTGAATTATATTTATATATAAGAGGATACGAAATTGTGTAGTTAAGATTTAAGATATTTTATAAATTACTAGGTATTACCCACACTTGACGGCGCAGTTAAATAAAAAAATGATAATTAATAATTGTATGTCATCCTACAAAGAAAACGTACAAATTTAAATAAAAATAAATTTATAGTACCTACACGGGAACGCTGATGAGATCTTAGCACTCTATCGGTTAAATAAAGAAGGAATGGTATTTTAAATAGAAAAAAAAAGAGTGAATTTATTTTATAATAAAAATATAGAATGTTATTATGTTAATTATAATAATAGAGGCACAAGGAGCTTTTAATTATAGTTATAAATTTTAAGTTGTGTTTGACTTAAATAGTAAGAGTGTGGTATTTGCTTGGTGTTTATCTTATTGAATATAAAAGCAAATTACTTATTCAACTATTTTTTTTTTATTCTATCAAAAATAAAATTAATCAATTATTATTTTATCCTGTGGGATGGAAGTAAAAGTCCGGCGTAGAAGATACCATCCACGATAAGCACGTGGTTTGGACAGTCGCGAGTGTCAAATGGTTTGGAGAAGAAGGGTCCTACCAAAAGGAAAAAGGGCAAAAAGATACGGGAGAATGATATAAATAATAAAATGGGCAATCTTGTCGAGCAGATCTGATCTCTTTCCATCTTTTACCTTATCTTCTCAGTTCTTGTTCTTATATTAGAGTGATAGAATACAAAGATCAAAGTAACAAACAGTGAGTGTGAGTTAGTAGTGATCGATGCCAAGATCAGCAGAGAAAGAACACCCAATTAAGGCCTTTGGATGGGCCACCCGCAACTATTCTGGTGGTCTCTCCCCTTTCAAATTCTCAAGAAGGTTCTTAATTAATTTCTCTACTTTATGTATGACGATGATGATGATCTGAGTATCAAATCTGTTATTTTTGTAATTTGTTGTTGATGATGAATTGATGATTGTGGTGTTGTAGAGCTACTGGTGAGAAGGATGTGAGGATCAAGGTGTTGTATTGTGGATTCTGTGTTTGGGACGTTCAAGTCATGAGTGGCGGACCTTTTCCTATGGTTCCTGGGTATTCTTCTTTTTCTCTCCCTATATAATTAAGATCCTTGTACTAGATGGAAAAAATGGTAAAACATAGGCTGCTCTATTTGATAACAAGTTGAAAAATTATAGGAAGAACAATGGATTAGTGTGACAAGTTGAAAAATCACTCGTGTGGTAAGATGTTTTCTATTTTATGGTCATTTTTATGGAAAAAATTTCTTCCTTCCCGACCTAGAATTTTTTTTCTAGGTAAACATCTCATGATATCCCTTAACTTATTTTTCAACTTTTCAGATGAATGAAGGGGTCGTCTGTTTTACTTCAGTGATTTGGAAGTTGTTTGTTTGGCAAAACTTAAATCTGAAAACTTAATTTTTATCACTTAAAACTGAAATTTTTTATCAAAAGTTTTAAGTGGCAAATTAGCCACTTAAAACTGAAAACTGAAAATTTATCCACTTAAAATACCAGTTTACCCTCCTCGTGTTCTTGCTCTCCCCCTTCTTTCTCGTGCTGCTGTTTCTTAATTCGATTTCCCCCTTATGCAACACCGTCTTCAATTCTTCCTCTTATCTATGCTCAGTGGTTTGGCATTCTTTAAAGTAAATCAATCAAACATCAGTGATAAAATCAACTCTAAAACACATAAAAGAATTTTTTTATTGTTTTTTTTAAAAAATACAAATCTGTTTGTTCATTCAAGTAAGATATAACAGCATATATATATATGAGAAATCTAATTAAGGTGTGATTACCAAATGAAAGAAAAGCCTTTGATTGATTTTAGCGATGAAGAAGAGAAACCCACCTTTAATCTATGCCGGAAAACTCGGAATTTGAGAGGTTTGATTTAGAGAGAGAGAGAGAGAGAGAGAGGGGGTTGAAAAGCAGATTGAATGAGAGAGAGACAGATGGAGTGCGGGTGGGAGAGTGAACAGAAAATGATTGAGTATTTGATGTGCTCTTTTGGTTTGTGTGGCCGTATGATTAGTTTTTGTGGGTAAAATTGTCACATTAAAAAAAAATTAGTTTTCAGATGTGTTATGTTTCAACAAACAACATTTTTTCAGATATAATTTTCAGAACTAAACAAACAGTTTTTTCAGTTTCAATTTTAAATTTTCAGTTAAGTTTTCAGTTTTCAGTTTTCAGTTTCAGTTTTCAGTTGTTTTATCAAACGCCATCCAAGTGTTTAGTTTATCATTTTTCGTCTTGTTATCAAAGGAGGCTTAAAGCAGAATATACGCAAATGCGCACTCTTCCCTTACAAGCTGGTTTTCAGGGTAAGTTCTACCCATGAGCATGACAAATAGTACCATAGTAGGCACCCACCATGTCGGGTATGGAAACAGATATAGTTCAGCTAATTATAGAGTGTTGGGTATGGGACTGGACATAGTTGGCTGGCTCGGCATGAACCGTCTACACGGAAGTCTAGTACTGTATTTCAAATAGAGGGAAATTTGAAAAAGTGCTCTGTCATCCACTGATCATTTTCAAATTTTGAGATCCTTCTTCGCTAATTGTGCAATGGATGACATGAAAACTCGCCATTTTATTATTACTGATTGATTTGTGCATCTGCACTAATCCATACAGGCATGAGATTGTGGGCGAAGTAACAGAAGTGGGCAAAAGAGTTACAAAATTCAAAGTTGGGGACAAAGTCGGTGTCGGATGTTTAGTCGGATCCTGTAGATCATGCGAGAACTGCAATAACGACCTTGAAAGCTATTGTCCTGATGTGAGACTTACTATTGGCGGTCAATACTTTGATGGAACTTCCACACATGGTGGCTTCTGCGACTCAATGGTTGCTGATGAGCATTTTGTTATTCGCTGGCCGGAGAATTTGCCACTCGATTCTGGTGCTCCTCTCTTATGTGGTGGAATCACGGCTTACAGCCCCATGAAATATTATGGACTCGACAAGCCTGGTATGCATTTGGGTGTGGTCGGTCTAGGTGGGTTGGGTCATATAGCCGTGAAATTGGCGAAGGCATTTGGAGCTAAGGTGACAGTGATTAGTACATCCCCTAACAAGAAGGACGAAGCCATTAAGAATCTTGGTGCTGATTCGTTCTTGCTTAGCCATGACCAGGAGCAGCTGCAGGTACTAGGCTTTTCTTTTACAATTGGGTGACATAATTTAGGGACACGTTTTAAAGACACAATGATGTGTCATTTATGCGCTGGTCAGCATTAAATTTTGTGTAAGATCTACTTGTGATAGACTGACAAATTTAAAAACTAGAGGGGAAGAATAAGGGGATAAAATAGTATAGATGTTATATACATGTTTATTTTGCAATAAATTAGATTGAATAAAACTATAGAAAGACAAAACTAATATGAAATCATACATTGCCTTTTATATATGTTCTTCAATAACCCTACTTTGAATATAATTTTTGCATTTGAAACTTGAAACAATTTACACTTGTATCCCTTCTTTCTTCACAAAAAATAAAATGATAAATAGCCCCAACTTTGGGTCTAAGGTAACGCAAAATTTATCCTCAACTATCCCAAATTAAGAGTCTTTGTTTGACTTCCACATATTTTCAGGAAAATACTTAATGTAACCAGTATTGAAGATCAAAACTAATATAACTATCTTGAGATTTGGTACAATACTTTTAGAAATGTGACACTTGATGTGAGACGTCCCATAAAAAAAAGTAAAGACGCTATATTCCTATGGAAGGAGTGTCATCTATAATTCGGATATCATTTATAATTCTCATCTTGCTCTGTTGAATATTGAGTAGGCTGCAGCTGGTACAATGGATGGCATTATTGATACTGTGGTTGCTGATCATCCTATTGCACCATTGATTAACATGCTGAAAACTCAGGGAAAGCTTGTTGTACTTGGTGGCGCATCGAAGCCAGTTGAGCTGCAAGTTTTTCCTTTGATTATGGGTGAGCTCGCCAAGTTACTTGTTTTATACGTTTTTCTATACTAGCAATTGATAGATCTGGGTGGTTCAAGGAGGGGGAGGGGGGCGCAGGGGGCAGGGCAAGGCTCAAACTTGGGTGCCCTGTATGAATACTCAAACTTTCAACCACTTGAGTTTTGAGCTTAAGCCAGTTCTTTACTTGATTGTTTACTCAAGCTAGCATGCAATTGTTGCACAATTTAGATTGCTTAGTAGTCCCAATATAGTATGGGAGAACCACAATCACCTGAGTCGTTCCTTGGAGAAATATTTTATATATATGAGTTTGGATTTGTTGACCTCCTCTTGAGGGCCAACATGACCCTACTCTTTTATTGCTCACTGCATTGAAATAATAAATAAATAACAATAAGAGTGGAGGGTGATGATCACCTTCACTTGAGAAGGGTCCACAAATTTGGATTTGCAGGTCCTACTCCTGACCAATCCATGTTGCCATCATTCATTGGTCGGGCTATGGTGTTGTGGAGATCAGGCTCATGGTGGGTCCCACACTCCAACCAATCCATGGTTGCCACATTTCATGTCAATAGACGTGTGCCCCTATATATGAGTATACATGTTAAACACCACACAGCCCAATAAAATGCAAGTCTTCACCAATTTTTACAAGAACTCGATATGACACAGCACAAAATCTCACCTTTTGAAGGCCTATTCTTCTCTTCAATTTGCCATTCATGCTTTCCAAACAAGGAACTATTGCTAAAATGGATTAATATGACACTGAGGGGTAGCTAGAGTGGTTAAGAACTTACACCAGTATGGGCCAGGTTCCCGGTTTGAGGCCCCCCTCCCCTTCAACTCAAACAATTGGTGTTTCTACAGATGTATTGCTTGTATCAGGCAAAAAAAAGGGGGACTAATATGGTATACTATGACAGGGAGGAGGGTTGTGGGTGGGAGCGCCTGCGGTGGACTAAAAGAGACGCAAGAGATGATTGATTTTGCGGCGAAGCACAACGTAACAGCTGACGTTGAAGTTATCCCTATAGACTATGTGAACACCGCGATGAAGCGCATTACAAAGGGCGACGTCAAATACCGATTCGTCATTGATATAGCAAATACATTGAAGGCTCCCTAGTTTAAGGCTTGTCTAATATATTATTAGCTGCTGAATAAAGTTGTGTTTGCTTAGTGAGAATGTGGATGTTGTTTGATGGAGATGGTATTGGGAGCTTGGGAAACTGTAATACTAAAGGTGAAATGGCTTCTGCTGAGGAAATAATCCAATAAGCTGTTGTATTATTATACTTTAAGCGACTAAAACTATATCTGCTTTGACAATAGTACTATCTTATGTAACTGAGCTTTAAACAAGAAACTATTGAGATTATGTTTTGGTTAGTTGAAAACTTGATGCAATAAAAACTAATTTTAGTGTAATAAGTTCTTTGTGTAAATAAAATATTGCTTTTACGTGCGGTTAATTTATATCAACACAAGAATCTCTTTATTAAAAAACCAAAGGGTTGATAACATTTGTTTAAGATCGAACCCAACAAGAAGTACGTCAAGAAGTCGCAAGCTTTTGGTGAGGTAGCCTTATTTATTATTATTATTATTATTATTATTTGAGCAGTGGATAAGATTTATTAGCAAGAAGGATAATACACGTCAGCGACGTAGCTATATCAAGGTCAAACAAATAGGATGGCTTGCTCAAAGAAAAAAGGGTCAAATAGGATGGAGACGTGATTTGACAGCATATTAACTTTTTTAGAAAATAATTATAAAAGATGTTTATGAATTTGTCTTTAGTAAGACTTAATTTAAAAAGATAATTATTATAATAAAAGATAAACTTTTTTAATTAAAAATAAAATATTTATTATTTTATTATTTCAATTAATTAAATTAAATTTTAATACTACTCTTTTTAAAAATAAATATATTATTAAATTTAAAATATTTATTATTATTCTTTTACAAAAATAATATAATATAATATTAAATTCAAAATAATTATTATTCTTTACACACCTTCATCAATGTGTGGTTAAACAATATTATCCTTCTTTGTTACCCAACACATAATAATAAGTATAATGCGAGATAATAAAATTTTGAGTCCATAAATAATGTCTTCTATTTAGCAAATAATTGGAAGTTAAGTCAGCATTTAGAGCGACAGGATTAGCCTAATTAGTAAGGCATTTACTTAAAATTAAGAAAAGTATTGAGTTTTGTCTGATCCAAGATATGGGAGATTTTCGTTATTATTGTAAAAAAGGGGAAGAAGTTTAGACATTTCTCTTTTCTTCTTCTTTTTTTTTTTTTTTTTTTGACAAAAACTTGGCTATAATAACTACTACGCCGGCTAATGAGAGGTTCAAATCTTCAATTCCGTCGTAGACCAGTTTATAATCTTTTAGTATTGACCATAGTCAATCTAACGATATACAGATTTTTGTACAAAAATTACAATATGCAATATTCTTTTGCATATATAATATATATTTTTTGGATGTTTATTCTAATATTGTGTTCAAAGTATTGGGTTCTTTGCATAACCTATAAAATCTTTTATTGCATCCGGGACTCGTGCACTGTGCACGTCTTCAAAGCTAAATATGGTGTCAACAAGTCATATTTGAGTTGTACTACATATTCGAGTATTCTAAAATGATAAAAGTCATTTTCAAAATAAAATTAAGTAATCTTAATTATTAATTTTAAATTGAACAATTTAAATTTTAAGGAGCGTGTATTCAATTTAAATTTTAAAAGATTTTTATGAACTTTTTAAATTTCATGAATTATTCTAAATCAATAGATTATTTTAAATCTATATAAGTTTAATTTTAATAAATCCATGCAGACTCTAACAAATTTTAAAGAACTAGCTATTTAGTATTTCTATATATTTTAATAAATTCATTGATTCTTCTAATTATAAAAAAACTTCAAAGGATAAATAATAAAAGAATTTTGATACGACTTTAAAGTAATAAGAAAATTATAAATCCACCACAAATGGTTCAGATCAAGTCTAAAACCCCAACGGATTGGGTTTTTTTTTTTCCCCTTACTATTAGATTTTCATTTTCTCTCTAAAAAAAATTCATAAAAGGGGAGAAAAAAATCGAGGCAACACTCTATAATTTTGGAAGGACTAATTGGATAATTAAAACTTTGAAAGTAACAGTATCTAAAAAGCAAAAAAGGCTTTAGATAGAGTAAATAAAGTAGAGTGATTTAAATAGATTATAGAGACGAAGAAATAATACATAGGGGTTGGGAAAAGAAGATGTTTTATAGTTAAAGAGAATGGAGTAGAAGGGTTTAATAGATTATAAAAACAAAAATAAATAATACCTAGCGTTTGAGAGAAAGATAAAAAAGAAATTCATGTGAAATCTTCTACTTGAAAAAAAGATTTGTTGGTAAATTTATTATTTATAAAAATACTTTCAAATCAATCAAAATCTGTGAATTTATGAAATCCTTCAAAATTTATTGAGTTTTGAATATCATATTTAAAAAAAAATTAAATCATAATTAAATACTGTAAGATTTTTAAAAACTTTTAAAATCTCAATTAAATACTCATGCACTTTCAAAATCGAAATAAATTATACAATATCTAAATTAAATACTCTCCCTTAAGTCTCGTTAAAAGAATATGTTTCTTTGGCTGATATTCTATCAAATAAATTTTAATCGGATCCGATTTCTCCAACTCACTAAGAATAAAATATTGTAGTTCTCCCCAACTCCTACTTTGGGTAATTAGTAAAAATGACCCCTGAAGTTTGACCAATGTCCCTCGCTTGTCCCTAAAGTTTAATTTTCGATTGAAACATCCTTAAAGTTTTTAATTTGTCTCTCACTCGTCCAAAACTGGATGCTCCGTTAAAAACATGGATGGAAAAGACACGTGGATGGACGAGCGAGGGACAAATTTCAAACTTCAAGGGGTTATTCTCAGAGGTTTTCAAACTTTAGGGGTTATTTTCTAATGTTTTCTGTCCAATTTTTAACGTAGCATCCATTTTTGGACGAGTGAGGAACAAATTAGAAACTTTAAGGATACTTCAACTGAAAATTAAACTTTAAGGGCTAGTGAGGGACATTTGTCAAATTTCAAAGGTCATTTTTTCTAATTACCCCCTACTTCTATAGATGCTTGTACCAAAAATAATAACTTGTGCCATATTTGAGTCAAACAAAGAATTATTGTTTATTTTAACAATTAGAAATATTAGGTAGCTTACGTTATATTAATTTAACTCAGTTTTATTATACAATTAACAATTTAAAATTAATTTAAGCGGTCCGTATTTGGAAAACACATGAGAATTATTGGAGCAGTGTGGTTTTAAGTATTTGAATGCCATATATTAAATATAATTTTTTTTAAAAAAAATAAGATCTAAATTCTCTTTATTTAAAATTTTTTTATAAAGTCTACATGTAGGAGAAGGAGTAATTCTACATGAATATAAATTTTGACATATCAATGTGTCAGTCACTAATTAGTTAGAATGAAATGTGATATGATTCTTTTAACCAATATATAATTGATATACTTGATATGTCATTTTTTATATCAGATATTTATATCCATGTATAATTATTTGTAAGAGAATTCAACTACAACTTTTCAGTAAGAGGTGATGGCTTATACCACTTGAGTTAAAAGCTCCTGGACATTAAATGCTAAATTAAGGACACGTTTGGTTGCGTAAATTAAGGACACGTTTGGTTGCGTAAATTATCTTATTGTTTCATTGTAAATTAACAAATTGTAAATTGTTTCATTTCAATAAAAATATTTGTGGTGTGATTTTTTTTACCTGAACTTGTATGATAATTTTAAATTGTGTAATTTCAATTGTATTTTTGCGTTTTGTTATTTAGTATCTTAGATATTACCTTAAGTTTATGACTTTATATAATAGTTTATTTTGCAACTAAATGCTCAATAAAAATACTTTTTTTATTTGAATTTGAATCCAAAATATGAAATCTTATAAGTTATTTTTTATTATTAGATACATGTCCGAACTTTAAAATCTTATTTAATATCTTAGATATTACCTTAAGTTTATGACTTTAAATAAGTTATTAGATATGTGGTATTCTCGTCTTCGGAAATGATACACTTGTATTGAATATTTCTCAGATGCAGATTGAGCATGTTCCAAGGTAGATAAAAGATCCACATCAAGCTATTGTGTCTTTGTTAGAAGACATTTAGTTCCATGAAAAAGTAAGAAGCAAAATGTTGTGTCATGATCCGGTACAAAATCAGAATATAGAGCTATGGCTCAGTCTCTGAGTGAAATAATGTAGATATATCAGCTCTTAACTGAAGTAGGGATTAAGACTTTAGTACCACAAAATTGCGGTGTAATAATCAAGTTGACATACATATTATGTCTAGTCTCATGTTCCATGAACAAACGAAACATATTGAAATTAATTGCCATTTTGTCCGCGAAAGATACAACAAGGTTTAATTTCCACAGGGTATGTGAAGACTGGAAAGCAATTAGGTGATCTTTTCACAAAAGCCTTAAACGGGATTCGGGTTGTTCTAAGAATCTACCAATTTCAATATGATCAATGGTTAAAAATAAAAATGGTAAACAATGGCTAGATTACGTTGTGTATGTTCAAAAAAGAAAGTGGACCCTTATTTGGAACTTCCAAAAAGGAATTGTGGACTCTTAATATAAGATGGAGGGAGTACTAGTTGTAACCTGTGCCAAATGCACTTTTAATCTTTAAAAAAACATCATAGATAAACTTTATTTTAAAAGGTAACAAAGAAATATAATAACTACGCTACCATCCAATGGTAAGGCTTACTTACGCGTAAGCCTTTTGTGGTTTTAATAATTTCAAGTACCAACCCTGTCATGCAATTCTGACTAGAAGTGTTAAGAAACACAATTAAATTTATCATACTATCCTCACATTTGAAAAAGAAAAGCTTGGATACTCATGATTTACACTACATAAGGAGAGATTCAATGGTAAGATACAAGTGCTGGTTCTAAACTAAGGAGGCAAGTTTTATCGGGAAGTAAAAATGTAGTAGTTCTCCAAGCTGGCAGAACTAGAGCAAAAAACCACCGGGGGAAGTTACCCATATATTTATAACTACTATTAATTAAATCTCACTTCAAGTCCTTTGAATAGAAACATACTTACAAGGCTCATCAATTCAATCCCTTCAAGAAAAATAAAAGTGATTTGTGACAATACATTTAAATTCAATCATTAAATTTTATTTTAACCATCCTCCAAATAATTGGATTTCCTGGAAAAACCAAAAAAAGAATAAAATATCTCGCCAAATCACTTATCTTTTTCCCTAACTTCTCATAAAAATTAGTAGTGCTTTCAATCGTTTCCAACTTTCTATCTTGCAAATCCTAAGAGTCCTAACATAATTACAATTCAATTCTTAAATAAATATGAATTGATGCAATCTTAACATTGTCAGGCCCTTGCTATGAGATATTGTTTTGTTGATTTTGTTTAAATTGTAGATGAGGAGGTCACGTGGTGTAATAATTGGCATGTGCCAAAATAATGTGTAATATGTATTGGGTTGAAGTGCGTATAGCTCACTCACTGATTGGTGTGTGAACAGAGAAGAGCTAGGCAGTTACAATACAGTTATTACAGCATGTGGTTATCAGTTAGTAATTGACCAGGGTATTAATAGAGGAGTCGATGCATTGTTGAGTATGTTTACCTGATTGTTCAATAAAAATGTATTTCCCTTTCTCTCACTAGACTACTCTTCTTTCTTCTTCTTCTTCTTCTTCTTCTTTTCATATTGGCTAATCAGTTAAGTCCTAGCTAGGGCTTAACTGTAATACCCCATTCATTTGCATTACCTCAATTACCTTAATTTGTTCGTCAATTTCATCTCGGGTGGTGAATTATAGATTTATGGATAATTTTACTGTTCTAGCAATTCATTTTAGTTGTAATGGTATACTTACATTTGTATAAGTGGTTGTTTCGCAATTTAGATGGTTCAAATTGCTATCGGGTTATGAATCGTGTGTTTTGATTTTACGCGATTCATCGATTTTAGCCCACTTTGAGGTGTCGTAACTTTTTCGTTCCCTGCCTGATTAAGCTCTCGTTTGCTCCTATATTTAGTCTTTGATCCAACCTACAACTTTCGTGTTTTGGCCGGAAGCTAATTCGTGCTTTTCATTAGTCAAAACATTGTGCGAAGTAAGCAAGGCGCAAAAATCTGTTCCTTCGGTATCGCTTCGACAGAGCGCTGTCTTCTACGAATTTCTGGGATTTATTCATCCATAATTTAAGGATACTTCCTCTTAGGAAGTTGTAGATCTTTGAATATTCTTTCCATTGACATAAAGATCACCTAAATTGGAGTTCCGAGCAAGAAGTTATGACTAAAATACGAACAGTGCTCTAGATTCAAAATGCATGTGCCGACAGTGGACTCCATGATTGATCATGGAGAGACCATGATCGATCATGGTACAACAGTAAGTTGGTTTTTGGCCATTTTTACGCCATTTTAAGCCCCCTCCTCCCCCATTTTCGAGCCACAACTTTAAGAGGGAGTTAGAAGAGAGCTGAGAGCTCATTTCTAAGGGGTTTCGAAGAGGTTTTCATCTATATTTCAACCGATAAACAAACCTCCATCTTCATCTTCTTCATCCTCTCTTCCTTCATGGCTAGGGCTCAAACCAAGGAATTGGGAATTTTACGATTCAACGGCTTATGGCTCGATTCAGCCTTCCAAACTTGAGGATTAAGCTTCATAGAGGTGGGAATCTAATCCTAAAACTTGTTTTCCAACTTATTACTACTCTATTATGATTTTACCTCTTGATTACATATAAACCTAACATGTCAAAAGAGGGTTTTCGATTATATGTTGAAATTGATGCTTTATATGAACTAAATTGCCTATTTATGGTTTAAATCACATGATTTAATAAGGAATTAAGGCTATTAACGTGATTTATACAAAAACCCACTTGGAACCCGCTTTATTATTGAATATCCTTACTATAAGCTAAGTGTCTACTTTTGAGGGTTCAAGTGGTGGTTTTTATATTACGAAACACATGTTTATGAGTTATTAAAGTAGACGGAATGATTGATACGATATTTCTCCCATCAGTTACATATTGATGTTGTGTTTGAGTAATGAAAAGTAGTTACATGGCACAATTGTTTCTCATATGAGCCTGCCAGTGTTATTGATATATAAGTTAGCACTAGTCCATGATCCGTCCCAAGTTTGGTCTCTAACGATTAAGGCTGTAAGTTGGGATAGAGCGCCCCTGGGTGAAAGACCTGAAATCGTGCATAAAAAATAACTGGAAGTCCTGCTGCCGCGTGGTTGAAAGGCCACGAAATGCAGACCTGGTTGTACGCTTGGATAGTGGTGAGATTTATGAGATTATGACTCGAGGTTTATGTAATGAATGTACGTTAATTGTGCCAAAGGATTACTTGATGTCAATTATACGTTGTCCGTGGATTTTAAAGGTATTTTAACAAAATGGAAACAAGGTTTTTCCTTAAATATTATATATATATATGTGTGAAGGATTTATTTCATATCATCATATAAAAAGATTTCTCATGATTTAATAAAAAGGATTTCTAAGTATTTTTTTCACACAAAATCTATTATATGATTCCCACTGAGTCCTTTCGACTCACCCAATTACTTTCCATACAGATTCTTCCGCAAGTTCTTCAGGGAAAGAAAAGATGGAGGACGCAGCTTCATAGATTGCCTCACAACTATAACCTAAACGTGGGTCCTTTACTATAGAAGGACCATCGCTCCTTAACACCATAAAATGTTATATGTGTATTGTATTTATGCTTGAACTAACGTACATGTTGTGGAAATTGTAAATTTTATACTTGAAACCTAGTTGGAGGCTAGTTGTTTATTTATATTAAAACATTTGCTTTGTGGACAAATTTTACAGAATGTATCATGTCTTTGCTATTTATAATGTAAATTTTTAAGTGTTCCATATGAAACTAAGTTTCGGCAACCCGCCGTTGCATACGGCACCATGATTAACCGAGTCCTGGAGGATAAATCCTCTTAACGGGATTCAGATCCTCTTAACGGGATTCGAGGCGTCACATTAATAATTGGTATTAAAGTTGGATTCACTAATGTAAAAATTCCAAAAGTGGCTTTGATGAAATTTGGGAGAAATAACCCTAGGTAATGGATTAAGAAGTGCTAGTGGTTTTTTCTGTTGAATCCAATTCCGTATGCCCAGAGAGTGTTGTTTGCATCTCTTCACTTGGAAAGTTTGGCTGAAACTTGGTTTCAGAACTGTTTTGAGTCTGTAAAAGGGGTGTCCTTAGAAATGTTTGTGGAGAACTTGTGTGCTAGATTCACTGATAGTAGCCATGAAAATATTGTGGGGGAATTTATCAAGCTTGAAACAGGTATCAACTTTGAATGTGTAATGTCCCACATCGGAAAGTGAGGGAAACTTTAAGCGCCATATATGTGCACCTAAGGGGTTTCCACTAGTGAGAGGCCTTTTAGGAGTTGCCATGGGTGCACCTACTAAGAACAAAACCGTAAGGGAAAAGGCTACCTAATTGGAGCTAGAGTGGAGCCACCCAAAGCGGATAATATCTCGCTAGGGTCGGAGCCCGGGTCGTCACGAAATGCTTATCAAGAGAAATTTGAATCTCTTAAACCACTAGTCTTGTCTAAGATTAAAGGTTTAAGTGGGGAATTTTTTGTTAATAGTTTTCTGAGTGGGCTTAAGGACGAAATTAAACTTACTATTAAGATGTTTAATCCTAAAACCTTGAATCATGCCTATAGCTTAGCCAAACTACAAGAAGCTACACTTGAATTTGCTAAGAAATGGAAGTTTACGCGGAAAATAGAGGGTTTCAACGGTCACTGGTGCAGCAACTACTAGTATTAATACAGTAACCACAACAAGCAACTATAAGGGTTTTAATAAGGGAACAACTTCAGGGATATTGGAGAATCCTTATACTAAGAGTGCTTGGCGGGGGTTAATACTCTCAATCAAAAAGGTAGTAGTAGCCAAACTATGCCAACAATCAAGAAATTAACACCAGAAAAAATGCAATTAAGGGAAGATAAGGAGTTATGTTATAATTGTGATAAGGTATATACTCTTGGCCACGTGTGTAAGAAAAAACAGTTATATGTGTTGGTTAGGGAAAATGGGAGCAATGAAATGGAGGAGGGTGCTGTAAGTGAAGCTTCAGTTGCTAAGGAGAATGAAGAGGAAGTGGGAGATAATGGCATGTCAATTTCACTTCATGCCCTATCTGGAACATCAAATCACCAAACATTGAAGTTGAAAGGATTTGTTAAGAAGAAAGTTATCACTATCCTTGTAGATTCGGGTAGTACGCATAATTTTTTAGACCTTAATACAGCTAAGCAGGCTGGTTGTAATGGTAACAGTTGCTGATGGAAGTAAGATTTATAGTAATGCCTTATATTCTGATTTTTATCGGGTGGTTCAAGGGCAACAATTCACTATCGAAGTGAGAATTTTACCCCTAGGCGGATGTGATGTAGTTTTGGGAGTAGGATGGCTGAAACAAATAAGTCTAGTTGAATTGGATTTTAATAAGTTACGGATGCGTTTCAAAATTAATGGGAAGAATGTGTCATTAAGGGGTGATGCTGAGACAGGGGAGCTGCAATTTATCAGTACAATGGGTTTACAAAAGTATGCAAAGAAGCAAGATAGTGGGCTAATTTGTCAGCTCTATGCACTAACCGCAGCAGAACTAGTACCAGAGCATGTAGTGTATGGGGAATTAGGAGGGGTGGTGGAGTAATTCAATGATGTATTTGAAGAAGTAAAAGGCCTGCCTCTTATAAGAGTTCATGACTATCATATGCCCTTAAAACAAGGTAGTAATCCACCAAATATAAGGCCCTATAGGTATCCTCACGTCCAGAAAGAAAAGATTGAGAAGCAAGTATAAGAAATGTTGCAGTCTGGCATTATCAGGCATAATTCCAGTCCATTTGCTTCCCCTGTCATTATTGTTAAGAAGAAAGATGGGTGTTGGAAGATGTGCATCGACTACAAGAAACTCAATACATTTACTATTAAAGATAAGTTTCTTATTCCTATTATTGATGAGCTGTTAGATGAATTAAGAGGGTTTGTTGTATTCTCTAAATTAGACCTCAGATCAGGTTATCATTAAATTAGGGCGCATCAAGAAGATATTCATAAAATTGCTTTTAGAACACACCATGGCCACTTTGAGTTCTTGGTAATGCCTTTTGGCCTTACCAATGCACCTACCACTTTTCAGAGTCTTATGAATGATGTTTTTGCACCTTATCTCAGAAAATTCATTTTAATATTTTTTGATGATATTCTTGTATATAGCCCTAGTAAGAAGGCTTATGTTAAGCACTTACAAATCACATTATCGGTTTTAAGGAGGCATAAACTATTTGCTAAGAAAACCAAATGTGTTTTTGGGCAGAGCAAAGTGGAGTATCCAGGCCACATAATTTCTGTTGAGGGTGTGTCAGCTGATCCCAAGAAAATAGAATCAATGCTCTCTTGGCCAGTCCTTAAAGGAGTTAAAGGATTAAGAGATTTCTTAGGACTCACTGGTTATTACAAGAAGTTTTTCAAAGGCTACGGAGAAATCAGTAGGCCACTTACTAATTTGTTAAAAAAGAATCAGTTCCATTGGAGTTAAGAGGCTGCAATTGCCTTTGAAAAATTAAAGGCTGCAATGGTGTCCACACCAGTCTTAGCCTTACCTGATTTCACTAAACTTTTTATAGTAGAGACTAATGCTTCACAATCCGGTATAGGAGCTGTGTTGATGTAGGAGCATAAACCAATAACTTATTTGAGCAAGGCTTTGCCACCTACCAAGCACAGTTTGTCAACTTATGAAAAAGAGCTGTGGGCCTTGGTATATGCAATTAATAAATGGAGACCCTATCTATTGGGGCATCATTTTGTGATTAAAACATATCATCACAGTCTCAAGTACTTGGTGGAGCAGAGAATGACAACATTGCTGCAATAAAAGTGGTTGTCCAAGTTACTAGGCTATGATTATGAGGTGGTCTACAAGAAAAGGGTATAAAATAAAGTAGTTGATGGGTTATCTAGGGTTAATGAGGGGGAAGGTAGTTGCATGGCTATGGTGCAGGTGCAACCTACATGGGTATTGGAACTACAATCGAGTCTAGTAGGAGATGTACATGCAACCAATCTTATTGCTCAATTGTTGATAGACCCCACTAGTTTGCCAGATTACTCTTATGATTATCAAATGTTAAGGCACGAAGGGAAGTTATATATTGGGGCTACAGGAGATTTGAGACAGAAGATACTCAAAGAGATGTATAGTTCTGGCTTGGGAGGACATTCCGGGGTGAGGGATACTCTCAAAAGGGTGGAAAGGTATTTTTATTGGCCCGGTCTTAAGGCAGCTGTCACTAAATGGGTGGTCGAATATGATATTTGTCAGCAATGTAAAAGAGAGCATTTACAATACCCAAGTCTCTTACAACCCCTACCAATTCCAGCTCAACCATGGGTAGATGTGAGTATGGACTTTATTGAAGGATTACCAAGGTCAGAAGGGAAAGATGCTATAATGGTAGTAGTAGATAGGTTCACTAAGTATGGTCATTTCATCCCTCTCACCCATCCATTTACTGCAACCACTGTAGCACAATTATTCTTCGAAAATGTATTCAAGTACCATGGTATACCTGCTACTATGGTCAGTGACAGAGACCCTATTTTCCTTAGTTAATTCTGGGTGCAATTGTTCAATCTTCTTGGTACCAAGTTACTACATAGTTCGGCCTACCACCCTCAAATAGATGGACAAACAGAGAGGCTAAATCAATGTTTAGAATCCTTCCTTAGATGTATAATTAATAATAAGCCTAACAAATAGGCCAAGTGAATTCATATGGCTCAATGGTGGTATAACACTTCTTTTCATACATCCCTCAAAATGTCCCCTTTTGAAGCTCTGCATTGCTACAAACCACCTAGGTGTATTTTTACTCAGTAGTACAGTCGGTCTACTACAGATGTCCGTAATTTTCTTAAAAAAAGGGATGATATGTTATTGGTAATTAAAGATTACTTGGCCCAAGCACAAGCTCGTATAAAGTTCTATGCAAATCAGAACATGACATAAAGGTCTTTTGAAATAGGGGAGTGGGTATACTTACGTCTACAACCTTATAGGCAGATGACAGTGGTACTTAAAAGGAACATGAAGCTAGTCGTTATGATGATTTTACTTCCAGAATGTGGAAGGGGGAATTCTTCATTTTACCGGAATAATAACGTATTTCTTATTGAAAGGGAGAGAAGGGACTAGAATGAATGACTAGTTGTCCGACAAAGATAGGTAAGGTGCCAGGAAGTTTAATCCAGAAAGAATTAATAAATAAGAATATGTGATAAGAATGCTCGGTAAGTATAACATTGCACTTAAAACAATTGTGTACATCACCATCACCTTATCAATTGAGTAACAAGATAGTGAACCTCTCCTAAAAATTTACGCTCTCAGTGGATTGAAAATCAGTATTAGCACACATTCACCTTAAATATATTTAAGAATTGTGTGGTTAAAATTTAGTATATTTTTTTAAAAAATTGATAGTGCAATTGTCACGACTTATGACCTAATGTATATATATTGTTAAATGCAAGTATAAAATGGCCCTAAGCGGTAAAAATATATTAATTCACATGTACATAGGCAACCAAGGTTCGATCTCCGACCCATCTCCTTTTCCAAAAACCACTTGAATTTACCAATCGCTTGTATTAAAAAAGAAACTTATAAAATGCACAACCATATATTTTGAAAACTTAAATCTTAACACAAATAAAAAATGGCTCACTTTAATAAAAAAAAATCACATTTTTTTATTAGCAAAGTGCTAATTATTCGTGAAAACCCACTTTCCAAGTTGAAGTCTTGCCAAACGGGATTTTGGGGTGTATGTGGGTATAAGTGAAATGTAAGGGGTGTTATGTGTGAATAAAAATAAATAGTGGGAGAAATATGTAATAACTTCTAAGGTGTCTCGTGTCACTAGCAATAAATATGTGGACTCAAAATAAATGCAGCTATTGAATTGTGTACTAAATACAAGCAAGGACAATAGGAATTTTTGGTAAAGAGGAGAAGGTGGACCCCAAAAGTAATAATTGAACATGATTTTTTGTATGTTCGTTTCTGGATGATCCCAAATAATACATATTCATTGAGGCTGGTCCCAATTTATAGTTTACTACTCTATTTAACACCCCCTTACTTTTTCTCTCTTCTTATATTTGTACATTTTGAGATAATATTATTTCTTTCTTCTAGGAACAAGAACTGTTATCTTCACACGCTTATGGTGCCACGTGGCTCGTAGGTCACCACCTTCATTGTGACAGTTTACTTTCGAGGTTCCCAAGCCTTTGAAGATGGCATGTGGGGCTTTTCCCCTAGGCTGACTAGTGTAGGGTGAAAACATGTATCAGGTTACGCCAGGGCATTAAAATTGCCTAGGCTTTACGTTTTATATGAATTGGCATAGATCCTTCGGTGAAAACTCTTTGTGCGGAAGGAATGTGACGTTACTAATAAGCCATATGGGCCTTCAATGGGTTATGTTCCTATGGCTCTTTTTTGGATAATATTCTAAGGGGGCTATTATTTACACCCCATCCCCCCCCCCCTCAATTTTGTCACTAACAACACTATCTATAATTTGATAAAAAATATATTTTAACACCCCATTTTTTTGTCACAAACGCCTTCTCACTTAACCATCACTTAACTTATTTACCCAATGGTTAAAACATTAACCTATCTACTTATTCATTTTTTAATAAACTAATATAACATTAACCTAAATAATTAAATCTATACCTCCCATTTTTCTCCATTCACAATCACATTCCATTACTTCAAGTAAAACGATAGAGAGAGAATAGACTCACTTCTTTATCATTTGAGCTCTCAAAATCAAGAAATCACAACTAAATCGAAGAATAAACATTATTGGTGGAAAGTTTAAAGCTTTGATTATGATAAATAAGAAGCATTGTTCATGAGACGGTGGAGAAAGAAAAAGTTCAAGAAAAAGTTGGTGGTAAAATTCCACTCTAAAATGAAGCCAAAGATGTATTATAATTGTTATTATTGGTGTATTAATGTGTATATTAGCTTTCATACATCATTTTATAACATTCAAATTGAAACAAAGATGTAATCCCCAAAACAGAGTATAAAATAAATTTTGTCCAGGCTTGACTCGCTTTATATAAGGAGAGTAATCTAATTACAACTCTCCTCAAATAAGGTGAGTGTGTACACACACTCATCCCATGTGAGACGAGTGTGTGTTATTAGGCGAGTCACTTACAACACATTCACCTAATGTGGGGTGATTGTGTGTTAATCCATTCACCTTTCATTAGGTGAGTCTAATTTAGAAATATTCCAGTACACTCCGCACTCCATTGCCTTATATTAGGCGAGTCACTTACAACACATTCACCTGATGTGGGGTGAGTGTGTGTGAATCCATCCAC
Organism: Lonicera japonica; assembly: GCA_021464415.1. Lineage (NCBI taxonomy): Eukaryota > Viridiplantae > Streptophyta > Magnoliopsida > Dipsacales > Caprifoliaceae > Lonicera > Lonicera japonica. Next base: position 27,204,175 of record CM038466.1, read on the forward strand.
CTGTCATTAGGTGAGAGACGTAAATGACTTTTTTCTTTTTCAATGTTAAGTAATTTTATTTTTAATTAATGTTTGTATTAACTTTTAATTGGGTGGAGGGTGTTAGTAACTAAAAATTGACATGAGGGGGGTGTTTGTGACAAAATTGGGGGGTGTAAATAATAGCCCCCTATTCTAGAAGGTACTATTTTAACCAAATGTATGTGTTTTGGGTGATTAGGCTTTTTTTGGGCCCAAAGAGGCTTGACCTTCTCATCCTCCAAACCAAATTCTTTCATTAATTCTATTGGACTTTATGACAGATATAATTTACCTGATGAGCATGCACTTCCCTTTCTTTAAGATATATTAAAAGATAAGCCCTAAAACATACATTTGTGTGTATGTGTGTTTGAGTGTACATAAATAAAGGGGATACATATGTTGATCTTTAATTGCTCCCACGTGTATGGGACATCATCCTAGTTTATGTGAAATATGTAAATTTGTCTGCCTCCTTCTAATGTCAATGATGTTGAGAATGTTTGACTCAAATCATTGATCCCATGTAAAAAAGTTATAAAATTCAAGATGGGTATATAAGTAGGGGAGTATCATCACATAGTAATAAGACATTTTAAAATAAAACCCCGCTCTTGTGGCTCAAATGTGTTTAATTTTGGGACAATATCATTATTATGTGCGCGAACCGGTGGGCCCAGTTGGTGCCCTGCACCCAGCCCATGTGTCGGTGGACACAACAATTAGTATTAAATGTAGATGGTGAATCCACGCACTTGTGGAGCAATATAAGTAATTGGACTCAGTGGAATCAGGAATAACTCGGTAGAACCTAAGGTAATGAATCGCTACAAAAATTATCCTAGTAGCTGGACTCGGTAGAGGGTGGAGTTAGACTTAGAGAAATCAAAGATATAGTCATTATAACCTACATACACTGGGGTACTGTAAATGTGGTGTTGGAAGTTCCTTGAGTAATGTGAAATAGGTGTATCTTAAGATGTGAATTGACCAAGGTGGACAATTTTGCAAATGGTGTTGAAAGGTGATCTACATGAATAGTTCAAAGGTAATTCAAATGTAGATCTAAGGTGGACTAAGATATAAGTTTAGATCCATGCCAGGTGGAGTCAAGGTGAACCAATGTTTATCCAAGATGGAGCTAAATGTGGACTAGTTTGATCCAAGATGGAGATTGTTAAGAATGGTTTGTTCAAACTGTTAATCTCACATGAAAAAAATTGTAAAACTCAACATGTGTATACAAGTAGAGGAGTGTCACTACATAGTAACGATGTCTATTAAGATAAAATCCCACATCTTAAGATGGGGATAATATCATTACTATATAGGTTCAATTAGTGCCATTAGCCCAGCCTAATGCTAATGGGCACAATAACATAAGGGGTATAAAAAATATTGATAACCACCACCTCTTCTAATATTAAAAGATTCTTCGTGAAATATTTATGTCTGATCCTTTGGGTTTGTTGTGATAAATATTAATGTCCACATAAATATATAAATATATCCGGTGACTTCACATTTTAATTATATTTACATTATGTTAAAAAGACTAACCGTTCAATTTGAGAATTTTTTCAAAACTAAAACTATTTATTTTAATTTTTTAAATAATATAGAGTATTCACTATAATGTGTGCATGCATTCCATAATAAGTTACACCACCAAATTAGTAAGAACATCAAGTGCTTATCATATTAATTATCATATATATAACTAATCTAATAATATTTGATAGATCATCGCTCTTACATACAATAAAAATGTACAAATTTAGTGATGTACCTACCATAACCTATAATAGAAAGTACTTATCATTCTACTACTCTATACATTTATATGAACATATATATATATGTTCAACACTTGTTTGTGAAGTAATGCATCAAAATTGGATAAATTTTCTTTATCTTATGTCACATCAATTTGACTCTTCTCTTTTGTTTTGTTTTTTTAAAGACAAGGTCTCCGTAATTATTAAGACTTGGAGCATCTTCAATGGAATAATTAAATTTGATAAGTCAAAATCACTTTTGATTATATATTTAGTAAATTGTTAAAATTAACAATGTTGGTCTTTTCAATGGCTATTTTTTCTTAATAACCAAATTATTGTGATAAATTTTAATACTCGTAAGTGTACGGATTAATTTGTAGTGTAGCGTGTAAGCAAAAGCGATCCCACAAGGATTCAAACAGTATATTTTATAATTATTTTGTTAACTTTTCACTAAACTCCTAATGTAGTTAAAAAAAGTTTATGGTCTTTAAACAAATAAAATAAAGCAAATAAATTAAAGTAATAGAACTAAACTAAATAATATTAAGTAAGATAATAAACTTAATTAATTGACTAGGGTTTTGGAGTTATATATATTTAATACCATGTTCCTAAGTATTCATGCGCATAAACTCTACTCTTACCTCATATTAATTTGGTTTCTCGACTCTATTAAATGCGAAAAATAAAATCATTCAAGTGCAATTAATTTATAAAATCCAATTCTAATTCTTCCACAATCAAACTTATGTGTAAAGTCAAAACTCACTAGATTCGTCAAAATACACTATATATCCGCTCATAACAAATCATAAAGTGAATCCAACCAAAAATAATGAGAATCCAACTTTATTTTTATCAATTAAAATAGACATTCAATAAGAATAATTGTATTTAAGATTAACAGTCCGTTTAGATTGAAAGGGATGGATGGAAAGGAAATAGTTAATTAAGAGGAAAAGGAATGGAATAGAATGGAAAGGAATGAGTTTAATTTTATTGTTGTTTGGATAGCTAAAGATGGAAAAGAATGGAATGTAAATGAATCTTGTTTGGATAGAGAGAAGAAAAGAAATGAAAAGAATGTAATTTAATATATTATTAACAAATTAGGGTTAAATTTAAAATAACGTGAAAAAATTATTAAATTTTTTTCCTTTCCCTCCCAATCCTCCCAATACTGGAAGGAAACAAAATAAAGGAATAGAGGGGATTGGCATTCCCTCCCAATCCCTCCGTTTTCTCTCCACTCCCTCTTATAAATCTATCCAAACGAGTGAAATGCAATCTCTTCTCCTCTTTTTCTTTCCTTCCCTTCCCATTCCCTCAATCCAAACGGACTGTAAAGTATTAAATTAATAAAGTCAATTGTCATGAACATGTGCAGTATAATCAATTAAATAAACAAAAAATAAATAAACTTACTTAGAACGTAATTAATTGAATAGTAAAATTAAAGTTGCAAATCTTCAAAATTTTCAATAGCAAAAAGCTAAAGAAAAACAAATAGATTAAAGAGAAGAAGAAAGGAGAAAAGCACCGCGGCAAAACCACCGCCAAGCCCCTTTTTTTATACATATGGTGTTCTATTCATAGTTCCTAAACCCTAATCTAAGGTGGAATGGGTTTTGCCTAATTAACTTGCTCCCCAATTAATTTCATGGGCTAGGCTACTAATTGTTAGAGCATAGATTGCTGGGAAATGGGCCTGCGCAGAATTGAATGGCTTTGGGCCCACATTAAAGTATAATTTGTTGAATTTTTGTCTAAATGCAGAATTTTGCGTCATAATTTTGAATCGTAAAATAGCTAAATTTGAAAAAGTACCAAATTGAAAAGTTATAGCTCTCGAAATTCTCTTCAAATTACGCTTAAGAATCACATGATTTTGAATTCTGAATAAAAAGTAATGCGTCCAGAAGTATTGAGCTATTTTAGATGTCTTTATTTGCTTTAATTTCTCTATTTTTCTCAATCTTCTCCAATTATTTTCTAACACATGAAAAACATTAAAAATATAAGAAATAGTATTGATATACGCTTTCTAAATTATAAAATAGCATAAGAAATTATACCAATTTTTTGGCGCATTACAAATTTGTAGGGTCCATCATATCAATTGACCACAAATTAATCAATTTTAATTTTAATTTATTTAAAAAACAAAATAAGGGAAACATTATCTAAATTTGAAAAGATTATCTTTTTTTAGCCAATAGAATTAGTGAGTATCTCATTTTCATTATTGAAGAAGGTTTTTAACTTTGATTATAAATGGAGTGGATTTGGTTATTGGTTAAAATGTTGTTAAAATTTGATTATGCCATTGGGTGGTATTTTTAGCCAACATTGTTAAAATTGATTATAATTGTTATTTTGATTATACCATTAGAGATACTCTTAGAGACCATGTTTGCATAAACATGTGTACTACATAATATGTCTATTTTTTTTAATATAATAATTAATATTCCAAGAACCTCCTATCATTCATAATAATTGGAATTCTTGGCACCTTTAATAAGTGTACAATATGATATTCGTTAATTTTTCTAATTAAGTAGTATTAATCTGTCTTATCTCAAGTTTAAGGTCTTGGGTTCAAACCCCGATTCAAATATTAATATATATTATTGTGAGTTGAAATTTTGTTCAATCTCATTTAACAACTAACTAAAATTTTAGACAATTAGAAGCCAGTGTTTTAAAAGGTGAAAGCGTAAGTTTAAGCATTTGCGTGTATAAAGGTAAGACGTAAGTTTCAACGCAGCGAGGCGTAAGCTTTTTGAGCAAAATATTTTTATATTAAAAAATGATAAATAATTAATATAACATTAAAAATAGTTTTTTATGTCATTTTACTATCAAGTTTTTTTTAGTTTAAAGGTTAAAATGCTAAATAAAAATAACTTATGGGTCTATTTTTAATTTAATAGTGTCGTGTCCAAACATCAACTTAATAAATTAAGAAATAAAATAATAATAATAATAAAGAAAAGTTTTCACCAATTTTAAATTATTTAATATACCCATTAGTAATTTTGTAAATATTTAAAATACCTGAGATTAATTAGATTATTTTATCACTTAAAAAAAACACTACTTCTAAACCCTCTTTGTCTCACACCCACCTACCGGAGCCATCTTTCAACAATTCCATCTTCCATCTCTCTCCATCTTCATCTTGAATATCCTATCTTTCATCTTCTATCTCTCTCACATGTGTTCCTAGTTGTCGTCATCCAATCTATTATCAGCTTCTTCCGACCTACACCTCCTGTTAGATTAATTTTATATTAATTCAAATTAGGACCACAAATGTATATATATTATTAATGTGTATTATGATCCACATGCAAGCCCAAACTTAAGTGATCTAATTAGGTTTTAAGCAGACTTAAGGGCATGTTCGTCATGGAATTGATATGTAAATGCCATTATACAAATTCTTTTTCTATAATATGCAAAAATAGAATAAGTGAAAGTTCACATCTGCCATGGAAACTTATAAATTGAGGGGCAATGGTCCCTAATTTTTTTCTTGATAATATAATTCTCTAAATCTTCTCTCGAGTGAAAATCAAGTGCTAAGGAAAAGGATTAGAAAACGATTGTAGTGCTCGATCTTCTGCTCAATTGTCGTTAACGGATTCGGGTACACATCTCTCTGTATTTCTTAATAATATAATATAATACACAATCCTATATTTAAAGTTTTTAGAATTTAATCCTAATAAGTGGTATCAAAGGAAGGTTAGTATAAAGTCTATTGTTAGAAATATTATACGAGAAAATTCATAATCTTGAATTGTATAATTCATTGATTCTGTATATATCAGTGTATGGATTCGGGCTTATGGTATTTAAAAAAAGTCGGGATGTGTGCGTTTGATTAAATCCATAAAGTGAAGTTTGATTAAATCCATAAAGTGAAGTTTGATTAATGTTTTCATGTATTCATCTTCACGCCATCAGATAATTAAATGCTTGCATCTTAAAGGCGTTGTCTTGTATTATTCTTATTTTTTATGCCCGCGGTGTTTTATGTTTTTTTTGCCCGAGAAAGACATTGGGCAATTACATATTAATGGTTGTTAGGAGGGATATGTTTCAATTTATTTACGGTTAAGCCACTTTGATTTTTTTTCTCCATGAAATCTTTATATGCATGTACAATTGTATATAAATAGATATGACGTGGGATTGTATACATGTTTACGATGACATTATTGAACTTTTGGATACTAAAAAGGGGGTGGGTGCACCGGGGGGGGAGGGTTGTTTCAAATTTTTTTAAAAGAAGATGATGAACAGTTGATTTGTTGCTTTCCAAAAATGTCACAGTTCATAACTGTGACCAGTTTATGCAGAAACTTTTCACTTTTTGTGGCAGTGACAAAAGTATCAGAACTTTTCTCCGCTCTTGTCAAGATTGTATTGTATGGAATGTTTAAATGTTCTCTTTATTTTTTTTGAACAACTTATAATTTGAGGGATTCGAACACAGAAACTCTCTCTAAATAGATCGATCCCTTACAAGGACTTTAGTGAATCATTAGGCCACTCCTTAGGGTTGAATGTTTAAATATTCGTGTATTTCTAATTCATGCGAATATTTACTAATCTAAAAAGAAACTCATATTTGGCTGATTGTGCACACACTCATGATGTTAAACATATGGCATTTATCAAGGTAACATAATGTTAATAATAAATCAAAGATAGATTTGTTTTTAACATAATTTATTGTCAATATTTGATCATTATAACAACTAACAAGAGTACTACTTACAGTTAATATCACTGTCCAAATGTTTGATATTAATGTTGTGCTAGATATCTTAAGATGTTGTCATAAAAATAATCGATTTAAATATTGTTAACTTGGTTATTTGATGTGAGCAAATTTGTTTATTCATTTAATTTTGTTCTCTACTGTTACTTTTATACTTGCTAACATGAGCAATGTTTCAACGTTAAACGGAACTAACTTTAAGGATTGGAAAAAGAGTATATTAATTGTTCTCAGTTGCGTGGACATAGACTTAGCACTAAGAATGCCAAAACTGAATGATCTCATTGAACAAAGTACCTCTGTGGAAGTTTTGCACTTTAAAAACAGGCCGAGTCGTATGATTATGAAGTGCGAGATTCCAAAGGCCTTCAGGGGTGTAATAATAGATGATGATACCATTGCTAATAAGTTCATTGAGGAAATTCATACACATTTTACCAAAAACGATAAGGCTAAAACAAGCACACTCTTAACGAGCCTGATTTCGATGAAGTATAAGGGCAAGGGTAATGTTCGGGAGTACATCATCGAGATGTCTCATTTTACTTTAAAGCTTAAGGCACTAAAGCTCAACTTATCGAATGATTTACTTGTGCATTTGATTCTTATCTCTTTTCTTGCCTAGTTTAATTAATTTACGACCAGTCATAATTGTTAAAAGAGAAACGAACTCTTAATGAGCTCATTTCATTTTGTGCAAGAAAAAGTGAGATTGAAACAAGACAGAACTAAAAGTGCTCATTTAGCTTGCACCTCTTAAAGTAAAGGCAAGAGGAAGGATAAATGAAAAGAAGTTATTGTTCTTAAGGGTTTGGAGTAAAAGAAACAAAAAACTCTGGATGGTTGTTTCTACCATTTTGATTATTGTAAAAGGTTAGGAATATTTAGACTTTGCACTCCATATTTTGACCTATAATTTGAGATTGCACCCCATATTTAAAAACCTTTGACATTGCACCTCATTGTTAACTATTTATATTATGTTTTGTTAGTAAACAAATATAATGACAAAAATGCCATTTTCTTCTCCTTATTTTCCTTTTTCTTCCTTTTCTCATTCTTCTCCTGCTTCTTCTCCATTTGCTTCTTCTTCTCATTATTCTCATTCTTCTACTTCTCCTACTCTGAACAGAAGCAGCAACACATGGCCTTATTTGCTTTTACATTTTCAAAACTCCACTAGTAGCAGCAGCACTATATCTGCAAGTTATTAAACCATGACGAATCAACCGTATCAATAACACATATATATACAGTGAGAAAATGAACATCTAAAAGATCTTCAAGTATTTGCGACCAAAACTTAAATTCATCATCATAAATCATAATCAATTAAATGGCTTTCGAGGAAGAAGGATTCAACCAATAGAGTGAATATTATGAAAATTATAGCCCAAGTGCTGATGTAAGTAAGTCCAAGATTATAGTAGCTTCTCTTACCACATGTACATCGCCGACGGTGCTTCATGTTCTATGCCCTCATCTCCTCTTGCTCGTCGTTCGTTCACCTGAACTTCCAATTTTCCCGTAGAACTACCTCCCCCGGTGATTGGCGAGAAAAATGTGGTGCCCGAGTTGTTTGGTGACAAAAGAAGAAGATGACGAAGAAGATTGATGACAAAGAAGACGGAAGAAGAAGATGGAAGAAGATGAAAAAAGGGCATTTTCGTCATTATATTTGTTTATTAACAGGATTTAACAAAAATAGTTAACATTGGGGTGCAAAGTCAAAGGATTTAAAATATGAGGTGCAATCTTAAATTAGGTGTCAAAATGTGTGACGCAAAGTCCAAATATCCCAAAAAGTTATTAATTTTTGATTAAAATGTTCAAGAGGGGTAATTTAACAATTTAGTTGTTTACATACTAAAAACTTTTTCTCATGCTTAATTTATATTGTCAAGCACAAAATTTGACTACCTTTCCGTATATAAAAGTCTCTTAATCTAAGGGTACACATTTTATTTAATTGGTATATGATTATTTTTAACCTTTAAATTTTGTTTCCCCTCACATTGAAACATCAAATCAAGCACAAATCAAGCACAGTAGAACTCACACACAAAATACACACTCAACACACTATCCACTCCAATCTCCCCCTCTCTTGCTCTTTCGAAATTTGAAAAAATGTCTTTACTTTATAATTTCTCATCCCAACATTTTTTATTTTTAATTAAAAAATTGAATTTTAGTAAAATTTATGTTTGAAGTATCTATATTGGAAAATCCACGGTGAACAAAAAATTGTATACAAAGTTTTAGGATTAAGGATAGTCATTGATCCCATTTTTATATTTTTATCATGTATTTTTCTATAATAAATATATATTTTGGGCATTTGTTTTAATATTTAATGTCCTACAGTAATTATTAATTATTTCAAATTAAGTAATTATTAATTATTTCAAATTAAGTAATTATTAATTATTTCAAATTAAGTTATTTTAGTAATTTTATTTTCCATTTTACATAGTATACTATTATTAATTAATTCTCATTTTTTTTAACCATGCCGTCTGGTGAAAGCGTGCAATACCTTTATATTTATATAATAAGGGGCAATTGTTTTTAAATCTACCTATATATATATATATATATATAAAAGAGGATACGAAATTGTCTAGTTAAGATTTAAGATATTTTATAAATTACTAGGTGATGGTGCGGATTACTTGTGCGGTCTTCCCCGCCAACCTCAGGCTGACACGTGGCCGCCCACCAACCCTGCCGCCGAGCTCATTGCCGGATAGGGAGCTCGGAGAAGACTTACCATTACCTCGTGAGGGAAGTGGATTTCTTGCCTGAGAGCCTATTTTGAACTACGTATTGTAAACGCGAGCTACGAAGCCCTTTCGACGAGCTCAGAAATTCTCTCTCTCTCTCTATCTCTCTCTCTCTCTCTCTCTCTCTCTCTCTCTCTCCGTCGTCGTCCAACCACTCTGCCAGACTGGGTGGCAGGGGCATGGGCGACTGTTACCTGCTCTGCGGAGCGCGCATAATTTCTCTTACCTTCATTAAATGCACACCCACTGCATTTAATGCACCGTAATTCATGGAGAAGCAAGGTCAGAATTGGTACTGATGCAGGCATGGCTCCAAGCTCACTCTGTACACCCTGGCCGCGCGTTCTCCCCAGTGATATATATACCAGGGGCATTTACTCCCCTCAACAACCAAGAACAAAAAAAGGAGAGACAGTTCACAACCGAGCTCCTCGTGTAGAAATTAGACTAGCATTGGTTCAGCTTCCTAATTCTACTGTAATATCAAGAAAGTGGAGTGATAAGAGAGACCTTTGTGAGTTTGTATGCTTGTAAATCTATTATTAATACAAAGCAAACCAAGCTCCGAGCTCCATTCCACAGGGGATGAGTAACCCGTATTTTCATACGAGGCTAACCTCCTCTATAAACCGTTGACTCTCCTAAATTCAGCACTTTCCTCTTCATTACCCTAATCATTGATCATCATCGAATTGACTGCGTGGCGTTAAAAGCAACTTTCTAGTTTTTAGCACCAACAGTTTGGCGCCGTCTATGGGAAAGAATAGTGTTTTTCTACCAAAGTCACGTACCCTTTTTAAAAACCGCATAACCACTTAAAAATTTCGCTATGTCTTCAAGACAAACTCAGCCAGACCTTGTATTAGCTCTACAAGAACGGCAAGCTGCCCTTCAAATCTGAATCGACAGACTCCTAGCCCAAAGGCAAAGTCCCGGAGACAGCACCAAGAGCAGGTCATCCTCAGCCTCTGTGTCTGCTGCCATTCGCCCGATCCCTCCACAAGTCCCGGTCAGAGAAAGACTGGGGGGCCGTGGTAGAGGACTCGAGGGGAACCGCGTCAGACCTGACGAGCTCGAGTCCCACCACTCCAGTTCCAAAAGGGGGACTTCGTACGAAGAAATTCCAGCTTCACTCCCTCCCATACCAGCAAGGGACCCACGGATCAATGTGATTCGTTAAAGACGCCCGGATGAGTTTTCGCAACACCGGGGGCCTAGTGTCGGGCTACCTCTACCTCTATCAGGAAGAATGACAGAGCGTGAGGCAGAGGCCAGACCCAGAAGGTCTATTTTTTTTATAGAATCTTTGATAAAGAATCAGTCGAGGAGGTCGAAAGAAGACTGATGACCAAAATGGAGGCCCAAATGACGAAAATGATAAAGACTATGGGTCACATGGCAGGGAGCTCGGCGGTAGCTCTGGTAAGGGACGTCAGATCCCCATTCACCGACCACATTCAAAAATGCTCCGTCCCAAAGAAGTTTAGGCTCCCGGCGCTGGAATCATACGATGGAACCACTGACCCTGACGGTGTGGTGTGCAGTGCCTTTGTCACCACTTTAAAGGGGGCAGCCAGGACATGGTGCAACCGTCTACTGCCAGGGTCGATCTCGAGCTCTCAAGAGCTCGGCACCAAGTTCGTCTCACACTTCATGGGAACCAAGCGGCAGTCCAGAACCTCAACTCACCTGTTCACTATAAAACAGGGGCCCACCGAAAGTCTGAAAGAATACGCTCATCGTTTTAACCAATAGAGCCTCACAGTCACCAGCTTAAACGAAGGAGTGGCGGTGGCAGCCTTTATGGAGGGGGTAACCTCCCCATACTACCTTATGACGTTGGCAAGAACGGCACCAAAGACAATGTCAGAGCTCCTCGACGAGGTCAACAAACAGGTCGGGGTTGAGGAGACTTTACAAGACAGAAACCTGGCAGGTCTATCAGCCCTCATATCCTCTTCCAAGCGTCCGAGGAGGGACAACCCTCCCCACAGCCAGGAGAAAGAAGGCAAGAGGAGTAAAAAAGAAGCAGACAGAACCGAACTAAGGGACGGCAGGGCTCGCCAACAGTTCACTCCACTGACAGCCCCCCTGGGGGAAGTCTACGCCCAGCTAGACCCAGGGAAAATCCCAGAAGCTCGAAAAATGAGGACGCTTGAGGAGAAACGAGATACCACCAAGTACTGCCGGTACCACAAAGACCACAGCCACGAGACCGATAGCTGTTGGAAGTTGAAGGGAGAAATTGAGAAGCTCATTCAGAGAAGGCAACTTAAGCAATACGTTGACAAAAAGAAGGGGGCTCCTCTCGATACCAAAGGAAAGGCCACGGAAAACGAGATCTTTATGATTGAGGGAGGCTCCTCTTACTCCAAAAATAGCAATTAATCAAGAAAGGCCTACGTCAGACAGGCCAGAACCTATAGCTCGGAGGCAGAATGCTTCGGATTCCAACCTGCCAAAATAGTAAAGTATGAGGTTAAAGAGCTCGTTTTCAGCGATGAAGACATGATCGGAGTAGATTTTCCTCACGATGACCCTTTGGTAGTAACAGCGATGGTGAGCAATCACAATGTCCATAGGATCCTCATCGACACAGGGGCCACGTCCAACCTCATGTACTACAGCGCCTTTAAGGCCATGGGCCTCACAATAGAGCACTTAACTCCCTTCTCGGTCGCCTTGGTCGGGTTCTCGAGGGAGAAGACTAAATCTCTAGGAACCATCAAGCTCGTTGTAACCCTGGGGACGATCCCCAAACAGATCACCACAATTGCCGAGTTTTTGGTACTGAATAGAGCTCCCCATTACAACGCCATTCTCGGTAGAGGAACGCTCAATAAAATCAGGGCTATCATCTCGACCTGTAGCTTGACCCTAAGATTCCCGACCCCTCACGGAGTGGGTGAATGCAAGAGAAATCAGGCCGAAGCCCGTAGCTGCCAATTCGAAACACTAAAGGAAGTTAGGACATCTGACATCATGGTGGCCAAGGTAAAAACCCCTGCAGAAAAATGAGAGATAGACACCCTAGATCCTAGAGATGAACATAATGAGCTCCGAGGTGAGCCGGTGGAAGATTTAGAGAATTTCATCCTGGACCCCTCCCAACCTGACAAGGTCCTGAAAGTCAGCGATCAACTTTGTGTAAGATTCGAGAAGAGCTCTGTCAATGCCTCCAAGCTAACGCAGATGTCTTTGCGTGGTCCCACGATGACATGAAGGGGCTTAACCCAGAGGTTATGGTACACAGGTTAAACGCCGATCCCTGCGTCACTCCCGTAAGACAGAAGAAGAGAAGTTTCGCAGCAGAGATGAACTTGGCCGCCAAGTAAGAAGTTCAGAAACTCCTCCGAGCTGGCTTCATTCGAGAGTACATTACCCGAAATGGCTCTCCAATATAGTACTTAAAAAAAAAGCACAGCAGAAAATGGAGGATGTGTGTGGACGCTACCACAGGTCACGAAATGTTATGTTTCATGGACGCATACTCTGGCTATAATCAAGTCAGGATGGCTCTAGAAGATGAGGAGAATACCTCATTTGTCACAAACGAAGGCTACGTACTACTACAAGGCCATGCCCTTTGGTTTAAGAAACGCGGGTGCAACCTACCAAAGGGTGATGAATGCGTTATTCAAGAACCAGATAGGTCGAAATATGGAGGTCTATGTCGATGACATGTTAGTCAAAAGCCTTAAAGCCGCGAGCCATGTGTTCGACCTCAACGAAACTTTTGCCATACTCAGACAGAACGGCATGTCCCTTATAATGGTTCACAATCTTAGATGGAATTGGACACCCATCGGTAGGATTGTAGCACAAGTTTTAGTAGTTTATCTTGACTACAGAAAACGGTATAGTTTTAACTCGTTGTGCTAGTACACTTTGTGTGTATTGAATAGGACCAGTTTGGGTTAATTGTTTTTATACTGACTATATAAAACAAATTTAAAATCCCATGGTTATTATGATTACTTATGCTCTTAATCTTGAAATAATTAATAGGCATATATATGTAGTGTTTGTTGTTTTGACTCATTATGAGTGAGATTCATTTATGGATCAATAATCTTCGTGAATTGGATGACGACACTATATGTATGATGAATATTAATTATTGACGGAATCCACGTCCCGGTATAGGGATTGATGATAACCCCTTGAGAAGCTTATAAGTTTTGATCATGTCAAACCCTGCAGGTGGATTATGTTAATCCGACATGTCAAATAAGTTAAGTGGTAGGCTCAAGGATTAAGAAGTCATTTAAATATAATTGTTAGTAATTTAATTTAAATGACGGTTGTCTGTAATCTTAACGTGGGGAGAATAATAAGTATTTAATAATAAGGAGCTCGAAATATAATTTTGAGATAAGGATGGGAGTGCAATTATAATTCTTTAGTGGTGTGAATTATAATTTATGGAAGGAACTAATTCAGAGTGGAATTAGGATTCCAACTTTCCATAGGAAGCCCAAACACTTATTTCTCCTTAAGGTCCCTATCGTAGCCTTATATATACGCCGACCTAGTCTCTTCTCATGATAACAATAATTCTCATGAGTTAGGGTTTGTTCTATTAAGAGAGGAGAAAATCTTGGTGATACCGTAGCCCACACTCGGTGCAAGATTTGATGGCGGAAGGAATACGATAGAAGATCTTTAGGTTTTTCAGCACAGCAGTCGTAAATCAATCGTAACTTTTGATCCCACCGTTGAATCGGGCTGATTTTTGGATATGTCGTTCGGAACGCAAAGTTAGTATAATGGCGCGAAAAATCAGGACGATCAGAAGTCGTTTCGGTGGCGAAAACAATTAATTTTCGCAGCCCAGCGAGAATTAAAAAAATCTGACCAAATCGCAATTTGATGCTTTCAAACCCTAGTCTCCTCATATGGATCCTCTACATGATCCACAAAGGTGAAATCCCTTTATTCTTATAGGGTTTTAGCATAAATTTTTTTTTTTTGTTCAATCTATACGCAATATCAAACGATCCTGTATTTATGTCTCCATCACTTTAACCCAGCCAAATGTACTTTTGGAGTTAAAGGGGGAAAATTCTTGGGCTTCATGGTCACCCAAAGAGGGATTGAAGCCAACCCGTAGAAAATACGAGCACTCGTTGACATGAAGTTCCCGTCCAAGCCGAAAGAGGTCCAAAGCCTAGTAGGGAGAGTGGCCGCTCTCAATAGATTCATCTCTAGAGCGACTGACAAGTGCCACCCTTTTTCCAAAACATTGCGAAAGGCCTTCGAATGGATCGAAGAATGCGAGTTAGCTTTCCAGCAGCTCAAACAGTACCTTGGAGCACCCCCCCTCCTGAGCTCCCCAAGAAAGGGGAAAATTCTAAGCTTATATCTGGTTATATCACAAACGGTGGTCAGCTCAGCGCTGATGAGGGATGAAAAATGAGCTCAATTGCCAGTATAATACAAAAGCAGAGCTCTGCAAGCTGCCGAACTGAATTACCCCAGAGTGGAGAAATTGGCCTATGCTCTACTCATCACCTCTCGAAAACTAAGACCTTATTTTCATGCCCACGCCATAGACGTGCTCACTGACTAGCCGTTGCGAAGGATCCTCGACAGGCCGGAGCAATCAGGCCGGCTGGCTATACGGGCTGTAGAACTCGTGCAATTTGTGATTAACTACAATTCGCGGACCTCAATTAGGGGCCAGGCCGTTGCCGATTTCATAACCGAATTCACTTACGATGAAGATCAAATTGAAGAATCGCCAGAGCTAATACCACTTGCAGACCCGAGCACCTCAACCCCGGCCAATTTAATGAATTTGCTACTTGGAGTATCCATATGGGTCTTGCACGCCGATGGTGCCTCTAACCTGCAAGGATCTGGAGCTGGTGTGGTGCTAATAACTCCTGAGGCTAACGTCCTGGAGATACCGCTGAAATTCCTATTCAAAGCTTCTAATAATGAGGTTGAGTACGAGGCCATAATCTCAGGCTTGAGAATAGCCAGCGACCTGGGGGCAAGGCAAATGGTGGTCTACAACGATTCCGCGGTAGTGATTGGCCAATTACTCGGCTGCAATATGGCAAAAGAAGATCGCATGCCGGCATAAGTTAGCAAAGGCCAAAGAGGCGGCTCAGAAGTACTCCAACATAATCTTCGTCAAAGTCCCGGGAGCTCAAAATAACAAGGCAGACCGCCTGGCCAAGCTTGCTACGACTTCAGACCTACCAAGTGGGGTGCACATCGAATATCTGGAGAAGAAAGCCATAAATGAGCCCACACGGCTGGACGTGGCCCCAGTACAGATCTGTAAATGCTGGATTAATCCAATCTTGAATTACTTTATCGATGAGACTCTCCCTGAGGACAGAAAGATGGCCAAGAGAATAAAATATATGTCCAACCGATACGTGGTCATTGAAGCAACGCTGTACAAAAGGGGATACGCCATCCCTTTCCTGCTATGTTTACATCCACACCAAGCCCGAGTAGCTATGTTGGAAATCCATAAAGGCTTGTGCGAGGGACATCCGGGAGCTCGGTCACTAGCGCTCAAGGTCGGCAGGCAGGGCTACTTCTGGCCCACTATCTTGTAGGATGCTAAAGAGCTAGTAAGGAGATGTGACAAGTGCCAGCGATTCGCCAACATTCTGCAACTTCCCTCAGAGATCATGACTCCCGTCAGCAGTCCGTGGCCTTTCTCTCAATGGGGTATGGACATAGTGGGACCTTTTTCGCTGGGCAAAGGACAGACCAAATTCGCATTGGTAGCCATTGATTATTTCACTAAGTGGGCTGAGGCCGAAGCGCTAACAACCATTACCACCTTGAAGATCCAGAATTTCGTATGGAGGAACATCATCTGTCGTTTCGGGCTCTCCAAAGTATTGATCACTGATAACGGGAAGCAATTCGACTGCGATCACTTTAGGGACTTCTGCGAAGGATACAGAATCGAAAATCACTACAACTCTTATTCACCCCCAGGCCAATGGCCAGGTAAAAGTCACCAACCGAACGTTGCTGAACTCGTTGAAAAAAAGACTTGACGATGCAAAGGGAAACTGGTCTGAAGAGCTCCCCTCAGTACTATGGGCTTACAGAACCAAGATCAGAGGCCCAACAGGCGAAACCCCTTTCTCCCTAACCTATGGAACAGAGGCAGTTATCCCGGTGGAAATGGGGGTCCCGACTTACAGAATCAGCCGCTATGACCCAGCTCTCAATGAGAAGGACCTGATGGCCAACCTAGATCTTCTCGAGAAAAAGAGAGGACAAGCTCAGATCAAAGAAGAAGCCTATAAGAGAAGCATGGTGAAAAGTTACAACAAAAGGGTTAAGCGCTGAAGTTTGAATGTTAGCGACTTGGCGCTCCGAAAAGCCACATTGGCGACAAAAATTTTTGAGCATGGCAAACTCGCAGCCAAGTGGGAAGGCCCCTATGTGGTCACTAAAGTCTGCAGGCCATGCACTTATTACCTAAAGACTTCAGACGGCATGGAGCTCATGAGGCTGTGGAACATAGAACATCTTAAGAAATACTACCCTTAAGATATGACATCCTGTACTTTTGATTCGAAAGAATGTGAGCGAAATATTTTACTAATGTACTTCGTTATTTGTAATTCACACTGTTTACAAAAAATCCTCTCACAAAGAGGTCAGTTTAGTGGGTGTTCAGCTCGACCAGAAGCACACTCACACTCTGTTTACAAAAACTCTCTCACAAATAGGTCAGTTTAGTGAGTGTTCAGCTCAACCAGAAGCACACTTACACTCTGTTTACAACAATCCTCTCACAGAGATGTCAGTTTAGTTAGTGTTCAGCTCGACTAGAAGCACATTCACACTCTGTTTACAAAAAAAAACCCTCTCACGAAGAGGTCAGTTTAGTGAGTGTTTAGCTCGACCAGAAGCACACTCACACTCTGTTTACAAAAAACCTCTCACAAAAAGGTCAGTTTAGTAAGTGCTCAGCTCGACCAGAAGCACACTCACACTCTGTTTACAAAAAAACCCTCTCACAAAGAGGTCAGTTTAGTGAGTGTTCAGCTCGACCAGAAGCACACTCACACTCTGTTTATAAAAAACCCTCTCACAAAAGAGATCAGTTTAGTGAGTGTTCAGCTCGACCAGAAACACACTCACACTTTGTTTAAAAAAAAACCTCTCACAAAGAGGTCAATTGATGGAGGCGTGACACTTGTTTGGTTTTTGACTACGTAGTGGGGGCATTAATACACCTGTAGAGCTAATATATCTACAGAAGCTCACTCCGCTATGTCTCACACGTACAACGCAGACAAAAACAGAAACAAGAATAAAAACAAAACAGGTAACGATACTTTCCAACACCCAAAACTATCATTTCCATTCAATAATAAAAAGATTACACGGGCCCTAGATTTCTATACAAGGGAGTTATCAGAATTATGAAAGATTACATGGGTCCTAGATTCCTATACAAAAGAGCTGTTACAGCTACTGTTCATCACCATCGCCAGTCTCTGCTCTGGACCTCGTGGGGGAAGGGACACCAGTCTCCCACTTGGTGAGAATGTCAGGCTCCTCGGTCCGTATTAACTGCAGCACGACAAGGGCGTTAGTCCTCTTTTCTGCTATCTTAAGCCCCAGCTCGAGAGTCATCTCGACCTCTGAAGGAGCCTCTAACCCCTCGAGCTCCTCTGATCGCTGCAACGCCCACTCCTTACATTTGCAAAAACCAGTTACGAAAGAATCGAAAATCCTCAGTAATAGCTCCTCTGAGTTGCAGAAGTCCTCGACGGCTTGAGCTCTTAACTCAGGAAAGGATTCCTTCATCCCCTTTAACTCATCCTCCAGATTAGAGAGTCGAACTTGTGTGCTTCTAAGGGCCGCCTCAGTATATTTCCTCTTTTTACGCTCTGGCTCAGAGGACTGTTGAGCCAATTCAAGTGCAGACCCAGCGGCCTGGAGATCCCTTCTGGTGGTGATTAACTCTTTCTTGAAGCTGAAGGCCCCCTGCTTTGATACCTCACACTCTCGCCCTAACGCCTTGTACTCAGACTCTAAGCAGGATAACATGGCTTTGAAGTCATCCACTTTACTCTTCAGACCCTCTATTTCTGACAAGGCGTTAGTCAGCTGGTCCAGCATGACTTTTTTGTCATTCTCAGCCCTCTCTAAGTCGCTATTTGCAATATAGAGCTCATTTTGTGTTCTGGTGAGCTCTTCCTGAAGGACTGAGTTGGCCACTGCATTGGAACCCTCCTCATCCAAGTGCAGGGTCGAGAAGAATAGGTTCATGGCCTGCGAAGAAACAAAAAAAGAGGTCATGCTTAAGGATATCAGGAAAATTAACTCGGAATAAAAGAAACACGCACCTGACTCATGTGAAGGCTGAAGAAGCTGGCCAGCGAGCTCGTCCCTCTCTTCTTTGCCTGCTTTAGAACCTTTTGTGATAAAGGAGGCAGGGAGTAGCCCTGCACAAAAAACGCAGAACCACCCTGGACCTAGGATCGGGCGCTACCACATCAGCTCGCCCCTTAGAGGTCGACGTCGGGGCATCCTTGGCTCCCATGATCACTACATCCTCTTCAGTGGTCCCCAGCTTCTTGACAACTTCAAAGTTCTTGCGAGCAGGACTGGGGGATTTACCTCCCAAAGTCCCCCTCCTCTCCAAAGAAGTCCTTTCGGGGTTAAGAGGATGGAAGTCCTCCAAAGGGGCATTGATGAGCTCCACCTAAGTTTGCACATTTTTCGGTGGAGGACTAGCAGGTCTGACAGCATCCACTGAGAGTGGTATAAAAGCCTAAGGCTGCTTCGAGGTGTTTTCCTTAACTCTACCTAACCCCTTTGATCTCTTGAAGGGAGGCAAGCCCCTGGCCAGTGCGGTCCTCTTTTTTGTTGCCTTCTCGGTGTTCACTTTGAAGGCCAGGGCTGGGATATATATATATAAAAAAAAATAGCAAAGTCAGAAAATGCGAAAAGCAAGGGTTAGGAGCATAAGAAGAAAAAGAAGAGCGGTCGAAAACTTACGTTTCTTTGGCACCATAGGCACCTGTTGGAGAGGGGCTATGGTCAACACTATGTCTCCAGGAGAGACCGACTGAACTTCCCCTTCGGAGCTTTCTTGTGGAGGTCCAGCTTCGGGAACTCGGTCACTACCCCCTTTCTGAATAGCCTTAGTTGATTC
Source organism: Lonicera japonica (assembly GCA_021464415.1). Classification (NCBI taxonomy): domain Eukaryota; kingdom Viridiplantae; phylum Streptophyta; class Magnoliopsida; order Dipsacales; family Caprifoliaceae; genus Lonicera; species Lonicera japonica. The sequence goes on from CM038466.1 coordinate 27,223,717, forward strand.
GAGCCCGGGGTCGTTCCACTCTGACGGCAGAATTACATCCAAAGGAGGAAGGTCCTCCACAGTAAGGACGTGGGGCTCTGTGCTAGAAGGTCTGGGGCCCAAGCCGTACCTCCACAGCATCTTAGGAGCCACGATATCCACATAATGTTTAAAGAAGAAATCTTTGGCATCTTCTATCCAGGGCGTCTTCACTTGGACCGGTCTCTTCTTCTTTACTGAGATACAAGAAACAAAGAAAAATGTCAGGAGCCCTGGCGTTGAAGGCATAAACAAACCCGTTTAGCACTAAAGAAGAAACTTACTGATGGAATCGGGCTCTGAAACCCAGCGTTTGAAGTCGTGGATACTGGGACACCTTGAGTCATGTTCCCAATCTTCCCCTGAGACGAAGAAGAACCGTTTTTTCTAGTTGGGGATGCTATCAGGAAGGCCATGGATGATCTTCGAGGCCCCTAGCCTAGTGGGACAGTTGAAAACACCCTTATTCTTCTTACCACTGTCCTTTGGTTGAAACAAGGAGGTGAACTCCTCCATGGTGATGTTGTGGCTCCCAACAGAAACGACTCTAAATATCAACATCGATCCTATTAGGCAGGACCACATGTTTGGGCTAACTTGAGTAGGGGCAAGGTCCATCGTTACCAATAATTCCCTCACATGGTCATCCATGGGGAATCTCAGTCCATGCTCAAAGGTCGAAGGTATACGAAAACTGACTAGAGAGCTGAGATACTCTGAGTACTGGTCAATGGCCTTTAAGTCGTCAGGCACACAAGGAGGGAGACAGATGAGAACTGACTCTCCCTCACTATCCAAAATTTCAATGGACCTCACATTAGGAAGAAGGCGGGGTGCGTTTGCCTCAGGGAGGGGGGGCTGCTCTACATTGGAAGGGTTTCCCTGACCCTAGGCCTGACTAGTGAAATATTCCATTAGATCCGCTAAAGTATGTAGAGGATAATAAGGAGCAAAATGGGGAATCAACCTAATGAAGGTACCCAGAGAAACGCTCGAAAACCTCTTGAAGGAGTTCTCAGAGAAAGGTTTGTAAGCCAGGGTAAGGGGACGACGCAACAATAAATGGTGCTTTGGAGGCTCTAAGTCTCTAACGTACCTAGGGTTTAAGAGAAGAAGAAATGGAAAGTGAAATAAAAATCCTCTAAGGCATGAGAGCTTTTATAAGGCGTGTTGGATAAACGAAGTGTCTTGTCAAAGGCATTAACTATCTAATCGGGTACATACCGCCAACACAATCTCCAAGGAATATGGAGCGGTCGTATTAATTAAACATTGAAGTCGCCCCAGAAAGCTCGAACCAAGTCAGAGACCCTTGAAATTCGAGATATCCGATATGACTCAGGACGAAATTAATCCTAACTTCCCTCGAAAGTTCCCGTACATATCACTCGGTACACAGAGCTCGGGGGACCTCCCAAATAACCTGAAACGTTGATTCTTATCCTCCTCAACCAACCCCCTGAGTTGGATGACAAGGATAGGGGCAATTGATGGTGCGGATTACTTGTGCGGTCTTCCCCGCCAACCTTGGGCTGACACATGGCCGCCCACCAACCCTGCCGTCGAGCTCATTGCCGGATAGGGAGCTCGGAGAAGACTTACCATGACCTCGTGAGGGAAGTGGATTTCTTGCTTGAGGGCCGATTTCGAATTACGTATTGTAAACGCGAGCTACGAAGCCCTTTCGACGAGCTCAGAAATTCTCTCTCTCTCTCTCTCTTCATCGTCGTCCAACCACTCTGCCAGAGCGGGTGGCGGGGGCATGGGCGACTATTACCTGCTCTGCAGAGCATGCATAATTTCTCTTACCTTTATTAAATGCACACCCACTGCATTTAATGCACCGGAATTCATGGAGAAATAAGGTCAGAGTTGGTACTGATGCAGGCATGGCTCCAGGCTCACTCTGGACTCCCTGGCCGCGCGTTCTCCCCAGTGATATATATACCAGGGGCATTTACTCCCCTCAACAACCAAGAACAAAAAAAAGGAGAGACAGTTCACAACCGAACTCCTCATGTAGAAATTAGACTAGCATTAGCTCAGCTTCCTAATTCTACTGTAATATCAAGAAAGTGGAGTGATAAGAGAGACATTTGTAAGTTTGTATGCTTGTAAATCTATTATTAATACAAAGCAAACCGAGCTCTGAGCTCTATTCCACAGGGGAAGAGTAACTCGTATCTTCATACGAGGCCAACCTCCTCTATAAACTATTGACTCTCCTAAATTCAGCACTTTCCTCTTCATTACCCTAATCATTGGTCATCATCGAATTGACTGCGTGGCGCTAAAAGCAACTTTCTAGTTTTTAGCACCAACACTAGGTATTACGCACACTTGAGGCACATTTAAATAAAAAAAATGATAATTAATAATTGTATGTCATCATACAAAGAAAACGTGTGAATTTAATATAAAAATATATTTACAGTACCTACACGGGAATGCTGGTGAGATCTTATCACTCTACCTATAAAATAAAGCAGGAATGGTATTTTAAATAAAAAAACAAAGGGGCAATTAAGCATAAGGGCTCATTCTAATAATAAAATAATTATAAAGGATACTTAAAAATTAGCTGTGTAAATTAAAGACACTATACAAAAAAGACACTAATACCCATTTCTTATAACATCTCACGTCTCATTATAACACTAATAGCAACCAGAAGGTGCTAAATGCATTTAGCACCAACCAGAAGGTGCTAAACCACAACCAAAATGTGTTAAATACATTTAGCACCAACTAGAAAGTGCTAAACCACAACAAGAATGTGCTAAATGCATTTAGCACCAACTAGAAAGTGCTAAATCACAACTAGAAGGTGCTAAATGCATTACCACCAACTAGGAGGTGCTAAATGCATTTAACACCAACCAGAAGGTACTAAACAACAACCAGAAGGTGCTAAATGTATTTACCACCAACAAGGAGGTGCTAAACCACAACCAGAAAGTGCTAAATGCATTTAACACCAACCAGAATGTACTAAACCACAACCAGAAGGTGCTAAATGCATTTAACGTTTTTTAGTTAAGATTTAAGATATTTTATAAATTACTAGGTATTACCCACACTTGATGGCACAATTAAATAAAAAAAATGATAATTAATAATTCTATGTCATCATACAAAGAAAACGTGTGAATTTAATATAAAAATATATTTACAGTACCTACACGGGAACGCTGGTGAGATCTTATCACTCTACCTGTAAAATAAAGCAGGAATGGTATTTTAAATAGAAAAAGAAAGGGGCAATTAAGCATAAGAGCTCATTCTAATAATAAAATAATTATAAAGTATACTTAAAAATTAGACGTATTAATTAAGGACATGTACAAAAAAGACACTAATACCGCTTCATTATAACATCTCACGTCTCATTATGACACTAACAGCAACCAAAAGGTACTAAATGCATTTAGCACCAACCATAAGGTGCTAAACAACAACCAAAATGTGCTAAATACATTTAGCACCAACTAGAAGGTGTTAAACCACAACCAGAAAGTGCTAAATCACAACCAGAATGTGCTAAATGCATTTACCACAACCAAAATGTGCTAAATAGCACCTTCTGGTTGGTGGTAAACTTGAATTTCTTGAACTTTTTCCTCTTCTGCTTTTTAAATGGTTTGATAAAAGAATCATCAGAATATTTCTTGGAGGATTTAGAGGACTTCCGATACTTCTTTTTCTTGTAAGATTTTTTGTGTTAAGAACAATGTTTCGATGTCTCTTTGTGAGTAGTTTCCTTATTGGAAAACTTATGATTTCAAGGTTTTAAGTTATAAGCACTTCTTTTTTGATATAATGATAAAGCTTTCTCTATTATATGAGCTAATAATTTTCAGTGATATTTATACTTTGATTAGTATGAAAATTCTGAGGAATGTTTAGTATGCTCTACAGCTGCCACTATTCATACCACCAACCAAAAGGTGCTATTTAACACATTTTGGTTGTGGTAAATGCATTTAGCACCAACCAGAAGGTGCTAAATGTATTTACAACCAACCAGAAAGTGCTAAACTACAACCAGAAGGTGCTAAATACATTTAACACCAACCAGAATGTACTAAATCACAACCAGAAAGTGCTAAATGCATTTAGCATCTTAACTAGAAAGTGCTAAATGCATTTAGCACCACCTGGACAAGGTACTAAATGCATTTAGCACTACAACCAGAAGGTGCTAAATGTGGTCCAGGTGGTTCTAAATACATTTAGCACCACTTGGACAACAACAGAAGGTAGCACTACTTGGACAACAATCAGAAGGTGCTAAAATAATTTTAGCACCATTACAAAATATAAAATAACAAAATTAATGAGATAAATATCCAGTCTATATATATATATATGTGTGTGTGTGTATATATATGGATTGATGTAGGGTTCGTTAAAAAAAAAAGAATGATCAGATTTTTTTTTTCAAAATCCCGATGGGCTGTCGAAATTGGTCTATTTCTATAGTAAAACGAGCTCTTATCGTCTTGATTTTCACGAAAATTTCATAACTTTTAGCTAAATCCAACGGTTTAATCAAAAGTTATATCTATTTTATAATTGCCCCTGGAGAAAAAAGAAGAAGAAGATAATGAGAACGGCGCTCCTCCAAGCGATACAATTAGAGAATTAAGTAGTGGTGGTGGTGGTGGTGGAGGAAGTGAGGTCGTTGGTGAGACAGATGGAAGTATTTGATGGTTGAATGGAATTTAAAGAGGGAGAGATGGGGTATTGGAAGTTTAAGTGGGGGAGGAGGGGCTAAGAGATGTTTATATTATGGGTATTTTTGTCCATCAACATTTATCATTTTTCTTAAAATAAATTAATATTATGAAAGATATCCTTATTGTAAAACCAAATTATGAAATTAGTACTAGTTCTCTTTATTAAACATGAGTTCGTCCTTAGTGTTATAAAACATTACGGAGCGAGACCTTATAACCCATTATTTAAAAAAAAAGTGTGTATTTGTTTTATAATAAAAATATAAAATGTTATTATGTTAAATATAATAATAATGGCACAAGGAGTTTTTAATTATAGTTATAAATTTTAGGCTGTGTTTGACTTACATAGTAAGAGTGTAGTATATGTTTAGTGTTTATTTTATTGAATACTAGGGTATATCCGTGCCATCCGGCACGATAAATTAAATAAGAATTGATAATAAGATAAAAAGGAGTAACGTGTGATAAATCTAAATCGACAAACTTAGGTTCAATATATCTTCATGCTATAATAACTAAAAGTAGACTAGATTGGAGCGAGTTGTTTTTAATTTTTAAATAATCTTTTAATCATATTTTTTGATCTTATTTTGATTTTGGCAAAATAAGTTTTTAATAAATTAAACTCAAGGCCATATGTGAAAATAATTCAATCACCTCTGTTGCTGTGATTTGAAAATAGTTCAAAAATTTGACTGATATATTGTAAACACTCCTAAAAACGATTTACTAAGATGGTCAATAATGTACAAACATATAAAATACGTCCTTAAATGTTATTCAATAATTTTTATTATTTTTTTTACATAATTCTATAGTTATGATGGATCTCGTTTAATTGATCTTGATTGGTAGATTTTAAATATTAAATTTTGAATTTTTTATTTTAAGTTATGACATTTTAATGTAGAAAAACTGATTGATATGTGAAACTTTATTGTGTGTATATTACTGGTGTTAAATTTTACTCAATAATTTTTCTTAATTTTTTTTAGATAATTTTATAGTTATGATGAATCTTGTTTACTTCATAATTCCGTAGTCATGATAGATCTTGTTTAATTGATCTTGATTAGTAGATTTAAATATTATTTTTTTATGAAATTTCTTGATTAGTAGAGTTTAAATATTAAATTTTGAATTATTTTTATTTTAAGTTATGGCATTTTTAATATAAAAATATTTATTGGTGTGTGAGAGTTTACTTTTGTGTATATTATTAGTGTTAAATGTTACTTGATAATTTTTTTTTTTACATAATTCTATAGTTATGATGGATCTTGTTTAATTGATCTTAATTAGTAGATTTTAAATATTAAATTTTTATTAAATTTTTTATTGGTATGTGAGAATTTATTGTGTGTATATTATTGATGTGAGTGTTTTAACTTTGATGTGACATCTTGATGTGTGTATAAAACTCATCGAAGGGTGTAGAGTTAATGTACACCATAACATGTATATTTTTAACCATTAGGTTTTTATATTTTTTGAAAATAAATTTGATCAAACTTGGTGTTTTATAATATAGATAAAAGAAAATTATTTATTCAACTAATTTTTTTTTATTCTATCAAAAATAAAATTAATTAATTATTATTTTATCCTGTGGGATGGAAGTAAAAGTCCGGCGTAGAAGATACCATCCACGATAAGCACGTGGTTTGGACTGTCGCGAGTGTCAAATGATTTGGAGAAGAAGGGTCCTACCAAAAGGAAAAAGGACAAAAAGATACGGGACAATGATATAATAAAATGGGTAATCTTGTCGAGCAGATCTGATCTCTTTCCATCTTTTGCCTTATCTTCTCAGTTCTTGGTCTTATATTACAGTGAGAGAATACAAAGATCAAAACAACAAACAGTGAGTGTGAATTAGTCGTGATCGATGCCAAGATCAGCAGAGAAAGAACACCCAATTAAGGCCTTTGGATGGGCCACCCGCAACTATTCTGGTGGTCTCTCCCCTTTCAAATTCTCGAGAAGGTTCTTAATTAATTTCTTTACTTTATGTATGATGATGATGATGATCAGAGTATCAAATCTGTTATTTTTGTAATTTGTTGTTCAAATGTTAGTTAAATTGTTTTTGAATTTGTTGTTGATGAATTGATGATTTTGGTGTTGTAGAGCTACGGGTGAGAAGGATGTGAGGATCAAGGTGTTGTATTGTGGATTCTGTGTTTGGGACGTTCAAGTCATGAGTGGCGGACCATTTCCTATGGTTCCTGGGTATTCTTCTTTCTCTCTCCCTATATAATTAAGATCCTTGTCCTAGATGGTAAAAATGGTAAAACCTAGGTTGCTCTATTTGATAACAAGATGGAAAATTATAGGAAGAACAATGGATTAGTGTAACAAGTTGAAAAATCAGTCGTGTGGTAAGATATTTTCTATTTTATGGTCATTTTTATGACCCTTCTTGTCTTTTTATGGAAATTTTTTCTTCTTTCCCGACTAAAGAAATTTTTTTCTAGGTGAACATCTCATGATATCTCTTAACTTATTTTTCAACTTTTCAAATGAACCAAGTGTTTAGTTTTTCATTTTTCATCTTGTTATCAAACGAGGCTTAAAGCAGAATATATGCAAATGCGCACTCTTCCCTTACAAGCTGGCTTTCAGGGTAAGTTCTACCCATGAGCATGACAAATAGTACCATAGTAGGCACCCACCATGTCGGGTATCGGAACGGATGTAGTTCAGCTAATTATAGAGTGTCAGGTATGGGACTGGACATAGTTGGCTGGATGGACCGTCTACACGGAAGTCTAGTACTGCATTTCAAATAGAGGGGAATTTTGAAAAAGTGCTCAGTCATCCACTTATCATTTTCAAAGTTTGAGATCCTTCTTCACTAATTGTGCAATTGATGACTTGAAAACTCACCTTTTTATTACTACTGATTGATTTGTGCATCTGCACTAATCCATACAGGCATGAGATTGTGGGCGAAGTAACAGAAGTGGGCAAAAGAGTTACAAAATTCAAAGTTGGGGACAAAGTCGGTGTCGGATGTTTAGTCGGATCCTGTAGATCATGCGAGAACTGCAATAACGACCTTGAAAGCTATTGTCCCGATGTGAGACTCATTATTGGCGGTCAATACTTTGATGGAACTTCCACACATGGTGGCTTCGGTGACTCAATGGTTGCTGACGAGCATTTTGTTATTCGCTGGCCGGAGAATTTGCCGCTCGATTCTGGTGCTCCTCTCTTATGTGGTGGGATCACGGCTTACAGCCCCATGAAATATTATGGACTCGACAAGCCTGGCATGCATTTGGGTGTGGTCGGTCTAGGTGGGTTGGGTCATATAGCCGTGAAATTGGCGAAGGCATTTGGAGCTAAGGTGACAGTGATTAGTACGTCCCCTAACAAGAAGGACGAAGCCATTAAGAATCTTGGTGCTGATTCGTTCTTGCTTAGCCGTGACCAGGAGCAGCTGCAGGTACTAGGCTTTTCTTTTACAATTGGGTGACATAATTTAGGGACACGTTTTAAAGACACAATGATGTGTCATTTATGCACTGGTCAGCATTAAATTTTGTGTAAGATCTACTTGTGATAGACTATGACAAATTTAAAAACTAGAGGGGAAGAATACGGGGATAAAATAGTATAGATGTTATATACATGTTTATTTTGCAATAAATTAGATTGAATACAACTATAGAAAGACAAAAGTAATATGAAATCATACATTGCCTTTTATATATGTGCTTCAATAACCCTACTTTGAATATAAATTTTGCATTTGAAACTTGAAACAATTTACACTTGTATCCCTTCTTTCTTCAAAAAAAATAAAATGATAAATAGCCCCAACTTTGGGTCTAAGGTAACGCAAAATTTATCCTCAACTGTCCGAAATTAAGAGTCTTTGTTTGACTTTCACATATTTCAGGAAAATACTTAATGTAACCAGTATTGAAGATCAAAACTAATATACTGTGAAGCACGGGTACTTCATTTTTTTCTGGGTACCCGTTTGGACACGGCTCGGGTACGGGTACGGGTGGGACACGGCTGGGACACGCCACGTGGCGTGTCCAATAAAAATAATATTAAATTTTGTTGGACACGGCTAAAACGGGTGTGGGTACGGTACGGCTGGGATGAAAATATAAAATTTAAGGGATCAATTTACAATATGCAATGAACTTTGTGGGTTTTGTTTAATTAATTTTATAAATAGTATATTAAGTTATTAAGAGATGAGATGTCCCAAATATCAATGGACAAAAAATTAGGTCACGCTCAAACCTATTCTCACATCTCTCCTCTCTTCTCAACGGCCCTCTCTCATCTCAACGGCCTTATCATCGTCGTCAAGTTCTCGCCGTCCAGTCCTTCTCACTCACGACCTAGACTCGTCGTCGACCTTCTCTCTTCTACTCTTCTCACTCACGGCGGTTCAACTTTGCTTCGTCAGTCTTCTACTCTTCTCACTTGTGGCCTGGGCTCGTCGTGGACCTTCTATTTGATGCAATCCTTTCTCTTGTGGATATGACTTGTTTATTTTAAGTGATGTTAAATTTTATTTGTTTGTAGTGTTCTTTGGATATGAGTTTACATAATGCATATTATTATATAAATATATTTATTTATTTATTAAACGTGTCCCTTGCCGTACCCATGTCCAAGTTTTTTAAGATTTGCCGTACCTGTACCTCGTACCCGTACCGGGTACGACACCCGTACCCGTGTCTGTGCTTCATAGCTAATATAACTATCTTGAGATTTGGTACAATACTTTTAGAAATGTGACACTTGATGTGAGACATCCCATAAAGAAAAGTAAAGACGCTATATTCCTATTGAAGGAGTGTCATCTATAATTGGAGTATCATTTATAATTCTCATCTTGCACTGTTAAATATTGAGTAGGCTGCAGCGGGTACAATGGATGGCATTATTGATACTGTGGTTGCTGATCATCCTATTGCACCGTTGATTAACATGCTGAAGACTCAGGGAAAGCTTGTTGTACTTGGTGGCGCATCGAAGCCAGTTGAGCTGCAAGTTTTTCCTTTGATTATGGGTGAGCTCGCCACGTTACTTGTGTTTTTACATTTTTCTATACTAGCAATTAATAGATCTGGGTGGTTCAAGGAGGGGGAGGGGGGGCGCAGGGCAAGGCTCGAACTTGGGTGCCTTGTATGAATACTCAAACTTTCAACCACTTGAGTTTTGAGCTTAAGCCAGTTCTTTACTTGATTGTTTACTCAAGCTAGCATTCAATTGTTGCACAATTTAGATTGCTGAGTAATCCCAATATAGTATGGGGGAACCACAATCACCTGAGTCGTTCCTTGGAGAAATATTTTATATATATGAGTTCGGATTTGTTGACCTCCTCTTGAGGGCCAACATGACCCTACTCTTTTATTGCTCACTGCATTAAAATAATAAATAAATAACAATAAGAGTGGAGGGTGATGATCACCTTCACTTGAGAAGGGTCCACAAATTTGGACTCGCAAGTCCTACTCCAGACCAATCCATGTTGCCATCATTCATTGGTCGGGCTATGGTGTTGTGGAGATCAGGCTCATGGTGGGTCCCACACTCCAACCAATCCGTGGTTGCCACATTTTATGTCAATAGACGTGTGCCCCTATATATGAGTATACATGTTAAACACCACACAGCCCAATAAAATGCAAGTCTTCACCAATTTTTACAAGAACTCGATATGACACAGCACAAAATCTCACCTTTTGAAGGCCTATTCTTCTCTTCAATTTGCCATTCATGCTTTCCAAACAAGGAACTATTGCTAAAATGGATTAATATGACACTGAGGGGTAGCTAGAGTAGTTAATCACTTGCACCAATATGGGCCAGGTTCCCGGTTTGAGGCCCCCCTCCCCTTCAACTCAAACAATTGGTGTTTCTACAGATGTATTGCTTGTATCAGGCCAAAAAAAGGGGGACTAATATGGCATACTATGGCAGGGAGGAGGGTTGTGGGTGGGAGCGCCGGCGGTGGACTAAAAGAGACGCAAGAGATGATTGATTTTGCAGCAAAGCACAACGTAACAGCTGATGTTGAAGTTATCCCTATAGACTATGTGAACACCGCGGTGAAGCGCATTACAAAAGGCGACGTCAAATACCGATTCGTCATTGATATAGCAAATACATTGAAGGCTCCTTAGTTTAAGGCTTAGTCTAATATATTATGGGGGCTACTATTGACACACACCATTTAACTCTCTAATACTCCATATCTCTCTAACACTCCATAGGTACACTCTCACTCTTCCTAACACTCCACCACTCCATATTTAATTTTAGGATTAATTAACATTCATCTAAAAAACACTCCACTTTTTCTCTCTACCACTCCACTCTCTCTCATCTTCAATCTTCTTCTTCCACAAATCAACACATTGCCATCAAGGATTTTTCAGAAATTCCGGTTGGAATTAAGCATTCAACTCTCTCTATAATTCAAAAAAACAAATAACACCACTCACCCCACAATTCTCATCTTCATTTAACTATTTCTTTAACAATCTAATCGTTCCACTCTTTTTTTTTTTGAACTTTTTTGTTATTAGCTAAAAAAAGTTCCACTCGTGAACACACCGTATAAAAAAAAATTCTGCCATGGATGAAGGTTTACTCGGTTCCTAGGAACCGAGTGTTGTTCATCATACTCGGCCGAAAGGAACCGAGTAAAGCACAAGTTACTCGGTTCTGAGGAATCGAGTGGAATTGGAAAAATAACCCAAAGCTTAACTCGATTCCTTAGGACCGAGTAAGCTGTACTTTACTCGGTTCCTTAGGACCGAGTAAGCTGTACAACAGTCGGTTCCTAAGAACCGAGTAAACATTCTTCGTGTTTTGTTTCTGTTTTTTTTTTTCGTTTGTTTGTATCTAATGATTTATAAATGAAAGGAAATGTAAAGCATTAACCAAAATATAAGTATCCTACTTCTTTTGGAGATGGATGATGATTTGGATGGTGGTGGTACTAACAATGATGGAGGTGGTGGCGGCAATGGTGGTGGTGGTGGTGATGATGATGAAGAAGAGGCGGCAGAAATGATGGTGGAGGTGGTGGTGGTGGTGATGAAGAAGAAGAAGAAGAAGAAGAAGTTGTTTAAAAGAGTGTTTAGTGGTTTAATAATTAATTAAAAATAAAAAAAGTGGTGTGTGTCAATAAACTAATCAACATTTTTTTAAGGGAGTGTTACAGAGTAAATAGGTGTGTGTCAATAGCAGCACCCTATATTATTAGCTGCTGAATAAAATCGTGTTTGCTTACTGAGAATGTGGATGTTGTTTGATGGAGATGGTATTGGGAGCTTGGGAAATGGTATAACTAAAGGTGAAATGGCTTTTGCTGAGGAAATACTCCAATAAGCTGTACTATTATTATACTTTTAAGCAACTAAAACTATATCTGCTTTGATAATAGTACTATCTAATTTAACTGAACCGTGAATAAGAAACTATTGAGATTGTGTTTGGTTAGTTGAAAATTCGATGCAATAAAAACTATTTTTGTTAGGCTTTTTAGGCTTCTTCTATGGAAAAATTTTCTTTGGGTAATGGTAAAGAAATTTTTTACACAAAACATAAATAATGATGAAAGACATATATTTACAAAATTGAGTATAAGATGGAGAGTATTTCATCACATGTTTCAACTTATTTTTTATCTTTTCATCTAAATTAATTATTTTTTTATTATTTTTCATGTTATTATCAAACAGAGCCTTAGGCTCTGTTCGATTGCAAAGATGGAAAAGGAAAATAAATTTAGTTAGTTTGTGTGAAAAGATAGAAAATAAGGTGAGAGATGTTATTCATTTTATGACTATATATCTTCCATCTTTCAATATATTTGGTGGAAAATTTTTACTCACCACCTAGCAAAGAAAATTTCTTCATGGAAAAACTTAAAAATCAAAATGATACCACCTCTATCACTCAACTTATTTTTCATCTTTTTACCAAAATTAACTCAATTTTTTTTTTCCACTTTGCAATCAAACAGAGCCTTAATGTAATAAGTTTTCCATGCAAATAAAATTTTGTTTTTATGTTCGATTAATTTATGTCAACACAAGAATCTCTTTATTACGAAACCAAAGAGTTGATAACTTCATTCCTTTAAGATAGGACCCAACAAGAAGTTGCAAGCTTTAATTATTTGAGCAATGGATAAGATTCATTAACAAGAAGGATAATACACGTCAGCGAGGCTGCGATATCATTTGGAGACGGAAACATCAATTTCAATACCCTCAAGGTCAAATAGGATGGAGACGTGATATGAGACAGCATGTTAATATTTTTAGAAAATAATTATAAATGATATTTATGGATTTCCCTTTAGAATAAAGAATCATTTTTTAAGAAACTTAATTTAAAGGATAATTATTATAATAAAGGATAATTTTTTTAATTAAAGATAAAATATTTATTATTTTAATTAATTAAATTGAATTATAATACTACTCTTTTTAAAAATAAATATACTACTAAAGTGTTGAGTTTTGTTTGATCCGCACCTACTAATGAGAGGGTATGATTTTCAATTCTGTCGTAGACCAGTTTAAAAATTTTTAAGCCTCGTTTGGTTCACGGATTTTAGTATTCGGGAAAAGAAAGTCGTTTCTTTCTTTTGTTTGGTAAGCAAAAATTCCGGAAACACTTTCCCGAGAGAGGAAAAAGTTGGGGGTAAAACTATTCCTCTCAAAACACATGAGATTGATTTTCCCATGTGATTTTCAAGCATTTATTACAAAAATTTTGGACAATAATACCCTTAGCTAAATACTTTTCATGCTTTACCAAACACAAAAAAAGAAATTTGACATGAAATTTAGTTTCCTACATCCATGAGAAAGATAAGGAAATTGATTTCTCTTCCGTGAATCAAACGAGACCTAATTAGTACTGACCATAGTCAATCTAGAGATATACATATTTTTGTACAGAAATTACAATATTTAATATTATTTTGCATATATTATATATATTTTTGGATGCTTATTCTAATATTGTGTTTAAAGTATTGGGCTCTTTGCATAACCTATAAGAACTTTTATTGCATCCAGGACTCATCTGCACTGTGCACGTCTTCAAGGCTAAACATGGTGCCAACAAGTCATATTTGAGTTGTACTACATATTCGAGTACTCTAAAATGATAAAAATCATTTTCAAAATAAAATTAAGTAATCTTAATTATTAATTTTAAATTGAATAATTTAAATTCAAAGGAGCATGTATTCAATTCAAATTTTAAAAGATTTTTATTAACTTTTTAAAATTCATGGATTCTTCTAAATCAATAGATTATTTTAAATCTATATAGAATCTAAAATATTTTAATAAACCCATGCAGACTCTAACAAATTTTAAAGAACTAACTATTTAGTATTTCTATAAATTTTAATAAATTTATTGATTCTTCTAATTATAATAAAAATTTCAAAGGATAAATAATAAAAGAATTTTGATTACGACTTTAAAGTAATAAGCAAATTATAAATCTACTACAAATGGTCCAGATCGAGTCTAAAAACTCAACGGATTGATTTTTTTTGCCCTTTCTATTATATTTCCATTTTCTCTCTAAAAAAATTCATAAAAGGGGAAAAACAAATCAAAGAGGCGACACTCTATAATTTCGGAAGGACTAATTGAATAATTAAAATTTTGAAAGTAACAGTATCTAAAAAAAAGGCTTTAGATAGAGTAAATGAAGTAGAATGATTTAAATAGATTATATAGACGAAAAAAGAAATAATACATAGGGGTTGGGAAAAGAAGATGTTTTATAAATAGAGAGAATGTAGTAGTATAGTTTAATAGATTTTAGAGACAAAAAAAATAATACCTAGTATTTAGGAGAAATAAATCTTCCACTTGAACAGAAGAGTTGTCAGTGGATTTGTTATTTATAAAAATACTCTTAAATCCACCAAAATCTATGAATTTATAAAAAAATTTCAAAATTTATTGAGTTTTGAATATCATATTATTTAAAAAAACTATTAATCTTAATTGAATACTATAAGATTTTAAAAGACTTTTAAAAGCATAACTAAATAATCATGGATTTTCAAAATCCAAAAAAATCATATAAAATATAAATTGAATACACTCCCTAAGTCTCATTAAAAGAATTATTTCTTTGGCCAATATTCTATCAAATAAATTTTAATCGGGTCCGTTTTCTCCCACCTCACTAAGAATAAAATATTGTAGTTCTCCCCCAACCCCTACTTCTGTAGAGGCTTGTAGCAAAAACAATAACTCGTGCCATATTTGAGTAAAACAAAGAATTATTGTTTATTTTAAAAATTAGAAATGTTCGGTAGCTTACGTTATATTAATTTAACTCACTTTTATTATGCAATTAACAATTTAAAATTAATTTAAGCGGTGCGTATTTGGAGAACACATGAGAATTATTGGAGCAGTGTGGTTTTAAGTATTTAAATGCCATATATTAAAAGAATTTTTTTTGAAAATAAGATCTAAATTCTCTTTATTTAAATAAAAATTATAAATTCTACATGAATATAAAATATTGACATATCAATATGTCAGTCACTCATTAGTTAGAATGAAATGTGATATAATTCTTTTAAGGACTTTGCTAAGGTGAAAGTCACTGTAAGTTTTTTAAAATTACAGTTAATTCATCACCACAAGTTTGAAATAGTTGATCACATTTACTCAAACTCTATCTTTGGTTTAAAAAAAAATACCACAATTAAAATTTTAATTACAAGATTAGGACTCTATTTTGTTTTTCGTACAAATTCACCCGTTTACATATCAATATTAAAATTGAACTTCTCCATAAGCAATTAGGAATAGGTAATGCTCACGTACTCTTCCTCCTCCTTCTCTTCTTCTTCTATATATATATATTAGGTATTGCCCGTGCCGTCCGGCACAGTGAAATAAAAAAATATATTAAAGAGATCCTATGTTCGAATTGTACATGCCAACTTTACTAAATTCACATAATAAACTATCATATATAAGAATGACATTAGGTGGGACTTACGGGTTTTTTTTGCCAAATCTTGAATCGTTAAAACCCATATATATTTAACATTCATTTTGAACCCAAATTTGATGAGTGCACTCACGGGATGATTTTTTTTGGATTTTTAGTCTCAAATTTTAGATTAAAGCTTTTTTTTCAGCTGTTTTTTTTAAGTTTTTTTTTTTTTTTTTTAGATTCCAAATTTGATAAGTTTTCAAATTTCAAGTTTTTATTTACACTATTCAGTGCAATGCACTTACGGTTTGATTCTTTCAGATTAACATTAAACCTAAAGATTAAAACTCATATATATTTAACATTAATTTTGAACACAAATTTAATACAATGCGCTTACGGTTGGATTTTTTCAAATTTCTACATCTATCTTAGGCTTTTTTTTCATCTGTTTTTTTTTTGAACCCAAATTTGATAAGTTTTCAATTAGTCTGAAATTTTAGATTTCAAATTTTTATTTACACTATTCACTGCAATGCACTTACGGTTTGATTCTTTCAAATTAAAATTAAACCCAAAGATTAAAACTCATATATATTTAACATTAATTTTGAACACAAATCTATATTACAATGCCCTTATACTTTGATTCTTTCAAATTTCTACATCTATCTTGGGCTTTTTTTTCAGTTTTTTTTTTTGAACCCAAATTTGATAAGTTTTCATTTAGTCTCAAATTCTAGATTTCAAGTTTTTGCTTACATTATTCATTGCAATGCACTTACGGTTTGATTCTCTTAAATTAACATTAAACCCAAAGATTAAAACTAATATATATTCAACATTAATTTTGAACAAAAAAATTTCTACATCTATCTTGGGCTTTTTTCAAGTTTTTCAAACAAAAAAATTTGGTAAGTGCACCCACGGGTGTATTTTTTCTGTTTTTTTTTTTTTTGATAAGTGTCTCAAATTTCAGATTTCAAGTTTTTATTTATCATTAAAGCCAAAGATGAAAACCCATATATTTTTAACATTAATTTTAAAACCCAAATTTTGACACATTGCATGTATGAATTACACTGAAGTTTAATGCAACGTTTTTTTTTGGCCTAACTGCAACTTTTAAATTTTTAATGCAATGTACAGTGCATTTTGAACCCAATTTTGACACCCTTAATTTTTATTTTTTTTCATTTTGAACCCAAGTTTTAAAACCCAAATTTTGACACACTGCATCTTGTTTTTTTTTTTTCATTTTGAACCCAAAGTCCCCGAAACTATATTATATTAGAATAAGAAATTAAAACATACATACATACATACATGAAGAAAGGAACAAAACTCACATACATACATACATGAAGAGAGGAACAAAACTCACATATATACATGAAAAAAAAATACATGGAATGACATACATACATGAAGAGAGAAGCACAAATTCAAACACAATAAAAATAGAAACCAAGGAGCACCTCTTTTGGTTCCGGAGATAGAGGCAACGGAAGTCGGAAGTTTACACAGAAGAGGTGGTGGTGTAGGTGTAAACATTAGCGATTGTTTAACCATGAAGGTTTAAGAGAGGAAATAAGTAGAGAGAATGAAAAATTTGAGAGGGATGGATGAGAGAGACATAGAGAAAATACTATTGTCTATTTTTAGTAAATCTTGAGAGAGAGGGAAAGAGTGTAAAATGTTTGAAATTTCAAAATTCAAAATTTGAGTGTGTAAAATGTTTGAAATTTGAAATTTCTTTTCTATAATTATATTAAGGTGTAGAGAGAGAAATGTGATTTGGTTTCTTGATTTGATATTGTTGACCTAAAGATCTTAATCTTATTTTGATCATAACAATAAATCAATCATGTGTAATTTAACATGTTCTTGATTTAAGATTATAACTTTCTTATTTAAAAAATCAAGAGAAGTTTGACAAGGATCATTCAATCAATATACGATCAAGTCAAAAGCATTGGACTAGCAAGAGATCATTCTTGTCACACACATGCTAGCAATGCATTTCATGAAGCACAAAAGATCAAGGATCATATGCCAAAGTTTCAAGGAAAAAGCTTCAAGTGAAGAATCAATTTGAAGAAACAAATCGAAGCATTCAAAGACTCACCTATTCGGAAATTGAGTGTTTGCTTAAGATTAATGTAAAGTTTCTTAATTGATTGATTATATATCTCATACATATTGAAATATCATTCTTAGATTAATCAAAATCAGTTTGAATCAAAAATCATTTCAAAACATCATTCTTGCAAAAAACGGTTTTGAAATAAATTCATACTAAATTCAAATTATCATATTTGGAGTTTTCCATAAAATAGGTGTCTTAAGAACTTATTTTTAAGGTCCCCAAAGTATTATAATTAATTTCGAAGCTTAAATGCAAAAGTGCAAAAATTGGAATTTTTAGTCTTTTGGCTTATTGGACAGTTAGGTCCATCAGTCGACTAAGGAGCTTTGATTAGTCGACTAAGGCCCACTCAGTCGACTAAGGAGCTTTGCTCAGTGGACTGATGACCTAGAATATAGCAGTTGAATTTCTGATTTTTTACCATTTTTGGTACCAAACTTTTACCAAATCTCACAAACGGCTTTATCACTTTTTGGACTATTTATACACTATCTAAAACACATTTTGAACACTTTGAATCATTCATATACTTCATACTTCATCTATCTTCAATATCTAAAGATTTAAGAAATTGTTTTTGATCAATCATTATCATTTGAGCTATATCATCTTGATCAAATAGGATAACTCTAGTGTGAGCTTCAAATTGTATTCTATACACACTTGAGAGGGTTATTGTAAATTGGTGTGAATCACCAAATAATTAGAATTCATTTGTGAAAGGTAAATCTCATAGGAAAAACAAAAAGGTAAATTCTTGTTTTGAATTTGTGAAAGGTAAATTTTACAATGTTAGCAAGAGGGTATCTTGTGAGAGTGTTGTGGTATAGTAACACTTGTAGAGTAGAGTGTGTGAAAAGAATACACTTGTAGTGGTTTGATCTTCATCCGTAAGGAAATTAGAATTAGTGAAAATTCTCGGGGAACTAACTGAGCGCGGATTATGGTTTGTTAAACTAAAACCGTGAGGACAAAAAGTCTTAAACTTCAAATCGGTTCAATCTTTCTTACTCAATCTCTTTATTATTGATTGTTTTGCTATTACTTAATTGATTGCTCTTGGGATTGTTTGCTTAATTGTTTATGTGCTTGCATTCCTTGTTATTTTGGTTTAGTAAATTTGTTTTACTTAAACATTGTTAGAAAGGTTTTTAATTCCGCGTCAAAGTTTTTAAACCCTATTCACCTCCTTCTAGGGTTGAAATCCGACCAACAATTGGTATCAGAGGTTGTACTCTTGTTTTTGATTTCACAATCTAAAAGTCCTCGATCATGTCCTATTATTAAGGAATCGGCCTTTCTGAAGGTGCTTCTATTTTTAGGCCACCATTGTTTAATTTGATGGCAAAAACTATAGCTATTGAAAAAATCGCATGTGTACATTTTTACAAGCAAATGACTTTGAACAATGGAATGTTACACTTGTTGGACCTTATGAGATTACAAAAATCGACGAAAGGGGAAATGTTATTCCCAAGCCTATATCCGAATACAATGAGCATGATATTAGAAAAATTCAATTCAATGCTAAAGCTTTAAATTCATTACATTGTGCTTTGTCTATGGATGAATACAACAAAATCTCTAGTTACAAAACCGCAAAAGAGATATGGGACAAGTTTGAGGTTGCCAATGAGGGAACTTCCCAAGTCAAGGAGGACAACATTAATACACTTGTCCATGATTATGAATTGTTTAAGATGGAGCCTAACGAATCACTTACTTCCATGTATAGTAGATTTTCTATTCTCACTAACGCTTTGGACCTTCTTGGCAAGGTTTACTCTAATGAAGAGAAGATTAGAAAAGTACTTAGGATTCTTCCTAAGAAATGGAGACCCAAGGTGACGGCTATACAAGAAGCCAAAAATCTCAAGACCTTGAGTATGGATGAGCTCTTGGGTACATTAAAAACCCATGAGAAGGAGTTGCAAAGAGAAGAAGGATGATAGAAAGCAAATTCATTGACAATATTTGCTTTAAAGCCAAATGAAGGGAAAGGAACAAAAGGAGATGGAGACATGGCACTTCTCTCTAGGAAATTTGAGAAATTCCTAGCAAAGAAGAAGTACTCTCAAGGAAAGATCGACAACAATCCCTCGTCCTCAAAGAACCTCCATGATAGATCAACTATCCCAAAAGTTGACAATGAGAAAAGGAAGTGCTTCCATTGTAAAAAATTGGGACATTACAAGTCAAATTGTCTGGTTAAAAAAGAGGATAAAAGAGAGAAGAAAACAAAGAGGGAAGAGCTATACAAAAGATTAAAGCACGCTCTCAAAGAAATTTCAAGCGAATCAAAAGAAGACGAATCCGATATCGAGTCAAGTGATGAAGAAACGGCTGACCTTTGCCTTATGGCAAAAAATGGAAGGGCATACAAATCGTTGCCTCATCGATGAAGCATTCTTAGAGCTCCCATTTTCTCTCCGTGGCCTTGGCCCTTTTTGATGTTGCTATAGGGGAGAAAATGTGTGTTGGTGGCAATCAATGTTGGTAAGATCATTAATTGCTTTATGTCTTTAATACTGATAATTGTTTTTTTTGAAAACCTTATTTGAGATCAAAATTGTTTTATTGATTTTAAAACTATCTCAAATATATGCAATGCTTGTTACAAATCATTTATTCTATCTATGCGTAAATTGAGGAGGGCATATATCATCTATTCATATGCTATTTATGCCTGTTATTTTAAATACACATTAATTTATTGTCATCATCAAAAGGGGGAGATTGTTGACCTAAAGGTCTTAATCTTATTTTGATAATAACAATAAATCAATCATGTATAATTTAACATGTTCTTGATTTAAAAATATAGCTTTCTTATTTGGAAAATCAAGAATAACATGATTACTCAAAGGAAGTTTAACAAGGATCATTCAATCAATATCCGATCAAGTTAAAAGCATTGGACTAGCAAGAGATCATTCTTATCACACACATGCTAGCAATGCATTTCATGAAGAACAAAAGATTAAGGATCATATGCCTAAGCTTCAAGGAAAAATCTTCAAGTGAATAATCAATTTGAAGAAACAAATCGAAGCATTCAAAGACTCACATATTCGGTAATTGAGTGTTTACTTAGGATTAATGCAAAGTTTCTTAATTGATTGATTAGATAGCTCATACATATTGAAATATCATTCTTAGATTGATCAAAATCAATTTGAATCAAAATTTATTTCAAAACATCATTCATAGCTCATACATATTGAAATATCATTCTTAGATTGATCAAAATCAATTTGAATCAAAAATCATTTCAAAACATCATTCTTGCAAAAACTAGTTTTGAAATAAATTCATATTAAATTCAAATGATCATATTTTGAGTTTTTCCGCAAATAGGTGTCTTAGGAACTTATTTTAAGGTTCCCAAAGCATTATAATTAATTTCGGAGCTTAAATGCAAACGTGCAAAAATTAGAATTTTTGGCCTTTTGGCATGTTGGACAGTCAGGTCCATCAGTCGATTAAGGAGCTTTGCTCAGTCGACTGATGGCCCAGAATATAGCCGTTGGATTTTTGATTTTTTATCATTTTTGGTACCAAACTTCTACCAAACCTCACAAATGGCTATATCACTTTTGGGACTATTTATACACTATTGAAGACACATTTTGAATACTTTGAATCATTCATATACTTCATTCTTCATCTATCTTCAATATCTAAAGAATCAAGAAACTATTTTTGATCAATCATTACCATTTGAGCTATATCATCTTGATCAAATAGGATAACTTTCAAGTGTGAGCTTCAAATTGTATTCTATATACACTTGAGAGAGTTATTGTAAATTGGTGTGAATCACCAAACAATTAGAATTCATTTGTGAGAGGTAAATCTCATAGGAAAAACAAGAAAGTAAATTCTTGTTTAGAATTTGTGAAAGGTAAATTTCACAAGGTTAGCAAGAGGGTATCTTGTGAGAGTGTTGTGGTATAGCAACACTTGTAGAGTAGAGTGTGTGAAAAGAATACACTTGTAGTGGTTTGATCTTCATCCGTAAGGAAATTAGAATTAGTGAAAATTCTCGGGAAACTAACTGAGTGCGTATTATGGTTTGTTAAACTAAAACCGTGAGGACAAAAAGCCTTAAACTTTCAAATCAGTTCAATCTTTCTTACTCAATCTCTTTATTATTGATTGTTTTGCTATTACTTAATTGATTGCTCTTGGGATTGTTTGCTTAATTGTTTATGTGCTTGCATTCCTTGTTATTTTGGTTTAGTAAATTTGTTTTACTTAAACATTGTTAAAAAAGTTTTTAATTCCGTATTAAAGTTTTTAAACCCTATTCACCCCCTTTCTAGGGTTAAAATCTGACCAACAGATATCCTAAAATTATATTCTAAGGGCTCAATTTTTTTTTTGTTATCTATAAATGAATCTTGGCCATTAATTGAGATGAATAAAATTAAAAATAGAATATTGACTTTGTATGCCTTATAATATATCTATATATATTTGTAAAAGAGGTTTTAAAGTTATAAATATTAGTTTAATTCCTAAGAAAATAATAAATTAAGCAATATAACTCCGTAAATTCTTCAATAATTATTACTTTAGGGGCAGCACAAATTAATAATCAAACTTCTTTCAAGAGAAATTTGAATCTTATTTACATATATTCTTTCAAGTAAATATAGGTATGTTTTTGCATAAGTTTTTTTCTTCCATTAAATTTGTACATGATTCATATTTTTACTCAATTACAGTTGTTATCAAGGGGTCAGCATAAATTTTACTAAGGGTTATGAATAAGGATGACAATTTTAGAATTTCATGGGAGGTCTAAACGTTGAAACAAAATTGGAGTTATATCGTATTTATCGTATCATGCTTATGAGGATTTCAACATCGTAATTATGTTTGTCATGCCCCGCGTGTTTTGATGGGTTGTATTAGTGTTTCATAAAATGTTCACAACCTAAAAGTCACATTTGGAGAGGCCAATTCATAGTGCAAATTGTAGTAACTTCTAAATGGAAACTATGATTGGACTTTCACTTATTCTTAATGTCATATATACACCAATTTTGAATTAATAAACTTGATTTATCATAAAGTTTGATACATTGATTATACCCCTAAAAACCGAGATACTCTTAATTTGGGGCATTTAAAAAATAATTTAATTCGTAATTTGGGACATCATAAAAAAATACTCCATAAATAATTTATGTCCACTCCATGGTTTTGATAGTTTATCTCTTAAAAGAAAAATAAAACATAGTTCCTCAAAACATTTTTTAAAGTGGAAGTTTCTATTCTTGTAGGGGTTAAAATGTTAATCATATAAAAATGAGGGTGGAAGTTTGGTAATTGTTAAAACTTAATTAAAAAAGTGGTCTTAATTTATCAAATGTGTGGCCAGTATTTGTCTGTAAGTTTTCCACAAAACTTATTGACAGTGAGATGAGTTTTTTTCTTCTTTTAACCAATACATGGCGGGGCCTTTGGTTTGAAGGACAAGAGTAGATTTCTCTATTTACTCAATGACACATATTTTAGGTTAGTTGTTTGAAAGACAAATAGTTTACAAAAGGATAGATTTTAGATTTAAGGACAATATAAAAATTGCAATTAATAAATAAGATAAATATAAGAATAAAACGAGAATTCCTATAGTAGCCTTCACTAGAATTTAATTCTACCACAAATTTAAATCCCTAAAATGTGGAAAAAAAAGTCTATAACATCATTTTTAAATACAAATTGAAAAAGACAAAGTCAAACCATACAAATAAATTCGAAATTTAAAACATGTCTTAATGGATATTACCAAACTTATCAAAAGTAATCCCTAAAAACCTTTCTTGATGGATATTACCAAATTGAAAAGATAAAAAGTCAAATTGTTCAATAATTATAAAATATAATTCATGTATATCAAGGATTAAACCATAAAAATCGTATGTTATATTGTATTCAAGACTTAAATTTGGACAGTAAATAAAACTCCTAAAATCTGGATAACATCTATAGAAAGACCCAAAGTCAAATTCAAATTTGCAAAACCAAATTATTGGATATTACCAAATTTCTTTCCTAAAATTAAGTGTTTACTATAAATGAGATTTTCAGACATATAATCAGTTTGAGCGTGTTTATAATACAACATGAAGAATATACGAGGCATATTAAGTTTAATGCAAAAAAAAATTGCTGAACGAACACTTGACACTTTGTACCTGAAAATGCCTATTAATTTGGGAACAATTAATTGCAAAAAATGATGATCTTTATATGTTCAAATATTAACAAAAATCAACTTAAATCGACGAGGCATATTAAGTTACATAAATATATTAAGTTTACATAGACGAATAAGTTGTATAAAAAAGGGACAATTAAAAAAAATGTCTTATTAGAGAAAGATTTTCACACTAAAGCCAAGGAATAATTTTTTTGTAAATAAAGGGCCTATTTTTTATTTTATTGATAATATGACATGTGTCTTTTTTTTTTCATTGTAAAATGACATCCTAACTCTTAAAATAAACTAAAAAAATACAAATATGCATTAAAATATGCCTGCAATATGAACATTGCAGTTTATATTTCACTGCAATATGAACTTTGCAGTCCATATTTCACTGCAATATGAACTTTGCAGTCCATATTTTACTGCAATATGAACTTTGTAGTCCATATTTTACTGCAATGTGAACTTTGCAGTCCATATTTCTAGTGCAAAGTTCATATTGCAATCTATATTTCACTGCATTATGAATTTTGCAGTTCATATTTTACTGCAATATCAACTTTGCGGTCCATATTTTTTGTGCAAATTTCATAAAGAGAGGGTAATTTAAGTAATATATAACATGTTTTTATTAATTAAATGATATTTAAATTTATTCAAATACCTTCATTTAAAATATAAAACAAAATAGGCCTCTTACACTAATTATCAATTAAAAATAGGCCCTTCATTAAAAAAAAAATTTATTCATTGGATTTTTGATAAAAATCAATGTGTAATAAGACCTTCTACCTAATTTCTAGTATAAGAAAAACAGACATATTACAAGAAGAAAAAAAAATACACCATGTATATATGTGATCAACATCAAAATATTAATTACATTGTCTTATTTTTAAATACGAAATGAAATTCAAATTGATCTATAATATAATAGTAAAAATAAATTCTAATTAAAGTATAAAAGACAAAGACCAATTTGTAAATTCTTGAGGTATGTAAGTTAAGATTAATAAAGAGAACACATATTTTTTTTTTATTAATAATCGAGGGAGATTAATCAAAGTTTGTTTAGAAAATAAAAAATAAAGAGAAAAAAGAAAAAAAAAGAGAGATTAATAATGTAACTAATTAATTCTTGCATTAATGAGTGTCATGTGGCATTCTCACAACAAAACATTCTCACACCTCCCATTTTATATATATACTAGTTAACAAGCCCGTGCGATGCACGGGTGTTTGATAAATATACAAGTTTTAGTAATGTTTGTCTTAATAGATTTGACAAATAATTGGCTTTAATATATTGTGTATGAGAATAAAATATATATTGCCTCTGTTTAAAATTAATTTTGCAACTATTACTTTATTATTTTCAAGAAAATATTAATTTCAATCTAATTAATGATTGATAATATAACTCATTTGTTTTGACAAACTGAAAACAAGACTATTAATTTAACACATTTTAAACAAATAGTATCATAAATGAAGCTACTTCCAATATTTTAATAATTATTATTATTTTATTATGCATTAAGAATATAAAAAATCAATTAATAAGTAATTAATGTTACTAAAATTAAAAATATAAGAAAAATAATTAATGTATCTACTTCCTTCCTAACACTATATAGTATAGATAATAATTATAATTATATTATTTATTAAGGTGAATAATTAATTATTTATTAAAGTATGGTATTAAGTGTGTTATTTATTACCTAATTAATTATAAAAAAAAGGAAGGTGCATTAATACTTTCACTTCTCTCATTTTATATATATAAACTCAATAAATAGGTCAAACCGCGTAATTATGGAGCAAAGTTGAAAAAAAAACAACAAATTAATTACATTAATCACATATTAATTATGTATTAATGGAGGAATTTCCTCCATTTTACTTATATACTAGTTACAAACCCGTGCGATGCACGGGATGGTATTCAAATTATTATTAAAAAAAATTATGTAATAATGAAAAAAAATTGAATAAAATCACTACAAATTCATGTAAAATATAGCCTTAACTATACAATAAAACACACAATTAATTCAAATAATAAAAGCAGTGAAAGCTTAAAATAACGCGGGTAAAATGATTCATTTTTGCTATAATAATAATAATAATAATAATAATTCAGTTCATGCTTAAAAAAATAATTTCAAAAAAATAAAATAAAAAAGAAACATTAAAGAGTACAATAAATAGGGAAACCTCTTCTTATTCCTTCCATAATACTAATATATACTAAGTATAGATGTAAATATGAAAAATGAAAAAATTTTAAAAAATAAGTAAATAAATGTTTCATAATAAAAATTATTTATCACTAAATATAATTATTAGAATTCCTAGATTTTACCATTATAATAATAATAATAATAAATAATATAGATGATTATGAAAATTATTATAACAATTAATAAGAGAGAGTATATTAGTATTAAATGTGTTATTATTATGGTAATTATAATAGCAATTAATAAGAGAGAAGATCATATATGATTATTACGGAGAAAGTGAATTATTAATACGGATAATTAATAGGAGAGAGGACCGTATTTAAGTCGAAATTAAATAAGAGAGAAAAGAATTATTACGAAGGACTTCCTCCGTAATACTATAATACTATTAGATTAGATACTATAGATAGATTATTAGATTAAGCAAAGCATTCAACTTTTAGACTTCCATTTTAGTTTTAAATTTCAATTGAGTTAAACGTTATGATGATAATCCAACACCATTTAATGCTTGATAAATTTAAATTAAGCAATAACCATATTAATGGTAAAAAATAACAATACCTTACTCTCTTTTCCTTTTTTTTATTTGGTAGTTGGTACATTCTTTTCCATGATTAAAATGCTCTTGTTTTGGTTAATAATTAATTTGTTTTTTTGTTCACTTAATAAAAGCCTTTTTTTTCCTCCCTTTATTACGTAATAAATGCTTCCTTTTTTTTTGGTTAAATAATAAAATGCTTTCCAATTCCCCTAACAATCCAAAGTTTCTAAACGAGAGGTATCATTAATATTTTTGCCATATATTACTATAAGGTGGTGAAGTGCGAAAAACTTTGTACTTGAGGAAAATTAATGTAATTAATATCCCCACTTTTACCCGGTAAAATATCCCGCACTCCACTATAAATACACCAACACAATCTCCGTGATAGCGACACACTCAAATCAACGTTTCAATCTTCTCCATACCCTAATAGAGATCAAAAATGGCAGCCAAATCGCCGGAAGAACAGCATCCCGTGAAGGCATTCGGATATGCAGCTAAGGACTCAACCGGCGTTCTCTCTCCCTTCAAATTCTCCAGAAGGTATATATATATATTGTATTTGTGTCATTCAGTAATTTATAATACGCTAGTTTATGCACCGATTCATTTCATTTGAGATTTGATTTTGATCATTTAGACCTGCATTATCTATCGGAACAATGCTCTTACGTACTGATTTATTAACAAGAAGTAGATCCACGCCAGTATAATTAGTGATATGTATATATACCGCCATATCAGCATTGATCTAGGCCGTAACCCATGCCCGCAAAAGTACTATCAATCATTCAAAAAATAATTTTAATCTCAGCCACACAATTCTCTATCTCCTTATACATTTTCAAGATTCAAAACCTATTCTCCCTTATTAAATAGATGCATAAACGGCGAGTATTAATTACTGACCTTGCCTCTGGCTACAATTTTTTACTGCTAAAAATATCTTTTGACAACGAAAATTCTTCCCACGTGTCCATGCAAGAACAGACAGTATAAATATGTAATATATATATATATCTTATATTTGTGTTCAATTATTTTTATACCACTAATTTATGCACCGATCAATTTCATTTAACATTTGACTTTGATCATTGGCGACCTATATTATCTCTTAAAACAATGCTCTTACCGATCTATTAACAAGTAGATCAATGCCGGGAGAATTAGCAATATATATAATATCTCATCAAGTTTGTAATACACTAATTTATGCACAGATTAGTTTTGTTTTGAGATTTGATTTTCATCATAGACCTGCATTATCTATTAAACAATGCTCTTACCGATTCATTAACAGGAAGTAGATATATCATCTATGCCGGGGGAATTAGTTATATATATCGGTAGTGTTAACGTGTGCCCTTAGGGTAAATGATAAGAACCTAAATATACAAAGAACAAAAGCCGAACATGTATTACATAATTCTTTCCATTTATAGCATACTTAATATGTGCCCTGTTAGGAACCATCTTACCCAAAAGCTTAAGCTTTTAAGTAGTGGGCCAAAAATGTATATCATACTCTTCAACACTCCCCCTCACGTGCGAGCCACTCGCACGTGGAAGCAAACGAAACCAAAGGCCATGGCCAAACCAAAGGTATTGCACAAACACAAAGGGGGAAACATGCAAGCGGAATTCGAACTCGAGACCTTCCTGATTTACATGTTAGAACCATCTTACCCAAAAGCTTACTTAATATGTGCCCTAAGGACACTACCCTATATATATATGTTATTTTTTTTCTATTGAAGCAATGTCCTTTTTTATAAGAAAAAATTTACATGATTATGGTTGTGATCGATCTCTTTTTTATGTTGTGATCAAATTGAATTGGCCTTGTTGATGCGGTTGGTTAATTTTTTTTTAGCAAACTCAACATTTTCCTTAGTTTATGTGATTGGTTTCATTTGAGGTCCTGCATCGATATTTCTTCTCTCCATGTATTTTGATTGTAAGAATTGTAAGATTGATCACATTGTGATAAGATCCAATTGGCCTCCTTCATGCGTTAAAATAAAAAATTTATTTACGTACTCAACATTTTATTTACCATTAACTGGGAGACTAATACTGGTAAGAAGATTTTGATTTTACTATAGGCTATGTGGTTCGTGCTATTCATGGATCATATGGATAAGTAGGCTGACCGACCTTTGCGTTCTGTCATATTGTCTCTGGCCCAATCCAATGGCTTGAAATCATTATATAGCTGTTGACGTATAATCCAGTATATCTTATTCATTGATTTGTGGATTTTATACGGCCTCATTTTTCTTTTTTTATTTATTTTTTTTAATAAATTAAGGGAGGTCTAAGTCTCTCCCTTAATCATACGAACAAAGAAAAACCTCCCACCCACCCCACCCGCATGAGTCGAACCCATGACCTCAAGATAACGGGTAGAGTTTGCCTACCACTGGGCAGCCTCATTTTTCCTATTAGATCTGAACTTTCCATAATTTCTACTTAGATAATGCTTATTTCAGTCTCATTTTGAAGGTAAAATGTATTTTTTGCTTGAATTAGGTTTAATCTGTTTCTTCTGGCAAAGATCTGCTTGATTAAAATAAGAGATACGAAATTACTGTCAAATTAAGTACCAGCCTACTTTATGTTCCCCGTCTCATATATTTTTAACTTTTCAATGACTATTTACAGTATCATTAGATTTTTGGGTAATTATTCTATTTTGATACATGGATACAAAAGATGCATGAATTTATCTACCTCTAGAATGCTTGAATACATAATTAATTCTTGTATCTAGCATTTCGAGAGAATTAGTTTTGCTCTCATCAGAATGTTTGGTATGATTTATGTATGTATACCTTGCATTAGTTAAAAAAACTGCCCAATGACATGCTTTGAATCTATCTAGTACATGTATTTTAAATACATGGATACTAAAGATGCATGAGCGATACTAGAATGTATGAATGTATAATTGATTCTTGTATCAAAATTTCTCGCAAAAAATTGAGATTATTTTATCCAACGCACCCCACTCGTTTATGATCGATAAATAATTACAAAGTGGATATAGTATGAGAAAGTAAAGCAGTTAACTATTGACACTTTTTATACATAATAATAATTATTTTTATTAAGTCATGTTTGTGTTTTGAAAATTTGGAGAGATCGAAGCTCAAACTTATGTAATTCTTGATTAAACCATGCATTTCATTATTCGTTACTGTATGGGTATATATGAGTATTTTACTGGTTGATAAGTTATTATAATCTTTATCTTCTGCCTTTGCTTCTTGGTGATTGATATACATCATCAAATCTTGTGATTGGATTAATACAAGTCCTAGGCTCTGGTTGAATCAACTTTTAAACTAATGAGTAATGAGTAGGGAACTCATTATATAAAGTTGCAAATTATTGTTTACGACATCAAATTATATTTAATACTAATGTCCTATTATTCAAATAAGCCTGATTTTCTTCTTGTTGTGTTACTTGCCCGAAGAGAATACTCTTTTTGACGTGTCACGTGTGTCGTTGATGATTTATCTTGTTATTGACATGTTTGGTATTTTTTTTTAATAGAAAACAAATTTTATTGACATGATTTATCTTTTGCTTTAGCTCTTATCCACTGCTCTTTGACATGTTTGGTATGAATATATGTAGGGCAACAGCTGATGACGATGTAAGACTAAAGGTGCTCTATTGTGGGATTTGTCACACTGACCTACACTTCCTCAAGAATGAATGGGGGATGTCTACCTATCCTCTTGTTCCAGGGTAAGACCGATCTCCCTCTATATTTAGGCCTCGTTTGGTTCACGGAAGGGAAATCGATCAATTCCCTTGTCTTTCCCACGGTGATGGGAAACTAAATTTCCTGTCAAGTTGCCTTTCTTGTGTTTGGTAAAACATGGAAAGTATGTAGGTAAGGGTATTGTTGTCCAAATTTTTTGTAATTAATGCTTGGAAATCACACGGGAAAATCAATCCCATGTGTTTTGAGAGGAATGGTTTTACCCCCTACTTTCCCCTCTGTTGGGAAAGTGTTTCCGGAATTTGTACTTACCAAACAAAGGAAAGGAAAGACTTTCCTTTCCTGAGTCCTTGAATCCGTGAACCAAACGAGGCCTTAGGAGATTTTTAATCCAATCCAAGTGCTTTGGCCGTCGAATCTCTAAAGAGCAATTGAATTCCTTGGACTTGTTTTTCAAAGGGAAAGGGGGAAAGATAGGCAAAAGCAAGTTGTTGCATAATAATTTCAAAATAGAAAGTACTGTAACATTGCAACTGTAGGTTTAATTGATTATATGGCTTGTGCTTTGGATACGTATGACGTAACTTGCTAATTACACTGTAGAAACTACAAAGGGGGAGTGATGTTTTTTATAATTACTCTATTTTTCTTCTTTTATTCTTATTAATAAATGTGTACAATGCAATTATGTAGCTTTGAATTGAAATAGTGAAGATGCGTCTCAACGGGGAATACATGAAAGTATGCTTTTCATCTATTTCCTTTTCAAGTTAGTGAAAATTATGTGGCACTGAACCAAACAAATTCTTATGATAGGGGAAAGAATATATGCTTATAAATTTTGTTTGGTGTATAAGAGGGCCAGTCAACAATAGTTGATCAATAAATAAATGGAGAAAAGCGCGTGCACACATATATATTGGCATTTCGGGCATCCTGCCCCTCGAGAGTTATTTCAGTCATTCTAGAGAAGAGTAGTAAATCTAGATGGTTAATTTAAAAATCAAATGGCTCAGATTTTGACAGAAACTACCCGTCAGATCTTCTGTCAAAATATGAACCATTTAAGTTTAAACTGTGGTCCGAATTTCTTCGACTCTTCTTAAGAGTGATTTTCAGAGGAGCCCAATACACATTTCTGTCGTCATAATCTCAGAACATAAATGCTACTGTACTGCGCAGGCATGAGATTATCGGGCAAGTGACAGACGTAGGGAGCAAGGTGACAAAATTCAAAGTCGGAGATAAAGTGGGAGTTGGGTGCTTGGTGGGGTCATGCGGCTCGTGCCCCAGTTGTTCAGATAACCTTGAGAACTACTGTCCCAAAATGGTACTTACCTATGCTACCCCTTACTATGATGGAACCATCACATATGGCGGCTACTCGAATGAAATGGTGGCTAGTGAGCGCTTTGTGATTCGCATCCCAGATAACTTGCCGCTAGATGGCGGTGCACCGCTTCTCTGTGCTGGCATCACTGTCTACAGTCCAATGAAATATTATGGGCTTGACAAACCGGGGACCAATATCGGAATTGTAGGTCTTGGTGGGCTCGGTCATGTGGCTGTCAAGTTTGCTAAGGCTTTTGGTGCTAAAGTGACTGTCATTAGTACCTCTGCTAAAAAGAAGGACGAAGCTATTAAGAATCTTGGCGCCGACTCTTTCTTGGTTAGCAGTAACCCAGAAGAATTGCAGGTAATTTTTTATATCACTTCCAATTACCACATGTAATTCGTTTGGTTTGTTAAATTTCTAAAATCTTAGTGTACGCTTATATTCATAATTTCATATGAACAAAAACATTACCTGAAATAGGTAAACCATATCATTTCTTACCTAGGTGAAAAATGTTTTACTTGAACCAAAGGTGCCATTGAACAACAACATTACCTGCACGTTCTTTCTTTTTCTCCTTTCACAAAGTCAAGTTCCATTTCTGAATTGATTAACATTTCTAAATTATTTGGTACATATTATGTTATGGTTTTGTTTTTGTATATAGATATAGGTGGCTGCATTATTAACATACTAAGGGCGAGTTTGTTTTTTTAACCTTTGATTGATGAATGCTAATTACTGAATCCAAGCTTTGAAGATATTGTTTTTTTTTTATGCTGAGTGAAGCTCTAAATATTATGCGTTTGTATAAACAATGGTTTTTAAATTCAGAATTAAGCATTTTGTGGCGCTGATGCCTCTTAATGCTGAATGCTTAATCATTAAAAAAAATAGCCGTTAACCTCTTAATGATTTAAAAAACAAGCAGTTTATTGTACCTCCGAATGTTTAAAACTCTCTCCCGTTAAGCATTCAGATGCAAAAACAAACACCCTTTTACATATATTTAACCATGTGTTAAATGTATATGAAAACACAAATCAGAAGTAATAAATTTCTTATGCCTTTGAGCTTGTGGGTTTGTTCGACCCTAACCAGCTACAAATAGACAACATATATCTCCCTCCCCTATTGTAACAGTGCAGGTATTTCATCCAAGAAAGAGTGGTATTGTCATTACTAATATATATTTATAATTCGTATTTCTATAGGCTGCGGCAGCCTCATTAGATGGTATCATTGACACTGTCTCGGCCTTTCATGCCATCATGCCGCTGATCAATCTCTTGAAGCCCCATGGCAAGTTCATTACCATTGGAGCACCAGAAAAGCCACTCGAACTTCAAGTCTTTCCTCTAATCATGGGTATGTTTGAAGTAGCACCGCTATTCAAAAGTCAAAACTTTTTCAAGATTCTAAGTCAACAACCTTAATAAACTAAATATTGTGAGATATGATACCCTGATCTTTAAAATCCAATTTTAACAATGGTCAAAACTTTTTCAAAATTCGAAGTCAGCCCTAATGACGACTTATATATCGTGAGATTTGGTTTATTGATTTTTTAATTGCAATTTTAATAGGTCGGAGGCTAGTGGGAGGGAGTAGCATTGGAGGCTTAAAAGAGACTCAAGAGATGATTGATTTCGCGGCCAAGCACAACATCTCCGCCCAGGTCGAGGTTGTGAAGATGGAGGACGTGAACAAGGCGTTGGAGCGTCTTGCAAAGGGTGATGTTAGATACCGATTCGTCATTGATGTTGGAAACACCTTAAAGGCCTAGACGATTACGAGTTTTAGCACATTATTGATCTAAAATTTGATGGATATTCATACAGCATTTGTTCTTATATGAATACTTTTAGGTTTTTGTTCTTTTGGCGTGTTTTAATGCAAACTATGGGAATAAGAATAAGGTGTTTTAGAGTGAAAATTGGCTGTGGTTACTTTGTTGCAGTGTTTTCCTTTTACTGTTTGCAATTCCATATTTTTGTTCTTTGGGAAGAAACCATTTATGGTCCGTGAATCCCATTTAATTTCCTTTGTTTTAAAAAAATAACATTTTCCTACAAAAAAGTGCAGCGTAATATGACTATTTTTCAAAACTAAGACTCCGTTTGATTGCAAGGTAGAAAAAGAAAATAAATTTAGTTAGTTTTGGTGAAAATATGAAAAATAAGTTAGTGATAGAGGTGATATCCTCTTGATTTTTAAGTTTTTAGTTAGTTTTAGAGTGAAAATTGGCTGTGGTTACTTTGTTGCAGTGTTTTCCTTTTACTGTTTGCAATTCCATATTTTTGTTCTTTGGGAAGAAACCATTTATGGTCCGTGAATCCCATTTAATTTCCTTTGTTTAAAAAAAATAACATTTTCCTACAAAAAAGTGCAGCGTAATATGACTATTTTTCAAAACTAAGGCTCCGTTTGATTGCAAGGTAGAAAAAGAAAATAAATTTAGTTAGTTTTGGTGAAAAGATGAAAAATAAGTTAGTGATAGAGGTGATATCCTCTTGATTTTTAAGTTTTTGCATGAAGAAATTTTCTTTGCATGGTGGTGATGAAAAATTTTCCAAAAAAAATATAGAAGGATTGAGGATATCTACTTATAAAATGAGCAACATCTCTCACTTAATTTTCTATTTTTTCACATAAACTAACTAAATTTATTTTCATTTTCCATTTTTGCAATCAAACGGAGCCTAAGAGTAGTAATATTTGTAACCCTCTCTCAAATGAAGAGTTTATTTATTTATTTTTTATTTTTTTGAGTGCTACTAAAGGCATTCTTAATTTTTAGTTTCAACGCCCATAAACATTTAAATTAGTTATTTAAGCACCCTAATTTGAAAACTAATTACTCTTCTTGCAAACATGGTAGCAAAATAAAATTCCTAAAGGCTCATTGAGAACCAAAATCTTCATCTGTTGTCTCCATTTCACTCGCACACACTGCTAAATAAAGAAACCTTTGAACTAAAGCAAGACAAAATTAGGCTCATTACAACTATTTGTAAAATTTAAAATTATGTTGGCTTTATTCATTCAACAAAAACACGTTTGTTTGTAAATTATTTTAGTCGTTCGAGATTACATCTGAAAAACTACAAGCAAGCTAATATATAAGCTATTAACGCAATGCATTGAAAGATTACATGGCATTTGAATTTAATTTCCTAGGTGTTGTTTCCTTATAAGCTAAATCTAAAGTTTTCAAATCAAGTTCAAAAGGTTTTCAAAATGGTTTTTCTTGTTCCATAAGTGTTTGCACGCCGCAAATTAATTAGTAAACTCTCTAAATTTGGTTTAAAGTTGGTCGGAGAGATTTTGAGTTAATTCAGGGTCGTTTAAGTGCAAACTAGAGTCAAAATGATTTAAAAAACGAAGTTGGAACAAAACTTCACCAAGCGTACAGGTACAAGGATTACTAAGTCGTACCAGTTCGACTTTTGGGCAAATCGGACCAATATAGGTCTTTTAAGTTGGATTGGTCTGGTGTATGAGTTTTCTAAGGACTTGGATTCATTCAATTCGAACCGGTACACCTCTTTGGACCTGGACCGATCCGGCAAAATAATTTTTATCGCAAATTTCCTATTTAAAAGGTTGTTTCCTATTTCAAAAAGGTTTTTGACTCAGGTCTTTTCTTATAAATAAAAACCACTACCTTAGATCAACAACATAACCTTTTTAACACATGTTTTGGGAGAGTTTTCCAAACTGTAAAGAGAGATTAAAACCCCAAAATATAAAATTCACATTAAGGTTTTTAATTCACGCCAAAGTAAGCGTTCTTTTTTCAAAAAACAAAACATATCCCAAAATGTGTGTAATTCACAAACGGTGTTGAAGAGATCAGTGCGAGACTGGGGCATATGATTCGCTGTGACCTAAATCGTGTGATTCGAGGATGGACTATAAGTGCAGAATGTTGAGACTTTTGCAGGTGGCTTGTGCGATTCAAAATGTGTAAGTCTGTACAATTTGAGATTAATTGATTCTGTAAACTTTTGTTCATATAATGAATTGTTGAGAATTAATCATGTACTACAGTGATACCTGGTTAATTCTGATGTTTGTTTATTTATTTAATTGCTTTATTAATTGCTGTATGCTAGAAAAGATTAAACAGATTTTCAAAAATTAAAATCCATATAATTCATGGTTTACTTTTTGAAATACGTTTTTGAGAATTCAACCGTCAAATAACAAATCTAAGATTAATTAATTTGCTTCCACACTTGCTAACCCACTAGCTTTTTCACTATTCTTAAAGGGCAAAGGCCATCAATATGTATCTAATGATTGGGAATACAAATAATCTCGTTGATTTTAATTTCTTCTGTATATCTAATCACAAATATAATATAGAAAAATAAACTAAAACGTTGAAACTATCAGGCGAAATTGAAAATATATACAGTGAAGCCAAATTTTATTTTGTAATTTTCTTTCTTAGAGCATCTCTATCGGGTAGGTTAATGATAAATTTACCCTACCCCTCTTCACAGCGGACGAATTTGTATGGTAGATTTTAAGCAAGTAGGGTAGAGAACGAGTAAATTTACTATATCACTAAATTTCATTCATACGAATGTGCTTCACTCGTATCACTCATACGGCTTCAGCTCACCCGTAGGACAATTTTAAAAAAAAAAAGTGATACGAATGTGGGTCACTCGTACGAGTGTGCCTTACTCGTATGACCCAAATGAGTGAAGCACACTCGTAGGGAGCCATATATATATTCTTTAATTTTTCATATATCCGTTAAAGCTTGGATGGTTTGGACGGTGTTAGAGCATGTGTTAACTATTTAACTTTGGGGGTAAAATTGCAAATAAGTTTTTAAAGTTTATATTTTAAACAAATTTTTTTTGTATTATTTAAGTGCCATCATTTTTTCATCTATAAAATCAAATTTTGCTTACCATTTTTTACTCACTTGTTTACAACATTCCTTCTAGAACACTTTGAAAAAAAGAAAGTTAAATAGAACTTTCTTAATTTAGTACGGATGCAAAATGGTGAACCGTGTGTGTGGATCAAATATGTCGCCACATGAAGATGAAGCATTATGCCGATCATATATTACTGGAAGTACAAATGCCATAGTTGGAAGTTCACAAACAATCGATAAGTTTTGGGATGCTATTAAAATTGAATATCACAAATAGCCTGGGATTGTTCATGAAAGGCATTCAGGATCTCTTCAGTCACACTACTCTTATATTAGTAAAGCTATTGTGCTGTATGTTACAAAACTTTCGCATGCTATGCAACATCAAACTAGTGAAACAAACAAAATGGATGTGGTAAGCAAATTTTTTGTTATATATATACATAAATAAATTAGAGTTTAATTGAATTAATTTTATATAAATATTTTTTCTACTGCAACACAGATTAATATGGCTCGAGAATCTTACCTGTCAGATAAGGGTAAACAATTTATATTTGATCGATGTTACCAGATTCTGAAGCATCAAAAAAAGTATGATTTATCGACAACGTCTTAAAATACTCGACGTTCACGATTTGGTCCTAAAAATGGTAGGTCATCATCTATAAACTTATGTGATGATTCATCCCCTATTGATATTGAATCGCCTTTTGATTGATCGATAGGGAAAACGGCCAAAAAGCTTGCAAAAAAAAAGAAGAATCATGCAGAAGCACTTGCTACCGCACAAGCATCCCTTGAAAAGGCCGAGAAAATGGATACAGAAAATTTGTTTTATACAAAGGAAGCCCATGAGTCGAGAATTCGAGTTGAGGATCACATAAGTCAATTGGTTATTTTACGGAAACACGATGATAATAAAGCTGCTCGTGAAGAAGAAATGAAGATTCAAGTGGAGGAAAGGCAACAGAGATTAGAGGATGATTCAATCATGAGCATGGACACTACTCACATGAATAAACAACAATTTTAGTACCACAATTGGAGAATGAATGAAATTGCAATGAGGAAACAACAACAATCAGAAATTCAAAAAAAATTCCTTTTGGTCATTATTAGTATTTTAAGTTGTTTTTCATATTATTATGGTTATGTTATCATCTCTATGTTATTTTCAGAATTTTGTAATGCAATTTAAATTTTCAAATAAATAATAATTTATATTTTAACATAGTTGCAGAAAAGACATATTTTCTATTTGTAGTAAGAAATTATTACTATAAATAAAAAATAATAAAATCACACTAAAGTACTAGATTTGAAATTGATAAAAGTAATGGTACATCTAATTATATAAAATTTTGAGATGACATATTAATATAATAAATAACTAGTACAAATCATTACATACTACTTAATATATTAAAGACAATTAACCAAAACAAATAAATTAGTCACTTTCATTGTTAAAAATTGTCCAAATGTGTTCAACTAAATCATTTCGGAGTCGATTGTGGATTTCTCGATCTTTCATTTGAACCTCGCGAGTGAGACAATCTTGAAATGTTTATGATGGATCTCGCTCTAGTTCTGCATTTGGAGCAATCTGATTATAGTCACAATTTCAAATATAGTCTCGCCCCTCGTCTTCAATTATCATATTGTGTAATAGTATAGAACATTGCATCACCGTAGACAGTGCTTTCTCGTTCCACAACTTTGCAGATCGCAAATAAAAGCAAAACGTGCCTGGAGAATTCCAAATGCGCGTTCGACATCTTTTCTTACGCTTTCTTGTTTTTGTGCAAATAACTTTTGCTTCAGATTTGTTGAATTTTTAAAAATTTTAACAATTGTTGCATATTTAAGATATATACCATTTGTTAAGTATTAGCCCATGGTATATTGGTTGCCATTTATTTTAAAATTACACTGAAGTGTACGACCGTGAAAAAAATTAACAAAAACATTTGATCTAGCTAATGCATTTAGATCATTGTTGCTGCCAAGCATGCCAAAGAACGATTTCCATATCTACGTATCGTATGATGCAACAACCTCCAAGATTATTATTGGTGCATGACAATAACCCTTATATGATCCATGCCAAGCAGTAGGAGAATTTTTCAACTTTTAATGCATACAATCTATACTTCCAAGCATTCCAAAAATTCTTGTGATGCGTTCTCCGTTGAAAGACGTTGCACATCTGTAGGCATTGGTGGTCAGCCATACTATTCGCCAAATATGGTTATAATTACTTTGTAATTTTTTTTAAAACGAATTAAACTAGTTGTTTCTGACATGGCTAGATACTCACCCCACATATCTGCACTTGCACCATATGCAAGATTACGTAAAGCAGCTGCCATTTTTTGGTGCCTTGTAAAGCTTGGCCAACCAAAATCATATAACTTTTCAACAAAGTAATTATCATAATCGCATACAACATTTAAAATACGATTGAAAATAGGTCGGGACATACGAAAACGACTACAAAATATGTGCACAGGGTAATTTGCTGTATCAGAAAAATATTCGCTCCATAATCGTCTACCAGCATCTTCTCGTGCTCGATATATTATATTGCATATTGTAACTTCCTTGTTTTGAAGATATTGAATTATTTCGATTGCCTTGTTTTTTTTTGCCAATTTGCTTAAATATGATTATTATTTTCGTCATCAAATGTTGAATAATATTGACTAATTAAAATTTCTTCTTTTAAACTATCACTCATATTGTGAGAATTTTTGTCATAAAATGAATTTTCTACATCCCTCTTGTGCTCCGCATGTATGTATAATCCCTAATCAACATTTAATATTTTATATAGTTATTGTCAAGTTTATGATATACGAGTAATAAATAAATAGATACGCATATTTGAGATCTTTAGTTTTTTAAGATCTTAAAATTTATTACAACAATGTATAAGGAACACACTCATATTTATATATACATACATTAACATATATATATATGTGTGTGTGTATATATTACAATATTACAATAGTACTGCATAGTATTATTACAATAGTACTGCATAGTATTATTACAATAGTACTGCATAGTATTTGTGTAAGGATTTTAAGATTTATACAGACTTTGAGGGATTTACGAAGTAGGCCTGCAGTCTTTATCCTAATTATGCAATAGGCCTGCAACATTTCATCTATATACGAAAAAGGCCTTTAGAGTTTTACCTATTTATGCAATAGGCATCAGTTTTTGCTTTCTATTTTAATGTAAACAATAATATATATATATATATATATATAAGGAGTACTTTTTTCAAAGTTCACAGGCAAAATAAATATAAAGTGTAATTTTCTTATATAATATTAAATGTAGTTTTGTTATATAATATTAAGCAATTCTGATGTTAAATATGGTTGCCGTATGATGGAGTTGGGGGGCTGCAATTCTATTTGCTGTTGGGCTGATGGAAAATTGTGTATAATTAGCCCGCATAGTCTTTCTCTATTTGTCTTTACTTAGCGATAGATCTGAGGCCAAGTGTCAACAGTTTTTACTTTCAATTGAGGGCATGAAGTAGACAAATACTCATATAATACATACTGCGAGAAAAAAATTATTATATTAATAATAAGTGAGAATAAAATATATAGGATAAAAAGTAATTAAAAGTAATAATACGTAGTAAGATATTTCCATACCTCAATGAATTGTCAAAAACAATCAATATTATTAGTTCGTTTTTGGCCTGCTATTGGTACAATGGCGTCTAATCAGTAATACACACAAGCAAGAATTACGGAACTCCAATCGTAGTTCCCAATATTGTCTATGTCCTCAACAAGGGATAGCATACCGAATGGAATGTAGTGTGCTCCATTTGAGAAAAAAAAAACGTAATCAATCACAAAAAAACAAAAAACTCTAACTATAATATGCGGCTCAGTATTTGTAAGAATCATCTCATTCGTTAAATATTCCTTAACAAACTTCACTGGAAATGCATTTGTTTTACATTTTTCAACCAGTGATGGCATGCCAGGAAAATATTTAGCAATAACTTTATTGGGGTCCATGTATTTTTGCTCGTTGAATTCGAGTACTGTCTCTCTAACCTCAGAAGATATTCCTATAATTAAATATAGTATTAGAAATAAATTAAATTTCATAATCAAAGCCTGTAAAAATAAAGTTTATATTTACCTGTTACGAATGTAAAGTCAAATGGAGTAATACCCACTTTGACCATAGGAAGGTAAAAAATATGAGTTTTATTTGACCACCGTTGTATAATTGATATTTCAAGTTTGTGGTCTGATTTAGGCATCTCGATTTGCCAAAGTCGAGACCAACCACTTTGATCAATAATGCGTTTGACTTCCGGATAATTTGTAACAACCTCACGATAAATTTTACTTGGGCCGTCACAATTACCGCGTAGGTCATATGTATTACCTTGTGCATTATAATCAGTAATATTTGTGAGAACATAATTTGCTAACCAAGTGTATTGTTTTGTGATACGTCTCCCAGTATTATCATCAACAACTTGAAGTTTGTATAGGACCTCTCCAACTTTGGATTGTTCGATAAAATTCCTTGTTGTCTCAGCAGAACTA
This sequence comes from Lonicera japonica, assembly GCA_021464415.1. Taxonomy (NCBI): domain Eukaryota; kingdom Viridiplantae; phylum Streptophyta; class Magnoliopsida; order Dipsacales; family Caprifoliaceae; genus Lonicera; species Lonicera japonica. The sequence goes on from CM038466.1 coordinate 27,265,201, forward strand.
GCTTTACCCTGTGTCACCGGTGACTCTCTCCTTCTACGTAACGAACTGCCTCCACTAGTACTAGCTCTAGGAGGTTCACACATTTCTGTAGGTGTAAACGTAGACGTAGACGCCTTATCTTTCTTACTTCGATTTGTTGATTTATTACTAAACATTCGATGAACAACATCTATTATAATTTTTGTGAAAATAATATTTTACTATAAAAACTATTTAGAAAAGAACAAGACTAGAAAAAAAAATTAAATTTAAAAACACTTACATGAAAATTTGAAGAAAGCCTGGAATGGGAATGATCGTAAATTAAACACAAGTGGAATAATGCTAAGGATGATGAAGATGTAATTTTCTTTCTATTTATGGTATGGATGCATGCAAATGCCATCTTCAATCGTTCCATTTTAAAGACGCAAAAGGCCTATGGATGTATGGGGCCTCAATCATAATCTCTTGAATAATGGAAGTTTCAAAAAACACAATCATATGAACATTTGAAAAATTATAGTCAAAAGAATAATTATAATGATTTTGAAAAAAAAATGTGCCATCTTCACTTTAATGGGTGTTGAAAAAAATATTAAAAGTGGTAAAGCATTTTTTGGAATAATTCATTTTGCAATTAGAACTTAGTATAATTTTTTTATGTTTAATACAAACCATATACGTATATTTTATCTTTTAAATAATTTCATTTGAGTTATTAAATTGTTGGGTCAAAAATATAATTAACAAAAATTATGGTGCAAACGGCGTAATGAACGAGTTAAAAAAAATAACAAAATGGTCCATAAGAGTGTGGCTCACTTGTATGAACCATACAAGAGCTTCACTCGTATGGACCATTTTGTAATTTTTTTTTTTGCACAAAAATCATACGGCTCACCCATTTTCGTATCACTATATTTTTTACCATATCCATTGTGTTCTGCTTTAAAATTTAACTTAGCGAATGGTAATTTTGCCCTAAATTTTAACAGCTCCGTTGTGGATGCTCTTATTTAATGAGTATGATGCACATGTTCTTTATTTCTTAATTCATTTAGTTCATTCATTTAAGTCGATTTTCTGCAACACCACAGTCAAACCATGCATAGCAATTTAACTATTCCAAAAAAAGAAACCCTTGATCATTTCACTCCTTTTCCGGAAAAATGGGAAAACGAGTATATAATTGTAGAGAGAGAATAAGAAGAAGTGAGAGTGATGGAGAAAGCTAAGGATTTTTCTCAGGGTTGTTGTATAGAGAGAATTGCTTATTTTTTTTCTTTTTAATTTTATTAAGGTGCACTTTCAAAATTAAAAATTAAATTTGGGTGTTAAAGAATGAGTGTTAAAATAAGAAATTAAAGGTGCCTTTACAAGAACCTATTTTTTTTAATAAAATTATAAACTAATTTAAATATAATCATTTGTCAAAAATTAGTGTTGTGAGATTTTACATTTATCATATATCGAAAAATAAAACAAGACTCCTAATTTATATCATTATGAAAAAATATATATAATTTAAATGGGTGTAACAAGAGAGGTGGTGTAGTTTTAAACAAACAAACTCTCCTCTTGCACCCATTTCAACTATATTTTCATGTTAAATTTAGAGTCATTTTTTTTATTACAGAATAATTTAGATTAAGAGTTTCATTTAATTTTTGGATGAGCAATGTTATACTTCTTAGTTTCATTCTACTTATTAATCACTCATTATTCATGCATTTAGTATGACTATCCCGTAGATTAAGCCTATAAAAATATCATTTTCTTTTTGGATATGTGACAAATATAAATCTCACAGCACAAAATTAGTAAGTAAAAACATAGTATTTGCATTTTGGCTTAAGCTCATGTGGCAGACCTGAGTATTAAGGTAGAGCACTTATGTTTGAGCTCAGTCCCCACCCCCTTCCACAAACCACCCGAAAGTATCTTTTCGCTTATATGAAAAAAAGGAATATTTCTTCGAAATGGCATATTCAAAATGAAAACAATTCTTGAGAGAGGACTGAAGAGCGACAGGAACACGTGCTCGGACCCTATTAAAAAAAAGTTCGATGCAATCTTGAAATCCATTTAATGAAAATTCAAACTCCATCAATGCCAGTTTTCAATCCATAGACTGTTGAAAGAAAAAAATTATTGTCATTTGTCACTATTATTATTTCCTATTAAAACTAAAATTTTAATGTAGTCTTTGACTAGATTTCCTTTTTAGAAAAACGAACTCGCGCGGGTACGTCTGTAGGACAAAGAGTGTGGAGGAAAAAACTCTCATTAATTAAAGGAGAAAAGCCTCGTGAAAATAAGGACACGTAACTGAAAGTCTATTTAGTATCGATAATATAAATAATTATTTAAGGATAGGGGCTATTGTCACATCTTAAAGTTTTTTGTAACACTCCATCTATTGACTCAGTACAATAAAATCGAGTATATTATCATTTACTCGGTACAATAAAACATAATTATTGTTAGAAACAAAAAAAATAATGATTCGGTCTTGTTATACCGAGTAATATGCAAATATTCGACCCTATTGCACCAAATAAATGCACGCATACTCGGTTCTATTGGCCCGAGTCAATATAAGAATATTACAAAGAGGTTTGATGGGTAGCAAATAGGCCACCCTTATTTAATGGGGGTTATTATTTACACCCCCCATTTATGTCACTAACACCACCATTGTCACAAACACCCCATCATGCCAATTTTTAGTCACAAACACCTACCACCCAATTAAAAGTTAATATAAATCTTAATTAAAAATAAAATTACTTAATATTGATTAACATTGAAAGAGAAGACGATTCTATCACCTTCTCCCGCTCATCTCTCACACCTTCTCCTGCTCGTTTTCCACCTGCTCATCTCTCACATTCTCCCACTCGTATCTCACCTTCGCAGATCTCTCGGTTGTCTCCCACCTTCGTAACTTTCACACTCGTAACTATCCCGCTCGTCTCTCACCTTCATAACTTTCCCATCACTTATCTCCGCGCCGAAGAACAGCCGTTGACAACCGATAAAAACCCTCTCCCACCTCCGCGACTGTTGAAAACATAAAGAAGTCATTTACGTCTCTCACCTAATGATAGGTGAGTAGATTCATACAATCTCACCCCACATTAGGTGAATGTGTTACAAGTGACTCACCTAATATAAGGTAATGGAATGCAGAATGTACTGGAGTATTTCTAAATTAGACTCACCTAATAACAGGTGAGTGGATTCACACACACTCACCCCACATTAAGTGAATGTGTTGTAAGTAACTCGCCTAATAACACACTCGTCTCACATGAGGTGAGTGTTGTTGGTCGGATAATGATCCTAGAGGGGGTGAATAGGGTTTTAAAAACTTAATGCGGAATTAAAACGTTTTAAAAATATTTAAGCAAATCAACTTAACTAAGTAACAATATCAAGGAAATAATAAATTTCAAGTAATCAATCCCAAGACAAGTAAATAAGCAATCTCAAAATACAAGCAATAATATAGCAATAAAAAGATAGCTTGAGTTAGGGAGATTGAACCAATTTGAAGCTCAAGACTTTTTATCCTCACGGTTCGGTTTCTTCAACCATACGTCCGCGCTCGGTTAGTTTTCCGAGAATTTCCACTATTCAATCTTCTTTGGGTGAAGACCAAACCTCAATACAAATGTTGTTATGCACGCAACACTCATAATGTAGTTATACACACTACACTTCTTACAAGATATGCTCTCTTGCTCTACAAAGAGACAAACTCTCTTTTGAAATGAAGAATGAATACATTTAAGCTATAGGGATTTGATCAATAAAGTAACTTTACATAAGTCTTAAGCACTCATTCAATTACTGAATTAACGAGTCTTCAAATGCTTTGATTTGTTTCTTCGGATTGATCTTCATTTAAAGCTTTTTCCTTGAAGCTTTTCATATAGTCTTTTGATCCTTTGTGCTTCATGATTTGCATTGAGAGATTTGATATTCCTTATCTTGTCCAATGATCAAATAATGAATGATTGATCATTGTCATGTTTTTCTTGAATTTTTCAAGTAAATGAACTGTATACTTATATTAAGAAACATGTTAAATTACACATGATTGATTTATTGTTAATATCAAAATAAGATTAAGACCTTAGGTCAACAATCTCCCCCTTTTTGATGATGACAATAAATTAATAACACACTCGTCTAATAACAGGTGAGTGAATTTACACACACTCACCCCACATTAAGTGAATGTGTTGTAAGTAACTCGCCTAATAACACACTCGTCTTACATGAGGTGAATGTGTTTGTACACACTCGCCTTATTTGAGGAGAGTTGTAACTAGATTACTCTCCTTATATAAAGCGAGTCAAGCCTGGACAGAACCCGTTTTATACTATATTTTGGGGATTACATCTTTGTTTTAATTTGAATGTTGTAGAATGATGTATGAAAACTAATATATATATATATTAATACACCAATAATAACAATTATAATATATCTTTGGCTTCATTTTGGAGTGAAATTTCATCACCAACTTTTTTTAAAACTTTTTCTTTCTCCACTATCTCATGAACATTGCTTCTTATTTATCATAATCAAAGCTTCAAACTTTCCATCAATAATGTTTGTGCTTCGATTTGATTGTGATTTCTTGATTTTGAGAGTTTCAATGATAAAGAAGTGAGTCTCTTCTCTCTCTCTCTCTCTTTTTACTTGAAGTAATGAAATGTGATTGTGAATGGGGGAAATGGGAGATATAAGTTTAATTATTTGGGTTAATGTTTGATTAGTTTATTAAAAAATAAATAAATAGATAGGTTAATGTTTTAAGCATTTGCTAAGTAAGAGGGTGTTTGTGACAAAAAAGTAGAGTATTAAAAATGAGTTTTATCAAATTATAAATAGTGGTGTTTATGACAAGATTGAGGGATATAAATAATAACACCCTATTTAATTGGTAGTAATGACTAAGATAATATTTTTGTCAGCATTGCCTCAAATGTCAAGATCGTTGAGTAAACGGACTTCTTTCAGTCATTATTTTAATACGTGACTTGGAAAGCAGATTTTATCATATGTCGGGTTTTCTGCAACTTGTTTGGCACAAACAAACGTCGACTTACAATTTTGGATGTATATTTGAAGACAATAAATGCTTAAATGCACATGGTTCGAGCTACTATCAACAATAATTTAACAAGTTATTTGACTAATCTTTTAAAAAATAATGATATAAATATAGCGAATCAAGAACAATAACAAGCTTTTAAAAAAGAGTTCGAAGACGACAAGATAATAATAAAGTTATCGTGGAATTAGAGCGAAAAGTCTTCGAAGATCGAAGAGCTTGAGGGCAGCTAAGTGCAGACTCAAAACCCCAATAGGGGTGGATTCAAATCCGTTTAAGGAACGGTTGATTGGGGAGAATTACTTCCATTTGCGTAGTGATTTCTTAGAAAAAATTTCAATCTATTTTTTATTAGAGGTTTTTTTTTTCTTTTTTTAAATAAAAGCTTAAAATAAATTGATTTTATTTTATTTATAATTTCTTTTCGTTCTAAATGAAGGAAAAAATAAGTAACTTTTACTCATTTCTTACATCCACTAAAAATCAGGAAATAAGTTAAGAAAAACTTTACCACTTCAATTACAAACCATTAGCCACAGCCCACAGGTCTAGAATTGTTTATTCTTGGGAATCAAAAGGATCCAAAAGTATATTATAAGCTACACATAACACTAAAATTCCTTTTCAGTGACTATTTGTATATTATTGTAGTAGTACTACTATTTATTTATTTTTTCGAAAAGTGAAGAAAGGGAATTAATACTAATAGTAATTTTTTTTTTCAAAAGTGAAGAAAGCAAAAAATAGTTAATATAAGTATAACCTTTTAATTTTGTAAAGGTAAATTAACAGTAAAAAATATTAGGTTATCTTGCACGGCTACATACATGATATGTGTGTAATTTGTATATATAAATTTATAAAAATATAAGGTCTGTTTGATAAAGAAGTTCAAAAATGATTAAAAAGGCCATTGCTCTTTTTATGAGAAATTAGAAAGTGGGATAGATAATTTGGTGAAATATTTTTCATCTTATATTTATTTTATGAGAAAGCGTTTTAATTCCATCTTTCCTTATTTCCATGAAAAATTCTTTTTACTGGCCATCCAAAGAATTTTATTACATGAAAAAAGAGAAGTAAGAAAATATATTATCACATCACTTACTTATTTTTTTAACTTTTTATAAAATTTAATTATTTTTCTACCAAAATTGAGACGGCCTTTTGGGGTTTATAAAATAAAATTTTATTAAGAATTGTAGTCAGGTATTAGAAAACGTATAATATCTAGAAAGATGCAAGCATTCAAATCCTGCCCCACCTCTCAATCAAAATCATATTCATTCACCACTTGTATTAAAACAAAAAATGGCCCGTTTGTAAGAACACACGATAAAAACTCAAATATATATAAAAAAATGAGATACAAGTGTACATTAAATGAGGTACATTTTTTTATGCAGAACTTAATTATTCTTTTCTTTCACATACTTAACATATTAGATTTTAACCCGTGCGATGCACGGGACGGGCAATTTACATTTTCAAATTTATTTATAATATGAAAACTAAAATTTTACTTCAATTGTCTAATTTGATCCGTGTGAATATTTGATAAAAAATGTAAATGACACGATAAAGAAAAAAGAAAGAAAAAAATAAAACACACATTCCATGCAATGAATTATTTATGCAAAAAGATTTCATACTCTTTGCTTGCCAGATTTAGTATGCATAGAGATAATCACATGACACCTTGAATGATAAATGAATTACATTAGAACTTTCAATTTGGCATGGAATTAAATGTGGGGCTAAAGATTGATATAACGAATACTTCTATATCAAGGAATATAAAAATCATAGTAAGATATATAATTTTATATCGCACTTTGCTATGATTTTTGCCAGTCAGTATTTGTTAACTTTATTATTGAATTTTCGCTTGAATTCTTCTTTATTGAAAATAATAAAATAATAATGTACCAAAAACACAATAATAGTGAAAATATGAATAGAACAAAAATAAGAATATTGATTGGTCAAATTAAATATATATATATATATAAAGGCCTTGTAAATTTTAGTAAGAGAATCATATTATCTAAGAAAACAGTTGATGATGGTGCATGGAATACATCAAAATGTAGATAATTTGGGCATCATGTAATATAAATTTAACAAACTGAAATTATATATTTCTTGAAAAAAAACATTTAATATATATATAAGTTAATAAAATATATACAATTAATAAATATTAATGAAATAAGTACATTTAATACATATTAATAATATATTAAACGGAGAAACTTTCTCTATAATACTATTATGTAATATAATATAATGTAATAGATAGATAGTATAGATAAATTAATTAATTAATTAATTAATTAATATAATAAATGATATCATTAATGGAAGAAGTTACGTTCTCCATTTTACTATCATAATATAGATAATAATAATTATTATTATTATTATTATAATACAAAATATGAATTATTAGGGCAATTAATATAACAATTAATAAGAGAGAGGGTATTAAGTGTGTTATTATTATGGTAATTATTATAGTAATTAATAAGAGAGATAGTATTACTTCTTCTGTAATACTATAGGCCTCGTTTGATTCAGGTATTAGGATCAGTGGGATTAATAATACCAGTATTAATAGTACTGGACTATTAATCATGGTATTAATTTAATACCAATACCCTGTTTGATTCATGTAGTATTAATACTGGGATATCTCATGCTAATATTAATACCATGTTTGGTTCTGCAACTTGTATACGGAATTATATTTTGGACTGACAATTTTTTAAAAAAAAAAAATTTTAAAAAAAAATTTGAAAATAAAATTATTTTTTTTAAATAATAATAATATAGTAGTAGTAATGGCATTTTTGAAAATATATGATTCATTTTTATTAATCCTGGATAAACAATACCACCTCCCCCTGGTATTAAATTATAGCACAAAGAGTGGTATTAAATTAGTACCGGTATTAGTAATCCGAGCACATTTGTGCGAATCAAACAATGTATTATAAAAAAAGTGGTATTAATAATCTCATCCCACTTTTTAATACCCGAATCAAACGAGGCCATAGTATATGATACTTTCGAGATATAAGTTGACATTTTTTAATAAAAAAATGATATTGCTCGGATAAAGAGATCATCTTAATTATAGCATCAAAGTTAGGGTTCAAATTCTTCCATCCCTTAATTAACTTTTCGAATCACAGATCTACCTAAAAAAATTATTTTTGTATTTGTTGCATCAACTTTGAAAAATAGAATTTCAGATATCCCCAAAAATTTCGACTAATAATTTGTAAGGGAAAATATATTATAATATAGCTAAAGATAGGGAACATCCCTAGTTAAGAAAATCTATATAAAAATATATGTTAAGATTGGATCCGGTGAAGGATAATATTTTAAGGCAAAAAGGGGGGGTTGCATGTGGGGACGGTAACTATTAATTTTGATAAATTTTACTAAAGCATGCTTTTTTTGTTCATCACCAGTTCAGATGATGTCACTATTTGTTTTGCAACGGTCCATAATATAATAATATAAATTTAGAGTGATTTTATTTTATTTTTAATAATATTTAATTTTACTTTTACTTTTTATTAGATCTTTTATAACCAAGTAATGGAACCTTATTCAATTATTGATAATTGAATATAAACTTATTATTCAATACTTAAAGGTCGAGTAAGGCATAATCACATTTACATTCGACCCTTAAAAACCGAATAATAAGCCTTTACTTAATACTCAATGATCGAATAAAAGATGAAAGTTAAACTAAGTATTATTGGAAGTAGAAATAAAATTACCCTAAATTTATTATATTTACCATGAACTACAAATTTTGATATAAGCAATTATGTTATAATAATACAGCTTTGTTTATATAATTATGATACCACAACAACCGGACATCCACAATAACAAAAGTACACATCAACAAAGGTGTATGATAAATTTTGGCATGCGCTATTTGGATTCCACGAAATATTTAGAAATACGATATTTTTCATTTGCCTGATAACAACTAAGTAAGTGCGTGTTACTCATTCGATAACAAACAAGTATAAGCCTATAAATACAGTGCTTATGGGCTGAGTAAGATATTTTCAAACTTATACTCGACCATCATGAAACGAATAACATGCACTTACTCACTTATTATCGGGCGAATAAAACAATTAAATATTTTCAAATACTTTATGGTATACAAATAAAGGCCGCTTAAATTGCAAGTTGTTCAAAAAAACGAGATGCATTAGCATTTTGAACCAATATAAAAAAACTGACCAAACATTGGATCGCATTTGATTGATTTGGTTATCACCTTAATGAAACCAATATCAAACTGATCCAATCCAATATCAAAGTCCTTACGTAATTGGTTATTTATCCACTAAGTTATTGATATAGACCGCATACACTTTATTATTGCTACATATATAAAAGAACCTAATAAGCAAATTATTTACTTTCTTTTATTTTATTAATGACTTAATTTAGATTATTTTAGTAATGAAGACAACTTTTTATTTATATTGTCTTGATCTTTGTGAAATTTTTTTTAGATAGTATCCTTGTGAAGTTGTTTAGATTTGTTTAGCATGTTATTTGAACTAATTAAATAATTTTCGCACAAAAGATATTAGTTTTGAACCAATCCAATCCAATATCAAATTGGATCAGATTGGATTTTAACCAAGTCGAATTGGAAAATATAAAATCATGTTTGATTGGATTAGTTGATGGATTGTAATAAATATATTAGTTTCAAACCGATGCACACCCTTACTTTATGACCTAGAGTTTGCATGTTCGAACCCCATCAAATGGATTTTTATTCTAAAATCTAAATGCACATGGTAAATGAGAAAACTGTCAAATATTTAGTATCCTAAACGAATTTAAAGACTTTCAATTTATAATATTTATAGATTAAAAAATAAGAATAACCTAAAAAGACAAAAATGCAAAAGACTAAGACGAAATTTTTTATTTTTTATTTTGGCCATATCTCGGGGCATCCGCACTTTCGATCCGACTAATTTTCGGTCCTCGTACAGGACGCTGCAACGCTGTACAAGATAACTAAACCCTATGACAGATGTATTAGTATTAAATATCGGCTCGTTCTTCACCTCAAAGAGTTACAATAAGGAGGGTTCAAACCTGAGATGTACCGTACGTTCCAAATCCACCCCTCCACTCAGCTACTTCGAGGTTGACTAAGACGAAACTAAAAAAACATGTAGGGACATGAAGGCAAATGCACGAAGTTTAAAATTATATATCAAATGATTCACATCTCAATCTCCATGGCCCCACCCCGCCCCACCACCACCCACCCAGCCATAGTGAGACGAAAGATATATATTGTAAAACGTCCATTTAGTCTTCTCACGGTCTTTAGCCGCCGGGACATTATTTTAGCCTCCACTATCATATGAATAGATAAGTACTTATTTTTGCGTCAATAGTCTCGTAATATAATAATAGTATTATTTAATATAAAAAATTAACAGAAGAGAGTTCAAGCTTTCAAAGAATTGTTATAATTTGAAACGAAAATACACTATTGTGGAGTTCTAAATAGATCAAATCTAATGCAATATTGTTAAATTTATTAAAGGTGGACCCCTAATTTTATGAACATGGGAGTTGATATCTATACTTAATTAGATTAGAGTGAACTAGAACTAAGAAAATAATATATTATAGCATTAAAAAAAAATTGAACTGGACTATAATTCCGGTAGTCCAAAAATTTGGGTCCACACTTGAAATTTGTGATATGTGTTTCTTTTAAAAAAGGAATAAGATAAAAAGGAGGTGAGTTTGACCGTCTAACTCTAACGTATATTTCACTAGTACAAGTTGTGCGTAATACTTGCATATATTTGTCTTAAATATTTTATTTTATTTTTGAAAAGCAAAAAATGACATTATCTATTTATCTTGGTCCCAAATTATAGATTTACCATCAACTTTTAAGACGTCTGAAATAAGGTTCTAGTTGTATTAGAGATATAATTAATATGTGAAATTCCACAATCTATAAATAAGTTTACTAAAATATAAAAGGGCGTGATAAAGGCACCTTGAATTATATGCATACTATCATATGATTATAAATTAAATATGATTTACAATTATCACAATACATATTTATGATTACATTGTAATCCGTGCAAAGTATACCATCAATTATTTATAAAATATTTTAAATCTCGATCGTACAATTTATTATATCTTATACATTTTTAAAATTTAAAAACTAATAGTCCTTATTATATAAATAGTGAGAATAAATATCCGTAATGCCCTTATCAAGAACAATATAAATTTTTGATTTGAAAATTAAAAGAAGTTAATTTAAAGGTACAAGTCAAATATATAATTCATTTCTAGGGAGAAAGATAAAAATCCTTCTTTCAACTTAAATATTGTTAAAAAAAATAATTAAAAATAGTAAAGATAGAAGAATATTCAAGTTGCCTGAATTTCCAAACGCGAGAAATTTGTAATCGCATAACCAAAATAATAATATAAAAAAGAGAAGAGAAAAGTCATTTGAGGGTCAATAATGATGTCGTAGCTCAACGTGGCCACCAGCCACGGGGGAGCATTCACCCACCTCCCACGTTCTTTGAATTTTTCGCTAACTATGAGCTACCCTAGATTTCAAAATATTATATATAAGATATAGTCTATAATATATTTTATTTAAAAGAGGTAATCCATAGATACAAAACCATAGTGTGTATTATATATATATGTATTATTTATTTTTTTCGAGAATTCTGATGCATAGATATTAGTGGAAACAATATTTATTAGTTTTACGTATTAACTTTTTTAAATCAAATATTATATGTGATCGAAAAAATTATTGTATGTGACTGAGACACTAAGGTCTCGTTTGATTCAGGTATTAGGATCAGTGGAATTAATAATACCAGTATTAATAGTACTGGACTATTAATCATGGTATTAATTTAATACCAATACCCTGTTTGATTCATGTAGTATTAATACTGGGATATCTTATGCTAATATTAATACCATATTTGGTTCTGTAACTTGTATACAGAATTATATTTTGGACTAACAATTTTTTTTAAAAAAAAATTTCCAAAAAAAAAATTTCAAAAAATTTGTAAAAAAAATAAAATTTTTTTTTTTTTTTTAAAAAAAATAAGTTTTAAAAAAAAATTAAATTTTTTTTTAAAAATAATAATAATATAGTAGTAGTAGTGGCATTTTTGAAAATATATGGTTCATTTTTATTAATCCTGGATAAACAATACCACCTCCCCCTAGTATTAAATTATAGCACAAAGAGTGGTATTAAGTTAGTACCGGTATTAGTAATCCCAGCACATTTGTGCGAATCAAACAAGGTATTATAAAAAAAGTGGTATTAATAATCCCATCCCACTTTTTAATACCCGAATCAGACGAGGCCTAAAAGTAATATCTACATAAACGCATTATTTTACAAAAGAAAACAAGAAGTTATGAGAATCACATCTTAAAAAGTTTTTATTTCAAGGATTGAAACTCAATTTTTTTAACCAAGTCACTTGGCCCAATAGTATAAGGTTGCCATTAGGACAACTTTGGGTTGACTTAGAGCTCTCAAAGTTGATTTTCATCGTTGTTAAAATAATGTTTGGTCAGCGGCAGCCACGTACCACAAGCTGGGATTAGTCGAGGTGGGAGAAAGCTGGCTCGAACATCCTGTGAAGAACGGGGAAAAAAAAGAAACTCAATTTTTCTAGTATTGCTTGTTCAAGTAGTAAATATATGTTTCCTTTAATGCCTTTGACATTTCGGATAAGAAAGTCAAACATGCTCATTTTATTTCATCGATATTAAGATAAAATATTCGCATTTCTTAGATAAGATTGTTTAGTTGCTGGTAAGGGCCTTTATCGGATATAAGCAATTCAACCAAACACAAGACTTGGAGAATTAATGCCATCTCCGATGATAATTTATATATATATAGATATATATTTTCATTTTTATCATGTGGCAATGTATTTTTAGAATACTTCTATTTCTATTTAGCAAGTTTTTTTATGTAAGTAAAAAAAGACATACAAAGATTGGTATCTAATGGTTCGTCATTTCTTTTATGAGAATGTGTCTAGCCTGATCCCACATGGATTTTATGAGAATGTGTCTAGCCTGATCTCACATGAAAAAATTGTAGAATAATGCCTAAAAGTGTTTAAGTAGACCGGCGGGCCTGGTTGGTGCCCTGGGCCCAACCCGAGTGCCGGCGCGCGCACATAGTAACGATACTGTCCCCAACTTAAACACCTTTGGGCTATAGGTATGGGATTTTTATCTTAAAATGTCTTGTTATATGTTAAATTCTACAATTTTTTCATGTGAGATCAATAGTTTGAGCTAACCATTCTCAACGTAGTAATAAGTGAGGTAAAAATTATTTAATACAATCTGAACATAATAAAATAATCTTAATTTTTAAATATAATTCATTAATTCCACTCTAAATAAAATTAAAAGGTTCAATAAATAAATAATTCACCTCGAATCCCAGCACACCAAATATAAAATAAAATAATTTTATTATATCTATATTATTGTCCTGTTCATCAAACGCAGCATAAGAATCGTGGTGCATAATAGTTCTTCATTTGCCAAGTATTTTTTTTTTTGAAAGGTTTTGCCAAGTATTTAATAGAGACGAATAACTCAAATTAAACACACTACACACAACTCTCACTTTCTCATCCAAATCTTTCTCCCTCGAAAGTCTAAACTCTCTGAGTCTCTTTGTAATGGCCGACAAATCACCGGAAGAACAACACCCAGTGAAGACATTCGGATGGGCAGCTAGAGACACAACTGGCACTCTCTCCCCTTTCAAGTTCTCCCGACGGTATACAATTACATACATAATTACATGCATACATATATATATATATAAGCTGTAAAAAAAAGGCACTCTTCTTTTAAATTATATATGAAACGGTTGAGTTTTTCATGAAACTTGACGGAAATGATTAGATCACGTCCAATCCACCAAGTAATTCAGTCATTTAATTGATGCGATCATTACCAAAAGCTCAAAAATTTACTTGTCTACGTATTTATCTTTTATTACACGCATTTTTAGATTGATGCTTTTAAATGAAATTTGTTGGGAGTTTGGTTTCATGATCCGGCCATACCTTGTCAGATTTCGTAAAAAAATAAAAATTCTATATAAAGCTCTAGAAAAAGTTTCTTTCTTTTAACTGAAAAATAAAGTTCTAACTCCACCAATTTCATAAAAAAAATAAAAAAAATCTAACTGGTAAATGGGTGAATTAAAACACTGATATATATGTATGCATCTTTAGCGGTTATAATTTTAGATTTTAAGTTCACCCATTTCCTGATTTGAATTTTTTGTTTTTTTGATAAAATTTGATGGAATTCATCTGTTCATCATATAGATCATCTCCATCAAATTTCATTTATAGTTCCACTATTTACCCTTGAAAAGGAGGGTTAAAAGACAGAAGCCCGTTTAGCGTCCAGTGTGTATGTATATATATATCTTATCTTTTGAAACTCTGGTCTAGGACTAGCCCACAATTTTATTGGAAAATTGTGATAGTGCACTATACAAATGGTGATAGCCCTCTCTAATTAGCGATCTGAAGCTGCCCTAACGGAATTTGAGCCTGTATCTCCGCTTTACATTTTTTTTTTCTTGACTTTACCAATTTCACATCTTCCGTGACTGTTTTGACATAAGTGAAAATTTCATCTTGATTTTGGGCCTTATGGATGTGCGTTTTTTATGAGTAAAATGTTGATGATAAATGGAAATGATGTGAATTGTATAGGGCAACAGGTGAGAAGGATGTGAGGATGAAGGTGCTGTATTGTGGGATTTGTCACACTGATCTTCACAGCGTTAGGAATGATTGGGGTTTCTCCACCTATCCTATTGTTCCTGGGTATGTTTTTTTACTACTCTCTCTTTCTCTCTCATTATTATTGGAGTGCTAATAACTATACCTTACTAATAAAATAAGCGGGCAACTTTTATTCTGGAAACCATGTTTTAATAGAAAAGAAATTGCTCCCTCCATTTCAGATTAAGAGTGTGCGTTTGACTTTACTCGACGTAATCAATTGTTAAGAACAAAACTCTCATGATTAAGTAATTTGATTATGTTCCGCAATGGGAACTGTAATATTAAATATGGGATGTTCCAAAACGAGATAGTGAATTCTTGATTTGAAAACATGTCCCAAAAGGAAATAATGGACTCTTAGTTTGAGATGGAGGGAGTAGTTAGCTTAAATTGTTTAAATCTTTTTAAGAGGATGCCTAATAAAGACAAATTTGTCACTGTTGATATAAATAAAGAATATTCCATGGTACGTGAAGATTAATTTCCAATTGGCAAAAATTTGGTCAATCTTGTAATAAAAAGGTCTATTGTGTAACAAAAGGAATGGGATTTATGTGAAGAGTATTTCACAATTGGCAAGGACCTTAATTGGGTTAGCTTTGTGTCATATAGATGCAATGGTCGCCAATATTGCTCCAACTTAACCACTTTTTAGGGCTAAATGTTTTCTTTGAGACAAGAAAAGAAAGAGCAAATTTTCTTGGAGTAAAATAGCATATAAAGAAAGACACGGTATCAGCTGCATTTTCGCTTACACTTATACCTAGAAGCAATTAATTTGGACTTTGTAGGTTGTTAGTCATCAGTAATCAACATTTTATACAAGTAAACACTAATACCAAAGCACTTTTGGGCTTCTAGATTTGCCAAAGCAAATAGTGCACTCAGTAATTGCACGTCGTGCTTTAATATTAACATATTACTATGGCAAAAGCCAAAACTGCGTTACTTGTGTCATATTACCAACTCTTACAAGTATTCCACCATTAATTCACAATCGCAGTTTTTTTTTTTTGTATAACATTGATTCATTGGGTTGTGCAGGCACGAGATAGGAGGTGAAGTGACTGAGGTAGGTAGCAAGGTCACTAAGTTCAAAGTCGGAGACAAAGTGGGAGTCGGGTGCTACATTGGCTCATGTGGATCTTGTGAAGATTGTGCCAATGACCTCGAAAATTACTGCCCCAAAAGCATACTAACTTATCCGGGCACTTACCATGATGGGACCCCCAATTATGGAGGATACTCAAATGAAATGGTCGCTGACGAGCACTTTGTGGTCCGTTTTCCAGATAACATGCCACTTGATGGTGGGTGCCCGCTATTATGTGCCGGAATCACGGTCTATAGTCCAATGAAATACTATG
Organism: Lonicera japonica; assembly: GCA_021464415.1. Taxonomy (NCBI): domain Eukaryota; kingdom Viridiplantae; phylum Streptophyta; class Magnoliopsida; order Dipsacales; family Caprifoliaceae; genus Lonicera; species Lonicera japonica. The sequence goes on from CM038466.1 coordinate 27,281,614, forward strand.
GGCTTGTTAAACCAGGAAACCACATTGGTGTGGTGGGGCTTGGTGGACTCGGTCACATTGCAGTCAAGTTTGCTAAGGCTTTTGGGCTTAAAGTGACAGCGATTAGCACCTCGCCTAACAAGAAAGAGGAAGCTTTGAAGCATTTGGGTGCTGACTCTTTTGTAGTTAGCAAAGATGCTGATCAAATGCAGGTAGCTCTAGTTTAATTAAGTTCTTAATAATTTTTGGTCTGGCAAAAAGTAAAATGGTTAAATAGATTTTAGCTTATTCCGTATCATTCACTATCATGTTAAAAGTTGCATGCCTATTATCTGTGTGTATTCACAGTCTTATATGAACAGAAAATTGTTCTATAGTTGGTAAGTTCCAGTCACCATATTATTTTCGCCTTGGTGAAAAATATTTCAACTTGAACCAAACGGGGCTTAAAGGTTCATATAATTTGCTAATTTCTATCTGTGGAATTTGTGGTAACTGGTAAGTCATGGTTGTCCATTAATTTTATTTTTCAATTATTTGACTATCAATAGATTGTTCAAACTCGTTCGTTAAAACTATTATGCTTTAGAATATGATCAAGCTTTGCTTATTCTTTCTTTTGTTTTTTGAACTCTGGTCAAGGACTAGACTGGAATTTATCAGGTAGTGTAGAATATATTAAGAACTGTAGTTGAGCTACACGACTTGGGGGTAGCCCTCCCCTATCAACAGTCTCGCCAAAGGGTTTGAAATTGCACTTGGAGGGGTTTGAACCGTGCCCCCTCTTGGAAATTTGAGTGGTGATACCATGTAATTAAGCATGTTTACCTCTCAAGCTGAGCTCAAATGACCATGTAATCTAAACAGAGCTCGAGTTGCTCGGTTGGTATATAGTTTTAGAGGATTAATGAGCTTATTGAGCAGTAGAATAACTTAACGAGTTTCAAAATATGTTCAGGCTTGGTTTATTTATCTGACGAACAGATCTTTTACGAGTATATTACTGAACATTCACAAGCTGCGCTCGAGTAGCTTGTTCATTTTACAGCCCTACCCATAAAAGGGAATTGATTCAATAGAGCTTACGTCTTTATTAATGTTACTTATAATGGACTTCATAGGCGGCAACTAGCACATTGGATGGTATTATTGATACCGTGTCTGCTTCCCATCCCGTTATGCCATTGATTGGTCTCTTGAAGAATCATGGAAAGTTCATTATGCTTGGAGCACCATCCAAGCCACTCGAAATATCGATGTTTCCTCTTCTCACAGGTACATATAACTATATATGGCACTATTAACATTCAAAGATACTTCTAGGTCATTGTGAATCAATCTTGTCTGATCACAATGAGAAACTTAAACCCGTGCTACTAATGATTAGATATCTTTGTTTGGTTCTTTGCTTCCCATTCTTGCGAAATGAATTGGGGATTGCAGTTTGCCTGTAGTAGCATTTTATTGGAAAGTTAGAAAATGATTGCACAAATAGATAATTTTGATGAGAAGTTGGAAAATGACATTGACTTACTTGGAGATATATTCTATCACTTCTCGGTTTTTCCATGGATCTGAATCTTTGGGTGGTGGGAAAGAAAATTTTCCATGATAAATAAGGAAAAGAACATCTCACGAAATCACTCATCTATTTTTCCAACTTTTAAAACTCAATTGTTTCTTCAACGATTTTACACTTTCCAATCAAATGGACCCTAAAGGTGTCTTGATCACTTATTTTCCCGAAAATTTTTAAAATTTCCATATACTGTGTTTGATTGCCTGATTTCCCATGCAATCAGTTTCTGCACAACTTTGATTTAGTGCAACTGTCTATTTGTTGTGCAATTCTAAACCCATCGCCCCCTAGTTTTTCATTTGCATGGAATTTTCTTCCTGCAAAATAATTCTGAAGAATTCATTTATTTTTCATCTAAACCAATCAAATGCACCAAGTGTACTTTTCGGCCTTCGGCTTAGAATCTAAGTGTTAATAAGAAATGAAATTTAACAGGAAGGAAGATGGTGGGAGCTAGCGGAGCCGGGGGATTGAAAGAGACTCAAGAAATGCTCGATTTTGCAGCCAAACACAACATTACCGCGGATATTGAGGTCATTTCAATGGACTATGTGAACACGGCAATGGAACGCCTTAGTAAGGGTGACGTTAAGTATCGATTCGTCATTGATGTCGGTAAGACTTTGAAAGGTCCTGCCTAGTTTAAACATACCCAGACTTCCCTTTACTAATGAACTTAAGGCCTCATTTGGATCTAGTTTCTGTGTTATCCTGGGATCAGTAACCGGTAATTTCACATACAAAGTTGGAAAACAGAACTGGCATCATTTTATTCAGACAGAAACTTGGTGTGAATTTATGATTGGGACTTTATATGTGAATTTATCAGTTTAGAATTGTTGGGAATCACAAAAACTCAAAATAAACGGGTGTGTATTAGTGTATAAGGTTTTGGAATGTTGTAAGTCTAGATTAGTTGATGTTGCTGGTCTTGGAGTTGTGTTTTTTCCGTAATAGAATAGCTATATATGTGATGGTGTATCACATTCTCACATATTTATCAATAAATCTGTGTTTTCTCTCTTGTTTGTGGTAAAAATCATGTTACCTATTGATAACACTGGAACTTTGTGTTAGCAATATAATACTGTTTTTTTTTGTTGATAATAATCAAAAATCGAACCATACCGAAACCGAGTAGTGCTTTGAGGCTGCTAGACGACGTCTACTTCTCAGGATGAAACGGTACTTCAGTTTTACCGAAGCACCTCGGTACACTGAACGAACTGGGTGCAAAACTCAGCCCGCTCAAGGCTCGCAGGTGCGGGCACACATGAGCCGTAAAGGTTTCAGGCTTAATTCGGTCCATGATTTGCACCCCCCCTGCGCTTGTGTGCGCGAGAGAGAGCCTCTTATCTTGAATCATTCAATAAGACATTCTCATGAGCTTAGTTATAAACCCATAGAATTTTTTTCACCTTTCTTATGTGGGACTTCCCACTTTTATTGCATTTTTTTATTTCAACTTGCTCAATTTGAGTGACAATTACTCATTCACCACTTAACCATTTTGAGCATATAAATACACGATTTCAATGTACTCACGTAGGAGAACACGAATATATTAAAAACTTTCACATCCGAGTACAAAGTCTTATTACAATTTTACCCTCAAAATGGTAGAAAATGTGTTTTATAATACCCATTTTCTAACACTTTGTTCAGATTGTGAAGCATAGCCATATTTTCTGCTGCAGCCGCAAATTTTACTTAGAATAGGAAGTTCCTCACAATGTGGGGGTTAATTGTTACATTATTAAAATTGATCTTTCTTACTATTTCAGAAGTCAAATTTTTGTTCCACGCGCATCCTTTTTTATTTTTTTTCGAAAGTCGGCAAAGACGCGTGATTAAATTGTATTTTTACTGATTTTGGGTATCAGATCCATAATCAATCTTGGGAATAAGGTGTTCTAGTTCTCTGAAACACAATGATTAAATGCACTGCGAGCTAAATCGTGCGCGATTGAGTTAGAAATGCACTAGCAAATAATAAAACTAAAACCACCTCCGCTTGCCCAGAAAGCTTACAGATGTCCTGTAAATTAGTCCCGCAATCATTGAATCATAATACTCTGAAGCTCCGCGCAAAGAACTGAGAAGGAAGCCTTTTAAACAGAATAGAGAAGCCAAAGCATATAAGAATTTTATATAATGCCAGATTTACAGAAATGCAAAAGGAAAATGCGTAAATCTAAGACATAGTAATATGAAAAATGATAGAAAAAATAACGGATTTGTGTGATAAGTTAGAAATGCAAAACAAAAAGGCTTAGATCTAAGGCTCCATTTGATATAGCAATATGGAAAATGTTATTTAAATTTTTTTTTGATTTGTGTGAAAATTTTAAAAATAAGTTGAAGCATATATGATGCTCACTTTTATGACATCCGTCATTTATTTTATTATTTTTTGTGGAACGTTTTTTTTCCCGCCTTTCAAAGGAAATTTTTTCATGAAAAAATACAGAAATAGAGTTAATATCACCACATGTTTCGATACATAATAATTCTTTACATTATAAATAAATTATATATTAAATAGCATTTGATTGAGTGATAATAACATCTATTCTTTAAGGTAAGAGATCAAGTTCTTATTTAAACATTATAATATTTTCAAAACGTGAAGAATAATTTTGATAAATGTTATAGACCTAACAAGGGGCTTTTTGTTTTTAGCCCATAAAATTTGAATTCTTTGACTTTTAGCTCACATCATTTGAGTAATTAATTTTTTTCGCCCAAACGTTTGGATAATTATGAATTTTACTTTTTACTAATATTTTAAATTAATTTTGTGATTTCCAATGCTGCCCTTCTTTGACATTTTTTTTTTCAAATCTTTTATCTTCTTATAATTTAATTAGAGTGCTAAATTATAGATAACATTATTTTAAACTTAAATAATTTATCCGTTTAGCAAATTCAAACACAATCAATTAAAATTTGAAATTTGAATTCCAAAAACAAATGCTACAAACTTGGAAGATAATAAATCTTTTAATGTATATATGTATTAGATATGTTATGATACATTTCATGTAGTCTGACAAATATATTGCGTTTTTAATAATTATAAATAAGTGATAAGTTAGAATAGTGCATCTTGTAATATGACTATTGTCAAACCAAAATATTGTACCTTGAATATATCGATGAAAACTCCTGAAAATAACAATTCATTTTATTTAGATGAATATTTGAAGGATAATTTTCATGGTTAATTGAAATGTAAGGAAGACATAATATGTAAAATTGTTATAGACATATTATAAGTATAATTGTTATAGACATGTTATAAGTATTCATCAATCGAGTTATAATATGACTCTATGTCAATTGAATTTTAAAAGTAAGAAATCTCAAAAAATATTTTGTCAAAAATCATGTATGTTAAAAAGTATTATCTTAAAACTCATATATATTACCACATATTAAAACTATAGAATAGGGAATAAAACTCATATATATGTTAAAAAGTATTATGTTAAAAAGTATTATCTTAAAGAATCAAGGCAGACATATTACGAGTGAGAGGAAATTAATAAATAGGGAATAAAACTATAGAAGTGCACATTGCAATATGGCATGCTGCAAGTTCTTTTGGCGAGTAGCCTAATAGACATGCACTATCCAAAATGTGTTTATGAATTAATTGCACATACAAATGCATTTATATTATTAATAAAAGTAATATTGGTGACATGCTAATTAACATGTAAAAATATTGGACAAAATTTCTTTGTGGTGGAATGACTAAGTCATTATATATGTAATATATATTTTGCCTCTCTAGCCATTGAAGGAACGGCTCATTTCTCTTTTTGGTGGAGAAAATGGCTTCCTCGATGTATGAGATATAAATCATATTATTGTAATATAATTGAATTCCTTGTAGGTTAAATTGAGCCTACTAAACAATGGGTGTATGTGTTGCTTCCAACCATCACTTTACCACATAAAATTAAGTATACATCTGATATCAAACTTATGAATGAAAAGTTTCACTACTCAAGTGGATGTGTATAAGTAATCCAAATAAAAAGTATATAAATTAGAGGAAGACAATGTCAACAATTACTTAACCACAACAATAATTAAAATATCGTAGCTTAAATCTTAAACAAACTAACTAATCAAAACCTACTAAATATTAACGAGCACACTCCCAAAAAGATAATGCTAGGTGATACAATCCTATTCACTCTTGGAGTCACAGTTGAAAGCTAAAGATGAACTTATAAAATAATAACTAAGAGTATCTTCAACCGTTGTATAAATTCTATGCGTCAAGACACTTTTACACAAAACTTGAAGTGTAAAAAAATATGCTCCAATGCTACATTTTTAAATTTTTGTGTAAATTTTGAATGAACCAAGAAGATAATTATGCATATTAGATATCATTTTACGCAATTTTTAATTATTTTTCTTGAATTTTGGTATAGATAATATTATAACAACAATGGATCTTGATTTGTTGGTCTAGATGAGTACATTTTAGCTATATAATTTTATTAAAATATATGATTTATATTAAAAGTTATTACATTTTAAAGTTTTATAAAATAATTGAGGAAAAGAAAAGCTAATGTGGCAGTGTAAACTTGGAATGTATTTTACACATTCATTTTACATAAAAGATAAATTTTAAAAACTGTTGGAGCTCAAAAAATTTACAAGTTTTGTATATTTTACATAAAACCTAAATATACACTACTGTTGAAAATGCTTTAAAGAAAACTATTTGAATCACACGGTGTAGACACCCCGATCCGTGACCCCCGCAAGAACCCTAACGACCTACGAGACTACTATTTTTTGGAGTCCAAGACACACCCGAGCACCCGAAACTACTCCGGGGGGGTTTGTTGCGCGACAAACCTATTTTTATGAAGGATTGTCGCACGACATATCACATTGTCGCGCGACAATCATTGGAATGTCGCGCGACAATCCCACTATGTCGCGCGACAATCCCTCTCTGCACCCGACCAACCACTTTCTGACACATCACAGTGTCAAGACCCATCACTTCAGCCGTTTGTCGCACGACATACAGGAATGTCGCGCGACAAACAGATATGTCGCGCGACACTTGCCTTTTTTGGGAAATTGTCGCGCGACAATCTTCCCCGAGCAGTATAAATAGGCCAACACCCCCAAGGGTTCGAGGAAGACTAGGGATCTGGAAAATTTGGAGCTTTAGTCTGATTCTATCAAGCATTTTATATTATCATCTCATCTCTAAAGAATTATCGGATCTATTCCCGACACTCGACGTGTCCCGTCTCTGGAATCGAATTCTCGAAAATATCGGAAGAAGGAGAAGATTGTTATCGCCGGAGATCTCTCTGCCGTATTATATTCTCTTTCTTATTATTATTATTCTCGTCGGGAAGGTAAATAAAGTTTCTTCTGGTAATTAAACAGGTCTATCTGTGTACTCGTTTTATTTCTGTTGTTTTATCCACGTTTTATTTGAATAAACTTATTGCCAAGTTATAAATAGTCTACCATCTTCAAAACAAAAGACCCTGATAAAATCGTTTGCAAAACCAGAAGAGTAAGTATGTTATCATCCGGATAAAATTCTGTTTTCAAAACCCAGACTGATACGACTTATCTAGGAATTAAAAATCAACATATCCTGTCTCCTCTATAGACTGCGATGTGTCTGATAATTCTCCTCTCAAGAGTCATGATTCCATACTAAATTAGTCCCGATATTAGATCCGAACTTTCACAAAAGTAAACACAACACGAGAAAACCGTCATTATCTGAGGAAATAATACGGGATACTCTTTCAAAATAAAAGGTTTTGTCATGTGTATTTACATCTTTCAAATAAATAAAACATCGGATCTCGGAACACAAAGGTTTTCATCCCTTTCCCGTCTTCCCCCAGAAATTAGGGTTTTCATTTGAAAAGTAGTAGACTGTCAGTAAAAGCATCCAAGTTTTTCAACATAGAATAAACATATAAGACCACTAGAGACCGAAAGGGCGGAATGGGTGCTTAACACCTTCCCAAACCGTAATATAGTTTCCGAACCCTATAGAATCCTGGTTTCGCAGAAAAAACGTGTAAAGAAAGGCTTATCTTTAGCCTTTCCCCTTACACAACCCTTTTTGTCCGTTTTCTCGTAAAACGTACTGGCGACTCTGAACGAACCCCTTTGCATCTAGAATAGACGTAAGGACACCCGATATGAATCATCAAACAACTCCAAGCAAATGGAGCGACGGAATCCCTTCCGATGCTTCAGACGCCCAACGAACGGGGACGAGACCCGGGGGTCGCATTTGCGGATTCTCACAGTGGCGACTCTGCTGGGGAAACTAGAGAACTAGACTCTTATATGTGGACTTTTGTTTATTTGAATACTTGCTTTTTTCTGCTTTCCCTACTTATGTTAATTGATTGAGAAGAAACATTTTTTCAGAAAAAGGGAATTTTTCAAAAATACGTAATCAAGATAATGATATTTGTAAACCCAACCTTTTTCACACGCACAAATCATGCATTGGTTCTACGAGTGTGAATTTGCCCCAAACCCTCGGAAGTATTATAAGTGAGTAGGGAGTTGGCTTGCTTGGGCCAACATAAACCGAAAGCATTTACTTCCACTCTCCTTGGCCAAGTACACCCCCGAGGTATATCGAGTGACGAGAACACTCACGTACCCGGAAAGTATATCAAAAGGCCCTTGCACGTACCCGCCCCTGGGGTATATCGCAAGGTCTTGCCAAATAGGAGGGAGCCTGAAGCCTTAACCGTTCGTACACCTGCGCTGCATATAAGATCGAGTCGAGTTAAAACACTTGTCAAACAGCCGTAGGGGATGTACCACTTTACGGCTTACTTTTCGACACCCTTTTTAAAATCCGAGGTTCTTCTCGGCAATTTTTAGTGGTTCTTTTGGCAAATATCGAGTCACATCACAGTCTTCCTTCATCTTCGCCACGTGGTTTCGTCTATAGTCGTGAAGCAACAAACAGACTGGAAGGTTGGACCGGCCGTGATCACACCGGAAGACTAGTAAGACCAAGCACACCTGAAATGGCCAATGAACGCGAGAATCGAGAGACAGATCAGAGCCTAGCCGTGGCATCATCAGCTCAGCCAACCCTAGCCGAAATGCACCGTTTACTCATGACCGTCAGCAGGGATCTGGCAAACCTCACGAACGAGCAACAGGGTACCCGAATCCGAATAGAAGAATTATCAGCCGAACGAACTGCACCACCGGGGTTTGATCGACTACCACCGAATCGAGATCCGAACCAAGGACAGTCTTCACAAGTACTCCCCCCAGTTCAAGGAACCAATCCACCCCAAACGGGCCCTATCGTAGTTGGTCCCGTTCAAACCGACCCCAACAATCAGAAACAATGGGCCCCGGATTCAGGCCCCACTTACTAACAGCAAGAGCCACCCATAGTCTGGCCGCAACCCCAAGTACAACCCAGTTTTGACCCCCAATACCAACCATGGCCACAAGTTCCCGCAAAACCCATTTCACCACCGGCCCCAGCAGCCCTCCCTAATGAATACCCAGACATCAACCGACTTTGGGCAGTGTATGCAGAATCGGTAATAGCACGGGAACAGCCCGACGAGGTGTCAAGAGAGAGTGAGGAAATGAAGAAGCTGAAAGAGCAGATGAGGGTCCTACAGAAGGGGGTGTCCCTAATAAAAGGTGCAGACGAGATCACGGATATGAATGCCTTCTCCCTCTACCCAGAAGCGAGATTACCCCAGGGATTCAAACTCCCTTCCATCACCAAGTTCACTGGAACCACGCCCCCTAAAACTCACCTACAGTCCTACATCAGATCCATGCAAGTGTCCGGTTGCGGAGAGCCGGAATTAGCACAAGCCTTTCACATGACTCTCGCGGGAGCCGCCCTGAGATGGTTCTTTGGTCTAGAAAGGCATCACACGCAGACTTGGGGAGATATCGTCAAAGAATTTATGACCAAATACGGGTCCAACAAGGATTTGGAAATTACCCGTAAACACCTGGAAATGGCCAAACAGGGCGAGAAAGAAAGCTTCAGCGACTTTGTCACCCGCTGGAGGGAGATGGCCTCCTAAATGTCTAAACGACCCGATGAAGAAGAACAGCTGGAAATCATTCAGAAGAACTTCACTCCAGTCGTACTGAGTTGCATGGAAAAGCATGTATTCCCACACTTCAGGGCCCTGTTGAGTATGGGGTCACAAGTAGAGGAAGAATTGACCAAGAAAATTGAAACCGATACCAAGAAAGCCGCATACACCGGGAGAAAGACAGCCACTACATTCGTGAATCAAATAAGCTCATACCCCTATCAACAGAACCCCTTTCAACAACCACAACAGCCACCTCCGATGAGTTGGCCCACACAAGGAGGCCCTTCGAACACCGAGGACAAGAAAAGGAGAAACTTCTGCACCCTCCCCACTACACTGGTAAAAAGTCTGGAGCTGCTCCAAAAGGCCGGACTAATCACTCCACTCAACCCGCGCCCCCCACCAAACCCTATTCCAAATACCTGGAGAATGAATGAGAATTGTGCGTATCATCAAGCTGCAGGACACGACACGGAGCGTTGTTTGGCCCTTCGTCATCGTATTCAAGACCTCATTGAAGCCGGAATCATCCCCGCACCCGGCGGGCCCAATGTTACTAACAATCCACTTCCTAACCATGCTCCACCTGTAGGGATTAATGCCTTGACCACTGATGAAAAAGGCTTCGATCCCGTGGGGCTCATTCGAGATGACCCAACCTACAGGGCACCCGATGTACTGCCAGCAAAGGCTCAAGTTGCCCCAGGCCTCAATCCCATAATTGACCAATGGATGGCCAAAATAAACTTCCTACCCGGGCAGGGTTTAGGAAAGGCAAATCAGGGGATCTCACAGCCACTTACAATCAAAACCAATCCCGGAAAATCTGGGATAGGATGGACCCAGAATAAGAAGAAACAATCATGGAAATCCCAAAACCCCCCCAGGGAGACAATCTGTATGACAGAAACCTCCCCCGGGACTTTCAGTTGGTCGACAGAGCCAGAATCGTCAGAAACTTCAGAGGAATCAAACCCGGCATCCCTTTGGATCCAACAAATCACCCGTTCAGGAAGGGTATACCAACCACCACCGGATGCTGAGAAAATACCGTCTAAGGAAATAGGAGAAGATAGAGTGCTTGAGCAGTTGAAGAAGACCGAGGCACACATCACCATTTGGGGCCTCTTGGTTGCCTCCAAACCCCACAGGACTGCTTTCATCAAACTTCTGGACGAAGCCGTGATATCACCGGACTCCACACCCGAACAACTGCCAAACATGATCGGGTCACTTACAGTCCAAAGAAGTCTGTCATTTTCAGATGAGGATCTGTCTCCATTGGGAAGGAAACACAGCCTGGCTCTCTATATCACCGTCCGAACCCGAGGGAAGATTTTTCCACAAGTCCTTATCGACAACGGGTCAACCATAAACGTCTGCCCCTTAAAGACCGCTAGATGCCTGGGTATCTTGGATTCAGAACTTTCTCCATCCGCCGTGACTGTCAGGGCCTACGATAATACCAGAAGGGCCGTTCTGGGTTCTCTAAAGCTAGATCTCAGGGTCGGCCCCGAAAATTTTCCGGCCGATTTCCAAATCATAGACATTCCCTCCAGTTTCAACCTCCTGCTGGGAAGAGCGTGGCTACACGACATAGGAGCACTCCCCTCCTCCTTGCACCAAAAGATCAAGATACCGTTTGAAGGGAACATAATTACCATCCAAGGAGATCCTGAAAGGACCTTGGCAGATGTGGAGTTACCTGTTTTGGGAATCGGGAGCCAGAGCATACAGTTAGGAGGCTTTTCTTATGAGCCTCAAGTACAAACTCTCAGCACTCAGATAATCGAATATCTTCCCCCAGACAATATCCCCGGTCTCAGCACCAAGATTACAAATATGCTAAGAATGATGAAATACTTACTTTGAGCCGGCCTAGGAATGGGACAATCAGGACTACTTCAAGCCTTGGAACCGGTAACGAGGTACGAAAGGGAAGGTTTGGGGTACCAACACACTGAAGAAGACGATCAGCAAAAAAGGGGCCGAGGGCATCAGTATCCGAGTTTCAGCTCTTTGAACGGATTTTTTGTCAAAGAAGGAGAGGACTTCCCCTTTTGCGGTTTTCAAGAACCTTGGAGAAACAGCGACGGAGAGAACCTGCCGGGATGGGAAATCTTCTATGAAGATGACCTATATGTCAAAGAAAGCATTGAACACAGTTTCTCCACCAAATTAACGATCGGGTTGAAATAGGGAAATGAAGACAAGACAGACAAGGAGGAAGAAATGATCGGAGATCTTTTCGACATCATGGTTCTAGGGGATGACGAGCCGAGGGATGACCCCGTACACCTGATATACGCTGATCCAGACTACCAAAGGGAAAGGAAAAATAGTGAAATTGTAAGGGTGAGAGGTGAGAGTGAAAGTAAGGCTAGGAAAGAGCCACTCCTAGATTTACTCTTTAAACTTGTACCTGTAAACACTATTATCAATGAAGAAAACTCTGTGTTGCGTTATCCTGTTATTTGTAATTCTGTAATAGCTTATAAGGAGTTAGAAAGACTGAACGAACACCCGGAATGGGAGGAACAGCGTATACAGAGTGAGGAAGGAGACACTCTCGAAATTAACCTCGGAACAGAAAAGGAAAGAAAGGAGGTCCGCATTGGGACAAGTCTGAGTGAAACAGAAAAAGAGGAATTCACACAAACTCTGAAAGAGTACGTGGATGTCTTCGCCTGGTCTTATACGGATATGCCAGGATTGAACAGTCAGATAGTCATGCACGAGATACATACCAAGCCGGAGTTCAGACCTGTCAAGCAAAAGTTAAGAAAACTTACGCCAGAATGGTCCCTAAAGGTAAAGGAAGAAGTGATGAAACAACTGAGTGTAGGGTTTTTACGGGTGATCGATTACCCTTCATGGTTAGCCAACATTGTGCCCGTTCCAAAGGCAAATGGGAAGGTCCGCATGTGTGTGGATTACCGGGATCTTAACAAAGCTTGTCCGAAGGACGATTTCCCATTGCCCAACATCGATTTGATAATAGATAACACTGCCAACCATGCCCTAAAGTCATTCGTGGATGGTTTTGCCGGGTATAACCAGATTAAGATGCACCCGGATCACCAGGAAAAAACGGCATTCATCACACCATGGGGAACATACTGCTACACCGTTATGCCATTTGGGCTGAAGAACGCCGGGGCAACCTACCAGAGAGCAGCCACCGCTATTTTCCACGATATGGTCCATAAAGAAGTAGAGGTGTATGTAGACGACATGATAATCAAATCAAAGGAGAGGGAAGGTCACATCACATACCAGCTCTGCGAACTTTCTTCGACCGGCTCCGCCAGTATCAGATGAGACTCAATCCGCAGAAATGTGTGTTCGGGGTAACCAAAGGAAAACTCCTAGGTTATGTTGTCAGTAAGAGAGGAATCGAGGTAGACCCCGCCAAGGTTCAAGCTATCCAAGAAATGCCTAAACCTCGTACTGAGAAAGAAGTTCGGGGATTTTTGGGTAATCTGCAGTACATCAGTAGGTTCATCTCTCAGCTCACTCAGACTTGCGAGCCCATCTTCAAACTCCTGAGGAAATCTTCACCGGGAGAGTGGAACGATCAGTGCCAGGAAGCTTTTGATAGGATCAAAGAATATCTCTCCAACCCCCCAGTATTAGCCCCGCCACAAACCGGACTACCTTTAATTTTATACCTAACCGTCACTGATTCAGCCGCAGGAGCAATGCTAGCCCAGCACCTGACTGATACCCGGAAAGAGCAGGCCATCTATTTCCTTAGCAAGAAACTGTCCCCATTTGAAATAAATTACACACCATTGGAGAAATCATGCACCGCTCTCATCTGGGTAACACAGAAACTACGGCACTACATGCTAATTTTCTCAGTCATTCTGGCATCACGGATTGATCCGTTGAAATACCTCTTCGAGAAACCGGCTCTCTCGAACCGAATGGCAAAATGGCTATTTCTACTCTCCGAATTTGACATCACCTATATGACCCAGAAGGCAGTCAAAGGCAAGATCATAGCTGATTACCTGGCCCACAATCCAATATTGGGAGACGTACTAGAAAAAGCCGAGTTCCTAGACGAAACCATCATGAATGTCGAGATCGATGAAGACTGGAAGTTGTACTTTGACGGGGCCGCCAATCGGAATAGAAACGGGATAGGTATCATGTTAGTCTCTCCAGACCAAACTCACTCTCCGGTATCATATCGTCTGGACTTCTTCTGCACCAACAACATGGCTGAATATGAAGCCTGCATACTCGGGTTAGAGATAGCTCTTCAAAGGGGTATAAAGAGGATACAGGTATATGGAGATTCAGCACTAGTGGTTCACCAGGTCCTGAAAGAATGGAAGATCAGAGATGAGAAATTGGTCCCTTACCTCGCCCGACTGGAGGATATCGCGGAAAAGTTCAAGCATACGGAATTTTACTATCTCCCCAGGTCTCAGAACAGTTTTGCTGACGCACTGGCAACCCTGGCATCTATGATCGATATCCCGGAAGGAATGGAAGAAATAACTCTTACGGTGTAAAAGAAATCAGAACCAGCACACTGCACGGCCTTGGTGGTAGAGAATGAAGGGGAAGGGGATTCAACCTCTTGGTTTTACGATATCTGGAACCTGCTGAAGAAACATCAGTATCCTGAGAAAACAGACAAGAAAACACGGGTCACGCTCAGAAGATTAGCATCAGGGTTCATACTTTGTGCCGGAAGATTGTATAAAAGAAACTACGACGGGACTCATCTTCAATGTCTCACCGAAGAAGAATCAGCCAGAGTAATGGATCAGATACATGGGGGCGATACATGGGGGCGATTGCGGACCTCATATGAGCGGACATACACTTGCCCGCAAAATCATCAGACAAGGTTATTTTTGGTCTACTCTGCAAACCGACTGCGCTAATCACGTACGCCGTTGTCACAAGTGCCAAATTTATGCTAAATCCCAGAAGCTTCCTCCAAAAGAGTTGTACACCATGACTGCTCCCTGGCCTTTCGCAACCTGGGGAATCGACGTCATTGGGAAGATCTCGCCCAAAGCCAGCAACGGCCATGAATTCATACTAGTGGCCGTCGACTACTTCACCAAATGGGTAGAAGCCGAGTCTTACCAGACCCTCGATGCCAAAAAAGTAGCCCGATTCATCAAAAGGAATATTGTTTGCCGATATGGGGTCCCACACGAGATCATCTCAGATAACGGCACCCACTTCGAATGAGAAGCTAATACCATCATGGAAGAATACGATATTACCAGGCACAGGTCTTCGCCATACAGGCCACAAACCAATGGGGCAGTTGAAGCCGCCAACAAAAATCTGAAGAATATCCTAAGCAAAATGACCGACACCTGTCGAGACTGGCCAGAGAAGTTACCTTATGCATTGTGGGGATATCGCACCACCGAGAGGGTCTCCACAGGGGCAACCCCGTTCTTTCTTACATACGGGATGGAAGCAGTCCTCCCTGTTGAGTTAGAAGTCCCCTCCCTCAGGGTAATACTAGAAAATCAAGTCAATGAACTGGAATGGGTCCAGGCACGTTATAACGAGCTAGCCCTACTAGATGAAAAGAGATTGAAAGCCGCATACCACCATCAGGGGTATCAGAAGAGAATCGCTCGAGCATTTAACCAGAAAGTGAGGACTCGGGGTATCAACGAGAACGATATTGTATTAAAAGAAATTCGAGAACCGGCCAGAGATCCGAGGGGTAAGTTCGGGCAGAAGTGGACAGGACCGTACATCGTCAAAGAAATCGATACAGGAGGTGCCGCTACACTCACTGATTTGGATGGGCAGTTACTACATTCACCAGTCAACATGGATCGACTGAAGAAGTATTATCAATAGGTGTGGCATGTAATAAGAACTACGTAAACCTGAGCCCCAACTCAAAACTTTTTGTTCTTTGTAAAAATCAAAAAGGGGAACGTAGGCAACCTGAGAAGTGACTTCAGGCCCGGTTTAAACTTGTAAATAAATTTATTTCCCGCAAGTAGTCCCTCATATATTATTAAAAGGTGGTTCAGAACACCAAAGGTTACAAAGGAGACATAACAAATACGAAAGAAACTAATCCCTAGGGGTTGGCCACACTGGGTCCTCAATAGCCAAATCGATCCGAGCTTCGTCCAAGATCTGATATGCAAAGACAATGTTATCATCAGTAGCCTCCGTATCCATGAACCGGAACCACTCCATTTGAAAAGGGTCGTCGATCAGTTCTCCTTCCAGAGATTGCCAGCAAGAGCGGATGATATCAGCCCAGAGGGGCCGGGTAATACCAAACCGGGCATAATTGAACTGACGAGTCAGTCGGGCATGCCACATCCTCTCTACCGATAAAGAAACATGTGAGGTCACAAATTTAGACTCAGAAGAGAAGTTGTTCAGACCAAGGGGAACCTCCTGCGGAATGTTAAATTGCCGAAAAAGACGCCCAGGGAGATAAAAGGAAGTGAACCAGAGCCCGCGGAGCCGAACGTAGTTTTAACCCCCAGTGCTAAGTACCATCGCCCTCAGCTTCCACCAAGGAATGTTCCACCGGATAGCCCGAAAGTTCTCCGAAAACCATACCGTCCAATCAGAGGAAGACATGGTCAAAGCACCAAAGAGAGGCCGATGGAAGAAATGAGTCGGATTGTCGAGCCGAGCTCCGTTGAAACCCACCGATCGAAAGTGCTCTAGCAGCCACATGTATAGCAGACGCGGACTCCCCCGGAAGAAGGGCGAGGCCCCCCGTTGAACATCATCAAGACCATTCAGGGTCTCTGCAAGAATGATCGGCACTATAGACTCCCCATTTCTAGCCTGGTAAATCAGACTCAGGATAGTCGGATCAACACGGGAAGAACCCGTCACCAGCAGCATATCAGAAACCAGGCAAATCAGGGCCGCTGCAGTACGCCCCACGCCGTAAGAGGCCCTATCTTCATAACGATGAAAGAACCTCACCATTTTATGGAGGTCAAGAAAACCATCGGCAATGAAACCATCACAGGCCGCCTAGGGAATGGCTAACAGAGCAATTAACATGTCACGGGGACCAATTTCTTCTATGGGAACTGCCATCGGGAGACGAACGTCAGAACGTAACAGCCAGGAGAACTCCTCATAGGTCGGGCAGAGCTCATCTAGTCCAAAGCGGAAGAGATGGTCCGCAGGACTCCAGAAATACAAGGCACCTAATAGAAAGGAAAAATCGACGGGACGATAGCACCAGCCCGCTAAAGGACTAAAGGCACCAAAGTTCAGACCATTTTCGGAAGATATCAAAGCATCTCTAGCATTGACATAAGAAAAATCAGATTTTGTGCGATAAGAAGACATTTTTGGAAGGTGTGAGGATGAAGGAAGGAAGATGGATGTATTTATAGCAAAAAAGAGGGACCTGTACCTGTTTGTCGCGCGACAAACCCATATCCAGGAGGGATTGTCGCGCGACAAACTCCTTTGGGGTCACCCTAATTTTGTTCTTTCTACACATAGCAGTCATGATTGCCAAAAGAATCATTTTTTGGATGCTTTCTTGTTCTCACTTTGCTCTTTTTACAGGAAAAGTATCACTACACTACAAGGTATGACTTCTAAAATACCGACTCTTATATATATATATACGTGTATGTATATATCTTTTTCACATACAGAGAATAAAAGTATAATCAAACACAGATAAAGATACTTTATAAATCCTATAAAAGAACAGTTTTTTTTTAAAAAAATATCTATCTAAACATGTCTAAAATAAATACATATCTGTCCAAAACTAACACTAAATGCAGAAAGGGAAAACTAATCTACTCGGGCGCGTTTTGACACGCTCCCACTATTGCCCGAGCCCTCCTCGGGAGTAAGATCAACAACTGGGACGCCAGGAACAGGAGGAACTGCCGCCTGAGAAGGCCCCGTGGACTGGACCGGTGCCGTAGGACGGATCACCGACGATCGGGAACGCCTGAAAGTCCGACTACTGCTCCTCCGAGAATCCGTCCGGGCATGAGAGGAAGTTAGGGGGTCTTCCGGCCGTAAGGAGATGTCGATAGCCCTCTGATAATCACGCATGTAGGCTGGAGGGTCTCGACCGACATACTGGAGCAGGTTCCAGCTGTAGAGGTACTGGCGTGCCAAGCCCGTAGATCTGCCACCCGAACACTCACCCGCTGTAAAAAGACATAAGATAAAAGAATCAGCACAATTAAAATAGATAGATATAGATGTAAGGGTATCAAGAGAAGTTGAAGAAAGTACCTCGTCATCAGGGCGACCACCTAGATAGTCAAAAGTATCCTCAGGAAGAGGGTACTCCGGGACGGGATATCGACGTAATCCAGCGCCAACGTAAGAGATGTCCCTGGGGAGTGGGGGTAGATCTACCCACGGAATAGATAACCCCGCCGGAACACCAGCAGAAGTGGACCCGCCCTCCTCACGGATCGGGAACAAGGGAGGCCGGGATGAAGAACCCCCCAAACCTGGAGATCGGGCAGGAGGACCCATGACAGTCGCCGGAAGAGGAGTCAACGTGGCGTAGGTACGGACCCCCGGAGGATCCACTATGGCCGTCGCCCTCAAAGGAGGTACCCCACTAGAAGGAGTAGCCACCGCAGCTGGAGGAGTCCGCCCGAACTGCTCATAGTCTGCCCCAAGGTCCGCAGGCTCCCAGGACCTCTCAGACAATCCCGCTCTCCCCTCAGCAGCCTCAGCAGCAGCAAAAAGGACCCCCGGAGACACAGAAGGGCCGGTGGGAAACTCGAAACCCTCAGTATGCTGCTCCCTCACAGGTGTCGCCTGAGGTGACGGCTCCGGAACCGCTGTCGCATCACCTCCCTCGCCCTCTGGCCGACCACCGCCCTCGGCCGCAGCAGGAACATCCCTCTCTCCCTCAGGATCCTCGTCCTCAGAATCCGGAATGTTGTCCCTCTGATCGGAGACAGGTGGCAAGTGACCCGGAACCGCCCTAGCTAAATGGGTCTGTCCCCGTATGTAGTTGGGATCACCTCCCAATGCCCGGTACCTCTCATAGAAGACCCGTCCCCGAGTCCCCTTCGGCTCCCTCATCAAATAACGGGCAGCAAAAACGGGGTAGTCTCCCTCCTCGACGAACGTCTGGAAGCCGAGTCCGTCGACCAAGGCCTGCACCGTCACCGGATCGATCTCGCCCGTCCGCCTCATCAGAACAGGAGGGAATAATGGAACACGAGGCCACTGGGACGGCGTGTGCTGGCGAATGACCCTCTCGCCCAAGTAGAAGAGAAGGCCGTACTCATCCCGGATAAGCCGCCTAGTCCTCGAGGCGGTCAGGGCGCGGCCATACCCATAATGGGGACTCAGATCACCCCAAGGGGCCCACTCAACCTGAAAAGAAAACAAGTTTTTTATTCTCAATAATTTATATATTCTATCTAAACTATCAAAGAGCAAGAGAACTAAAATATTTACCTGCTCCTCCAACATGTCGTGAACGGCAGCAGCTCCGGTCTCCCGAGTCCAGTATACATAGGGAGCCCGGTAGTTTCCCGCAATGAATCGGCGGAGAAAAGGAAACTGGTCCTCGTTCTCAACGAGGAGATCCACCTGGGCACGACCCAGGCGGGTATAAGCAACAAACCAGCTCTGAAAAGGAAAGATAAAAGAAATCAGCAATGATCAACAGGTAATATGTAAAGAACTAAAGCAAAAAAAGGACTAAAGTATGTACCTCCCACAGCAGAGAAAAGCCCTTGAGGTTCAGGGCTAAATGGCGAGAGACCTGGTCCATGGCATCATAGAGGACTGCAAGAATGAAGCCTCCCCAGTCATAGTCAAACATGAGGCTGAAGTCCCGAAGATAGGGCAACCACCAAAGGTGAGCCGTGTCCCCACCACGTGCCTCGAATAAATCATGGAGTGTCAACAGAAGAAGGACGCGGGCATACTGGCGCGCCTCCTGACGGGTCATAGGAACCCCTGAAGCAACTAGCCGAGCTCTCTCTGTGGCTAGCCGCGTAACCAAGACACCCTGAGGAATCGTATCGTCGGAACTCCGCCGCTCCGGGAACCATCCAAGCGCACTAACAATACCCTCTGCCGTCAGACGCAAAGGGACATCGATCTGAATGGGGACCCCCCTGAAGGAATCCCGGTCAGAGCAAAAAGATCGAGGGGTGTCATCGTCATCTCACCCCAGCTCCAATGGAAGGTATGAGTAGTATCCCACCAATGGCAAGCCAGGGCCGACACCAAAACTGCCGCCCTAGAAACCCGCTCCGGGAGGGCGTCGAGGAGGGAGCCAAAAGGAGTCACCAGAATCAACTCCTGGACAAGGGCCGGTGCCCGTCGCCACTCCGAAGATATAGTGTTGGGAGAACCCCAACCCCGGCCAACCCACTGCAGTCAAGAGAACGAGTATAGGGTTATAGGGGTAAATTATGTAATTTTCCAAAACCTGAGGGTACTTTGGTGTAATTATGAGAGGTATAGGGCTATAAGGGTAAATTATGTAAATTTTCCAAAACCTGAGGGTATTTTGGTGTAATTATGAGAGATATGGGGTTATAGGGGTAAAATTATGTAATTTTCCAAACCTGAGGGTACTTTGGTGTAATTATGAGAAATATGGGGTTATAGGGGTAAAATTATGTAATTTTCCAAACCTGAGGGTACTTTGGTGTAATTATGAGAGGTATAGGGCTATAAGGGTAAAATTATGTAATTTTCCAAAAACCTGAGGATACTTTAGTGTAATTATGAGAAATATGGGGTTATAGGGGTAAAATTATGTAATTTTCCAAGCCTGAGGGTACTTTGGTATAATTACGAGAGTTATAGGGCTATAGGGGTAAAATATGTAATTTTCCAAAAACCTGAGGGTACTTTGGTGTAATTATGAGAGGTATGGGGTTATAAGGGTAAAATATGTAATTTTCCTAAACCTGAGGGTACTTTGGTGTAATTATGAGAGGTACAGGGTTATAGGGGTAAATTATGTAATTTTCCAAAACCTGAGGGTATTTTGGTGTAATTATGAGAGTTATAGGGTTATAGGGGTAGATTATGTATTTTTCCTAAAAACTAAGAGGTATCACCGGTAAAAGTATGTGTTCGCTAAAAATCGGGCGTTATTCAAGGCAGACATGCATACTAACATTTTTGAAAATGAAATACAGGAAACGACAAGAAACAGAACAGATAAAGAAGACATACCAGAGATCGACGGCGAATCTCGTGAGAGACAGGCTCCATCAAGAGCCACGGGACATCCGGGACTGGAGCAGCTCAGATAGCATCTCGATAGACCACCGCTCGACCGCGGTCTATCCCATCCTCATCGTACCAATCCAAGTCCGCCCAGTCGTCATGATGAGGGCTGCAGCGGAGAACGCCCTGAGCGTTAGTGAAGGTGACCTCCTCCTGGTCACCCTCCAGTCTGTCGGGATGAGCAGGGTCCATCGGTATAGGTAGAATGTATGAAAAAGGCCAGAAAAGTCGGAAACACGGCAGAGCTTCCGCGCTAGAAAGAAGAGAGAAAGAGAGCTAGAGAGAGAAAGAGAAGGGAGAGAATGAGGTGGAATGAGCTCAGCAGGAGGCTTATATAGTGGATCAGTTTGTCGCGCGACAAATGGCCACATTGTCGCGCGACAAAGGGCTCCCCACCGAAGTGTCGCGCGACAATCTCCCATCCCCCCTGATTTTTTGACCTTTTTCTCATTTTTATCTCCTACAGGAGGGCTTCCGAGGAGCGGTTTTCGAAATTTTTGCTAAAACCGCACACCCATGATAAAGATTTTAAAGAGAAAACTTCCATATCATCTCTCCAAAAAATGCGAGAACAGAATGCCGCGATTAAAAGTAGTCTCTGATCTCACAGAAGGACCGAGACCATCAAATAAGAAAAGGCAGAATAGCGAGATAAGACGGGAATAGAAAAAATTGAAAAAGTAGAAAAGAGAAATAACCCGTATGAACGCCCAAAGCGAGCGAGAGAAACAGAAATGCAGAGTGGCAGGGAGAGCCACACCAAAAGTGACAGCTAGGCCAAATCGGCTCAGGGCTTCGTTTTGGGTGAGTAAGGCTCCTGACCACGACAAAGGGATAAAAAGACTCCTGGTCAAAAAATAGAGAGGGCCAAGAAAAGTCTTTCCCAAAAGAGGGAGAAATAAGGGCATCGAAAAACAGAAAACGATGTTGGGCCTACCAAAAAGAGAAATTGAGAAAAAAACAGAGATCAGAGATTGGACTTTCAGACAAATTTTCTTTTCAGCACGATACAGAAGAGATGGTTTGGAAAATCCTCGAATCATCACGCTGCGAAAAGCAAAGAAAATCGAAAACTGCCTTCTGAGAAAAGTACCCTCACTCGAGGAAAACATGAGAACAAAATACAGGAAAGCGGACATTCAGATAAGATTAGACCTCGAGGAGCTCTTTTCACCCTCACAAAAACTTCTGTCTCTCACTCTAGCAGTCTAAAGAGAGACAAATTAAATTTTAACAAAAATCACAAACACAAGCCCTCTTCAGAGGCAAAATCACAAGCCCTCTCCAGAGGCAAAAGTTACTCATGAAAGTCCTCCCAGAGGCATTTTTCCTTCTTCTTACAGATCTAGAAGCCCTCCCAGAGAGGCACAGCGGTAGTCCTCCCACCTGAGGCGAAACCCTCCCAGAGAGGCACAGCGGTAGTCCTCCCACCTGAGGCGAAGCCCTCCCAGAGAGGCACAACGGTAGTCCTCCCACCTGAGGCAAAGCCCTCCCAGAGAGGCACAACGGTAGTCCTCCCACCTGAGGCGAAGCCCTCCCAGAGAGGCACAACGGTAGTCCTTCCGCCTGAGGCGAAGCCCTCCCAAAGAGGCACAAACGGTAGTCCTCCCGCCTGAGGCGAAGCCCTTCCAGAGAGGCACAACGGTAGTCCTCCCACCTGAGGCGAAGCCCTCCCAGAGAGGCACAACGGTAGTCCTCCCACCTGAGGCGAAGCCCTCCCAGAGAGGCACATCGGTAGTCCTCCCACCTGAGGCGAAGCCCTCCCAGAGAGGCACAACGGTAGTCCTCCCACTTGAGGCGAAGCCCTCCCAGAGAGGCACAACGGTAGTCCTCCCATCTGAGGCGCAATGGTAGTCCTCCCATCTGAGGCGCAAAGAAGATCAATGGTAGTCCTCCCATCTGAGGCAAGTGGAGCAAGTCAAAGCTCTCTCCGGAGGCAAAACCAAACACGAAGCCCTCTCCGGAGGCACTCACAAGCACTTTTTGCATAAACACTTCTTTAGAGTTCATGCGGGAGCCATGGATCATGATCTCTTCCAGTCGCCTCAATTCCTTGCAAGCAAGGAGCTTGAGTCGAGAGGGTCTGTAGACACCCCGATACGTGACCCCCGCAAGAACCCTAACGACCTACGAGACTACTATTTTTTGGAGTCCAAGACACACCCGAGCACTCGAAACTACTCCGGGGGGGTTTGTTGCGCGACAAACCTATTTTTATGAAGGATTGTCGCACGACATATCACATTGTCGCGCGACAATCATTGGAATGTCGCGCGACAATCCCACTATGTCGCACGACAATCCCTCTCTGCACCCGACCAACCACTTTCTGACACATCACAGTGTCAGGACCCATCACTTCAGCCGTTTGTCGCACGACATACAGGAATGTCGCGCGACAAACAGATATGTCGCGCGACACTTGCCTTTTATGGGGAAATATCGCGCGACAATCTTCCCCGAGCAGTATAAATAGGCCAACACCCCCAAGGGTTCGAGGAAGACTAGGGATCTGGAAAATCTGGAGCTTTAGTCTGATTCTATCAAGCATTTTATATTATCATCTCATCTCTGAAGAATTATCGGATCTATTCCCGACACTCGACGTGTCCCGTCTCTGGAATCGAATTCTCGAAAATATCGGAAGAAGGAGAAGATTGTTATCGCCGGAGATCTCTCTGCCGTATTATATTCTCTTTCTTATTATTATTATTCTCGTCGGGAAGGTAAATAAAGTTTCTTCTGGTAATTAAACAGGTCTATCTGTGTACTCGTTTTATTTCTGTTGTTTTATCCACGTTTTATTTGAATAAACTTATTGCCAAGTTATAAATAGTCTACCGTCTTCAAAACAAAAAGACCCTGATAAAATCGTTTGCAAAACCAGAAGAGTAAGTATGTTATCATCCAGATAAAATTCTGTTTTCAAAACCCAGACTGATACGACTTATCTAGGAATTAAAAATCAACATATCCTGTCTCCTCTATAGACTGCGATGTGTCTGATAATTCTCCTCTCAAGAGTCATGATTCCATATTAAATTAGTCCCGATATTAGATCCGAACTTTCACAAAAGTAAACACAACACGAGAAAACCGTCATTATCTGAGGAAATAATACGGGATACTCTTTCAAAATAAAAGGTTTTGTCATGTGTATTTACATCTTTCAAATAAATAAAACATCGGATCTCGGAACACAAAGGTTTTCATCCCTTTCCCGTCTTCCCCCAGAAATTAGGGTTTTCATTTGAAAAGTAGTAGACTGTCAGTAAAAGCATCCAAGTTTTTTAACATAGAATAAACATATAAGACCACTAGAGACCGAAAGGGCGAAATGGGTGCTTAACACCTTCCCAAACCATAATATAGTTTCCGAACCCTATAGAATCCTGGTTTCGCAGAAAAAACGTGTAAAGAAAGGCTTATCTTTAGCCTTTCCCCTTACACAACCCTTTTTGTCCGTTTTCTCGTAAAACGTACTGGCGACTCTGAACGAACCCCTTTGCATCTAGAATAGACGTAAGGACACCCGATATGAATCATCAAACAACTCCAAGCAAATGGAGCGACGGAATCCCTTCCGACGCTTCAGACGCCCAATGAACGGGGACGAGACCCAGGGGTCGCATTTGCGGATTCTCACACACGGTAATCTAAAAAGAAGAATCCAACTTATAATGAATTTTTTTTTCACTTCAAAATAATTTTATAATAAAAAGTTACTGCTAGTAAATAGTTGGCAAAATAAAATAAAGTTTATTCAATCTATTCAGATGGGGTATATCAGTCAAATTGTAGATCCAAGCGCTAAAAATTGATTTAAATTAACAATTTTAATATTTGATAAAAAAAACTAAACATCTGGACTAAAATCAAAATAATGGGTCATTCACTAATTTTTGAAAGGAGCTAGATTTTGTTCAAATAACCTTCCTATAACTGGGCTGTTAACTCGTTCGATATACCTATGATAACTTATAGGGGCATTTTGGCCAAAGAATTTGAATTGTTTTGCATTTAGCCCTAACACATTTTTGAATTTGGTTTTTGGGCCAAAGTTATGGATAATTATATTTTCAAATTTTAGAAAATTATTTAAATGTTTTTTTTAACTATTATGTGTTCTTCCAGAGTTTCCCTTTTGATTTTTATTAATTAAAATTAATTTGTCCTACAATTTAGGAATTTTGTGATTTGGAAAATACACGTAATTAAGATACAATCCATTTGAAAATTCAAATTCAAATAGTTTTGAAATTTAAAATCAAAATTTAAGTCTAACAAATTAGAGCTAACATAATTAAACCTATTGTAGACATATTGTGCCGCTGTTGTAGACATTAGATCTAAAAGAAATGTACAAAATAGTTGTATTATAGTATGTGAAAGACATATTAAGTGTTTGATGTATTTTAAAAGTAAAAAGTTAATGTAACGTATTTTGTAATATGACTATTGTATAAGTCGTGCACCTTATAATATATCTTGCAAATGAATGCACCATGTTTGAATTGATTTTTCGAGTGATACTGTGGATATGATCTATCCACAATGTGAGTATCTAATTGTTGACATAGACATATTAACTTTATTACTAATAACAACAATATCATAACCGCTTAATCATCAAAATACATGATGAAATATTTTTTTTAAGTGTTGTTATGACTAAGTAATTGTATCAAAATATACATATTCAAATTACTTTGAGATAATCATACGTGGATATCATCATATCTAAAAGGGAAGGAAAAAAAGAGCACAACTTAAGAACCTTACAAATAATGTAAAGTGAGATCTTCTAATTAAATACTTTATTTTTTTAACATAGTCCGTTACTAAACCATTAAGAATTTTACCTTGAATCATATTAGCAACACAAAACAAAGAAAGAACCATTTGACGGAAGCAAAAGGAAAAACAAAAAATAGTAAGGGCCTTTTGGCATGAAGACCGACTTAGTTTGAAGGTATAATACGAGTACATTTTTGATGGGCGTAAAATTAGATGGGGTTATAAGTTCTCTAATGATAAAATAACACATGTTCACTCTCATTTAAAATTAATTTTTTTTTTATTTTTTCAATTGATTTAAATAGATAAAAATAAACAAGTGTCATTTTATTATTGAAATCTCATGACCCCATCCAATTTTGCTCCCATAAAAAATTTTTGCAATATAATACGCAGCCATAAGAAAAGCAGTGGCTTAATAATAAAGAAAAATAATGAAAGGAAAAAAGAAAGGAGGTAATTGAAGTGAACTAAAAAACAAAAAAAGTGACATGACGTCGTTTTCAAATTTAAAAGTTTTTCTAACTAGTATGGATCCTAATGACATTTTTAATTGTTTTGTGTAAATTTTGTGTAAATTTTACGCGTTAAAGTGAGATTTATATAAAAATAATAAATAATTTATTTTGTACTCCAACAGTCTGTTTTAAACTTTTGTGTAAATATTAAACTATCAATTAGATACGCATAACTAGAATTTGTCTTATATTTATTCCACTACTTTTCAAATCCATTTATTTCTAGATATGGGATGAGGGAGAATAGACGCGAGATTATCTGATGTGATTGTGTTTTACACAAATCCTAAGTGTCAAAGTTTATTCAAAGAATATTGGAGACCATTCTTTTTATAAAATATGTAAGAGCATCTCCAACAGTCTTTTAAATTTTTGTTTTGTGTAAAATTTACACAACTTGTAAATTTTTTTCTCTCCAGCAGTCTTTTAAAATTGAAATTTGTGTAAAATACACTCCTATTTTACAATGCCACATCAGCTTTCTCTCTCTTCAATTTTTTTATAAAAATTGAAAAAGTAATAACTTTAAATGTAAAATATATATATTAATAAAAATTACATATTTGAAATCTACTCATCAATACCTATAAATCAAGATCCATTATAATTACAAGATTATTTGTAAAAAAATAAAGAAAAAATTAATAAGAAAATTCCTTTAATTGATATTTAACATGTGTTAAAATCTTATTTGTTATTTCAAAATTTACACAAAACTTTACAAAAGTACCATTGGAGCACTTTTTTTTAAGCATTCAAGTTTTTTGTAAAAGTGAGTTGACACATGTGATTTACAAATCAATTTTTACACTACCACTGGAGATGCTCTAAATTTTACACAAACAAAAATTACAAACGGTTGGAGATATTCTAATATAATGAAAACTCTATGCAACAAGGTTTTCAAATTTTAAAAAGAGGATATAATTTATTTGTTGAGGATAATATATACAAATTATGTCAAAAATTATATCTTGATTATTGCTAAGGTTAAAAAAAAAGAAAGTGATCATGACATTCTTTCTAAATTTAAAAGTTTTTCTAACTAATATGGGCCCTAATATAATGAAAACTTAATGCAATAACGTTTTCAAATTTTAAAAAGACGATATAGTTTATTTGTCAAGGATAATATATGGAAATTATATCTTGATTATTGCTAAGGAATGTTTATAAACACTTTTTAAAAACTGGAATTATACTAATCTATTGACAAGAGCAATTTGGTCTAATTGTTGATTAATCACAATAAATATCGAAAAAAATAAATAATTTTACCTATGTGCAAAATGCAAAATGTTTGGGCCAAAAACAAAAATATATATATATATAAAATAAATGGATTGTTCACTAGCTATAAAAACGACGTAGGTCTGAGCATACAAACACCAAATTTGCTATGATTTATAAGTATATATCACAAACTTTAATTTTTACCATACTCTTACCAACAACACAAATATTTTTTTTCTTTTAACATGGGAATTCATTATAGTGACAGTCAATGGCGGAAGTAATTTTTTTTATTTTTTTTTCACCCCAAGTTAATATAATAATAAAATTTTAAATAATAAGAATGAAGTTTAAAGTATAAAAATGAGTAAATTAATTTAGTATCAGAGGGTGGGGCTCCGCAGAAACTTGGCCAGGCAAAATGATAAATAAACAAGAGGTGGATGAATATTTTTCCTTTTTGGGTACAAAGATGTAGATAAATAGAATAGTGACAACTAGTCAAAAAGAATATTTGTTTATTTTTGCTTCTATTTCTATTTATGGTGATAATAAGTAAAGGTGGCGGCACATCGGAAGCTTCAAGAATCAAGTGTACACATGGGACTAAAGTTTTTTTTTATTTTTTATTTTTTAAAAAAAAAAAAGTGTTTCTTACACAAAAAAAAATATTTAATATAATAATTATAAAATTACATATTATCACAATTTAATTAAATTATAAAAAAATATATATTTTTCTCTTTTTAATTACATAAATTATTAATATTTTTCAATCTAATTAAATATATAATAATGGAGTATAGCATTATAATTATTGAATTAAATAATTTTTTCTTTTCTTACACGTGGCATCATCTCGGAGGTTTATAAAGTTTGTGTTCCGGATCACGTGCGATCCTAAATGACTCTCTCTTACCTCACCGCTGACAACACTTCCCTGCTTTACCCAACTATATATATGAGTTAGTGTATTAAGATGATGAACACTCAAATCACAACTCAAAAATTCGACAACATAATCCATTATCTGTTTTTCTCGCTCTACATTTCTCTCTCTAGAATTTTATATTTATTTTCAAGTTATGGCGAAATCATACGAGGAAGAGCATCCCGTGAAGACTTTCGGATGGGCTGCTCGAGATACTTCTGGCTTCCTCTCTCCCTTCAAATTCTCCAGGAGGTAATATTAT
Organism: Lonicera japonica; assembly: GCA_021464415.1. Classification (NCBI taxonomy): domain Eukaryota; kingdom Viridiplantae; phylum Streptophyta; class Magnoliopsida; order Dipsacales; family Caprifoliaceae; genus Lonicera; species Lonicera japonica. The sequence goes on from CM038466.1 coordinate 27,310,274, forward strand.
TTATTTATGTATGCATGTATTATCATTTCTTGGTGGGAAATTCTGTGGGTTTTGGAATTCTTGAAGAATTGGTGTGTATTTTTGTGTTTACAGGGCAACTGGAGAAAAAGATGTGAGGTTCAAAGTTTTATATACAGGGATATGTCACTCCGATCTTCACCATCTCAAGAACGATTGGGGCCGATCCAAGTATCCTCTAGTTCCTGGGTATGATTCAAACTCTTCTCTCTCTACATATATATAGAACTTTATTTTATCTTTCTCAAAAAATTTATTTCATTTTACTTTCTCTCTCTAATTTTTTTTAAACATTATAACTTTAAATACAAAAATTAAAATTAGATAAAAAATATATATTTAAAGCCTACTCGTCGAGATCTATAAAATAAAATTTATTATGATTATATTTTGAAATTTTTTTATGAAATTTTTTATGGATTCTTTTGGTTGGTTGAAAAAAATCAAATAAAACATAAATTTACTTTTCAACGTACTTCTAAATTCTACCGAACCTCAAATTTTAAAAACTCAATTCAAAATATCACCAAAGTTTTTATTTTATTTTGGAGTGAACTTTCCTTTCGAGATCATAATCAATTGATAGGACAAATGTTATGTTATAAACGATTGGTTGCGATAAAATTACTACATTCTTATAAAATGTGAAAGTGGACTCTTGATTAGGGACGAGGGAATACTTACTTTTGTCCCCAATCAATCAAGAGTCACATTTAATTCTTGGGATGCCCCAAACTAGAAGTAGTGTTCCTTTCGGATATAATAAATGTACCAAATCTCATTAGGTTTTATTCAAGACATTAATTGCATTTTGCTCGATGCTTAATCATTCTTAGTTTGGGACGAGGGAGTAAGCTTTAGTTAGATTAACTAACATGTAGACTTTACAAGTCATGTTTCATTCATACCCTGCGTATCCGCAATTGCAAGTACTGATCGCTCAACAAGGGTGGAAAACAATCGGATATGCAAAATATATGAACTATGAAGCACTCGACCCTAAGCATCAAAGTCCCGATCTTTAGACCTTGAACATGCCGTTTGTACGGATATTAGTGAGTTAGGGGAAGAAAAGGGGAATATAACCCAGATTGCATTAATAATTCAAATACTCAAAACATGATCACTAAATTGTTCCATAATTAAAGCATCAAAAATTATACATAGACTAAATTGTTCCATAGAATGATAGAAAACAAAAGGGGAGTATAAAAAGTAGCTTAGTTGCCTCATCCTCAGTTGATGTTGCATGGAAGAAACACTTGGAGTAGTAGCTCTCTAAATCAATCATGAAGTATTAGAGACTATAATAAAATTCAAGTGTCGGAGAGTGTCCGACAAGTGTCGGGCATGACATGTGGCCTGTCCGTGCTTCATAGGGTATAATGGTCCTTTCCACTTTGTTTCTATTACTAGTGTGAGAAGAAAATGGACAATTTTCCCCAAAACCATAGAATTAACTTGTAGTAGCACTTAGAACTAGAAGTACTTATGACTACCTTATTATTACTAGCTTTGGTGCCATAAATACCGATGAATTTATCGCTTGAGCAATTAAAGATAATATAACATCAAGCATGCTTAACTATAATTAGGAAGGAAATCAAGAATTTATCAACTGACCCTCATTTTTACTCTTCCTTCTCTTCCTACTCTTTCAAATACGTCATTGTAGTAATCAATAAATAGGGTATTCATAGTAATGGCCTCGATGAATGCAGGCACGAGATTGTGGGTGTTGTAACTGAGGTAGGTAGCAAAGTACAAAACTTCAAAGTTGGAGAGAAAGTGGGCGTTGGCTGCATGGTCGGATCATGTCGCTCATGCGACAACTGTACCCAGGATCTCGAAAATTATTGCCCCAAGAAGAAACTAACATATGACGACTACTACTATGATGGGACCCTTACTTTCGGAGGGTACTCCGACACTATGGTGGCTGATGAGCACTTTGTTATTCACTGGCCCAACAACTTGCCACTTGATGGCGGTGCTCCTCTCTTATGTGCTGGGATCACAACATACAGCCCCTTGAAGTATTTTGGACTCGACAAGCCTGGCTTGTGTATCGGCATTGTGGGCCTCGGTGGGCTTGGTCACGTGGCCGTGAAGTTTGCAAAGGCGTTTGGGGCTAAGGTGACGGTGATCAGTACGTCTGCTGCGAAGAAGGAAGAAGCCATTAAAAAACTCGGGGCTGATTCGTTTTTGGTCAGCCGGAACCCAGATGAGATGCAGGTAGATGAGAGTGATTTCATTCACTCTGTAGTAGAGTAGTAAATCTGGACTATTTGTTTAGAACTGGATGGCGTAGATTTTGACATCTATTTTTTGCCTCTGGCATGGCAAGGACTCATTTAGACAAAAACGAGTCAACTCCGGGGAGGTTTCATTTAGACAGAAGCTGCCCGTCAAAATTTTAGCTACTATAACTAATTTTAAACTAATGATCCAGATTCCTTCAACTCTCCTTTAGAGTGATGAAAAATCATATTTTCGTCACTCTAGAGGAGCCCAACATGTTTTGGATGTGTTCTTGGGTCACATGGGGTTTATGGACTGCATAGTAATATTTAATTTGTGATGTAATGTGTGTAGGCTGCTACTGGTACATTGGATGCTATTCTTGATACCGTCTCTGCGGTTCACCCTCTCTTACCATTGGTTAACCTGATTAAGGCGCATGGCAAACTTATCTTGGTGGGTGCACCAGACAAGCCACTTGAGCTACCAGTCTTCCCTCTGCTAATGGGTAAGCACTTGATATTAGTAAAGTTGAAGACATACAAAATAGAAAGTTTGTAGGAACTAGATATTGATATTGGTAAAGTTGAAGACATACAAAATAGAAAGTTTGTAGGAACTAGATATTAGTAAAGTTGAAGAAATAGAAAGTTTGTAAGAAAGTTTGTAGGAACTATTTCCCATTTAGAATCACTCCTTGAATGTTTTGAAGGGACTGTAAGATATTGTTCGCGTTGGACTTAAACCCCCACGATTTTGCGTCTCTCCAAAAAGCCTTATACTAAGTAGGACTAGTGAGTAGTGACAGCATATATACAACACATGAGTTGGCCAAAATTAGGCAATGTGGGATGAATATCAGTATGTCTAGTCTGGCACCCATATAGCAGCATGTCCACGTCGTTAAAGGAATTGGGTTATGTGAAAGTGTATCTAATACAAATGTGGAATGACAGGTAGGAAGATTGTAGCTGGGAGTAACATTGGAGGGTTGAAGGAGACACAAGAAATGATCGATTTTGCAGCCAAACACGGCATAACGGCCGATGTCGAGGTCATTCCGATGGACTATGTTAACACAGCGATCGAGCGTCTCGCCAAAGCTGATGTCAGATACCGATTTGTCATCGACGTTGGTAATACTTTGAAAGTTGCATAATTTGATGCCTTAGAAGCTTCTATATATATATACACTATAGTGGGGTTTGTTTAGAATGTACACTATAGTGGGGTTTGTTTAGAATGTGAGATGATTATATGAGAAGGATGAATATATATATATATATATATATTTATAGTGATGCCAGTGTCTGTTTTGTCGTGTTTGTTATCTGTCTGGTGGTGGAATATTTTTAATCTTTGTTGTGTTCTACATGAATAAAGAAAATAGTTTGCAACTTTTGGGAGATTTTTGAAGAGATCGTGATTAGATGTTTTGTAATACTTCTTAGAAGGCTATTTATTTGTCTCCAAAAATATTGCATCAAAAAATTTATAGCTGTTTATGGACTAACATTTAGTACGGGCAATATATTTGATGGATGATGGATGTATTCGAGCTCAAGTGATTATAAGTGCGAGTATCCTTCAACCGTCATGGCTTTTAAGCTCGAATATACAACAAAAATATGGGTTCTTAGAATTTGGTCTTGAGGTCGAACATTTTTCAAATGCGGTGTAGGTGTGTATTCTTTTGGCGACAACTATTTAGTATAGGTAGGTGTTGAGCTACACAATATTTATTCAGTTAGGCCAATAGTATTTGTGTCGTAGACCTTATCTATTTTTTTAAAAAATTCGTCAAGGATTACTTGGGGACTTTAAAATTTTGCATTTCAATGTACAACTAAATGACCTTTATTAATTTGTGAAAGATGAATATACTTTCTTTTTTTGTTGTTTTTACCTTGTTACTTTTTAAAAGGATATCAATGTATTATAGTGACATATTAGTCTGGTCTAATTAAAAAAAGATTGATATATTTAGTGTGATGTGATCCATTGATTAGAAAGTGGAGTTTATTGGATTTGTAATATTTGTGGTGGTGTTCCATACTAATAAAAGAAATTAGGTTGTAACTTTTGGGAGATTTTTGCTGTTGAAGTTGACTAGCAATTAAGCTAAACACAATCAATCAATATCTTTCTGAAGATGTGGTGGTGATTAGAAGTTTTGTAATGTTTCTTAGAAGGATGTTTGTTTGTCTTCAAAATAGGGTGATTTTAAATGCATTTATTTAAGGCCCGTTTGGTTGTCCTTCAAATTGTGAATTAGATAATTTATAATTAAATAATTTACAAAATTTTCATTTATTAGTGTTTGGTTGTGTAAATTGAACAATTGTAAATAGGATAATTCAAGTTGATTCACAAAAACTCAAATTAAGTCATTGCAAGTAAAACTTGAAATTGCTTAATTCTAGAATTAGATAATTCATTCCAACTCTATTTTTCGAGAAGATCTAGTTTCTACCTGTGATGTTGATGCATCTAAACAAAATTTTAAATAACATAGAACAATAGAGAACATGTTTTTATTCTAACAATCGGAATTTCTTGTTTAAGTTTTTCAAACACTACTTGAATTAGAATTGAATTATTCATAAATGAGCAAATTTATAATTCTTCAATCGAAAATTAACCAATTCTAAAATTATGTAATTTACGCAACCAAACGGGCTCTTAGTTAATTTTTTCACCCCAGTTAAAATTTTAACCTTTAATTATTTAACACTCAATTATCTAACTAGAAATTAGGTAGAAGTGCTTATTACACATTGATTTTTACCAAAAATCCGATGAATAATATTTTTTTGAATGAAGGGCCTATTTTTAATTGGTAATTAATGTAAGAGGCCTATTTTGTTTTATATTTTAAATGAATGTATTTGAATAAATTTAAATATCATTTAATTAATAAAAACATGTTATGTATTACCTAAATTACCCCTCTTTATGAAATTTGTACAAAAAATATGGATTGCAAAGTTCATATTGCAGTAAAATATGAATTACAAAGTTCATATTGCAGTGAAATATGAACTGCAATATGAACTTTGCACTAAAAATATGGACTGCAAAGTTCATATTGCAGTGAATATATGGACTGCAATATGAACTTTGCACTAAAAATATGGACTGCAAAGTTCACATTGCAGTAAAATATGGACTGCAATATGAACTTTGCACCAAAAATATCGACTGCAAAGTTCATATTGCAGTGAAATATAGAATGCAAAGTTCATATTGCAGTCCATATTTTAATGCATATTGGTATTTTTTAGTTTATTTTAAGGGTTGGGATGTCATTTTACAATTAAAAAAAAAGACACGTCATATTATCAATAAAATAAAAAATAAGCCCTTTATTTACAAAAAAATTATTCCTTGGCTTTTGTGTGAAAATCTTTCTCTAATAAGACATTTTTTTTAATTGTCCCATCATCTAATAACTCACCACACTCTTTCTCATATAGTTGTATTGCTATTGACGTCGTTCCTTAAATTTCCCGTTATTTTTACTGTCTTTTCTTCTCTCATTTTTTCTCTTTATTGAGTCTTTGGTCTCCGTTCTTCAAATCTTCAAGCGGCCACACACTATCTCCTTCCTTAATTCTTCATACACCAACAAATCGTCTTCTGTTCATTATTTTCCATGCATCCTAACTTTTCCATTTAATAAACTGGCCATTATATCGATCTGAATTTTGGTTTGAAATTTAATTACAACATTAGATTCAAATTTTCTTCCATTTTGTAAATATAATTCTTCTTCCTTTTGTTGAAAGAACATACTAATTAAGATTGTGGAATTTATTTCATTTTCAAATTTTAAATAAAAAATTATATTTTATTGTCTTTGGATTTTCTGTTTTCTTGTAGTTAATTTTGTTGTTGTAAATATAATTTCTATAATGAAAAATATGGGTCTTTGTTATTACAGATTTTTAATTTGTTTATTTGGGCTTTCAAACCATAATTTCTACGTTCATATGAAAAACAAACGCTACAGAGTGAACACGTGACTCTTTGTTTCTTGAAATGATAGAAAATTAATTCTCATGACTTTCCCATGTAATTTATTTTTTAGGGAATGAAAAAGCTTGCTGGAATGACAATTTCCATTGCATTGAATGCATTTGAATTGCTAATAGTTCATTTCCATTCTAATTTGATACATATTGTGATGAATTTTATTTGTGAATATTAGTGACAAAATTATTCATCACCAAATGTTCACCTCTTATAGGATAATAGTTTTAATAAACTCACCCCACTTATAGAGTGAGTTTAAAGATATTTTTAAAAAAATAGTGGGGTGAGGAAAAAGTGGGGTGAGAAACTCGATTTAGTGGGTGTTCATTTAAAATAAACCCAAAAATATTGCATAGAGAATTTAAAGCTGCTGAGATGAACCTTTTCACAATTTATATGGACTTACATTCAAATAAGTGCAATATATTTGATTTTGATGGATGCATTGTGGGATAAACTCAAGTAGTAAAAAATGTGAGTATTTACACAGAACTCTTAAATTTAAATATATAAATAAAATATGAGTTTCTAGGGTATAGTCTATGAGTTAGAACAATTTTTTGGATGTAGTGTACCTTTCTAGCTAGAATTCTATTTAGTTCCATCGATATATGTCTCAGGTTATCTATTATTTGTTTTAGGGTACAAAGTATATCTGTGTTAAAAGACTACATCTGGTAGAAGGAAAAAAAGAAGTTTGAGAACTGTTTAGAGATCATAAGGACCTTAAAGTTTTGTATTTTAGTGTACTATGGAACCTTCATTAATTTTAGAAGGATGAAATATATCCTTTTGGTCTTGGAGACCCATTTTGAGTTTGTACTTTTTAAGAAAAATATAATTTTATTGTCAAAGAAATTATTGTTATTATTAGAGTAATATACAACTTTGAAAATAAATGATACAACTCTTAAAAAGAGTAATTTATTTCGGTAAAAGTATAATTGCTTTGAAAACATAAGAGAACACCATAATTAACCTAGTAAATAGTTGGAGAGTAAATCATTTAGGATTACTTATAAATTAATAAATGTTACTAAAGTAAGTTACCAATCAAGTGGTCGTGCCGGAGTGGTTATCGGGCATGACTAGAAATCATGTGGGCTTTGCCCGCGCAGGTTCGAATCCTGCCGACCACGTTGTTTTATCTTTTTGGTGTGCTCTCCTCACATTGCTTTCTCTTTTGAGGTAGCCATACTAACTGTTTGTGCTGAACCTTTCTATAAACTTATTTCATGATTCCTATTTTTCTGTACAAGAGAGTTCAATAAATACGGGTTCAATTTACTTATTTCTTTTTTATCAGAGCCGGTCTTGACTTATTTTAGGCTCTGGGCGAAATTATAAAATAATGCCCCTCTTATAAATAAATATATTAATTTTTATACATTAAAAAAATCAATTAATTTTTGTATTCCACCAAAAACACATTACAATTAAAAATTGTTACGGATCAGTAAAGGATTGAAAGTTCAAACAATGGATAAGGAGAAAGGGAGGAAGTGAGATGGTGACATTACAAGATTATAATATCACAATTGAATTAGTTGCACGTGTTTGGAAATCATACAGCAACTAACACATTTTTTTCGCTTAGGCTAATGGGTGGATTAGCTCTGAATAAATTCGGGAGTCTTATTACTTCTCAGTTTGATTATAAATCAAAAAATTATTCTTGTAGCTAATAAGGTTTTTGGTTAGGAACTAAGAACTTCTAATTGTGATTCTGGTTGGGAGGAGAATTTTGAACAAAGGCGGAGTTAAGTTTTATTTCCGAAGTTGGTTGAATTAAGACAAAACTCATACATTTTTTTAATAGCTACAAAGAGTTCCTTTGTTTCAACAGTAAAAAGTACTTTTCAGGTAGTTAAATAAAATGGCCACCAAATATATAATCTTTTTCGACATAAACTTAAATCATAATTCTAGCGTCATTAACACTTAATTGGAAAACTAGACTTTTTAACTTGAAGGAAATAAAATGGGTTGAGACTTGACAACGTAGGTTGGGGTGGGCTACGTGGGCTGAAACTTGACTATACCACTACGTGACCAAGGGAACCAATACTTGGATTTGACCTCTTTAATGGTTCGTTTGGTTCAAGATTTAAACCATTCCAGGAATGCTACATTCCATTCCGAAACAATTCCCGCGTTTGGTTCAAGTTTTAAGTCCGGAATAAATGATTCCAGGAACAAACCTTTCCCCCAAAGTTCTCCCATTTAAATCATAAGGAATAAATCATTACCAATGAGCATCTTTTTTAATTTTTTCATATTAGGACTAAAATAACACTCTTCCTTATGAATAAATAATTCTTTTTCCATCAGTGTATGAAAATATTATTTGGAACTTTTTTTTAATTACGCTGCTACACAAATGAAAAAAAAAATTATTTGAAACTTTTTTCTTTTCTTTTTTCCTGTTGTAATTTTTTTTTAATTAAAAATAATTGTAATTTTTGTAGGATAGTTATTAGCTAGGCATGTGTAATTTTTGTAATTTATTATAGTAATTGTCTCATTTGAAAAATTAGTAGGTGATGTTTTCTCGTCTTTTAAAAAGAAGGGTGTTTTTGTAATTGATACTTTATTCCACTCCTATTCCCGGTTGAACCAAACATCGGCATGGCATCCTTAATGCCAGAAAAATAACTTTTCAGGAATCAAATATTCCCATTCCATGCATATTCCATTCCCAAAACTCGAACCAACGAGCCCTAAAGGTAATTAATACGCTGTAAAGTATAAGCTAGCCCAGTTTATTTATAAAGAACTAAAAAAAATATGAGAAATGAGTTCTAGTTCAATAATGTTGACCAAAGTGATAATCAAGTAGTCTTTATGGATTCATTTGGTTGGAGATTTAAAACATTCTTAAAATTCAAAACACCTTTTCAAATAGGATTATGTAGTTTGGTTCAAGGTTCGGGTGGAATACTAAGATTCATGGAAAAAGTAGATTCCCCCCAAAGGCCACTTTTTATTCCCTTCAAAAATGGGAGGAATCCAATTGCTATTCTTGGCATCCATATTAAATTCTATGTAAAGACCAACAGATCCCTCTTATTTACAAACAACAAATCAATATTCCTTCCATATCTTACCCTCTTTAAGGTTTGGGAATTTAATATATTGTTGTAATTATATATTTTATTTTATTTTCAACTTGAACTTTGTATTATTAATTTAATGTTCTCAAATTGATATTGCAATTGTAATTAAAAAATGATCATGTTTATGTATAATTTTTTTTTTTTTGTAAAAGAAGAGTATTTTTGGAAATTTGGTTTGTATTCCTTTCCTATTCATGCTTAAACCAAACATCAAAAAGTAATTCGGGATGTTAGAAAATTCTAATACTAACCAAACACCAAAAAGGAATTTAGGATGCCAAGAACAAAGGTTTTCTAGAATCTAGAATGCTAATTTCTTTACTATATCTCCAACCAAACGAGCCCTAAAAGCATCAACTTTGTGAAATGGATGCATGATGCTTTTAAGAAGGAAGACATGAATGTCAGTAACACTAAGCAACCTCTCAGTCATTGGAAATTTCCAACTGTAGGAACCATTAAAATCAATACCGATGGTAGCTGTTTCAATAAGAACTCGACATGCAGCAGCTATAGAGGATTAGTTAGAAGCGAACAAGGGAAGTGAATGGAAGGATTATACAGGTACGTTGGAGTGGCTACTCTTATTCAAGCAGAACTATGGGGAATCAGACAAGGTTGAGAATGGCTAAAGAAAAAGGATAAATATGTGTCTCGATTGAAAGCGACCGCCAAGACCTCATAAAGACAGAGGATGAGGAAGAAAATCACATGTGCAAGAATCTTATTAAAGATTGCAAGAACATCATCTGAGAGATTACTCCCAATATTTAACACATCATTAGAGAAGCCAATGGGTGTGCCGAAAATATAGCATGCCTGGGGGAAACTCAACATGAAAAATTAGTGAAAGTGCTTGTTCTGCCCATAAAACTCGTTGATGACCTTACTGCTGATCTAAAAAGAGTAGCCTTCCTAAGAGGCTTTTAGTTTTACTCTACCCATATAATGTATGTGAAATCAGGATTTATAACGCAAAATTATTTTTCCTTTTTCCAAACATAATATTTTTTGAAATTAATGGTATGTGTTGGCTTGAAAATACATAGCTAATTTTTTCCCAAATTTTAATTTCAAAGCTCAAGATTGAGTTCAAAATACAACGTAAAATTAATTAAAATAAAAGAACAAAATAAACCCTAAAGTTTATAGTTGTTACAATTTTGCCTCTAATGTTCTAATTTTGGCAATCCTTCCCTTGAAGTAGACATTCCATTGCAATGTTACCTCTGAGGCAAACGGTCGTCACAGAATGCTGATGTGTCCATCCGACTGCTGACGTGGCAGCTGACATGGCATGCCATGTCAGCATTCTCTCTTCAATATTTTTTTAAAAACTTTAAAATATAATAACTTTTAATACAAAATACAAATTCCAATAGAAATTATATATTTGAAATCTACTCATCAAGATGAATGAAACAAGATCTACTAGGATTATAAAATTATGAAAAAAAGTTCAAAAAAAATTGGGGATTTTAATAGATATGTTGGCCAAATTACATATTCAAATAAAAAATTATAGAAATAATTTCTGACAGGCCCCTATAATAATTATAATAATGCAATAGGATATATTGCTTCTTTTTTTTTTGATATATATTGCTATAACATTTATATTTTTTTCTTATCCTTTCTTTTAATTATTGGGTTTATTGACTTAACCCCTACGTTAATAGTCATATTTAAGAAAACCCTTAAAATAATTTTAATTAGACATAACCGTCTAAATCTTGACGTTGTTTCCATTTTGTTAAATTTTAAATTTTTTGAACCAAAATATCCCTCATCTTCATCACCAAACCAACCTTAAAAAAAATCCTACCTTCAAAACCAATAACGATGGCCACTCCTCCCCCCATCATCACCTCCTTCATCTCTACCACCGACGTCAGACCACCACCTTCAGCACTCTTCAAACTGCAGGCAATCTTCTTTTTCCCCACCCCAAGCTTTCTCCCTCATCCTCACCACCATCTCTAAAACCATCCTCATTTCCATCTTATCCCCACTAACATCCACCTCAAATTAAATCTAGTAAACAAAATCCCCTTGATTGATTTCCCTCAAAAACAAAATTAACAAACTGAACTCAAACATATTGAAACAAAATTGAAACGAAATAAAAACCCGGATTGAAAAGAACTCAAATTTCTGGTTTGCAGATTTTTCCCAAAATCTATGCTCAATCTTCTAGCCAAATCCAGATAAAAAATTCATACGTCCGAAATACCAAAAACAAAGCTACCAGATTCCGTTGAATCGAGAAGCATCTTGAGAGAGAGATAGATGTGGTAAGGAACAAGAAGATGTGGCAATGGTGGATTATGTAAAGGGTCGAGAGAAGACCCTCATTTATAATTATTATGATGTGTAATCCACAGTGGCATGCCATGTTAGCTGCCATGTCAATAGTCGGATGGACACATTAGCATTATGTGACGGCCGTTTGCTTAAGGGGTAACATTTTAATGGAATATCTACTTCAAGGGAATGATTGCTAAAATTAGAACATTAAGGGCAAAATTGCAAGCAACTATAAACTGCAAGGTTTATTTTGTTGTTTTCACCAATGGAATGAAACACAACAATAATTAGACTTTTTAAAAGAATTTCTAACCCTAAATCTGAATATAATTCCTCTATGTTAGTAATAACCTCTTATGAATTTCAATCCCCACAAACGACAAAAAAATACAAGTTAAAAGTATTAAACAATAAAATTTAATATTTATATGATGTTTCATATATTTATACGCATTTAAATTTATATAATGTTCATATATATATATGTATATAGATATATTTCGTATATTAGGTAACATTTCTTGAGAATAAATGAATAATAAAATTATTATTATTATTATAATTTATATATAATATAGATCATTAATAATGTGACAAGGATTAATGGATATCAAATTATCTATCTATATATAATATAATAGGATCATGAGTTTACATTTATTACACGGAGCTAAGTTATTAAGAGAGAATATCTCACTTTAATAAAAAGAATGGATGTTCATTTAAAGGGGTAAATCGATAAGTTTTGTTATGAAAATTTGTAGGGATGATGTATACAATGAGTAGATCTCCTCTGCTAAATATTATCTAAAATTTCAATCTATAACTAATTGTAATGAAAAATTAATATATATGTACAATTTTGACAATTGAAATATTTGATAATCATCTCACCTACTTTTGAATTGAACTTTTTTATAAAATTTCGTGGAGGAGATCTATTCATGATATAGACCATTTTTACAAAATTTATACAAAATTTCATCTATTTATCTTTCAAAATTAACGTATCTTCTTTTTATTAAAGCGAAAGATTTCGTCTTTATATTCTTACGAGGATGTACTTTACTTTCAATAGCCTAAATGCAACTTTTTATGCCTGGGATGTTTTCTTCTCGTTCAAAATTTAAGGTTCAGAGAGTAAGGAGTATTGGGTAACAGGCCTAAAAGTGGGCTGGGCTACTTTAGAAATACAGAGGCACTAAAAGCAATTCCTTTCTTTTCTTAATTTTTTTTTTCTTTTTTCTTTGAGTTAGGTTGTAGTCCTGTTAGACCCATCCTAATTTTACTCGTGAATATAACTAATGTAAATAAAAATACGAGATATTAAAAAATAGGGTATATTTAAAAAATAATTAAAAAATAATATTTTTGTAAATTAAGGATTTATATTTGATCAAATTTTAAAAGAAGTGCAAAGTTAACTTTGCAATAAATTTTTAAATTGAATTTTTTTATGTAATCATATAAAATTAAGTTTGCACTATATATTTTTAGTATATTATTATAAATAAGTATTTAATTGACGGTACTTTAGAATAATTTTAACAAATTACATATTCAAAACCTATTTATTAATAAAATGCACATAACAAATTTTTTTGAAATTACAAAAAGTTAAGTTTGCACTCTTTATTTTCTAAAACATTACTATATATTTGTATTTATTTGATGTTGTATTAAAATTTTATGAATAAAACATAAGAATATACTTGTTAAAAAATATAAACACATCATGCAAAAAAAATTGCATTAAATTTTTTTGATTGCAAAGTTAAGTTGCACAAAATTGTATTTTGTGCAAAGCTAAGTTTGCACTCAGTCGAATCTCTTATTTTAAAACACAATTGATAAATAAGCCCTTATTTTAAAATAATAATGATATTTATGTCCTTATTTCAAAAAAATTATTATTCGTTAATTTTTTTGTAAAAAAATTTATCACGTAAGATGTTTTACCTCATTTTCAGATGAAAATATTAAACTAAAATGATATACAACAAAATAGTTGAATGCTATTTTTCTCTTTCTAACAATTGAACTTTACATTTTATTGGATACACTTTGTAAGGAAACTTCATTTATAATTGAAAGGAGGTTACTGAAATCTAAAATCAAGACATGTTATAAAACTCAGCAAATATTTAAATTGTTTCTTACAAATCATCCAAAAAAAATAACTATTGACATAGAAAATCAAGTTTAAATTCTCCGACAAAATATTTTAATCCTTTATAACTCAACCAATTTAAAATAAAATCAAAGCTACATATACACAGTAAAATAAACAAATCGATAACCCATCAAAAAACGAAAGGGAAAGAAAAAGTAAAAAAGATGAACACTTTGGAATAACACGTGCCTCTTCATTAATCATTTTATCTTATTTATAGATTACCTCACCGATGACGCATACCATTTTTCTATTCACTTCCTCCAGTTCCGCTGAGTAGCATAACATAGCAAATATATACAGAGACAGAGCTACACGTTACAAATCGCAAACCCGGTTACGAGTTGCATAGATTACCAGTCGGAAAAAAGAAAGAATTAGGGCACAAAAATGGCAAAGTCACCGGAAAATGAGCATCCAGTCAAGGCATTCGGATGGGCAGCAAATGACACCTCTGGCATTCTCTCCCCCTTCAATTTCTCCCGCAGGTATTTGTGTTTTTTTTTTTTGTTATATTCCACTATTTAATTTATCTTGTTGAAACCGGAAGCATAATATAGTAGCATTTAGTTTTATGATGATGTGGAATTTATTTAGATTGATGCTTTTTTGACTGGAAGAATTCGATTCGTGTTTTGATGATTGGTGAGAGCATTTTGGGTATGAATTTGATGGTGCAGGGCAACAGCTGATGAGGATGTGAGGGTAAAGATTCTGTATTGTGGTATTTGCCACTCTGATCTTCACAGTGTCCGAAATGAAAGAGGCAACTCCAAGTACCCTATGGTTCCTGGGTATAATTCTCTTTCTCTCTCTCTCTCTCTCTATATATATATATATATATTATATGCTTTTCAGATTTTATGACTTTTTTCTTAAAAGGAGGAAGATGTAAGGCTCTTCCTTTTTCCTTTTTTCTCTGTTTGATGGAATTTGGTGGAGATGATCTGTACTAGTTTCATGAAAATAATTATCTGTTTATACTTGAAAATAATGACGGTCTTCATAAGAACAGCTCCGTATACATGTATATATAAACATATATGTATGTATATATATATTTGTTGTGAGTCTTTCTAAAAAGAAGGATTGTCCAGTTCGATGGGGGTTAAAGGAAATTTTTTGATATAATTTGGTGGAGATGATCATTTTGATGAAGTAGATTACCTCCACCAAATTACGTTAAAAAAGAATTCAATCTAGCAGTAGGAGAGATCATGATCAAAAGATCTCAATGATCACATATGCGTATATATCAATTTTTCATTACGCTGACTTGTAGATTAAATTTTTTGATGAAGTTTGGTAGATGATCTACCCAAGATCACAATGGAATGGTCGGTCCTTCTTTTTCTCAAAGAGAGGACTACCTCTTTAGAGCGGGACTGATTATATTATATGCAGTGGGCACTCCCACATAGATAGCTGTTCTATAATGTCTGGAATTAATTAATTAGAAAGGTGTTTTGGAACCAAAAAGACTTATGAGTAATTAATGGCAATTACATAATGACATCATTCCATTTAAAATTATTTGAGCAATGAAACCAAAAAGATTAAACTAAATTAAAAAACAGAAGACGAATAAAGTTGCCCTTTCTCCCTTCATATCTAGGAGGGAGCCAATTAGGACTCGAGGTGTGTATTTTCCCATGTAAAATTTTAAATATGCTTATCAATAATACTGGATTTGAAGGACAAAATAGTAGGTGTTAAATTGTTTTTTGCCCACCTAGTTTTAGGAAAATAACTATAATTTCCCCCTTATTCTATTTTTGTGAACTTTGTAGTGAAGGCTAACCTTCAATGCACTATATTTTTGTTGAAAAAAATAAATGGACTACATTTTGGTATTTTAGGAGTTCAAAGTAACTTAATACTTCATGAGATTTGTTTTTGGTCCTTCTAAAGCTTCAGAGTCACTCTCTTGAATTACTATATTATCAAAGAAGAGTATCGGACCTAGTTAATTTCTTGCTCACCGTATTGCTAAATCCAGACTGAGCCACTGTTTATAACCCCTTAATTTGGAGGGGAAGAAACCCTTGAACATTTCTAATCTTCTTGCCTTTCCAATATCCAAAACAGAGTTGTAAATGCTTGTGGATGATCTTGCAACAATCTTATTGAAAATGATACAGATTTGATACATGTTTTCACAACATTTCTTATGATGAGTATCATTTTATGGGTTATTTTAATCATGTGTAAACTTAAGATGGCACTTACCAATCTTGGGCTTGTTTGGATTCAACTTTTGTGTGAGCCTTATACACCACTAGCGCAGACTCGGCATATGCCCAAAAAGGACGGACTTTTGTTGTCTATTAAATGGTGGTTGATTTCAGCTATATCTCGAGTTAACTTGTGTTCATTAGTGATGTCAGATACTAGCTGCTTTAGCATGGTCTCAAGACACAGACTAGAACATTAACATATTGCATACTATGCTATGAATGTTTTTAGATTTATCTTTAGGGGCATGTTTTGACCTTTGGTGCAAAACACACCAACAAGATGGATGAGATTTTCTGTGGGAACTTTGAATTTCGTTTATATCATTATATGATTTTAAGTTTAAGTTGAAGTTTAAGGATGTAATTTTCAGACATAATTGAGAAATTTATTTTTTTAGGGTTATTGAAATCAAGTATCCTTGATTTTTGTACTTCAATTAGATTCACATGGTCTAATAATATAATTAAGTTTGATAAGCTGTGATTTTGATTTGAGTAAAATTTGTGTTCCTTGACTTGAGGCATTGTATGTCCCATGCGATAAACACCAA
Organism: Lonicera japonica; assembly: GCA_021464415.1. Taxonomy (NCBI): domain Eukaryota; kingdom Viridiplantae; phylum Streptophyta; class Magnoliopsida; order Dipsacales; family Caprifoliaceae; genus Lonicera; species Lonicera japonica. Next base: position 27,326,952 of record CM038466.1, read on the forward strand.
TCATCTTTTTTAACCCCTTTGTTAACGAGCTGTTCAGCCCAAAATTGGTATTATAGCCAAATGCCTGATAAGATATTTTTTATCAGCTTTCTTTCTGCTACTCGTAATGATCATTGTCATCTTCACTACATATTTTTGTTTAATTTAATCAAGTCATACATATAGCTCACCCTCTTCATTATAAGATTGCTATCTATCTCAAGATTGAGATCTACATTTTGACATTTTTTACACCAACAGCCTTCTGACCATGCCATTAAAATCTTCAGCAGCCTTCATCATCCTTCCCATCATAAAGATTGTGGCTATCTACAGTATGTTTGTTTTTAAAACTAAAATGTTATGCTACACATTTATTGCAAGGTAATGTTGGCTTCTATCAATCCAATCTATTCCACTCAATATGGTGGAGGTTCAAGCCAATCTTTTATTTTTCCTAGCACAGTCTTAACCTTTTGCAATAGTCCAAAACCACTTGTTTGTGCAAACAAGGCAAGAAAAAACGTCGTACCAAATCTGAAAATTTTCTACTGTTGTACTCCATGTGTATTGTCATAAGTTGGTATACAAGAACATGAGAGATTTTCAACCAAAACCAGCTGAATCAAGCCCACAAAGCACGTATATAATATTGATATCCCACCTTTAGCCATGTTTGGAATAAACATTGATATCGAGTCTTTATACAAATGTAGTACTTGAAAGTAGTTGGCTAGTGCTACTTTGTTCTTCTCCCAAATGGTTTATTTCTTCTGCAAACCTATTCTGTTCTTTCGTGGTACATTAAATTGACACAACTAAGCAGTGGGGAAGTTAGACGTTAGAAGATCTGTAATAACTTTCAAGTTTCAGTCTCATGCATCAATTGTTATCATATCTCCAATGAAGAGACAATATTGATGGATGGATGAGAAAACTCATATACCCGTGTGTTAATTGGGCTTGTTATGTGCAGGCATGAGATTGTGGGTATTGTAACGGAGGTGGGTAGCAAGGTTCAAAAGTTCAAAGTTGGAGATAAAGCCGGTGTTGGGGTTATGGTTGGATCGTGCCGTTCATGCAACAAGTGCAATAGCGATCTTGAAAATTATTGCAAAAAAATGGTACTCACCTATAGATCCACCTACTTTGATGGGACCCCCACTTATGGAGGATACTCGGATATCATTGTTGCCAATGAGCATTTTGTGATTCGGTGGCCCGAAAATCTGCCACTGGATTCTGGTGCACCATTACTCTGCGCTGGGATCACGACTTACAGCCCATTGAGGTATTTTGGACTCGACAAGCCGGGTTTGCATGTGGGCGTGGTGGGTCTTGGTGGGTTGGGTCATGTTGCTGTGAAACTTGCTAAGGCTTTTGGGACAAAGGTGACTGTGATTAGCACGTCTGCTGAGAAGAAGAAAGAGGCACTTGAACATCTTGGTGCTGATTTCTTTTTGGTCAGCAAGGACCAAGATCAGATGAAGGTTCTCTCTCTCTCTCTCTCTCTATATATATATCTCTTCACTATGTTTACGGATGATTCCTTATGCATGGACATAGTTAATGACGTTCCAATTTGGATTACTCATTGGTTAGAATGAATTTTGACAAGGACACCATATTCTAATCAATACATGGTGGCTACACTAGATATGACAGTATATATGTGTCTCTATTATTGGGGTGTGTATATATATACACTAGTCAGTGCCCATCTGATGGCACGATTGCAAATCTGTTCTATCTCTTGCACAACATATGCGGCGTGCCTACGGCTCATCTTATCTCTGCGGTGCACCCCAGATGCTGTGCTTGCCTCATGCCTTCATTATCGATTCTCACATAATGCAAACGAGTAGTCCTTTATGTACGCAGAAGATTATCTAGTTATATATATATCCATATACCTTTCCGTTGGGTTATTGTGGATCGAGAACTTTCCAGAGGGAGATTTCAGAAAAGAGACAGAGAGAGTGAGAGTAGTATAGAGTGTAGATTGAATTTTAATGTAATTTTTGTCACAATCAACACAAGTACTAGACGGGGATTCAAAAACTCAGGTCATCTTATCTAGATATATACTTCTCTGTGTGTGTGTCTCTCTCTAAATATATATATATATATATTTATGACTTTCTCATGGTTTTTTTTCTTTTGCGTTTGATGAGTAAGTAGTTACGAGTTCATAGAGATTCTTCAGAAGTACTCTCTCTGATGTTTGTAGGCTGTATTATGCAGGCTGGTGCTGAGACGTTGGATGGTATTATAGATACAGTCTCAGCAGTTCACCCTCTATTACCATTACTTGGTCTGTTGAAGGCTGATGGGAAGCTCATCTTGCTCGGTTCACCCCCTGCACTTGAGCTACCTGTCATGCCTATGCTTGCAGGTATGTATGCGTTTCACAATCATTATTATTATTTTTTCCCATTCCAATGCATAATTATTTGCAGCTAAATTGAGTTTAACATAGCTTGCATCGATACAAAATAAGTGTCCATGCTAATGAGATTATGTTGATAGTTGAATGTTAGGTGACCCTAATTCGATGTATTTAGTTACCCGGTCCCAAGCCCGGGTAAAGGAGGAGGGTTGTGTTAGGCAGTCGGCAGCCAACGTTAAACTTAGTCGAATCTTTATGACATGGACAAACGATATAAGAGTGTTAATGCTAGGTCGTTGCCCAGAAGCAACGCGCTGGATCGTCCGAGTCCAGTGACAAATGAGCAAGGGCCGCTACATCGCCGCCTGGGTGTAGTGAAAAATAAGCAAGGGTTCCCGCATCTTTGTGAACGGGTGCGGGTAAAGAAGCTAGTTCATGATAGGAGGATTCGTTTTGGGACTTGGAATATAGGCACACTCACAGGAAAATCGATGGAAATAGTTGACACTATGATCAGGAGGAGGATCAATTTCATGTGCCTTCAAGAAACTAAGTGGGTTGGAGCTAAGGCGAAGGAATTAGACACTTCGGGTTTTAAGCTTTGGTACACTGGCAAGGTTAAATCGAGAAATGGAGTGGGTATAATTGTCGACAAATGGTGGAAGAAGGACATTGTAGATGTAAAGAGGGTAGGAGATAGGATCCTAGCCCTAAAATTCGTAGTGGAGCAGGACACTTTTAATGTGATAAGTGCTTATGCACCTCAAGTCGGGTGTGAAGAACACCTCAAGATAAAATTTTGGGAGGACTTAGAAGGCTTGATCCAGGATATACCACTTAGAGAAAAGATTTTCCTAGGAGGGGATCTGAATGGGCACGTAGGGAGCTCTTCTGAAAACTATAGGGGGGTGCATGGAGGTTATGGCATTGGGGTGGTAAATACGAGGGAAAATCTATCCTTGATTTCTCGTCTGCTTATGATCTTATGGTTGCCAATACATGTTTTAAGAAGCGGGAGGAGCACCTCATCACATACAAGAGTGGGGCAGCATGCTCGCAGATCGATTTCTTCCTCTTTAGGAAAGGAGATCGAAAGAGTTGTATGGACTGTAAAGTCATACCTGGAGAGAGCTTGACTACCCAACATAGAGTCCTGGTGATGGATATACGAGTTAAGGGAAAGTGAAGAGAAGGGGCCAAGGTAAGGTTTCAAGGATTAGATGGTGGCATTTGAAGGGTGAAAAACAAAGGATCTTTCAACACAAGGTGCTGGAGGGAGGGTTTTGGGAGGCAAACGGAAGCGCAAATGATATGTGGGACAAGGCGGCCGAGGGGATCAGGAAGATAGCTAAAGAGACGCTGGGTGAATCAAGAGGGTGTGGACCTAGGGATAAAGAATCTTGGTGGTGGGATGATAGTGTACAAGATAAAGTTAAGGTAAAAAGGAAATGCTTTAAAGCTTGGTCTCTATGTAAGAATGCGGAAAATTGGGAATCTTACAAAGAAGCAAAGAAAGAGACTAAGAAGGCGGTGAGTGAGTCGAGGACTAAAGCTTTTGATGGATTATACCAATCTTTAGGCACCAAAGCTGGGGAAAAAGCTATTTACCGACTTGCTAAAGGTCGAGAAAGGAAGACAAAAGACTTGGATCAAGTGAGATGCATTAAGGACGAAGAAGGTAATGTCTTGGTTAAAGAACAAGACATACAAGAGAGATGGAAGAACTATTTTCACAAATTATTTAATGAAGGTTACGAGATTTTAGCATGTGGAGATGAGCTGAACATGCGAGAGGATGACCAAAATTTCACCTTTTATCGCAGAATTCAAGAAAAGGAAGTGAAAGAAGCATTGATACGAATGGATAGTGGTAAAGCAGTTGGGCCAGATAGTATACCTATTGAGGTTTGGAAGGGTCTAGGTGATAAAGGCATTGGTTGGCTCACAAGGTTTTTCAACAAGATATTGAGGTCAAAGAAGATGCCGGAAGAATGGAGGAGAAGCACCCTAATCCCGATTTATAAGAATAAAGGGGATATACAAAATTGCGCCAATTACAGGGGGATTAAACTCATGAGTCATACTATGAAGTTATGGGAAAGGGTGATTGAGCGGAGACTAAGAAAAGAAACCAGCATTTTAGATAATCAATTTGGTTTTATGCCCGGAAGGTCGACCATGGAAGCAATTTACTTGTTGCGGCGTTTGATGGAGCAATATCGGAGGGATCAAAAGGACCTACACATGGTTTTCATTGACTTGGAGAAGGCGTACGATAGGGTACCCAGAGAGATTTTGTGGAAAGCCCTAGAGAAGAAAGGGGTTAGGATTGCCTATATTCGTGTTATCAAGGACATGTATGAAGGAGCTATGACTAGTGTGAGAACACATAGTGGGTCCACAGAAGATTTTCCTATAACTATAGGACTACACCAAGGGTCAGCTTTGAGCCCTTATCTGTTTACCTTGGTCTTGGATGTACTCACGGAACACATTCAAGAGCCAGCACCGCGATGTATGCTGTTTGCAGATGATATTGTCCTAGTGGGTGAGTCCAGAGAAGAGCTAAATGGGAAGGTGGAAACTTGGAGACAAAATTTAGAAGCGCATGGCTTTCGTTTAAGCAGAAGTAAGACAGAATACATGGAGTGCAAGTTCAATAAAAGGCGGAGCACTACTAACTTAGAGGTAAAAGTTGGGGATAATGTCATACCACAAGTCACTCGGTTTAAGTATCTTGGATCCATTATACAAGAAGATGGGGAGATAGAGGGAGATGTAAATCACCGGATTCAAGCAGGATGGTTGAAATGGAGGAAAGCTTCGGGTGTGTTATGTGATAAAAAGGTACCACTCAAGTTAAAAGGAAAATTCTATCGTACCGCGGTTAGACCAGCAATGTTGTATGGGACTGAGTGTTGGGCGGTCAAAAGCCAACACGAGAATAAACTAAGTGTAGCTGAGATGAGAATGTTGAGATGGATGAGTGGCAAGACTAGGAAAGATAAGATCAGGAATGTTACCATCAGAGAGGGAGTTGGGGTGGCACCTATTACAGAAAAGATGGTTGAATCTCGACTTAGATGGTTTGGGCATGTATGGAGGAGACCTGCAGATGCCATGGTTAGGAGAGTTGATCATATGGAGGGAAGCCTAGTTGTTAGAGGCAGAGGAAGACCTAGAAAAACTATAGGTGAAACTATTAAGAAGGATTTAGAGGCGAATGGTTTCACTAGAGATATGATTCACGACAGATCACTATGGCGTCGTTTGATCCATGTAGCCGACCCCACCTAGTGGGATAAAGGCTTGTTGTTGTTGTTGTTGTTGTTGTTGTATGATTCGCCAACTCTGAAAAAATAGAGTATGAGGCAATGATACCGTAACAAAATAATGCATACTATTTTTTTTCCTTAAAATCTGTATATTAAGGGGCAATGGTTTTTGAATTTTAAAAATGTATAAAGACTAAAAAATTGTGCGGCTAAGATTTAAGATTCTTTTTGAATGGTTGGTAGTGCCTTTTGCACAAGTTACAACCAAGTATTGTATGTTATGTAACATTATAAACTACAGTTAAATACTCCCTCTCTCTGAAAAAGATAGGCCACTTTGAGTTTGGTATTTTTTCAAAGAAAACACTAATTTCAACCTAATATTGGATCAAGACTAAATCTCATTCTCTATTGGCACCGTATTCAAACAGAATTCTTATCAAAATACTATTTCTGAACTTTCTGATGAATTAGTAGTGCCACTTGGCCCTCTTCTCTTTCAACCAATCACAAACTGACAAAGACGCAAAACTGGAAAATCCATATCAAGAAATGAAAATAGTCAAACACTTCCTCCGTGAAGTATATTTATTTGTGTTAGAATCAGATTATTTCATGCTCGATACTAACACAACTTCTTTATTATTTCCTCCATCGCAAAGTAAGAGTCCATTATTCCTTTTAGGGATGTCACAAATTAAGAGTCCGTTTCCTTTTCTGAACATAATCAACATAACAAAACCTAGGTTAGGAAACAAGTTTTATTTTAGACCATTGATTGTGATATGATGAAACTATTTCATTCTTAAAAAACATGAAAGTCAAACATGGACTTTTAATTAGTTGACTAAAGTAATGACAAACTCTCTCTACTAATCTTAATTGAATTGGAGTTGTATCAACTTGTGTTGATACATACTCTCTCTAATACATCCTCTCTCTGACCTTTATAGCTCTTCCATTTTTTTCGAAAAGCTTGAGATATAAAAATTCAACAGAGAATTTGTAGCTAACAGGGAGTTTGGAATGGCAGGGAGGAAGATGATAGCCGGGAGTGGCATTGGTGGGTTGAAGGAGACGCAAGAAATGATCGACTTTTGTGCAAAGCACAACATTACAGCCGACATTGAGGTCATTCCCATGGATTATGTGAACACTGCCATGGACCGTTTAGCTAAAGCCGATGTTCGGTACCGCTTTGTCATTGACGTTGGTAACACACTGAAGCCGCCCTCATCTTAAATCTTTTGATTTTCCGGGTATCGAATTTCAGTTGCTATGAGGAGGTGTTGTGGCCATATAGAGAGTGAGAATGAGAAATGGTTGTGTGGAGTGTGTTTTAGTGTTTTTTCTCAGTCCTCAAGTTGTGCAACTTCTGTTAAAATTATACCCGGTAGCTGCTGAAGGAATGGAACGTGTGTAGTGAATAATATCAATAAAAACTGTGCTTTCAGTTCATCTGGGCAATGAAATATACTCCTCCCCTTCTTTCAAATTAGAATATGTTTGACTTTCGCATTTTTATAAAATACGCTAATTTCAACCCAAGCAATGGAAGAACAAACTTGTTTATTATAATGGGATTTGATAGTGCTTTTGTCCTAGTGAATGATAAGATGGAGAATAATTCCCATAGAGCATCCAAGGTGCAGCATCGTAATTTGGTAAATTTGTGTTTGTATAACAGTGAAGGCAAAAGCATAAACTCACTTTCTATCTTTTAACTTCTAGTCAAACGAGTGAGCTGCTCTTTTCTCACCTTCTCACCAAAGCATTGGGGTCCCACTCTCACATGACTGAGTTTCACTCTTCTATCTCTTTATGGGACGATTGGTTTCCAGTACTCAGAATGTGTTTTTTTACTATACGCAATGTAAAAGCGTGCGCAAACCAAACATACATATATATATATATATATATTTACATCAAGATATTGAAAAATAAGGCTTATTTAAAAAACTTTTATGCAAAAGAATCGGAGAATAATATTTTCATAAACTAAGAGCTTACATTTGACTAAACTCTAAAAGAAGTGCAAAGTTAACTTTGCAGTAGATTTTTGAATTGTATTTTTTTGTGGAATCGTGCAAAATTAAGTTTGTACTATATATTTTTTAGCATATTATTATATATATATATATATATATTTAATTTACAATGTTTTAGAATAATATTAACAAATTACATATTCAAAACCTATTTATTAATAAAATGTAAATAATATTTCTTTTGAAGCTATGCAAAGTTAAGTTTGCACTCTTTATTTTTCTAAACCATTACTATGTATTTGTGTTTATTTGACATTATTTTAAAGTTTTATGAATGGAATATAAGAATATACTTGTTAAAAAATATAAACACATCATGCAAAACAAATTTGCGTTAAATTTTTTTTTATTGCAAATTTAAGTTTGCACAAAACACAATTTTGTACAAAGTTAAGTTTGCACTCGGTCAACATCCTTATTTTAAAACACAATTGATAAACAAGCTCTTATTTCAGAATAATAATGATATCTAAGCCATAATTTCTAAAAAATATTATTTGTTAGACTTTTTGTAGAAAATATTGTCATGCAAGATCTTTTACCTTATTTATGGTATTTCTACTTTTCGTATATGTATTGTGGATGCGCTAAAGGAATTTAATATTAAGATTAAGAGACTGATTCAGATAACACGACATTAATGTATTAACATAATAGCGATTGATAGTAAACGTCCATAGTGTTATCACTGCATCCATTAATAATGCATTGATGACAAACGCTCATTTAAGTGCCAAGTTTTGAGGCATTGATAATAATTAATCTATAATACAAATTTTACTTTCACTGATATGACCATTGTCTTTTGAAATCTAATGGCTAGGAATTACTTGCACAAATATAACGTTTGAAATGAACTAAGTATAGTAGTAAATATAAACTAATATAAAGAATGTATTTTAACAACTATATGTGATAAAGTTTATTCTCCTTCTCTCTATCGACCCAACCCCCCACCCCACCCACATCTCCTAGACTCCGACTGCCACAACCCCCTTTCTACATGGCCAAACTAAAGTGGTGATCAAGGGCGGTTTAATAAAATTATTTTTTAAATTAGGAATCTGTTAAGTGGTGAGGGTGGTCTAGTATAATTATTTTTTAAAATTAGGAGTTTATTAAGCGGTGGAAGTGGTCTAGTATAATTTTTTTTAAAAAAATTAGGAGTCTATTAAGTGGTGAGGGTGGTCTAGTATACTTTTTTTTTTAAGTTAGGAGTCTATTAAGTGGTGAGGGTGGTTTAATATATTTTTTTTTAAAATTAGGAGTCTATTATTTGTTACGTGTCTTTAAAATTCTATGTGGAAGTCAAACATGAATATTTAATTTCAAAAGAAAGAAATATAACTAATTTTTAAGGAAGGAAGTATACACATATATTTTTTATTTTGAAATTATATTGATACAAGAATATAGAGAGTATTATTTTTATGCATGATTTTTTTTGTGACAATGTTGGGGACAGATGGGTTTTACTCTGTTGGGGAGTCTAATTTTTATTTTTTAACAAAGTTACTTTCTTTATTTTAAATTAAGAACTCATTATATTTGTTTAGATGTACCAAAACTCATGATAGCAAATATATTATGTTCAAAATCTCTCTCTCTCTCTCTCTCTCTCTCTCTCTCTCTCTCTCTCTCTCTTCTTTTTTTGTAGTGAGAATATTCTTAGACAATACTTTGGGGACTTTTTGGTTTTAGTGTGTTGTGGGAGTTTCTTTTGATCTATTGTGAGGTACGTTCCTAAATTATTATTTTGCTAATAGCACCTGGGGTTTAAAGTTTTTCAATTTACACAATTATTGGATGTGGTTGAGGTATTTATTTTTTTAAAAAAACTTACAATTCCTTAAGTCACGTATTGTTATTAGAATGGTATGTTACTTTATAAGTATCTTTGATGGAATGACTAGTAAAACTTTATAAGTATCATTGATGGTATGGCACGTGTACCTTCAAGTATAAATTTTTGCACATAAATTTTTATACAATTTTTTTAAAAAATTTCCCATATATAATTTTAAAAAAAGACAAAACCAAGTGGGAGCGCTGGCCCCCCACTTACGCATACATGGCTCCGGCTATGTTTGTAAGGCTTAGATTTTGAATAACAATACTTAAATACTCTTATCAAAAGCCAGACTATTAGATATTATTATTGAAATTTAAATACGTATTGTTATTTCAATATATACAAAAGATTGCATTTTTCAATTCTAAAGTGAGTAAAATGCATCATTTTAACTTATTGGGACATGAGATCTTAAAAAAAACAAGATCTAATATTTTTTTCGAATGCGCCGGAAGATACGGACATACCTTAGTATCGAAGAATGAAGAGAAAGGAAAATGACAAGAGCAGAGTAGACAAATATATGGAATAGTGTGTACTGGTAGACGTACAAAGTACAAACAGAGAGCATGCAAAATAATGCCGAAGCGTAGTAATAGTCGTTGTAGTAGTAGTGGTGGTGGTGGTGGTCCAGTCCTCTTCATCGATCGACAAATTTGTTTTTGACTGTTTGAGGCTGCGTCAAAAGAGGCATCAGTGAGTGCCTGTCGACCTAATCAGTAAAATCAGGCCGTTCATTTCTCTATCCTTATCCTCCTTTATTATTATTACTACACTGAAGTGACTGTGACACTACATCGGTCAACAATTTCTTCCACTAGAAAATTTGTCAACTCAATTTTAATGCAACTTTCCATTGAGTGACTTCCTTAGACGACCTACGATAACATAGAAATATATGATTTATTTGAGTTATTTCTTTTGTGTATCAAATAAGGATATTTATATTTTTAAATTATATATTGCTTTAGTGATAATATCACCTCTTAAATAATAATATATTAAATGTAAAATACAAAATCTTACTTTGTGATTATATATATTTAATTAAAGAGAAAATTTTTGTCATCTAATATTCCGAACATATGAATATATGATCCCCGACCATTTAATATCAGTATGATGTTTTATTGGGGTGTGAATCAAATCCTTGATCTTTTTTTTGTCATCCTAATTCATATACCATATATCCAATACTACAACTATATCATAAAATTATTGACATTAATGTCATTTTTCAAAACAATATAAGATTTTGATTCGATGATAATTGTTTTAATAGTGTATCGCGCCATAAAATGCATCTACAACTTGTTAAATTTATTAGTAGGTAGGATAAAAGATCAAAAAGTACAATGAACTTTATACTTTCTTACAAAATGAGTAATATATTTTTTTTCAACTATTTTAACAACAAAATTTTAATTTTTTGACAAAAAGAGTAAAAATGACAGTAATACGTATCGTTAAAAATCATTCAAAATGTAAATAAATTAATAATTTATTGTCAATATAGTTAAAAATATATATATATATATATATATTACCTATTTTGTAAAATACTGTAAAATTTATTGTATTTTTTTTTGTCTTTTACCCATTCATTAGCCGTGGGCCCGAGATGTTCCTAGGCCCATCTACTGAAGCTTCGAGGAATTGTCCAATACTAGTACTAAAATATTATGTTTTAATTTTTTTGCCCATTAAAATCCCCATAGAAGAAGATTCAAACAATTTTCCTACTTTTTACGCACTGAAATGTCAATGTCCTATACCTATTTACTCATCCCCATTTTTTAGCCTGCATTTAAAATTACAAAATTCCCGTACACTTTTCGCATACATGTAAAACTATATTTAAGTATAGCATAGACTAATAGTTTAAGGATAATTTTAGGATGATATTATTTTCAAATTAATTAATTATTTATATTGTTAGAGAAATATATATACAATTTTAAAAGTATTTAATACAATTTTTTATTACAGTACTATATTTTAACAAGAATAATATTGATTTAACAATATGGTTACTTCAATTTTAATATACTATCATTTAATACAGTAAAGTCTCGTTTGATATCAACATAGAAATTTGGGTTTGAAAAGCCCAAACCAAGTGCCTAACAAAATATGACTAAAGGAAAAAGAAACATGTTGGAAATCAATATGAAAACTTTAGCCCCAAAACAAAGTAAACAAGTAACTAAACGTTAAAGACTCTAACAACGTAACCTATAGAAAAATTTATCTAGAAGCGAGGAAGAAATTTTTTTCATAAAAAAATAAAGAATGATTGAGAATATTTACTAATAAAAATAAGTATCAGATATAAAATATCTTATCATGTGCTTTAACTTATTATAACAACACACAAAATAATTCGTTTTTTTTTATATTATTATTAATCAGAACATAAATATATAAAATATTTGTGGTAACAAAGATGGAAGAAATTAATAGGCGAAGATGGGGGGAAATGAAATGAAGGCCCGTGAGATGTAAGTAACTTCCGTACGTTTGTTAAGGAGTAGCTAGCCAGTAGTGGCAATGACAAGACATGCACATTGGTAGTGTAGCGTGTCTCTTCATGTGTTCGTTTTTTTCTCGCTTCTCTCTCACGGGAATCCTCAGCCCCTTCACGAGCTTCTCTCTCTATATATACATATATATTACATATTATATATATATATATGGTTCATTTCTGGTATAAATCAATCCTTACGGATTGGTTATTTTATGATGATTTTTCATCATAAAAATATTTAAGATGTTTTCAATGATGTAAAACTGTCATAAAAAAACCAGTTCGTACGGACTGATTTACACTGATCCTGATCATATATATATATATATATATTAAAACTGATGATACATTTAATGTTTGTGTATTAATATTAGGTAAACTATTTAAACATTATAAAATCAATTTTGTCAAAGTGGTAGAAATATGTTACCATGAAAGACATTTTAATGACGAGCATGCTATTTAGAAAATAAAAATTAAAAGCAGAAGTCAATAGTAACTTTCAACCAATATTTATTTTTTGTGATTTTTTCTCCTCCCCCAAACTCGATACGTAGTTTATATTCTCTTGAATTACAATTTTTGATATATTTTTTAAGTTACGTAATCTTTCTAATTTTATATACATACCAAATTTTTAATACGTGTGATATAACCATATATATGTGAATGTATATATATAGTCCAGGTAGCAGTTTCTCAATTTTTTAAGGGACTGCACGTTTATCCTCCAGTCGAGCATATATATATATATATATAAATGATATGTTAGTTTCTTTGGCGGTTTCTGTTTCTTCGAAATAACGGCATTTGGGCGGTAGTGCTGCCAATGCCCTGTCAACTACTTGGAGTTTCATTGTAAGCTCTAGACACACGCATATATATATATATATGCATGATGAAACACACAACCATATTAGTTACAAGACGGGTATCTATATAATAAGAGGTAATGATTTTTAAAATAAGTGATGAAGAATTGTGTGACTTAAATTTAAAATATTTTTTTAATGATTGATAGTGGTATGAATTATAAGCGTATTAGTGAAAGTACATTGGCGTGGCCTAGCAACCAATGCGAGTGAGATAGAATTAATAATCTCATGGACTCGCTGAAGTAGTAAACCCCAAGTGCACAATAACAACTAACCATTTCATTAACTGTGCAACAATGTCTAAGTTTACTACCACTAAAAATTTTGTAGGGAGCTCGAATGTAACCGTTAAGTTATGTGAACATGTAAGCTAGATATGGATATATATATCTAAGTTGGTTAACTAGATATATATATATCTAAGTAGGTTGTTTTATTATGATAAACTCTAACTTTATAAGCACTCTAAAGTATTTTTTTAAAAGTTATACTCTTAATGGATAAAGTTTACTTAGCCTATAAATAATTTGGTCCAAATTCACAAATGATAAGCTCAATACAATTTAATCTAGTCCCATTGAAAGTTTCAATATAAGGTTTGGAGAGAGTGAAAGATCCAAGGTCCAAGTGTGATGACCTTCTATAATCACATAAGGCAAACTTCAGGTATTTTATTGCGTGTTTTAAGCATGTGTGATATATGATCCTTCGAAAAATATTTCCTACAAGACAACCATATTACTTAGGTTTATATTTGATTACATATAATTTAACTAGATCGTAATTCTTGCCAAAAACACTATACACTATATAAAAAATATTTTGCAATTTCAACTACACAATCTTTATCCATGTATATTTTTGAGATTAAAAACCATTACCCCTTGTTGTATAGATGCAACATTCAGTTATATTTGATTACTACATCACCATCGCGATGTAAAATGTTTGAGACTACTTAACATTTTTAGTATCCAAATTATAGTATAAGAATCTCAAGTCTCAATAATAGACATAGCTATATATATATATGGGGAAAATTTTCAGGTGTGGACCACTCCTTTTTACAACTGTTTTGCATCATAAAAAACACTCCCAATGCTTTTATGATGGAAAAACATTATAAAAAGCTCCGATTCATACCAAAAACGGACTCATATATACATATATTTGGACGGAGGAAAACAGACAAGAACGAACAAAATTACACTCTCAAATCGAGATCGATAGTTAAGATACTGCACTTGTAGGCTTAATTATATGGGGTGTCGATCAGTCTGGACAAATGTTATTATTAATTTGTTTGTTTTTTGTCATGGGCACTCCTAGCATATGTCTATTGATTAGGGGTGATGATAAAAAAAATCATAACCTGTGGCATCACCATAAAGTATAATAAATGTGGTATTATTATCCATTTTTTTTTTTCCTAAAATATATTATTATTTTGAGACGTTGCACCATATACTTTTAAAATTGTACGCTACTTTAATAGTATAGATAATTACTTTTATCATTTCTATTAATTAATTATGCATGTGGTGGCGAGACTACACAACAAAAATAGGTGCCTTAATTATTACCCATTAATTAATTAGTTGTGTGATGAGATCCTATAATTAGTGTTCAATAATATTGGATCAGACTCCTCTACCTTAGGCCTTTCTCTCTTTAATTTTCCTTAATGAATGAACTTATATGGTTTTTTTTGGCTAATACCATTTTTAGTTTTTTATTTTCTATTACAAAAGAAGATCTAAGTCTTTTTTTTGAACAAATTACAAATAATAAAGATAAAAAAGTCGAATCCAAGTACTCCATGATGGCACCTTTTCCATTCAAATTAGTCCACTCGCTCTACCGTATATCTTTAGTTTGAATTATAATAATTCACTTTTAGTTTCTTTTTTTAATTAACTTTAATGTGAGTCACCTTATTTTAAAATTTGAGTTTCTCTACGGCACATAAAAAACGAGGTGAAAACCATTTCTAGTTGACTTAACCCGTATTCATCGATACCTGTATTCCTTAAAACCTGATACGAAAGAAAGAATGGCTATGGCAAAGTGAATAGGGACGTTACATTGCATGAGAGGGAAAACACAAAGCTGTTGTGCTCGAGGCTGATCAGACCCAGACCCAGAGCCAGACCCAGTACTACTACGTACTAATTATTATTATTATGTATCGATCACTGAAGCCCACCCCCACCCCACCCCACCCCACCCCACTCTACTACTACAAACTACTCTTTTTAGTTTTGTTTTTTTGTTATTTATTATTATTAATTTTTTGAATCAAAACAAAACTACTATTAGCTAGTAGCTAGCACTATTATATAGGGGTGTACTTTTTGTTCATTCAATTCTGATTTATTAAACTTACATTCTACCCTGGCCCTATCAACCCTAGTCCCTAGAGCTTCATTTCCATGCATGACTAATTTGTCCCACTATATACCTGCATTTATTTCGTTTGGTACTTACTGTTGCTCAAACAGAAATTGTCTCTAGCTACCGGAATAACATATATATATATATTAATTACAAAACATCATCTTTGATAATTTTTTATTTAAAAAAATATAAAAATTTAATAGTTAAAATAAATATGTTATGATGTATATTAATTTTATATTTTTGAATGAGTTTATACACGTGTCAAGATGTCACATTAAAGTTAAAATAATTACACTGATAATATACATACAATAAACTCTCACACCCCAATAATTTTGTTTATATTAAAAATGCCATATTCAAAATTTAATATTTAAAATATACTAATCAAGATCTATCACGACTATATAATTATGTAAAAAAAATAAGATAAATTATTGAGTAACATTAATTACGTACTTTATGTGTTTGTAAATTGTTGGTCATCTTAGTCTGTTAATTTTAGAAGTATTCATGGTATATCGATTCAATTTTTGGACAATTTTCAAATCATATTGATAGACGTGGTTGGATTATTTTCACATCTAGTCTTGAATTTAATTTTTTAAAAATTATTTTGCCAATATCAAAATAAGATAAAAAAAATGTGATTAAAAGATTCTTTAAAAAATTAAAAACAAGTCAGTTCAATCCGGTTTACTTTTATTTTTTTTAGCATGAACATATATTGAACAAACGTTTTAGTTGTTCAAAACGTTAGACTAAGTTAAACAATGAGCTCAAAATAGATGATTGATGTTTGTCGATTTAGATTTGTCACATGTTGCTTTTTTTTTTTTTTTCTAATATTAGATCTTATTTATTTCACCGTACCAGATGGCATAGGTATATATGCCCTACAATATATATATATATATATGTGTGTGTGTGTGTGTGTGTCTAATTATAAGTTTGTAATAATATCTCCAAGTGCTATATTTATTTTAAATTGCCCAAACTGCGGGAGAACAAGGGTGGAGTCAGAAATTTATTTGAAGTGGGAGATTCAAATTAAATATAATAATAGTCTAAATTTTTTGTCAAAAAAATATTCCACTAACTATTGGGGCACCTGTTTATATAAATGAGCACTTCACAAAAAAAAAAAAAATTAGTGGGACACTTTATTAAAAAACAGTAATGGTATTCTCTTGAGCGCTTGTGTTCACAAATTAATATGTCGAAAAATATTTGGTTTTTTTTTTGGGCAGCTAAGAAGATCCGCCTGTGGAGAGAAAAGATAGTAATGTGAAATTGTAGATCAATATATATTTAACTACTTAATTATTTGACTATTTGTTTCATGAAATGATGGATAATCAATAATTGTATGCAACATCAAATGATCTATACCCGTTCTCTGTCTCAACATAAATTCATCTTAAATTACTCTTTAAATATACAAGTGACTTTCCTCTTTTTGAAAATCCCTGATCACCATCACTAATCTGCTGGTCTTACTCTATTACCGAATTTGGATTTGTGGATTTTCCTCACGTGACAGTTCTAAAATGAAATTCTCACCTAGCTGACTACTAGTGCATTAAAATATTTAGGTAATTATTATAATAAGTACGTCCCCATTTTTGTAATAGATTAGTCAATTACATGATAATGTCAAGTTAACCGTTATATGAAAATGGTCTAGCAAATATAAACTTTCTATCCCTTTGTCTATAGAGACGATAATGATTTGGATTTGACTAAATTCGAGTTTTATCCGCCCATGAATAAGGGATTTTTAAGATTCGGCCCATGTTGAAACAAATTTTTAGGATATGGTTCGCTAATTTTATTTTATTCTATTAAAAGGTACAGCAATATCTGGCTATGGCGTACACTTAATACACATACACAATACTTGAGTATTTATAATTTTTTTATCACAGATAAGGTACTTGCCACATATATTATACCAGATGATGTATCTGTAACCGAGAAATCTTTATTCAATGATCACATATATGGTAGCTTTGATTTCTCGCTAAGAGGTATATATTAAAAAAGTAAATTAACATAGACCGAGTATCTAACCCAAAATCATTTAGTAATGGGTGGAGTAACCCTTATTTTTATATGCTGCTTTGAGACAATCTCATTTATAGATGTGGGATTTATAGTTTCAACGTTGACAAGATAATATATTGTTTAAAAATTTAAAAGAAATAATTTTAGTTATGAAAAAAAAATCTCAATTTGAATAGTTTAGTCTATTTAACATCATGTAAATACAATTAAAAAATTAAACCATCAACTTGAATCATATACAGTAGAAACTCGATAAAATAATAATATTGCTAAATTAATAAATTGTGTCGGTCCCGACTCAAACCCAAGAGGTAAATAAATATTTTCACTAAATTTATAAGATAATACTCTTACTTTTATAAGGCTCTCTTAGGCACATCGGTTATATAAATTAATAATTCACATTTTCAGACCTACTATCATGCCTTATCAAAATATGAGTATAATGTTGTTTACCTTTCGCTAAAATTTTTATTTGCCTAAATTTCATGCCTAACTTTTTGTAACGCCCTAAGAAGTGTCAGGCGTGCATTTCTCATCTTGTAAGATTAAATTATTTATTGTCGTTATTGCTTTGATGATTTCTTTTCGAGAAACAAGTTTCACAACAAAACTATCATCCTCCACTTTGTCTTCTTGATTATTTTTTGGTGACAATATCAATAATCACTTCTTGAGATAGAATCTCCAAGCTCTCGCTTCATGTTCACCCGAATAGTTTAATAAGTAGTCAACATCTAAAGGATAATATAATTGCTTAATTAAGTTTATAGGAAATAAAAATTTAGGGAAGACAAATATCACAATATATATTGAAAACATAAATCTTTCAGATTATTTATCAAAGGATAATATAATTTACTTAATTAAATTTATAGAAAATAAAATTTAAAGAAAATCAAGAGAACAATATTGAAAACACGAATATTTTAGTAAATTAATAAATTATTAATTTATTGAGAAATTAAAACCTTATTTAATTAATAAAATTAGCCCACCTCGACCTTCTTAATTTAGAGTTTTGCTGTAGATGTATTAATTTATAAAAAATTATACTATAACTTATGTATAAAAGGTATTTACTATCACACTATTATATATAGACAGTGAGACTATAAAGAAGGATTTACTAAAAAAATAAGGGATTCCAATTTAAATGAGTAAATAGATAAATATTTTTATGAAAATTTGTTGAAATATTTTATATAAGAAGTAAATCATCTCTACTAAATTTTGTAAAAATTTTTGGCCTAAAAGTCAATGTATTCAAAAAATTCGACATATATATGCATTTTTAACTGTTGAAAATTTTGATAATCATGTCACTTACTTTTTTTTTATATAAAATTTAGTGGCAGAGTGATCTATTCGTCATATAAATTGTATTTTCAATTTAAGAAAGTTTATCTATTTATCTCTCTAATTAAGTATTTCTTATTTTTATTAAAATAAAAAAATCTATCTCTATAGCTTAATTATATATATATATATATATGTATGTATATATTTATATTGTCGTTTTTCTCGTACTAGTAAACCTATTTTCCAAGTAGCTTTATTTATTCCATCAAACACACCCACCAAAAAGCAACTTCATATTTCCATTTCCACATCCCCATAATTGATTGATGAAGTTCACAAGAAGACTACCCCATCACCATCACCATCACTTCATCTCTCATCCCCATGCATGAAATCCATTCTCCTTCTCTCTCTGTCTCTCTCTTATACCATCTTTCCCTCTCCATAAGGTTACTCAACCAAACCAACCACCCCTCCCCCGCCCCCATATTATTTTCTCTCTCACTTCACTAGTTCATCTTATTTGATCGATCACCAACAAAAAGCCCACCAAAAAAAAATGATGTCACCGGAAAAAACAGGGCTAAAACCATCCAAGAAAGACGAAAGCCAAACCTCCGGAACCCGGAAAACTTCCTCCGGCAAGCCACCGGACCAACCCATAGTTAACTGCCCAAGATGTGACTCACCCAACACAAAATTCTGCTACTACAACAATTACAGCCTCACACAGCCAAGACACTTCTGCAAGACATGTAGAAGGTACTGGACCAAAGGCGGGGCCCTTCGCAACGTCCCCATCGGCGGTGGCTGCCGGAAAAACAAGAAATCAAAGCCCTCCGGCGAGCTCTCCGGCGACGCAGAAAGCTCTGCCCGGCTCAATTTCCTTAACAGCCTTTCACCCGCCATGGATTTCTCTAGGCTCCACTCATCAATCAACAACTCCGTTTCTTATAATCAAATTTCTTCATTTGGAGATATTTCAATATCGACACCGAATCATCAAGATTTATCGAACTTGTCGAATTTGTTATCGAAACCCAAATTTAATCTTGACCCATTAGAGAATCTTGGGTCTTCTTCAATGGGTTTCGATTTCCCGTTTTTGGGTTCTTTGAATGTTAATAGTAATCTTGCTTCTTCGATCGAGTCGTTGAGCTCGATAAATCAAGATTTGCACTTGAAGCTGCAGCAACAGAGATTGGGTTTCGTTTTTGGTGCAGAAAATACTGGTGTGGAAAATCATAATGGTAATGGTAATAGTAATGATCAAAAGGGGCAGCCTATTTTGTTTGAGAATTTGGAGAATTGTAAACAGAGTGGGAGTGGGAATTTGGAAACAGAGTGGTACTTTGATAATAGTTATGGAGCAATGAATTCAAGTGGGAGAGGAAATGGGAGTGGAAGCAACTGGAGTGGAGTTCAAGAATGGAGTAATGGTAGTAATTTGAATAACTGTCTTCTTCCATAGGGAGAGGTATGCAAGAAAGAAAGGAAGATTAAATATTTGAACTATGCATGATAAAATTACCAAGACCGCCATCTTTTTATTTTCCTATTTTCATTTCTTTCCTTTTCTTTTTTTTTCCCTTCTAATTTTAAAATTTAGTGATGATTATGTATGAACCTATATACATATGGTAGATATTAAGCTTCTCCATTATGGCATGGGATGGTTGTTTTTTTTTTTTTTTTTTTTGGATAAAAAACTCTTGTCATGATTAGAGTGAAGTTCTATTATAAAATGTTAATATTAGAATACACAATTGGGGTAACCTTTTGCTGCCAAAGGTTTCTTAAAAGAATTTAAGACCGTCCCTGATGGGATTTGAACGGGTTTCGTGTATGCATTTGTATTACTCTCTAAGAAATTGCTTTTGCTAAAGATCTTGAAATAGTTCTCTTTTAATTATGCGGCAAAACTTACCTTCTTGCAATTGCCTCGTATGTCGAAGTGTAGAAGTTCATGTGCATAATATGAAATGGTAATCATCATGGCTATTAGCCTATTACCATTCGAAATTCACATCTACTTCTATCTCATAGAAATGTTTAGACTTCTTCTCATCTTGTTTCATTCTCTTCGGATCTGTGATAGATTTGGATTATTCTAAAATAGAGTTTTCATTCACTTTTTATATTTACAAGAGGGTTTCATTCACATGCTTTTCTACAAATATATTAGGTATATTTTATTCTAGAGTTTTAGCTCAAGTGACATCGCCACCACTTTTTTACAATTCCTATATTATTATATATGTTTATTTTATGGCTATTAGCAATCTATAATCACATCTTTTACAACTCTACATCTTATAATCTGTGTGATACTTCAAATGCTTTTATAAATATTATGTGACATTTGAAAAGCGTTTAGGGGAGCGGGAATATTCACCATAAACATTTAGAGTATTATTAATTAGTTCGTGGTGTTCATTTTCTCACTTCTTAATCTTAAGTTTGATCATTACAATTTTTATAAAAATAAAATATGTGGTAATGGCAATAACATTTTCCTTAAAAACTTGGTGGGGTGCCTTCGATGTTGAGTCAGCGTTCAGAACTCTCATTGTCTCAGTTCCTCTTTCTCTATCAGTTTAACACAGTACGTCAGTTGAAACATAACAGTCGTAGATAGTCCTGTCTCATTAGCTATAAAGTCTTGCAGAATTTCTCTCTCATAGACATACAACGCATCAGGTTTACGGAAGTGTAATCATATTACCAAAATTATTATGTCGTTGTCAAGATCGAGTATAGTATTCTTTTAAGAAATTGTAGTTCATTAGTCTACTGTTAATTATACATTGCTTTGATAATAACTATAATTGTTTGGCAATAGTGTCACCCTTACGGAAAGGTGATGATATAAACACCCTAAAGTGTAACCTCACCACCACGTATATACATCATGGTAGTTGTACATCATGTTTAAATAGCTAGTAGTATATATATGGTGGTGATCGAGGCTATCCTTATCGAATTTTCTTTTTTTAAATTAAGGGGAGGTCTTAATTTTCCAGGTTCGAGGGAGAGACATGGTGGGAAGGTGACTTGAACCAGAGATCTCTCCCCGAATAAGGGGAGTTGCCACGTAGCAAGCCCATGACGGGTTTTATTGAAATAATTAATTAGTTGTATTGTGATTTTATTAGATAATGATACATGTACCAACTTAATTAAAATGAGCTAGTTATATATATACTAGTTTAAATTAAATATTATAATAAAAATTGCATTAGTCAAATAATATTAACTTGATCAATAAGTTGATGCATGCATTATTATTTGCTTTATGAAGAAGTGGTCATTTGTCTGCAGTGTGAGAGCATCTTAATTCTTAAAAGGCTATAGCTCATCGGGACGTAGCGTACAAAGTAATCTAATTTAATTATTTGATTTATCGTATAGGGTTATGGTTTGGCAGTGAGCAAAGTAGGATTAAATATATTTAGATGATATAAATTAAAAATAAATTTAAATTCGGCAAAGTTTGTATAAAACCTCTAAAAATGACGTGTCAGTTATTTTATTGATAACGATACAGTACGTGATCGATGAGTTTTGTATCTCTGGTATTTACAGTGAAGAAAAATACACTTACTTCTACGTTTAGATGTAATTTTAGACCAATTAAAGTCCATAGTCACATGAATTTTTAAAGTATATTTGTAAAACTTACTAATACATCTCATTGTATTTTAGTTTGACAGATGAGAGAGAGAATACTGAAACAAGAATTAAAGTTATAAATTTGAACAGTCGATTTTAGATTAACGGTTAAAAATTTAAGTCTTTTGCATGTGATGAAGGCTTTAATAATTTAAGTCTTTTGAACCGCCGATTTTAGATTAACGGTTAAAAATTTAAGTCTTTTGCATGTGACGAAGGCTTTAATAATTTAAGTCTTCTGCATATGACATACAAAGATTTTAATAAAAGTTGATATGAATCGTCTAATTTTAGAGTGATTTTCACTGCGCTCTTGGTTTTTGGTATGAGAAATATGAAATGATCACAGGTTACGTTAATCAGCTAGCTAGGTCCCATCTCTTTAGATCTTGTTGGTCCTTTCTCATACCGTGGTATATATGTCTGTGAAATCAAATCTACTAAAGTTTTGTACAAATCAACCTCCTTCAAAAAGTTTTGGCGTTCTTGTTTTGTCCCATCAAGAATTGCATATTAATCCCATGTGTTTGTCTTTTATATGTTTGGTATCAATTCGTTTTTTCTTCTACTAAATCTCTAATTAATTCTGGTTAATAAGGCCTTAAATTCAAGTAATTAAAAATATTAGTTTCCAAATGCTTAAATTCGAGTCTTTCCCCCGGCCCTTTCGCTTCTCAAATATGACTTGGATCTCTTCCGTCCCTTGACAAGAAAAAAACTAAATTTTGTTTGGGGTGGGGGGGGGGGGGAGGTGGGGATCCAGTTCCTTTAAAGTTGGTATATATAATGACTACATCTAAAGTTTTAAAATCTGCAACATTTAATTTTAAATTGATCAGTTTAGATTAGCGTCTACGAAGCATTTAATAGAATCTTCACTGAAGGGATACACTTTCTAATTGGGAGACTCAAAATTTGAATCTTTTAATGTTAAATCAATGTTTCATATTTTACTATTTTACGTATATATAGTCATTATGTCAACTTTAAAGGAGCCAGTTCCGTGAGGAGAGGGGGTGGGGCACTGGGGTGGGGTGAATGTAGGGGGAGGGGCATGATTAACGTGATAGACCGGGTGGAAGAGGAGAAATTTGGTTACAATGCATATTATTGTCTTTGGTTTCAAATGAGAGATACATGGTAACAAATTCCACAAGAAGTTCATGAATGATGATGACATGATTGGGGGGGGGGGGGGGGGGGGGGGGGGGGGGGGGTGTGTGTGCAGTACATGGTTTATTCACCTTCCTCCACACACCTCACTTATATCTATCTATCTATGCATGTCTCTAGCACCTTGTTGACTCCGGCTAAGGATGATATATCCGGCGTTTTTTTTTTCGCTCTGAATACTAAACATAATGTTAAAACTGAATTGGGTGTTTATTATTGTTGAATGGAATCTATAAACAATGTATTTTTTTATTGTTGTTGTTGCTTCTTTCAATTTGTTTGGAACTTAATGTTAAATTTGGGACTTACCTCCTCTCTATTACTTATTTCCTTAATATCTTTCATTTCAAGAGTCAAATGAATGAAATTTTTAATAAAACTTGGTGGAAATGATGTATATAATGAATAGATCATATCCACAAAATTTCACAAAATATTCAATTTAGAAGAGGGTGAGATGATCATCTAAAATTTTAGCGGAAGATAATAAATATATATACCTACTTTTTTTTATCACACTCACTATTCGGTTTGAGTTTCTTGTTGAAATTTTATAGAGACTCGTTATAGATATTATCTCCACCAAGTTTTAGATATCATCTAAAATTTTAGGGTGAGATGACTCGTTATAGATATCATCTAAAATTTTAGGGTGAGATGACTCGTTATAGATATTATCTCCACCAAGTTTTATGAAAATTTTCATCTGTTTAACCTTTGAAATGGGGGGCATTGGGAGAATTTGGGAAAAATGGGTAATGGAAGAGGTGTCAACTCCATACATTTGTGTCATTTGACAACATTTCCTATATATACCATATGTAATAACATACATTAGTATCTCATCAACGACTTAATAATTTTTTTTTTTTACATATTATGATTAACCATTCCATGCTTAGCAAGCGACTAGGTGGGTCTCTTATTTGATGTTGAATGTTGAATTTTAATCGCATGCAACGTACAATTATGCATGTTTATATTTAATAAAATAAAATTATTTCAGCAAATCCTAATTCATGAGTGAGGTAATTAATCCCACCCACAGTTTTTTTTCCTAAAGAGTAAAGAAAACCCACCCACAATAATCAAACAGAAATAAACAAACAAAAAAACCAAGTGACGAAAGCAATAAGGAATCTCTCTCTATTTGTGTCCATTTGCTAAAATAAACATGTCACCAACATCATGCATGTCTCTCAATCAATTAATGTCTTTAAGATATATATGGTGTGGTGTCTCTTATTGAATTTTCTTTTTGTTGCATTATGGAGAGAGAGAGAGAGAGAGAGAGAGAGAGAATGTCCTATTCTATCTAAAACGAGAAAAATGCAATGATGTAGATCATCACTTTTGGCCCCTTCTGGAGCTTGAAAACAAAACTCTCTTTAATCATTTCGATCAATCTTGGCCTTTAGTATTATGTATGAATGAATTTGTATGACTCACTCTCAAAAACGGAACAAATTTTTCAAAATTTTGAGCTTCGGTTAGAGCATTACCAAATTTTGTGTAAATTTTAGGGGTGTTCATCAGTACCAATTCAGTGATTTTTGAGCCATGTGCATTTAATCTGATTCCATGTTGATTTTTAAATTTAGAATCTAATACAATTCAACCAAACCATTCAAATAATCCAATCTAAATTAATCCAATTCTAGTACACAGGCTTATTGCGTGATTTTTAAACTAAGCACAAAAATAAGCCGGTTCAATTTGGATCGGTAAAATTAGAATAAATTAGTCAGTTTAGTTGGGTTGAATTGGATTCAATTTCAAACACTCATAGTACATTTTATGTCTAATAAAAAGGATCAACACGAAATTTGTACTTTGGCAGGGTGATTTCGAGTTTAGCACCTATTAATTATGTGATATTTTTCTTTGGCATCTAAAGTTTACAAATATTACCACACCCATTTTTGTGGTTCTGGCCTATAAACGAGGATTGACCATTAAAATCTTATGTAGAACAATTTGTATTCCCAAATTGCCCTCTAATACATTTATGTGTTATTCCCATTCCTTTTATATCCACGTCACCCCTTATTTCTAGCAAATTATCACCCCCCCAAAAATCGTCATTTTTGTGAGAAAACTTTAAATCTTGTCCCAAAAAATTTAAAATTACTATTCGAGGACTTGTAAAAATAATAACAAAAAAAATCTTTTAATAATAGCAAAAAGTATCTTTTACCCTTTAAAATAAACTTTCTTTACTAAAATAATGTCATATTATACAATTTTCTTCTTCCCAATGAAATAGTGGTTAAGAGAATAAGAAATATATAATACTAGAGTTGCTTAATTATTTTCGTTTCCTAAATAGTTTTTTTGGGTAGATTCAGATGTTTTACCACGAAAAACATAAGACTTTCTCAAAAAATTTACAATTCTACAAATATATTGTTACTTTTTAAAGCAGCCAAAGTAACAAAATAATATTAAAAAATGCAACAAAAAAGAAGAAGAAGAAAATTAAACATACAAAAATTAAATTGGTTATGATAATGATATGTAAAATAAAAAATACATAATTGATACAAACCACACTAAAAATGAAAATGTATATCTAGTGTTTTTATTTTATTGGTGACAACATTTTACCCATTTGCTATAACTTAAACTACAAAATTTAATAAAAAATTTATATTTATTATTCTCAAATCCACATTAAGGGTGTGTTTGATTGGGAGACTATAAAATTATGAAAATACCCCATTTTCTTAAAAATGCCACAATTATTTTTGAAAATTAAGGCAATCAAACACATTTAAACATTTTCCATGCAACTAAGGCAATTCAATTACCTAGATGTAAAAGGCACCATAAGAGAAAAAGGTGTAAAGATGATCAAGAGACCAATAGTTTGTTGGAGGATGTACGAAGAATATCAGGTAATTATGTAATTTAGAATTGGTTAACAGTCAACTCATGTCGACCGGACATAATAATTCAAAATGACTAAATGAGTGCTAAAAGAGTAATATTTGTAAACTTTGGGGGCTAAATAGAAATATTGCATAATTAATGGAGGTTAAAGTTAAAATCACATGTGCGGTTCGACTATATATAAATTGAAAATAAAATATTTAAAAATTAATAAGTACATGGTGTGTGGTCAAGAACTCACATTGGAGTTCAAATTGTTTTACTTGCGCTGTAATTTAAATATATATATATATATATATATATATTTGAACAAAAATTTGCAAGGATAAAAATTAAAAAACAAAAATTAAATTAATACAATTTCTAACGTCTTCTAATTTTATATAACACTAGATAATATTTCTTACCGTTTAAATTCCTTCGTGAAATTTATATGGACCAATAAGTAAAGTACATAGTATATATCAATATTACGTTTCAAAATAAAATTATTAAAATCAAATGATTGGAAACTTTATCCATTAAAAAGTTGATGAGACTGAAAGTTAAAGGTCTGGATGTTTCTATGCATGTTCCTTAAAAAAATTTAATTAATTAAACAAAAAACGAAAAAGAAAAATCTGTTTGGGGTGGGTGGGGTGGGGGTGATGGTTTGGTTTTAACGGCGCAGTTTTTTATAACAAAAAACAATTGAATGCCGTCTTCTTCGTTATTTGATTTTTACGACAAAAACAATTAAAACGGCGCAGTTTTATCTTGACCTTTAATTTTTAAGCAAAGACCATGATGTTCTTAACTTAACCTTTAGAGTGGGAACAGCCACAGAGGAGCCGGACCACTGCAGAGAACCTAGCGTGGCAGCATAAAGTGAGTTTCGTAAACCATTAAAAATACGTTGTGTAAACTCCCTTTTTGTAGACGGAAAAAAATCTCTCTTTTTTACAAAAAATAAAAATAGATAAATAGGGTGTAACTCTACGGATTCGTCAAGAAGTATTGAGTCAAAAAAATACTCTATAGGTTTAACAGGAAATAATTAAACTAGTGATGAGTGAACTCTATTAGTCTATTGGTCTAATAACAAATAACATCTCTTATAACCGTATATTCAGTGTTTAGATAGAAAATAAATTTTATTTTAAATTATTAATTATGAGTTACTTTAAGTATTTGTCTTTAGTCAAAAAGTATACGAATAACAAGTTACTATTAAATCACTTTATGAAAAGTGATGTTGATGTTGAAAAAGTTGGTTGAAAAATTTGTCGGTAGAAGTTGTTATAAGTGGTTTTCTTCATTATAAAATAAGGTATAAATCATTATCTAGTTGTATAATTTTCTCTCTTCTTAAGAACTCTCTGTATTCAGTCACATTGGGATATTTGACAAAAATTAAAGATAATAGCTGGATCAGAAACTGATACGAATCTTGCTATCATATTAATGGTTGAAAATGATTCTGACTTAATTTATCGTTGCACGATGTTAGTCCATATGTTGGTTTAAAAAATAAAGTAGTCTAACGAAATAAGCCATTATTATTTGCTATCTTCTTATTTTAAAACATGCAACAATTATTTACGTTTTTTATTTTTGAATTATAATCGTAAGATTCAAACCCTTATTTAATCAAGAAATATTGCGCAAACAAGATATTATATAAAAAAAATAATACACAAACTTGGCACTAACTATAGTGATGTAATTAATGGTAAGTCCATAATCAACACACGTCAAATATGTCTTGTGGAGTGAAAACGTTTGTCTTAAGGCTTCGTTTGGTTCACGGATTTTAGTACTCGGAAAAGGAAAGTCGTTCCTTTCCTTTGTTTAGTGAGCACAAATTCCGGAAACACTTTTCCGAGAGAGGAGAAAGTAAAGGGTAAAACCATTCCTCTCAAAACACATGTGATTGATTTTTCCATGTGATTTCCAAGTATTTATTACAAAAATTTTAGACAATAATATCTCTACTAAAATACTTTTCATATTTTACCAAACACAAGAAAGGAAATTTGCTAAGAAATTTAGTTTCCCACATCCATAGAAAAGATAAGGGAATTAATTTTCCTCCCGTAAACCAAACGAGACCTAAGAGTAAGGGCATCAAACCAAAGACTAAAAGCAAGGCTCGACGGAACAGAAAGTATAATATAAAAGAAAGACTCTCCAGCCGGATCTTAGATTATAATTCACACAAAATTATCTATTTAATTTCGTGTACTTGAACTATCCAGGCATGATGCGCACAAATAATACCACATACATCTTAAATTTATTGTTGAGTAAAGCACTTGCAAGAAAAAAATTATGAGCGGTTTCACATGAGCAAAAAAAATGTATACCAATAATTTTTTTGCTCAAATACAAGTAATAATTAGTATATCTCTCCCTCGTAAATCCACCCATACCATGAGCACACAGTACAGCTGCGTCACTCTATACAGAAGAATTAATTCATTTACGGAGAATATATATGGAATACGTATACAAGAATTTTTAACATAGCCATACAAGTGCATTGTAATAGTATACACTTCTCTTTATCCAACAACATTTCAAATAGTAGTATACACTGTTGCACTCATGCTAAAATGTAAAAGAATTCACTCTAAAGCCAATCACATAAAGTTGATCAATAACACAACAAATATGGATATTAGGCTTCTTTAATTTTTGAACTTTGACTATCTTGACCAAATCCTTTTCTTGCTTTCCCTCTCTTTAACCGGTTCTCGGCTTGATCTATTGCCAGCGGACAGTCTTTGAGAACCTGCGACCGGCTTAGCCATTCTTGTTACCCTCGGAAATGGTTTAGGCGGATCGGATTTCCTTGACTGAGAAGAATTTGTTGACACGCTTATGTTCTCAGTGTCACCGTTTTTGGACAGTCGTTTCCTTCTGACCTCGTGAAGAGAAGTGGAATCCTTTTCCTTTGGTAAAGCAGACCGCTGATTTGTTTGGCGGTTCATTGAATTTGAACTTTTTAAGATATAGTGCTCGGCCTCATTTGTGGGCTCTTCTCTTGCACGTTTGCCTTCAGGCGGGCTGGATCTTGAGGGGTTGGTAATGTCTAAAATGTGCGTGTGGGCTAGCTGTTGCTCTTGATCTTTCACCTTCTCTTCAAGCTCCTTTATCTGTCGTTGCAAAAGCACTTTTAGCTGCTGCTTTTTTTCGGCCAAGGACACACACACATATAGTTTGTCTTTGGTACGGACCGTCCATATACAAACCGGGTTTTTAGCAATAGTCAATACATTTTGGAGGTACATTTATAAAGATGAAAAACCATAGCTAAAAGCCGGGTCTGCATAGACTGGCCATATAGTAAAAATACTTGACACAATGATCTTTCCAGATTCATTTCAGGACTTTAGGTAAAAGTTGACTTGTCAAAAACTGTTTAATATGGTGTCGAGTTCAGTTTCTTTTTGGGTAAAGTTTTATTTGGGCTTGTATAGTTTGTGTGATTTTGTATAACCCATGCTTCTAAGATGCAATTTGGGCCAAAGACTGCGTCGTCTAATTTTCCATCTTTCTTTTCATCTGATTGGTGTTACATAGGTTTCTTGTTACATAGTAACAAGTTCCTTCAATAAATAACTCTATAAGGAAAGAGGAATGAGAAAAGAGAAAGGAAAGGACCTTTTCACGAAGTAAGGAGCACTCGGAGTTCTGCTCCTGCTCTTTCAGTTTCCTTTCAAGCTCTTCAACCTTAAACAACAAACAATATGATTTTTTATCGTTAATAGTCCCATTATGTCATTATTTAAATGAAATACTACTAGGTTAAAGGATTTAAAAGTCGAAACAACCTTGTGTTGAAGGTTAGCAGAGTGTAATTCGATCTCTTGCACTTCTGCTTTTAGTTTATCTTCAAGCTCCCTGACCTGCTTTACAAGTACATACATACATACATATATATATATATAATACATAATCAGTTAGTCTCAGCTATCTAAAGTAATTTTTCAAATAACTTGTAAACGGAAAAACAATAAACAGAACCTTCTGTTGGTAAGTTATTGATTCTAACTGCTCTCGCTCTCTAAGCTTGTACTCGAGCTCTTTGACCTTTTCAACAGACATAAAAGGTTTAAATTTAGTCATTTATAAAACCCCTTTGACAATGGAAAGTACCATTGAGCTGCGTAAAGTACAACCTTCTGCTGCAGGCTCGACCCGACTTCTTCTTTCCCCTTCAATCTCTCAGAAAGATGCGAAACTTGCTTCTCTGATTGAATGTGCAATGTGGTCTTCGACTCGAGCTGCCCTTCGAGTTCTTTGATCTTTTCTTGTTGGTTTTTATATATTTGATCCTTGGTTTTGGCCTTATTTTCTGTGTTTTGTAAACTCTCTTCTAATTTCCTTACAGATTCTTCTTTGGATTTGCAATCTTGCCTTGCTCTATCAAGCTTTTCAACGAAATTTACGAAAAGGAGATGTCAAATTATATGACTAAAGAAGATGATATGAAGAGATCGGTATAAGAAATGAAGTATCTAGTTAAATTATCTCCAAACGTACCATTAGCTTCAATTTTTGAATTTCACTTGTGTCGATTTGCTTTCTAATAGGACCCAACTCGATCCCTTGAACCCGGGTTGCAAAATTCAGAGAACTCAAAGTCTCACTCACGTCATTCTCTGAAGGGCTAATTTGGACAAACATTAAAGTTTTTGAGTCGCCCCCTGCAAGAAATAGTAAGGGTACGTTTGGTTTTGGTTTACATATAAGAAATAAAGAAATGACTGACTTGGAATTGTTTTGCATGAAAATTGTTCCATGAGAGAAAAAGGTAGGAGGGAGGTTGGATTTTGAATTCCATGTCAAAGAAATGAGCAAATTAAGCTAAACCAACTTGTACCATTAAAATTGATTGTGTAGAACAGATTGCAGTCAAACCCAACCAAAGACGAAAAAAATGGAATCTTGGCCATTTTTTCATGGAAAAGAAGTCAAATCAAAGCAACAAATTAAGCTAAACCAAGTTGTACCATGGAAATTGATTTCGTTGAAAAAAATGCAGTAAAAAAACACCACCAAAAATGGAAGAAAATTGAATCTTGAGCATTTTTTTCATGGAAAAGAAGTCAAATCAAGCAAAACGAAGTTGTACATGGAAATTGAATTTGTGAAAAAGAATGCAATCAAACACCACTAAAACGCTAAAAAAAGTCGAATCTTGGGCATTTTTCATGAAAAAGAAGCGAAATCAAGCAAACCCTAAATTTATTGACCACAAAGGTTCACCATAAGTGAAAATTCTGAATCTCAGTATCCAGATGAGACAAGTTTAAAATCTCTGATTGAGAATGACTTGCAACAATCCAAGACAACGGAAATTTGCAAAGGAAAGTGGAGACTAATTAACTTTTACCTAATGAATCCTGGAGTAAATGTGTCAGCTTGGAATTCCTGAAAACATACAAACAACAGATATTAGTGCAAATAATTTTGAATTTGTTGTAATCTAAAAGCAAGCAAGATTAAAATGGACCGACCTGTAAGGAATGTGAGTGCTTTTATTAGCTAAAGCAGATATAACGTCTCCAAGAGCTGATAGCGATCTATTGATGTTTTGAGCTTCCTTGAGCCTATCACCTTGAGCATCGGTCTTCGCCAGCCTCTCACTTCCAGCCAAATCCACAAGCCACAACTTGCTCTTTGTACACTCACCATTAATCAAGTTCTTTGCTCTTACCATTATACAAAGCATGCTGAGAACAAAAATTAAATAAAACATATGAAAAGAATTGTTCTGAACTAGGCTAAATAGAAAATTCTATATTACAAGGATCCTTGGAGTCAACACCAACCATATCTAATTTTTTACAAATCTAAGGGCGGACAAGCCTACTTTCAAATTGCTAAAGCCATATAGACCCTAGGATGTTTGCTTATACTTGCTACCCTGTACACATTTTCTCTGTCTGATGGTAAATGCGGTCCCATTTTAATGGGATCTTGGTAACAATACATAAGGGTCAATCTACATACATTTGAAAAAGGAACATAGATGTGTGAAAAGAACATAGATGTGTGCACAATGTATATGCAGATAAATAAAGTACTTCATTATAAGAGAAAATATGTAAGAATAGTGTGCCTTGGGAAGGAGCAGTTCTCTCTACACACTCTAACAGTTGCATATAGGCATGGCTCATTTGCTAGTAACTACTCTATAAGTCCCAAATTTAGAGTCCACTTTTCCTTTTTAGGTTGTCCCAAAATCACAGTCAACTTTCCCTTTCAGAACATAATCAGCATACCAAAACTCAGGATAGGAAACAAGTTTTGTTCATAACCATTGATTGTGATTGCATTCTTAAAAAATACGAAAGTCAAACATGAACTCATAATTAGGGATCGAGGGAATTAAATAAGACGTCATTGTCAATCTACCAAGACAGAATGAATGTGGAGCTGGTTACCAGTGAGACCGGCTGCTGTGTTCATTTACATTATTGGACCCAACAGCCCTAGCACTGCTTCCAGCTTGCAGCACATTCCACACTTCCTTTATGTTCTCTACTTTAGCCTCCACAATCCCTGGAATATGATGCAACCCTGAAGCTTGTTTTATCTCCAACCTATATATTTTTTCAAAAAATAAATGGTTCAACCAAAGCAACTTTAATTTTTAATATTTATAAACATAATGACAAGAGAAACTTTTACTTCTTTGAAGATGGGGATGTAGCTAGCAGGTCCCGTATTTGCTCATTATAGACCTCAAGCACACTCACAGATATGTCATAGGTAAAGGTTTCACTTCTTTCTTTGGCAATTTTGAACAATTCTTCAAGAGTCCTATAGTTAACTCCCCTGTTCTCCTCATTACCCTCCATGGTAAATGTCTTGCCTGTCCCTGTTTGCCCATAAGCAAATATACAGACATTGTAGCCATCTAAAACGGATATTACCATTGGTGAAGCATCCGCAAACACGTCAACTGTGGAAGGTAAACAAAATATAGTAAAATTTTCCAAATTAAAAAACATATGAAATAAGAGAGTTAATCAACCCTGCTCTAAAGAGGACTATCCTCTCTTAACCAAAAAGGAGGACCATCCATTTGTAGGGGGTAAAAATGAACGAAATTTCTATTTTGGTGGACATGATCGCTATGATGACTCATGTCTACCAAATTTGATCAAAAAATTCAATCAAGAAGGGGGTGTAATGACAATCAAATTCTTTAATGGTCGAAAATGCGCATATATATTGCTTTCCATTACACCCACTTCTAGATCACTCCTCCAAATTTCGTACTTAAATTCGTACTTCAAATGGACGGTCCTTTTTATTAAAGAGAGGACTGCCCTCTTTAGACTTAATACAGTATAAAGGCACCTTGATCATCTTTCAGTGCGTAAACCCGATCAAATTTAAAGGTCTTTTTAGTAGATCCACCGCTCAATATTCCAAGTTCTCCATCCTTGGCCGTATCGAAGTCTACAACCGTAGAACAGCCCGCTAAGGCCTCGGCCTTGTTCAACGGGCGGCACCGGCAAAACACTCTTATATTCCCTAATAGTCAAAACCATGGTGAGTATGTAACCAAAGAAGTAAGATCCTGAAGTTATATTTTCATGTAAAAGTATATGTTCATACACTTGTCTATATTATAGAAGAATAAATTAACACACCTTTTGCTTCTTGAACTTGGTTGTGGAGCTTCCTTCTTTTTACCTGTTCTTCATGGTACTTCACTTTGAGATCCTCGCACTGAGCAACTGTAAAGCAATCCCATCGAATACTTAGAGCATAATCCAAACTAGACCTGGCAAATCGGTTGCTAAAATCTCTTTTATAGTTCTTTCTTGTTAATAATTTTCTAAGCATATTTAGTGTCTTAAACTAAAGTAGAACTTGCGTAACATACTGAACGTAGATTTTGATATTATGTAGATTTTTTAAAGATTCTAAGAATGTGTGAATATATCTGGTTAAGTGGTGTACAAGAAAAGGGTAATTTGGTGATTTCAAGCAGTATCTATTTTTGCAAATCAATGAAGGTTAATTTGATAATTCAAGTGCATACCAAAATGTGTCATACTTAATATAATAAATTTCGTGTCTTGTATAAAGTTTCCAACTCTAATTGAAACGTACCTAATGCCTGAACTGCAAAAGTCATTTTATTCAACTCAGGAACCGAATCGGCACACTCATGTGCTTCGAGGGAGAGCTGAGCATGCTCCTGCTTCATCATCTGTAAACAGATGCTTAAAGATGTAAAAAATGAAGAAAAGGAGTCCAATTTAATACTACAAAACCATTACTTTGTATGTGTTTGACAAGGAAACTAAATCTATTACCTTTATTTTTTGGTCTAATTCATTGATAGTCACAAACCAGAATTTCTTCTCCCGCTCATACTTGCTATATATATCCCTTAGCTTTTCAGCTTGCTTCTCTACAGTTTGATCTAAAACACAACAAAAGAAATTGATAAAAGTTCCGTTTAGCAAAGAGCCAGAAATATAAAAGAATTAAAGCAAAGGCTTTTACGTAAGGTTTCACTACGTGTTTAAAACATCTGAGGCCAAGGTTAACAAAAAAACACTAATTTCAACATAATCAATGCTCAAGTATACAACTTATTTTCTATTGTGAGATTTGGTACATTGATTATGTCCCAAAAAGAATATGGAACTATCAATTTGAGATGGGGGTACAATGCAAATAACCCTCTCTTAACCAAAACTTTTGATCTAAACTTACCAAGAGAGTACGTTTGGAAAATTCTATTATCAAGTTCCATCTTAACCTTCTCTAGCTGCTCGTTTGCCTCAGTCAAAGACATCCATGCCTGACGACACTCATCTGTTTTGAGTTGGAACTGCATACTCAAATCTTGAATCTTCTTGTCGTACTTGGCTGTCGATTTTATTCTCAATATTTTCTTCTACAAGCAACAAATAATTTCAAAGATGAACTTATGCAAATTGAAGCAATCCAAAACTTCAAAACACTAGGCCTTTGCGTCTTAATTATACCTGAGCCGAAGGGACTTCCATCTCTGTGGCACAGTTTTGGCATATAAGCAAGTCATTTTTGATCTCATTAACTGGAACAAAGTTGTAAAATAAATAAGATAATCAGAAGTTTCTTTTCATATATCCTACCCCAACATTTTAAATTCATAAGATTAAAAAAAAGTACCTGACGCATTAGGTGCTCTTCTTACACAAATCCCACTTACCACAGGACTTCCGGTTACCCCTTCGAACCTAATTACAGCCAACCCATCATCCTTGACAGATATTCTCGAGTCAACTAGCTGCAGTGGCTTATTGGCTCCAACAATGGAAAATATGTCGAAATTGGACAGAACCTGTCATTTGCAAGATTGTTTGTTAATGTGAAACATGGACTCTTCTATGTTGTATAATTTGCTATCTGACGTCTGAGTGTTAAGGGATTCAGATATCAGATTTGTTTGATTGGTAAATGACTGAAGAGCTTGATGGCTAATTTGGGTCTCAACTCAATGATTAAGAGGCAAACCAACTTCTTAATGTCATTAATAAGGCCTGAATGGTTGCATAACCAACCCCCCCCCCCCCCCTTCCCCAACCCAACTGCTTTGGTCATAATCTAGTATAAAAGAAGGCAAAATGGTCCAAGTAATATTGTTTAATCTCTATTCAGATATTGCATTCAGAAAAAAAAATTCAGATTCACTGGTTAGACATCATATTCAGAATTTAGATATTGGATTTGGGACAGACGGAGTAGAATATTTTGAGAAAGTAAAGTAATAAAGAGTTTTTGTGTAATCTACTTGCCTTCTCATTTTGCATGAATACATCAAACATTCTCATTCCTTTAGGCCCATTTGTGAAAATGATCTCCACAAAATGAAGATCAACAAAGTAATCACCAGGAGGAAGATTGCCAAACTGATAACTGAAATTTCCTAGTCGCGCTGACCGGTAAATGAAGGAAAAATCGCCGCCTTCAGTTATACACTCATTGGTTAGGAAAACATCACCCCCTTGAAAATACTTATCGGCCACAAATCCTTTATTCAAATCTGCTTCTAGTGAATCCTGGCCACCGGCATTAATAAACAGTACAACTTCCTCTGGTTCAAAACAACCAATATAATAAACACAATCAGTAAAATGCTTAAAACATAAACATTTTAACCCAACTTTTTGTTCTGAAAAAATGGGATAGTAAAAAAACATGAAATACTCCCTCTGTCTCAGTTGATAGTCCCGCTTAGATTTCGGTGCTTTTAAAAAAAACACCAATTTCAACCTCATTAATGGTCAAGAATACAACTTATTTCCTAACATGAGATTTGGTGCACATATATGTCCCAAAAAAGAAATAGGACTATCAATCTGAGACATTCCGAAAAGGAAAGTGGGACTATAAACTTGAGATGGAGGGAGTAAAACTATTTTGAAGCAATTTTTGCCCTGCTATTAGCTCATTCTTAATGGAAAGTGGGAAACCAAACAGGGGTTTCGACTCTGCTTGGTAGCTAAACTTAAACTATTATTTCCTTTACCAAGTTTGTTATAGCAGCTAAAATGTTCATCTATGAAATTGAGGAGTGATCCTAAAGGTGTGTTGGGGAACCCCAATTCTGAGCTTTGAAATTATAATTTCAACTAGTTTTGCTAAAATTCAATCACAGATCTTTGAAATTTGGTCCCCCAAACATACTCTTAAATTGAAATTAAACTATTATTTCCTTCACCAAGCTTGTTTTAGTAGCTAAACAATGTTCATCTATGAAATTGAGGAGTAAAGCTAAGAGCATCCACAATGGTAATGTGGGTAGGGGGTAAGTAGTGTAAAATACAGCTCTGGTAAAGTTAAGTTTGCTTAATTTCAGTGTCATACGCCTATCTGATGGACGGTTGGTGTCTGTCGCCTATCTGTTAGGCGTTTTCGGACTAACCATTATTTCAGCTAACAAGTAAGGTAAAATATACCATACACTTAAGTTCGCCTTTGTGGATGCTCTAATTGAGTGTTTGGGAATCCCAATCTCAAGCTTTGAAATTATAATTTCAACTAGTTTTGCACAAATTCAACAGGAGAGCTTGTAATTTCCCCCGCAAACAAACTCCAAACATTCTTAATTCTTACAATAACAACATTTCACAAACCTAAACTAGGTTCCAGGTATTTTCAATCCAATTCAGACATAAAATAAAACAACAAGGCGGCAAATTAAACTAACTACAGCTAAAAGCAACATTATATATATAGATCGACCTGTTAAACTGGACTTTGTAAGTCCATTATGGATCAATCTTGAACTGGAATTACAAATCATGTCATCGGCTGAGGATTCTTCGTTTTCGTCCATGGCAGAATCTTTGTCTTGTTGTTGATCCAATAAGGGTTTCTCCCAGTCAAAAACCCTAGGAACCGAGGGGTCCGGAATTAGGGTTTCCCCTTCTCCCTCTTGCCAGAATTTGTCCAAATGAATGGCTTCCATCGAAATTAGGGTTTTTCGGTGCTTACAAATTGATTAAATCTTCGAAGTATACAGAGAGAGACTGTAGCGAAGCTGTGGGATTTGGAGAGAGAGAATTTTGGTAATTTTTTTTGCGTATGGAAGTGTTTTCGAATTTCAATTTCGTTAGGACCGTTCGAGAAAAATGACCGTTACGCACTTTTTCGAACGAAATTCAAATGGAACCGGGCCGGGTTTTGAATGGATGGGCAAAGTGCGGAATGTTGTTGGAGTATAAATGGATCCGGTATCTCTAGATTTGGTACAATGATGATAGAAGAAATCAAGTAAAGATTGAAATTTTAATTTTAATTTTTTTTTTACCGGTCTATTCATGGGGTGTCCAAATCAATTTACGTGTATGTTGATTAATCTTCACTCATAGATTTGAGTTTGCCGCTAGTTACAATTGTTTTGTTATTATTGTGAATTGACTTGAAGAACTCTCAATAAATCATAGAGCTCGAACTCAGTGGTAGTCAAACAACTGTTATGGTTAAATTTTAATTAATTTTAAATTAAAGGGTTTAGATTATAAATTTGACTTTATTACATAAATTAATTTAAATTGTTGAATTTAAAACCAATATTTTAGATTTCATATTTTTATAGTTTTATCTTTAAAGTGGTTCCGTCATTTTTAGATATGTTAATTCCCTTAAATTGAGACAATTTTTAAAAAATAATTGATTATAGGCACGAAAAAAAATCAAATTCGAACTTTTTTTTCTTCTTCTCATATTGCCATATAACAACCTTCTTAACAGCAACCACGAAGATTTTGATAAATAAGATAAATAAGGGAAATATACCCCCCATATATGTACAAACACAAAATGGGATAAAACACCATTATTTAAGGGGGAAAATAATAATTTGTACCCTAAGGGTATGTTTGTCGCGCGAGATTAGAAACATGATAAGATTAATTAATCATATCCGGTGTTTAGTATTGTAAAGGATAGGATAAATAAATCCTATCGTGCGTTTGGAGCAAGGATATATAGGATATTTTAATCCTATCATGCATTTGACGCAACTCGGGACTGCATTGCACTCGGGATTAATTATCATTTTATCCCTTTAGAACCAGATAAATATATACCACCCCTATAGGTGGTATTATTTTATCCCATGATTGCCGGATAACAAAATGAATATAAAAATTATTTTTTAATTATTTTAATATTTTTCTTTACACTTTTTTAGATAATTAAATTTATTAATGAAAATTTTCAACCAACCAAAATCACATTAATTCAACTAATAAATTTTATTTCTTTTATAATATGGTATTTTTTTTATTAAATGAAGGTATTTATAATAAACTTTAATTTTAGAAAAAGGGTAACATTAGAATTTGAAATTTTATTTAATGCCTAAGTCGTAAATATTATATGTGATATAGAACTTTTCTCCCGAAAGAGTTTTTTACGAAACTAATTTATAAATCGAAAAATCGCATTAGTTAAAAAAATTTGTGGACAACAATTAAAATTGCATATATTTTTAAAAGAAAAGTAAGTTGTATTATATAATATCTGGACTTACAATCCGAAACTCCATCAAATGCAAAGTTTATTAAATCTTTATCTGACTAGTCCTTATCATATCCGATCCCGCTTAATCCTTATCTGACTGATTCATTTCCTATCATATCCCACATAATTCCTATTCGACTAATTCCGACTCTTATCCTATCCGGCCTTTATCCTATCCTATCCTACCTCCTTATCCGGCGCACTAAACACGCCCTAAGGGCACATCTCAAGCATATCATGAATAAAAAGAATAATGTCATTTGTGAAAATCTATACTCTATTAAATGTGTATTTAAGCCTTTTCTTATTATAAATAAATTGTTAACATGTATTCTTATTGCGCACGTTGAGATAAAGATAAACAGTTAAGTAACCTTGTTTAGGGGTGGCATTTTCAAATCGCAAATCGGCCGAACCAACCAAATTCGGTTGGTAAACGAACTGAAGAGACTTTGGTTGGTAACCAATGGTCAGTAACCGACCATACTCGGTTTCAATGACGGTTTGCATTTTTCAAATACTCAGTTTATACTGACTAACCGACCAAATAAAAAAATAAAAATAAAATCTCAAATATTAAACAAAAGTTAGTGTCTCTTATTTTCTCGATCTAATAAATACCAATTACTTTAACTATTTAAGACTAAGGTGGTGTTTGATAAAAAAAATTGAAATTAAAAAACTGTTTGTTTAGTTATGAAAACTGTATTTCAAAAAATATTGTTTGTTTGAATATAACACATCTAGAAATTGAACCCACGGCTCCACTACTATGTCTCTACTCCATCAACGGTCCTCCGATCCTTCGTCCAGTCTTCACTCTCCCTTTGTTCCTCCACCAGTTCCTCCACTGCTCCACAAAACGAGCCATTTGCTTCATAAAATCCGATCTTCTCTAGTCTGCTTTTCGATAAACCCTTTATAAAATTCAATCGTCTATGCTAGTGTTTGTTTATCACAAAATCACAGCCCTTTTGCAGTTCCACTGTATGTATATAGTTAGACACTGTAGGCTTGAATGTTTGATACTTCGATTTAATGTATGATTGATTTGGGTTTTTACATTGAGGTATATTTTAGAATGGAAATTAACACAAGGTTTGATGCTTTGAGTCAATGTGTGAAAGGTTTGATACTTCAATTTATGGTCGGTTTATCTATAATAAATAATAATAACCGAACCAACTGAAATTTTCGGTTAAATAGATGCTCGGTTTACAGAACCCATCGGTACGGTATCAATTGTAAGAATAAGCAAACCGACTTTGCCGGTTTAGTAAATAAACTGACTTGATCGATTCGGTTACCCTACCATAGCCACCCCTTACCTTGTCACACGAATAACGGGCTCATACACTACAAAATTGCGTATGGCCCATAAGAGTCATCATGCGTATGCGCCCATTTCTTTTACAACCATGGGCCAGCTCAGCCCTTTGACCCATATATAATTTTAGATAGTATTTCTACTGACAATAAGACAAAATTGAAAGACGAAAAAGAAAAAAAGAAACTTGAAGGAAAAGAAAGAATAGATGAGGAGGGAGCAAAGGTCGAGAAAATCACGCTAAGCTGCAAGCTAAGAAGAAATCCTGCCCTGGATCATCATAGAAGATTTTTTTTCCACGTTTATAAAAAAATTACTTAGCATGATCTAACGGCCTAAATCATCCATCTTACGTCACCTTTCGAAATTTATGAAAAATTAATTAGATTTCATAAAAAAGAGGAAAGTAAATCAAATAGGACAGTGTAAGAGTTTACATCCTACCAAATAACGACTAGATGAAATATGTGTGTATAATATACATATGCATATCTCGAATATAATTTTCTAACCTAAAACATTTAAAAGAGTTCTTTGGATCTTAACTTTGATTTATTTGCTACCCTTTTTCATCAAAAGCCTCAAATTAATCAGAGACCATGGCAGGTATACGTAATACATATTACGTTGAATATTACTTATTAGGTGCATATATATACACACACACACTATATGCATTGATTTTAGACATGAATTTTCGTTACTGAATAACATCTCTCCGTATTTTAAAGACGAATATATGTCTTTATTAGGTTTTCTTCTTGGTTTATAATAAGTTTCACAAAGGGAGCTTATATCTTTCACGTATATGGCATTACGGCATTCTAAGCATTTTTCTTTTGGTGAAATCATATATTAGGGTCCTCTTGGATATTTTTTGTGTTCATATTAAATTCTTTTTTAAGTGTTTTACTGCCTAGTACACACCATGTTATAAGAATTGATGCGTGACTTTTTGTAGCTTTTGAAAAATAAACTAATTTTAACGTATTGACTATGAATAAATTTGTTTATTTTTGTGAGATCTAGTATATTATTTGCATTCTAAAAAAAGTGGACTTTAAATTTAAGATTAAGAGAGTATTACCAAAAATAAAACTAGGTGACTGTATATTCTTGTGTTTAAACACGTTTTCACATATATCATGGTAGTTTTACATTATATTAACATTTAAATAAATTACCATCCAAAAGTGTATGTTGGTCTCCCTCCAAATCAGTTTGTTTGGATTGAAGGAATAAGGGGAAAAAGAAAAGAAAAGAAAAAAGGAGTGATTAAAAAATCAATTGTTTGGATTGATTTGTATAGGGGAATGGAAACGAAATGAGGGAATGAGAGGAATTGTCAATACTCTATGTTCTTTCATATTGTT
The DNA here is from genome assembly GCA_021464415.1 of Lonicera japonica. NCBI lineage: Eukaryota > Viridiplantae > Streptophyta > Magnoliopsida > Dipsacales > Caprifoliaceae > Lonicera > Lonicera japonica. The sequence continues at coordinate 27,369,135 of CM038466.1, forward strand.
ATTTGAAGGATTGTGAGGGAAAGGAAAAGATTTTAATAAGATATTTATGATCTTCCAAATTTATCCCTAATTTGTTAATTATATATTAAAGCAAATTCCTTTCCTCTCTTTTATTCTCTCTATCAAAACAAGAGTTCTTTCCATATATTTCTTTCTTTTCAATCCTTAACTATCCAAAAAAACAAAAAACAAAAAAATAATTCCTTTCTATTTCATTACATTCATTCCCCATTCTAATTAATCATTATCTTTTAATTTGAAAATTAGTATTTAACTCATTTTTATGGGATTGTTTTTACTCAGATCCAGTCCATTTCAGAAATTAGGATTTAGCCCATTTTTTTGTTTTTACCCCAATTGTTTTGCATTTGGCCTGGTTTTATTTTAAAATTAATTTCATTATTATTATAGGGATTTAAGCATGCTATAACCCTCTTGCCCTGGCTATTGATTGGATCAGTTATGGCTCCTTATTTTTTGATGTTGTGGTCACAATAAATAGATTATGTTAACCACCTAAAGTATAGGATAATGGGTAGTTGTTTTGGAGCATATCCATTATTAAGCAGATTATGGGATTAATCCTTATCATTTAATTTTGTCCTTTTATTTTATTGGTGGTTTGTTTTATTCTCAAGCCATACGTAAAACAACTATTTTTCAGTTTCATCATTTGTATTGGTCTATACATCATCTTTTTACTTCTTTGCTATAACAGTCTTCTTTGGTTAAAGGTAGGTTTGCATTTTAAAAATATTCCTTGCCATTCGGTCAAGATTTTTGTCACAGTATGTTGTTATTCATCAGGTTTTTTTATCATATGTTGCATTATATTTTTGTTGATCGATGGTTAGGTAGGTTTGTGGTTCACAATATCAATTTATTTTGTAGACATATATCATTTTCATGGGATAGTCAAGGTGTATCAAACTAATATGCATGCTTATGGTGTATCACACTAATATGTCTATTTTAAATATTTTTAATGTATTAAACTAATATGTTTGTTTTAAATATTTTTAATGTATTAAACTAATATGTCTACTATGTAAATAAGACTATCTATATAATATGTCTCCCAAAAAATAATAATATGTCTATTCATATTAGATTAGATAATTCGGTTAGGTGTTAAAAATTTTGAAATTCAAAACGAAACTAGATCATTTGTGAATAGATATTTATTTATTTATTTTAAAAAATATAAATAATGTTTATCAAGTCAACAAAAAAAATATTTTTGAATATTTAATTGTTCCCTTAGATTATGAGAAGATAGAATTTAGGATATTATTGAATATTAAAATTAGATGTCAACAAAAGGGTAATCTCGGAAATCAACTAAATAATTTTTAAAATTAAAAAAAAAATTAAAAAAATATTAATTAGTAATTATCCAATCATTTGGATTATTTACTAATTTCTAATTTGGAATGGGCTAATTGCAAAAAAATTTAAATTAATTGGCTAAACACAAAAAGCCCCTAATTTATTCTATCCCTGCCGTAAATTTTGGCTTTGTCCATGATATATTAAGTGGCCCGGGCGCTAACCTAGTCAAGGGCCAGCTAATTAAGCTCGTTACTTGGGTTTCATATGTCTTTATTCCCATATTTTACAAAATTGACTTTAATATAAACACAAGATGTCCCAAATATTTCTAGTAATTAAGCTAAATTTAATTAGCGTATCTAACTTTGATGAGTTTGAGGCAACGCTCTGATCCTATGTTGGCATTTTATTTATTTTTGTAAAGAAGATTTTGGGTTCAACTCATATAAATATAATTAAACCCTTTGTAAATCTATTTTTATTGCGGTGGTTATATATATACCCAATGGTGTCATTAGCTGTTCATTTTACTTTGTCCACAAATCCAATTGAACATAGTAACAAAATAAAAAAGAAGCCCAAATTAAATTCTCTGCCCATTAGTTTTGCTTATTATTGCCCTAATTTATTATTTGTAATTTTAAATGCAGCGAGCGACGGTCCTAAAAGTACGTTTGCATCCCTTCTCAGCAATATTTCTCCTGGCATAACTTTAGGTAATTCCAATTATTTATTTACTTTTTTCTTATAAATTTATAATAATGCATAAAAAAACTTATACTTCAATTCCTTCACTCTAAATTATGAACTAGGTATTTTTTCCGTATACAATGGTCCATAAGTTCTAATTTTTACGGTAAAATTATGATAAAGTAAATTAATGGTCCTTTTAATTTTTAGAGTATGATATAGTGTATATATATAGTATGATATATAAATATATATATATATATAAGTCTATCCCTCTGTGACCTTTTTACTTATCAAAAAGATGAAGATCATATATCTTCACTATATATACAAGAAAAAATATTCATATGTTATCAAGTTTCTTTCACTTAACGTTTGTGAGTTAGGCGATTGTATAAAAAAACTTTATAATTTCTGCAAAGGAACCGCTATTGCAAATAAAGATAAGCTTAAAGACTCAAAATTAACATTTTAGTTAAGTAAAAAATGCATTTTTTTTCCCACGCATCCCTGTATATCTACCTATCTAGGGATCTCTTTTTTATTTATTTTTTTCCTTGGGAAGTTATACAAATATTATATATATATATATATGGATCTTTTTCCTTGTAAAAATTAGTGAACGTATATCTAGTTTAAAGAGTTCAGATTTGTTATCCTATCAAAATAAAATAACAGAAGGCAAAGTCACTAATTATTATTATTTTATTACATTGACACATGTCTCATCAGTACGTAAGATTCCTCGTCAATTATTATAAACATATATGGTGGTAAAGTCTCATCATTAAGGAATATTATTTTATGATCAATCAATAAGAGTAATATTACACTAGCTACCGGGTTGATCTACATAAAGGTTATATTTATGCATGATGCATTGGTGAATTATATATATTTTCGAAATGTATAATTCATTAACATAGTTGCTACGATTATTCGAAAAATATATATCCGGTAGGAATCTCATTTTGCTTACTAAAATTACATATATTATACATATATTTTGTGTGCGCGTGTGAAGGCTTTTCTATTGGTACTGGATTTGGGCTTGCAATGATGGCTTGGGGATATCTGAAGCCTCCAGTCCAGCACAGGCATAGACATATGCATGATATCTCACGTACAACCCAACAAACCCTGAAAGGAGTTATGAAATCCATGCCAACAGAATTCAAAGTTGATCTCTCCAATTCCAAACAAGAAACCACCCAGAATTCCTTTTCCGTACCCTCCTTACAAGCAAAAAACGACAGTTCCAAGCCAACTAATAAAAGTGTCCCTTTCCCTTGTACCCATGCTACGGAAGCCTTCCGATATGTACGTATTTCTCTCTATCTCTCTCTCTCTCTCAATTTTTTTATTCAAGTAAATTAGACACTAACATTTGGACGACATCACTCCAGAGTATAATAATAATCTAAATTATTAGTTTGAAATATAAACACAAATCCAGGTAGTTTATATTTATCAAGTAATTTTTGCCTCACGATATGAGCGGTGTACTTATAAACAAATGGTACGGATTTTCAGTAATAACTCTAGAGTGACGTCATCCAAGGAGCTGTAATACAAAAATTGTTGGTTCAACTTTAGATTGTTAACTCTTACATATGCTAGGAAGATCAAGATTTTAAAACTTTTATTTTTTCCCACAAAGGCGAACAGGTCCTAAATTTTATTCATCAATCAATAAATTACTATTGCTTCTTACATCTGAAGTTTGGACATTTTAAAACTTGTTACCTACCAAATTCTTCATTAAATTCTTATGATTTTTATTGTCTATGGCGCAGTGTGTGAAAGCCGACTTTATCATGATGAGAGAAAGTGCGCTGTTTACTCTAATTTGATCAAGGAATGTGCCAAGATCGGTGCCTAAGATTCTTCACGTATTCTTTTTTTTCCGTAATACAAGCTATAGGTAGATAGATTCTTCACATTCAACGTCATTTTCATTAATTTATTTTCATGTTAAGTATTCCCTGGTAACAATCAATAGGATCATGAACTATGTTTCTTTTTATTTAATACTTTCAAATTTGCTTTGTTTTGTGCTTCATTTTATTTAAATGCTCTTTTACATATCTACTAGCTGGAAAGAGGAGGGGGGTAAGAAGAATTTTGTTGACATGCAACTTTTTTAACTATCAAAATTTTATAACTATTTGCATCAATAGAAAATATAAAGAAAGCTGGTTTTGTACTTTTTCTTCTTTCAAGCCTTGTTTAGGGATGGCATTGGGTCAAGTTTAGCTAAAACCATAATCTAGCTCGCTTATAAGCACGGCCGACACTACAAATAGTATATTTCTAAACCCATACCCAACCTATGGTAATTATACTATATATATTATAAGAGCATTTAAAGGAAAAATAGTATATTAGGGATGGGTTGGGCCAAATGGATTACATATGTTCAAAGCCAAAAAGCTTTTTTTAAAAGAGAATATAAAAACTTAAGATGGAAATCAAACCAAATATTCATTTTCCGTTTCCACCGAAAAAGAAATCATACCAAATCAAATCACTTTTTCCAACTTCCGATCGAGCTTTACTAATTGTGACTGTTTGTATGCGGAGATGGAGGCAGCAAATTGGTGGATAGAATGGGTTGAGCCCGAACCATGTAAAGGAAGGGATAATTATATAGGTTTTGTGCTTTAATTAAGCAAATTCAGAGGTCAATAGTCACAATGTACAGTTAAATGTTACCGGGCGCTTTTATAGAAATCAATCCTATCGGGTTCAATGCTGGTCGATTGCCTTATCACGCTGCGCAATTAAACGGTTAGTTAGGGGGATCATATGTAGTTAAATCCTTAACAAGGATATATATGCACAAGAACAGTTGAAGCAATTGCAGTATAACTTGAAGAGTGCATATATATATATATATATATGAACAGCTCTTTAAAAATGAAAAGGCGCTTTTTGTTTTTAGTCCAGAATATTTGAATTATTTTGTAATTAATCCCAACATGTTTTGGAAATTAAATTAGTTATTAGCCCAACTGTAAGGATAATTATAAATTTTACTATTTTTTAATATTTTTATGCTCTTTAAAAATAATTACATATTTCCAATTGATGCCCTTTTTAACTTTTTTATTCAAATATATTAGTTAACTAATTTTTTATAACTTAATTGCTAGAATTATCGAGATTTTAAGTAATTATCTAACTAATTTTGAAACTTGCTAAAATCTAGCTAGGTAGTTTTTTAGGGGTTTAGCAATTTTTGAATTCAATTTTTTTTTTGTAATATATATTAATATGAATTTTATAACTTATCTATGTACTATATTTTAAGAGATTTTAAGTAATTATGTAATGTTGTAATACGTAGATATATTGGGTCACACTTTACGAAATGTTATGTAGCACCATACAAAATGCCAGGCACCATTCGTGGTGAGATATAAGATGGCTTTGATGAAATAACAAAAGTTACAAATATACTAGTTAGGCATATTAAAAGAGCAAGAACTACATGCCTACTATATCTTGGGCCATTTATATGTGAAAGAATTTAGCAATATATGTAGACGTAGACGTATTACAGTATAAATAAAGCAAAACATGTATGACAACACACGTAAATAGAATACAAATATAATCGAACAAAAGAGTTCATACATGTATATGTCCCGATACTTTTTTGTAAACACCCTACAATAATGTTTAAAAACGAAAGTAATTATATGCCCAGTAAATTATTTTTGTGTTTACGTGAATATAAAAGGAAAAAGTGTAAATTAGCGTACCTTTAGTTTACTTTCAAACTCTAATTTAAATGCTCTCTTTGCTAAATTGAAAGTTTAGATTAATGGATACCAGTGGTAAACTAAAGAAAGGCGCTGGTGGAAGGAAATTTGGTCTCAGTCTGTTAAGAAGTTGGTCTCAGACGTCTGTTAAGCTGATCTTCAAGAGATGGCAACAAGAACAGAATGATACCAAGATATGTATTGGCAGTAAGGAATGATGAAGAACTTGGAAAGTTGCTATATGGGTTACCATTCTTGGCATTCCACATGGTGTTATCCTTCCAAATATTAATTCTATTCTTTTGTCCAAAAAAATTGATAAGGCCCACCAGGAACCTAAATCCTCTCTAACGCAACTAAATCCCCTAAAATGTGCTGCTTAGAATATCATTAGAATATCATATATGATTTAGAAATTATTGTGTTGTTAATTAGTTGGTAAAAAATTGACATTTTTGTAATTATCGCTAAATTTTGAATTTTATGCTCAATATTAATAACAACCTATTAATAATTAACTAAATGCAACAGACAATTAATTAGTTGAGAGAAAAATGGAATTAGCCTAATCATTAAATAAGGGCAACACAGTCATATTACAATTAATAATCCAGAACATAACGATTTAAAAATAAATAAATTAACAGGGCCAAATACAAAATAGTTGCGGTAAAAACCAAAAAATAGACTAAATCCTAATTTCGAAAGTGGTATGGGTCTAAGTAAAAACACCCTCATCAAACTGGGTTAAGTCCTAATTCTCTAAAAAAAGAAAGTGCATTTTCTCACTCATTTCTAAACAGAAACCATTTAATCTCAGTATATAATGCTCTAGAAATGGCTTCCTTCTTTTAATTAAATAACGGATTTTAACCTTTTGTGCGTTAAATGATTGAATTTTCTGATTAATACAAATGATCTCCATGACGAGTATATCAATTCTACCAAATTTTATAAAAATCATCAATTAGGATGTTGACCTAAATGTCTTAATCTTATTTTGATAATAACAATAAATCAATCATGTGTAATTTAACATGTCTCTTGATATAAGTTTATAGCTCTTTTACTTGGAATATCAAGAGTAACATGATTGCTCAAAGGAAGTATGGCAAGGATTATCGAAATATTATTTGATTAAGTCAACAATGCATTGGACAAGACAAGGAAGATCAACCTCATCACAATGCAATTCATGAAGATCAAGATCAAGGATCATATGCAAAAAGCTTCATGGCAAGAGGTTCAAGTGGAGATCAAATTGAAGAAACAAATCGAAGCATTCAAAGACTCGACTATTCGGTAATTAAGTGAGTGCTTAGGATTAATGTAAAGTTTCTTAATTGATTATTTATATAGCTCAAAGCATTTTCATACGTCATTCATAGATTGATCAAAACCAAGTTTTAATCAAAATCATTTCAAAACATCATTCTTGCAAAAATCAGTTTTAAAATAAATTAATATTAAATTCAAATGATCATATTTTGAGTTTTTCCGAAAATAGGTGTCTTAGGAATTTATTTTTAAGGTCCTCCAAAACATTAGAATTGATTTTGGAACTTATATGCAAAAGTGCAAAAATTAAAGATTTTTGGCTTTATGGCTTGATGGACAGCAGGGTCCATCAATCGACTGATGGCTTGTGCTCAGTCGATTGACGAGTCTTGCTCAGTAGACTGATGGCCCAGAATATAGCCGTTGGATTTTCTGATTTTTTTACCATTTTTGGTACCAAACTTCTACCAACCTCACAAACGGCTATATCATTTTTGGGACTATATATACACTATCTAAGACACATTTTGGCATGCTTGAATCATTATACAAACATATTTTTTATCTATCTTCATCATTCAAAGATTCAAGAATTATTTTGATCAATCATTCTTTATTTGAGTTATAAATCTTGATCAAACAAGTAACTCTAGTGTGAGCTTCAATTGTATCTCTTAAACACTTTAGAGTTGTTGTTCATTGGTGTGTATCACTAAACAATTATAATATACTTTTGTGAGAGGTAAATCTCATAGGATAACAAGAAAGTAAATTCTTGTTTAATGATTGCGAAAGGTAAATCTCATAAGTCAGCAAGAGGTATATCTTGTGTGAATATTGTGGTAAAACAATATTTGTAAGAGTCTGTGAGAATGATACACTTGTAGAGGTTTGTTTTTCATCTTGAAGAAAAACGGTTTTAGTGAAAATTCTCGGAGGACTAACCGAGCGCGGATGTATGGTTTAGAAATCGAACCGTGTGGACAAAACGTCTTGGTCTTCAATTGGTTTAATCTCTCTAACTCAAGCTATTTATTTTATTGCTATATTATTGCTTGCGATTGAGATTGCTTGGTTGAATTGCTTGCATTCCTTGATATATTTGTTTAACTTAAACATTTTTCGAAAAGCTTTTTATTCCGCATTTGTTTTTATAAACCATATTCATCCCCCTCTAGGGTGGATTTCCGACCAACATATGAAGTGGATGAACTAAAAATCTAAAATTTCAATGATTAGAAAGACATGCACACACACACACACACATATATATACTTCCCAATGACAACTATTGATTTATTCCCGGCCTTGAGAAATGAAGAAGGAGAGGTCAATTTTGAGATAAACCCCTTTCCCCGTTGATTTTTTTGATAAAATTTAGCGAAATTGATCCACTTCATCATGGAGATCATCTCCACCAAATTTTATCAAATAATTCAACTATTTACCCACTCAAAAGCGAAAGCATTCTTTAGTATAAAGATGAACCACTTTATAGAGCTTGATAAATCTTTTATAATAGTGGTATAAATCTAAGTGGATCAAAGAGGTGAAGGGGGTGGGGACGGGTTAATTCGAACTTAAACGTCCTCTGGGTATACTTTACTTTGAACCACTTAAGCTTCAACCTACATCTATCCATACTATTATCGATATATGTATTGTTGAAACTTTGGGTGTATTTTGATAAAAATCAAGGATTCCTAAGTTTAACATAGGAGAGATGTCAAACAATTATGAGTTCATATAATGGTGAATTTGCTTAAAATCAAAGCTTGTATTTTCTTTTTAGATGAAATTCATTTAATTTTTTTTTTATTAAAATAAGATTACTTTGAATTTTTGAAATTGAGTTTTGAAAAAGACTTTGACTAAGTCTTTTAACTGTTCAATTGGATAGACTCACTTTCCCTCTCATGCGAATCTCATTAGTTAACGCACGTTGGAAAAAATTTTCATTCTTTAAAACATTATCTTCTTCTACGAAAATAATATACAACAATTATCATTGTCTTCTTCCTCTCTCACTGATTTTTTTTTCTCTTTGATTTTTTTCCTTCGGTAAGGAATTAGTTTACCAATTACAGGCAAAGTATAAGGGTGTTAGTTCTCTGATTTTCCACCGTGCAAAGTAAATTGAGATAGAGGAAATTCTGGGGATAGCGTGGCCTTTATGAACTACTAGCATAAATACCGAGCAGAGTCACGAATTCGTGACTTAACGCAATGTTTCCCAATTGTTGAAATTTCATATAATCATTTTGTTTATATTTTCGCAGTTCAATTTCCAACAGTATTATTATATTGTTAATTTTAACCAAAACCGTAAAGAGAAAGATTTAAGAAGCATACTAATTCTTCATAATGCATAAAATTATGGGTATGTGTAAGGGAGTTTTAGACATAAATTATATACAGATCTATTTTGTGCTTCAATGGTACTAATGTGTAAAATTTAAATGGACTAATGAAAATCACACAAATGTATTATATAAGTATATGTAATATTAATTTTGTATGGATTTTTTTCATACATAACTTCATAGTCACAATGGATCTTAGTTTTTGCATCTTGATGAATAGATTTCAAATATATAAATTCTATTCAAAACTAAATTTTAGATTTTTAGTTATATCATTTTAAAGTTTTTATCAAAAATTACCTAGGGAGAAAAATGACGTAGATGTGTAAATTAGATTTGTATTTTACACAATCCTTTTACACAAATTCTAAGTGTTAAAGTGTTTTAAAAATTACTGAAAGCCATTTTTTTACAAAATGTATAAATTTTATACAAATTAAAATTATACATTGAAGATGCTCTTAAACTTCGTTCTTTGGTAGTTGATGATACTCAAAGAATTTTTATATAATTAACTTTGGTCACAAGTCACGGCCTAGAAAAAAATCCTGACCCTTGGATCACCATAAGAAAATTTTATCTCATTGTTTGAGACAAAGTTGACCACTTAAATGGCCCCACGTTATTTAATCCCAACCTTGTACGCTCTAAATATGTCAAATAAATTAGACTTCCCATAAGAAGAGAAAATTAGAATTAGAATTCTTTAAAGTTACCGATTTACATCATAGCAAACAATTAGGTTAGACGTATATATATATATATATATCAGTTCTCGAATTTACATTATAGAATTAATAGAAAAAAAAATTAAAAGAAATTGTTTGCATCCTAATACAAGAATTTTGCTTTTGCTTTGGGTGCTACTTCTGCAATTATCTTCAAAGGCCTCAAAAATCACAAACCATGGCAGGTATATATGCGTAACCTATCTATTATGTATATATATACATATATGTGTATGTATTATTATAGGGTTTTACTTCTCCTCGGTTTGTGAAGAGTTTCACATATAATACAGCAACTGGTGAAAGCAGTGCTTTACAATTGAAAGGCATTCGGAGATGCTCATAAAAAAAATTAATGAATTGACAAATATATATATATATATATATAATTTTTTGGTGTCAAAAAGAAGTATATATGTTGTATATCGTTACGGCCACTCGAGCTCATCGATCAATCACTTGGGTTTGGCATGAGTCGCATGACCCTACCTACACTTTTTAATTTTATTTTTATTTTTTCTATTTTTAATTTTAGAAAATATTAAGGGTACGTGTTAAGAATATTTATAAATAAAAAAAAATTCCATTTATAAGAATCTATGCCATATTTAACATATATTTAAGCATTGTATATTATTTATAGGAATAGGTTGTTAACATGTGTCCTTAGGCACACGTTAACATGACCCTTTTATTTTATTAAAAAATTATCGGTGTCTTGGGTCAGCTTGCGGACCCTAGAGGTGAGCCTACTTGCACTCTGAACTTCATTATTAATACATTTTTATATTAACCTTAATTGTACCAAATATCTTGTTATCATCATTTATTAGTTTTGCAAAAAAAATAAAAAATAAAAAATACCCATTTTGGAAATTTATTATTGCACTAAACATATTAGTACGGGGAAAAGTTGACTCATATAATTAGCATTAACTAAAACCAAACCTCTTGACTTAGTAGTATAAAGTCTGCCACTGGGACAACCTTGGAGTCGGCTTGGAGCTCCCAAGATCGATTCCCTAGCGTTGTTCAAAATAATGTTTGGCCAGCGGCAGCCACGCACTGCGAGCAGGGATTGGTCAAGGTGTGTGAAAGCTGGCCTAGACAACCCGTGAAGAACCAAAAAAATAATAATTAGCAGTAACCAATAATTCATGACGTAAACAAATATTTATTTTTTATTTATTTATGACTGATTTGTCATTCGTTCCCAAAAAATTTAGTTAATTGTTGAGAATATGTATAGTGTTTAATCTCATTTAATTTCCACTTTTTTGTGGTTTTTTCAATACAGGGAGCGACAATCTTAGAAGTGCTCTCTCGTCGATTATCAGCAATATCACTCCTGGGATAGCTTTGGGTAAGTCGGCCAATTATTTCGTTAATTATTTTTATTTATTTATCCCTCAAATTGTATATTTTTTTACGAAGATATAAATCTTAATCACTCCACCCAAATAGCATAGCATTGATATTATATGAACTTATATATAATGATTGCAATGACACGAAATAATTGGCCGACTTACCCATTATCTCCGTGACAAAATTGACACGGGGACCCTTTTAAGATACAACACAATTTTTAAGACTATATTTGAATGCGGTGTTTAAAGTATTGAACCCCTTGCATGAGTAATTTTTTTGTTCTAATATAAGGTACACTGCATGTGCAGTTAGTTAAGCTGCACACCTTCTGGGCTGGCCATGCGTGCCACGGATTCTAAAGCTAAAATGTCTCATTAATATTCTTTATAAATATAAACGTTGGTTTTGATCCCCCTTTTTTTTTTTTTGGTGAATTAGGTAGTTGTATTGGGACTGGATTTGGGATTGCAATAGTTGGTGTTAATTATATTTGGCCAATCATTCACAAGCATAAGCTTGAAATTCCAAGTACAACTGAAGAAAGCATGAAAGGAATTATTAGTTCTATACCAAAAGGATTCGAAGTTCAAATCCCAAGGACAACCCAAGAAAGAATGAAAGGAATTATTAGTTCTATACCAAAAGAATTCGAAGTTCAAATAATTGATGATGATAATAATTCATCCACCAAGAAATCCTTTTCCTTTCCCTTTTCAAAGAAAACTGTCCATTTCCCTTGCAACCGTATCAATGAAGCCTACAAACACGTACGTATTACTCTCTCTCTCTCTCTCTCTCTCTCTCTCTCTCTCTCTCTCTCTCTCTCTCTAGTTCGAAGTTAGTTATTTAAATAACACTCTTAAGGACAAAACGATAGTAGTGTTAAAATGTTTTTTTGTAAACTTATAGGTGTTTTCTAGGGAAACAATCACAACTTTGGGGGTGAATTTTGTATTAGATGTACGTACGTAGTCGGTCTTAAGAATGTTAGATTTCACTTCTTTTCATAAAGAATGTCACAATTTTCGTAAGAAAGTGATTTTATAAGATGCATTTTGTTTTAACCTAATTTGTTTTTCTATAAACTCGAAAACCATGCACCCATACGCACATATATGTATGTATAAATAATTTTTGAATTTATATGAATAGCTTTCCTTATTTTAAATTACGTACGCCTTTTGGCCCTAATTTAATTATACTAAGGTTTTATTGTGTACGACACAGTGCAAATCGTCTGAATCTAACGCTGAGAGGGAGTGCAATTTTTACACCGACTTGATCAAAGACTGTCGCAAGATGGATGGCTCATTTCATAAAGTTCTTCGTGCACTTTTAGTAAATGATGAAGATTAATTTTTTTTTTTCTCCCGGAGCTTTAATTTTATTCTTCTTGCCTCTTTCTTTTTCTTTTCTTTTTACTATTATTATTTTATTTAAGTAGTCACGGTCAAAATTGATACAAGTTTGTGTAATGTTATATTTCCTAGTTATAATTAACGAGACTGTATTTAATTTCTTAATCCATCGCATTGCTAAATATATACTTTATATCAATACCAATTATTTCCTCAAATCCATAATACTGTTTAAATGTTTTCGGTGTGAAAATTTGTTGCTAAATCTGTGGACCGTATATGGATTGTCTGCACATGATCTACATATATATATATAAAGTTGTTCAATAGCCAAATTTTTATCATCGATCTATGATGTAGTGTGAGAAGGAAAATCGCGGTTATCATGAAAACGATACATCCTTTGAGAATCGATCACGGGTTATCATAAACATAAGCAACTTTCATTCGTAATGTTTCAAACTTGAATACAAATAGAAAAATTTTAACAAACATGCACCAACACAAACGAGTTCAAATTAAATACTTAATTAACACACACAACAGACACAGACTTCATATTCTTCGTTTTTGACGTATAATTAAGACAGTGACGCATTTTAGATCTACATACATTTTTTGCACATAACTCCATAGCCATAAATTATTAGGACCAATGTACGTACTGTAATAGAAACACAATGAAATATTTTTTTACAAACACCAACACAAACAAGTTTAGACTACATACTTTTACATGGCATATAGCACACATACATCACGTTCTCTTAAATTATTGACACACAACATAGGCACATACTAGATTAACTAGACTTTTTTTTTGACACGCACTCCACGGACAAAGTCCTTTATTGAATTAGCTTCCAACACTTTTATGCCATAGTGTAAAGAGTCAAGCAAACACTTATTTCAGTACTTCAGCAACCACAAGGATATCTCGGGATGATGCCTTTGAAGCAGCGGAAACCGCTACTAATTGGAGTGACGAGACGAATAATATAGTCTAATACACACCCCGGGGCATAATTGATGAGAGCATACGTGTTGCCTTTAAATATATATGCTTCATCTTTTGCTTTTGCACGATATGCTGCATCTATGCCATCCTCGAAAACAGTACCTCGCAAAGAATTGAAACCGAGAGTAATTGCCATGGGATAAGTAAGAAAATAATCTTTTGTTCCTTGTGCAAGATTAATACGCGCATACTGATTCCCTTAAATAAATAGACTTCATTACATCGGTGGGAAGCGAAGGCTGCGTCAATACCATGTTCAAAAATGGTATCTTTCAAATAGTAAAAGCCATCAGTAATCTTCTTGGGTCCTTCGATAATGTTGCCACTCACAAAGTTAATGACTGCATATATATTACTCCTAAATATGTATGCTGTATCTTTTGCAGAAGAGGTAAATGCAGCATCAATTCCAGTAGAAAATATAGTATATTTAAGAGGTGGAAAGAAATCACCGATGCTTATAGGCCCTTTCACAATGTAGTCACGAGGTGAGTCGGGAATATAGTCGAGTTGCAAGCAGTGGTCAGTAGTGAAAAGAAACGCCTCCAGTCGGTCATTGAAGTTGAAAGCACAATCGAAGTAATGCGCCACATTACAACACGGGTCAACATAGGGCTCCTCAGTAACTGATGTGTCTTTCTTGTTGTCACTCTTTTGAACATTGATCAAAACTTCTTCACGTGTTGGACACCTGACGTTTCTTAGGCGATTCATAAATTCTTGAGCAGTTTGCCCGTCCGGGCTTGGATTAGGATTAAAACGACCGTTACGATATAGTCGATTTCCATATGGGCTATAAGTTGGGACTTGTGCTTCAAATCCCATAATTATATATGGACGTGCTGATCGAATATATTGACGAGCAATGCCACCAGGAAATGCAATTTCTTGCTGATTAGGATATTTATTATTCTCACGCAAGGTTAGCACCGTATCGATTCCCCCTGGGGCAAAGATTTCATATCGATAAATAATCGTTCCAGTTAGGAGGATGGGTCTCCAATTAGTCAACCTCGTTGTGCTGACAAACGCTGAATTACCATCAGCAGGTGAGGTACCTGTTGGAAAATGTAATTCACAATTAAAAAGGCGCTCTTAATATCTTAAGGTTAGAAAAGTCTAGAGTAGTTGATCTAAGTGCATTGTTTACCAAAAAATCTAAATGTGCCTGTTGAAAAATGTGAAGCACTAATTTAGGGGCGAGTCTAGATTGTTCTAGCTAGTACTAGCTCCTATAAATAGGACATCACGTGTAACTAATCAATTCAAGGAAGAAATAAGAAGATAAAATTGATTCTTACAAATAGGTTCTTTCCTCTAGGTATTATGGAGGAGCTTTGTACAACTCAACAGTTGTACATTTTTGCACATACAATGCACAACTAATTTAAAGTATACTTCTGTTGTACCCCACTAAAATTAAACATTACCTAGCGGGACTTCTCCACCATTTACATGGCGCTCTAAGTTGTAATAATTGTCCGAACTAGTTGAACCTCGTCCTTCGGGAAGAAAACCTGTTCGAAATACCTCTGCATATGGACGAATATCCCATCGATACACAGCCTCAACAATATCTTGGTCGTCAATTGGGTTCCGATATACAATACTTGGCCCTTGTTTATTGTAAGATGTCAAAGCCACTCGTACAATGTTCGACTTTACGTATATCTTTATGATTAGCCGGCTGGGGAATCGAAGCTGCAACTCCGCGATATTCTGATGTAGGTGGAAGAGCCATATCTAACTATTCAAGTTAGAAACGATTGTCAAAGTAAATTGAGAAATATTATGAAATTGACATCCCACATTAGTAGTATAACAAAGGATCCTTCACTTTCATATAGGTTCAATAAACATAATCAAAATTAGCTCAAGGTAACAAAAACACATATTACTCTCATTTTTTTGTCACTCAAGTTCATAAGCCAAGACAAATGATAAAGGATAACGTTTTTAATCAACATTACATTGGAATGTTTAAAGCAGTTTCTAACTCAAAAATCATAATCTATGTATTTTAAACAAATACATTTAGTAGTGTAAGAAACTGAAATGAAATTTGTTTAGAAAGTGCATGTTTTAAAGGCTTAATAGCACCACCAATGGCAGTTAGTCACTGCACCCATTGTTTTTAATATATCTTATATTATTTTAAGCACAAAGAGAGAAGGAGATTATTTTTAATGCGCATTTAGAACTACCAAATTACTCACCCAGTGTATTTATATATCTCATATTATTTTAAGCACAAAGAGAGAAGGAGATTATTTTTAATGCACAATTAGAACTACCAAATTACTCTTTACTTGAAGGTTGATTATCAAACTATATAACCTTTTTTATGTAAACACATGTAACTTAACCACTCAAACAACGTACAACTCAATCAAACAATTTATAATGTAATAGAAATATTGTACAAGCATCTAGTGCCCCACTTACAATTCTATTTTATATATATATATATACATATTAGATTATGCAAATAGCTTTTGGTTGATGCTAATAGCATTAGTCATTGAACTCAAAACTTTTTCCTTATTTTTTATTTAAATTAGATTATTGGAGAACATTGAAAATAGGCGTGCATCGTGATGCATGTGTGTAGTATTTATGAAAAAATAGATTGTTGCAGTGTCAATTGTTTGATTTCAAATTCACCATTGCGAGCTCTTATTTCAAAAGATATTTATATTATACCGCAAGTATTTGGGATTTGAACCTGAGACTATTTTGCAAGGGTATATATAATACTAATTTATTGTTTTTATAATTTTTTTTTCAATTTAATTACTGGTTTCCAAATTGTACACCCATTTTGTGTGCATGGAAATATAGTATATAGTAGTATAGAAATATAAAATATACTTGTGTATCTATTAATAAAGGGAAAATACATTAAATCCCTATGTGATTTTTTCTTTAAATACTCTTATTCATGTAATTACGATTGGTCAGTGAGTTTTAAACCAGGGTGAGTTCTGATCCAACAGACAGGGTAATTAGTAAAAATGACCCCTAAACGTTGACCAAAATCTTTCGCTCGTCCCTAAAGTTCAACTTTCGGTTGAATCATTCTTTAAATTTCTAATTTCAGTTGAATCATCCTTAAAATTTCTAATTACAGTTGAATCATCCTTAAAATTTCTAATTTCAATTGAAGCATATTTAAAATTTAAAATTTTGGTTTAAACATTCTTAAAGTTTTAAATTTCGGTTGAACCATTCTAAATTTTTTTTATTTCAGTTGAAAGCATCTAAAAATGCCCCTTAAAAGAGTGGCTAGCTTGTGACAATCACGCGAGTTTTTCATCCATCTTTTTAATGGGGCATCCAATTTTGGACAAGTGAGAAAAATTAGAAACTTTAAAGATGTTTCAACTGAAAATTGAACTTTAGGGATGAGGGAGAAATTTAGGTGATCATATTTGCTAATTACCCCAACGGACATAATATTTGGTAGATTTTGGATTTTTAAACTTAATTCTCTTCAGACTAAGTCGACTATTTCCAAGCATGTCAGATTGGCAAGACCATCCCTAAATCTGACTCATTTGCCATCCTTAAATTGTTCTTCGTCTAAAAGTAAAATTGTTCTTTGCCTTATTAATTAACTATTTGATAATAAATTACAAAAGCTTTTAAATAGTTTTAAATTAAGAATATTTTCATTTATTAGTTTCCAAAGAGGAATTAAATATTAAATATGAGAAGTTTTCTTTTTGATGAATTATTTTTATATTACTAAAATTTGTTTTAAAAACGTCAAAAATTAGAATGAAACGTACCAAAAATAATTTTCTTCACAATTCTTATGTACTTAAATTAATTTAGATAATTGTTTTATTTATAAATTAATTCTATTAAGACCATCCACTGTGGTATGTTATAGCATATGGTTAAATGATATTTTAATTGGATGAATTTCCTTATAGAAAAAGTGGTAAAATAGGAGGGAAGGGTGATATTCACCCGCCTAAGGCAGGGACGGGTGAATGTCACCCGCATCTACCTTCCCCTCCTCCCTTCCCAGATTTTTTGTTGAATCAAATATAAAGAGAGAAAGACAAATACAAAGATAGATAATGTAGAGAGAAAAGGAATATAATATATTTAGCTTAATTGTTGAATCAAATGTTGAGAGAGAAGGAATGACATATCAAAACTCAAAAAAAGGCAGGGTGGGATGGGGGTCGCATGAATGTCAACTGCTCATGGTAGGGACTGTTGACATTCACCCATCTGACTAAAATTTTGCTAATTGTTAAATTTAGTCAAGCCTTATCATATGAGATAAGTTCTTATCAATTTTATTGTACCCATAATAGATTCAAAATTACTATATATACATTTATACTGTACCCATAGTGGATGGCTTGACAATAATTTTTAATTATCCTTATATTGTCAAATAATTATAACGGGCTGGGCGGGTTGAGACATGATATATCAAGTTTAAGCTTAATCATATATTAAAAGGTGTAAGATCATGTTTCTCAAAATAAAACTTGCACAAGTTGGGTTGGGTTTTTTCTAATTGGTGACTCATGCATATTGAAGTTTATGAAGTAGAATCTCCTTTAATGAGTCAGATTTAGGACATGTTTTTTTATTTTTTTATTTATTTTCTTTTTAAAAAAAGAAAAAGAAAACGAGGCGGGTGGACAAGTTCTACAAAAAAAAGGGGGTAAAAATTTGGATTGTGTTTAGGATCAAGTTCGTGCAAATTTAGCCTTTCACTCGACTTGATCTGAGTATATTAATTATATTTTTTCTTTAAATACTCATATAATATTATATAATTACCATTTGTAATTGTGGATCAAGATTGGATTGATCGAATTTGGACTTGTGCATATAGTAACAGTGCGAATTTAAATTTTTCAAAACAAAACTTACACTACTTAAGTTGGATTCTCTAGCCGGCTAGTTACATTGAATTTATTACAAATATTTAATGCCCAAATGTCCCTTTGACGAGTTGGGTTTTTTTTGAGACAGACTTTTAGCCTACATATACTAGATATGCATGACTATATCTATCATATATATATACATATATTATATAAAATCATACATTATTCGGCGATTATTGAAGCCTATTTTATTTTCCAATCTATTTTCAAAAGTAGTATTGCATCTTAACGGCTAAGTATTTATTGTTAAGTAATTACGTCCGAATCGATCACACATCAGTTGAGTATAAAAATCATATATATATACACGCAGAGAGAGAGAGAGAGAGAGAGAGAGAGAGAGGCTTACCAAATGACGAGCTTGTTGCTGAGATTACTCACCAAAGGAACACCGGCACCGTACGTCCACAGACAACACGAAAAGGCAAAAGTTTAAAGTTGTCAGTGAAAGAGCTTAATTATGTAACCACATGCATTACTTATTTAGAAATTTTGTCACTGAAAGATAATGCAATTATTTATTTATAAGAGTTAATTTCCCAAAAAAACGGAGTCTCGTCACATAATTAAACTACAGAAAAAAAAATTACTATAGAATAAGCCAGAATGTATATAAGAGTTAATTTCACCACATACATCAACTTATTTTTTAATTTTTCACGCAAAACAATTGCTCAATCTTCAAAACATTTTCTATATTACTATCAAATCAAACCTTACATTTGAAATTAATACCTGGTATTAGATTGGTCTGGCAAAATAAGGGGATAAGAAATATAAGAGGGAGTAGTGCATGGGCTTAAAGAGGACATGCAATGTCACGCTTATTTATAGAGAGGGTTTGAAAGTATTGAACGGATGATATGAATTGTCTAGAGAGATCGAGATCGACGGCTGATATATAACCACATGGCTCCCAAGATACTTTGCTTGGTAGTTAGTTCATCGGCGGATTCTTATATCCATCTTTTTGCATCTGGTACTTATCAGAGAAAATTTTTGGATGCGGTTTATTAAATTTTTATTTTTTTTAAAAGTTGCGTTCTCTCAAGTACCGTATCTACCTCTAGTAAAAAATTAAGTATACATATAAAGTATTTTAAAGGTGATTTCTCGGTCACATATATAATATCTGTCATCAATAAATCTCGATTCAATGGAGATAGATATCATATCTATGACTAAGAAATCTCAGTTCACTTATGCCGTACCTATGACCAAGAGATCACAGACGCCAAACTTGAGGGACTGCGTCCATTATAAAATTAGGGACCACAAAGGTTTTAAAATAAGAACAAGGATTGTATTCAAAAAATATCAGAGAACAAGGATCGGATCATAATTTTTTCTTATACATAGGTGGCGATTTTCGTTTGGCAAATGAGTTCTTGACACGTGTACGTACCAATGACCAAGTAACTTGTTATATATCGTCATCTTTATTCTCACAATAAGAAGGTTCATGATTCAATTTACATGAACGTTGTGCTCATTCTTGTTGAAAAAAAAATATGTTGTTGAATCTTTATTAAAAAAGCAAATGTTAAGAATAAGGAAAGAGGAAGAGAGAATTAATCTTGTATTGAATTGAATGAATATATATATATATATAGGGATGTGTACAAATATAAAAAGGAAAATATATAAACTAATTAAAATATAGAAACTATACAAGTCAATGACAACCTAACATAATCCCTAAAATATATGACAATACATATTAACAACAAAATAAAAGAAAAGAAAAGACAAGAGTTTTTGGCACGTACAACTGTGATATGTTTATCGTGGCAGCTAATGCGTTAGGCAATATACACTAGAATGTTCCAATTTGAAGAACAAGTAATTAAGATAGAATTTATAAAGCAATTAGACAACGCGAAGAAACAATGTACGTTGTTGAGCAACATATATATATATATATACATGACATTATGATTACGGATTCACGGTTATTGTAGAATATTTAGGGTTCTTTGCTTATAACTTTTATTTATACTATTTTTAGAGTCTATTTAATAAAGAAGTTGAAAAATAATTAGTAAAACAATTATTTCTTATGATAAATTAGAAAACGGGGAGAGTAACTTAGCGATCGAGTGTGCCCCATTTGTTTTTAATTTTAATTTTTTTTATAAGTAGATGTTATTCATCTTTTCTTATTTTTTACAGAACTTTTTTTTTTACTACCCAAAGAATTTTACTAGTTCCATGAGAAAAAAAAAAGGAAAAGTAGGAAAACATTTTACCATATCACTCAACTTATTATCAAACTTCTTACAAAAATTAATTATTTTTTCTATATTTTTTTGATTATTAGCGAATGGAATCATAACGTATATATTAAGTTGCAGAAGAGTTTGGTGTAGTAAAGAAAAACCGTTGTATATATATATATATATATATATGTGAAAGTTACATTAAAATGAGCTAGGGTTCCTTGATTTAATGCATTGTTGATTTATTTTTTATTTTTTGACAGAGTACTCCTTGCACATCATCCCTTTGCACATAATCTTACATGTATATATGTATTAGCTGCCCCGGCCACCAGATAATGCAAGACTCTTATAAATTTACCCTAATGATAAAGTAAGAATTATTCTTTGCGTCTCCAATCATTATAAAGAAATTCTTCATGGAGGGGCATGCCCATTGAATTGTCTTTATGTACAAGTTTGATTAGTAGGAGCAATTTGTCTCATCTAATTAGTCTATCATTAATTAAAAAAATATATATACATAATAATTTACTTCGACTGAAAGAAGGAGACGATATTCAACTTTAACAAGTAGGCCTAATCCATCAACAATTCACCCTCATAGTTTTAAGTTTGAGCTAGTTTTAGAGTCCGTTTGGATTGAGGGAATGGGAAGGAAAGGAAAGGAAAAGAGGAGGAGGGATTGCATTTCACTTGTTTGGATAGATTTATAAGAGGGAGTGGAGAGCAAATGGAGGGATTGGGAGGGAATGCCAATCCCCTCTATTCCTTTATTTTGTTTCCTTCCAATATTGGGAGGATTGAGAGGGAAAGGAAAAGATTTTAATGATTTTTTCACGTTATTCCAAATTTAACCCTAATTTGTTAATAGTATAGTAAATCACATTCCTTTCCTTTCTTTTCTTCTTTCTATCCAGACAAGATTTATTTCCATTCCATTCCATTCTATTCTTTTCTATCTTTAGCTATCCAAACAACAATAAAATTAAACCCATTCCTTTCCATTCTATTCCATTCCTTCCCCTCCTAATTAACTATTTCCTTTCCCTCCCTCCCCTTCAATCCAAACGGACTGTTAGTTTGTAGTCACGTGACATAATCTTTTCATACGAGTTATTATGAATTTATCAATTTAAAATTTTTGAATTAGGCAAAAAGAAAATTTGAACAAAATTAATGAGGTTGAAGTTTTAAAATTCCCAAATGTTAGTTTTGATGGCTAGAAAATTATTTAACAAACATACGCAAGACTAGCCTCCGTCTAGGTTTAGACGACGACGATGATTTTGAGATACCTTATCACTAGCAATTAATCTACTTATATAAGTAAGATTCGCAACAATTTGATTCAATTTTTCTGAGAGTAAAATTTAAGACATCGTAATGCTTCACTTGTGAGAGAGTTAAGGTATGAATTCAAACCTTGAACCTTCCTCCTGCGCTTCATTCGGATAAGATCCCGTATTTCTTCTACTTCCTTTTTTTTTAATCACTTTTCTTTTCTCTTCTGATAAGGATCATGTTATGTTTTTAATAGACACATGGACCCATATTTTATGCAGTATGTTGATGATCGAGGAGAATATAATATCCGCGACACATTTATAATTGAAGTTAAGCTAAAGTACATTGGCTAAAACTAAACATAAGCAAAACCTTAGTTGCGCTAAGACCTTGACATCATAATGGAAGTTGAATTGTCGCAGTTAGTAATCATGGACTTTTTTATTGACGATTGAGAAGATTTTTCCTCTTTTTTTGTTTGACTAGCTAATTCCAAATTTTTACACTGCGTATGATAACATTTATTTGTTACGTAAAATGTTTAAATTTTAATCCTATTCTTTATGTTCGGTTGTGTTTGATTATATAATTTTATGGAATCAATTTTCAGGCCACGATTGGGTTTAGTTTAATTTCTGATTTTTCATTTAATTCAAAAATCATCTCTCCGAAGCCTTTGTTTTCCATGGAAAAAACTTCTGGCCCGGGTAAAACAAGTACTGAACCCCTAAAATATATTTTACAAATTAATTAATACATGCCCGTCCAAAAATAAAATAAATTTAACAAAAATAAAAATAGAGCAACCAGCCAATTTTTTATTTATTAATTAATTTTTTTTATACAAAGCGATAATATATAACATAACTTTATATATATACAATACAAATTTCTTTGAACAAACTATAAATAAACAACCACCAATATAAGAGTGGCCTAACAAAGGGTTCAACAATTATGTGTATGTGGGTTGAACATGGGACTTCCCTGTTACGAAGAAAGGAAAGATGCCAATGAGTTACAAGGCTATTGGAAATTTAGTAATAGCAAAAATGTTGTGTTAAATATTTCTAGAAAATTTTTCTTCTAGGTTAAATACTAAAATTTTGGGTTATATATGCCCCAAACTTATGTATATCAGTGATAATTTATGAATGCGGCCCCTGGTCCTAACCTTATATTGGGGGAGTGAAACACCAGAAAAGTTTCGACGGGCAATTCGCTTCAATACGGTTTTCATTCATATCTTGTGTCTCTCTATCTTATTTTAAATGCATGAGGATTCATTCAGAGTTACCAATATGTTTTACGAGAATATAGATAAAAGGGTTATGTAAGGATAAAGGCTAGATATAAGCCTTTTTCTTACACATTTGTTTGCAAAACCAATATTTTATAGGGTTCGGGAACTATATTACGGATTGGGAACGTGCTATGCACCCGTTTTGTCTTTTCGATCATTAGTAGTTTTACGTGTTTATTCTTTATTGGAAAGCTTGCATGCCATTATTAATGTTCTACTGCTTTTCCAAGGATGTTTGTTGAAAACTTAACTTAGGGGAAATCAGGGGAAGGGGTGAAACCGTGTATTCCTGTACTCGACGTTTTTGATTTTGTCAAAGTCTAATTACTCATGATAAAGTTTGTATTGTATGTTTTGAAAGTGAAATATAATCTAGTACAATTTCCTCATATAACTATATTAAATACTTCCTCAAGGGGAGTGTATTGGATATATAGTAGTTTATGTGGGATAGAATATATCCGAATTTCATTCTTGTGTAAAACGAATGTACCGATCTAGAACCACGTGTTTACACAAATTCGTTCGTCCAGACGGTTGTTCAGTTTTACTCCTAGTTTTGAAAAAGATTTTATCAGCATTTAAAAAGATAGTTTGAAAACAATTTAAAAATGATAATTAATAGCAAGTTTTTTTAACTATAGGTGGACAAAACTGCATTTTATTTTTACATTGCAAACAATTCAATTTAAACACTTGTGAGAGAGGATCAAATGATTACCTCCTCGATGATAATACTCCCTCCGTCCCAATTTAATTGTCACGCTTTGAAAAACTAAAAGTTAAGGAGACATAATAATTACTCCAAGAGAAAATACTTATTTCCAAAAATGTCCTTTACTTTTCTTCCAATAAAAAAAGGTGGCGGGACCCAAAATAAAGAAAGTGGGGGAGCTTAAAGGTTAATATTGAAAATAAAAAAAATGTTGTAATTAATGACATGCTAAATGTAGAAAGTGGACAATTATTTTAGGACAGCTATAAATGGAATAGTTGACAATTAAATTGGGATGGTGGGAGTATAAATATGAGAGAGAGAGAGAGAGAGTGCTGCGGACAGACCTCCGGTGTTGCACTGATAATTTTCTCGGTGCGACGAATAGACTTTCTACTTAGCAAAGGCTAACACTTTTAGTGTAAAATTTATACTAAAAATGTTCTCATTTCTAGGACCCTAATAAAATTTTACTAGAGAAAGATTCTTAACACATAATAAAAGAGTATGAAAGTCTTTGCTAAAAAAGTATAAAAAGGTTTGTATATGATCTTATCACACCTCAGCGAGTGATATCTTGTATATTTATCGTGCCATAGTGAGCGAGGGCTTGCGAATCTTATCGTGCCTCAATGAGTGAGGGCTTGTGATTTTCCTTTACAAAGGGCTTAATACGCATGCCTATGGAAAGGGCTTGTGCTTACCTATAGAAAGGACTTGGTGTTTGGTTGCCTTGAAAAAGGGCTCAGTCTGCATATGCCTATATAAAGGACCTAGCAAGCATGCCTGTAGAAAGGTCTTGTGATTGCATGTACAAAAGACTTAGTGTTTGGTTTCCTTATAAGAGGACTTGATATGTGGTGGTTTGCAATTCTCCTCATTCCTTTAGGAGGGTGTGTTTCAGAGGTTCCTAAATGATGTCTATCTCAAGTTAGGATGTTAAAATCTACAGATTGGTTATATACTCTGTATTTGTAACTGTTCATGTAGTGAGAAACTATAGAGAACGAGTTTTTTATTCATATCAAAAGTTCTCTACTTATGGGAATTTTGAAAACTTGTTTTGATTAAGTCATTTTATTACTTAAGAAAAGGCTTAAATCGGCTTTCATGATCCTCATATTTCGTACGCAGTGAGGATTCAATTGTTTGCTCGTTTCTAACTTGTTTATTATTATCAACTAAGGAGGAAATAGTAGACGTCTTTGAGTTTTTGATGTTATCGGATTCTGGGGGTATTAAAGGCCTTATCGTTTTCTACTTTTCGATATCTTTATTTCTCCTCATTGGGGAAGCTTTTTCAGTCTTTTCAGTTTTGGCTGCTTAACGAGTTTTTATCATTAACTATCTCGATTTACCAACTAATCTCGCGATTAATGCCTTGGCATGCTTTGTATCTAATATGGCCCAAGTTGGTATATTTTTGTAGTATTCTAAGTGTTCATAGGTGTGAAAATCATCGGCCTTCAAAAGATTGATCGAAAGTAAGTTTAGAAGCTTGGAAAATGCTAGAAGTGAAGAATACTAGACCCATGATCGATCATGGGTATGCCATGATCGATTATGGTATTGAAATCAACATGCAGAACACTTCCATGTTTGAATATTATCATTTTCGCTAATGTTAATTCTAACCCGTTTATTGTTTTGTTATTTGTATACATTTTTTATTGAACTATCATCTCTTTTTTTGTCTAATGGAAATCATAGCCAAGTAAAAACTCTCCATATTTTTCTCGTTCTCTTAACATTGAGGACAGTGTTTAATTCAAGTTAGGGGGGATATGAATTTCATTTATTATATTTCATTGGCTTTCTTTTGTCTATTTCCATGTATTCTAGAGTTTGTCTTCAAAATGTTCAAATTTTTTTTGTGAAGTTTGAAATTTGATGAATGATATGATCTTTTTTCAAATGAAGACTATTGTTTCATTAGCTAATAGCATGAATTCTTTGATCCAGATAGAAATTTGAATGATAATCTAAATTGTTTTGCTTTACTTAGACTCATAACCTTTTATATATGCTGTTTCATATGCTTGATTGTTTTGGTTTTATTAATCTGGTAGTAACACTTAGATTTATTTTCATTCTGAAAAGAGGATTTTTTGTCCAAAAATGATGGAAGCTCTTTCATAAAGATCCTCCAATGATGAGGACAAAAGCATAGCACTTTGTACAACGTGGATGACTTTTGTTTTTAATTTGACTTAATCAATTTACTTGGTAATATTCAAAGTCGATTTGTCCAAATATTTGTGTCAAGAAAAAGCCAAGCAATTAGGAAAAATGGTGAATAACTTCCTTTTCACTTGAAATAAACTCTTTAATTAAGTGAGCCCCTGTGACTACGCTCAAAGAGTACGAAGTATTACACCCAAGTGCATGAGGTCAAGTTATAGTATACTTGAAAAGTCCAAGGTCAAACTACAGGGAGGGTACGGAACCTATTTTTTTATAGTTATTTCTCTCAGAGGAAGAAGGAAAAAGAATGAAAAGATGATTGAAATAGGGAATAAGAAAGGAGAAAGGAAATTAAATTCAACTACTAACTAAATTAAACTAAAACTAAAAGCAAATCTAGTCCTAGGGTGCGAAATTAAAGGGAATCAACAAGCGCAAGTTTTCTACCTAAAAGACTTCCTAAATGCACTAAGAGAACATGCAATTGAACTAAAAATAAATAAATAAGATAAAACAGCGTACTAACCAAGCAAAACAGAATATTAAATGAACTTTAAACCAACAAGAAACAAACGTTAAGGGTATTCGTAGCTAGGGAGTACGAAATTAGTCCAATCGGGTAATCCAAATCTAAGTTTAAATAGAATTTTTCACTAAAGTTCAGCTCTTAAACCTTCCAACCATCCAATTATATTTCTACTACAAGTATATCCTAGCCCATGTGTGACAAAGACTATATAGACTAGCTTTGAGCAATATAATTCGATAGTGAAGCTTTTTGACTTTAAAAAAGTGTAATTTGAAACCTAGTATTGCTAGTACATGACAAAAATAATCCAAGTTGATTAAACTTCTAAAAAATCAGTATATTAAGACTTTCCTAAGGTTTGAATATGTTTGAACGTGATTCAAATCAAATACGTCTTAAAAAGAATACCGAAAATCATCGGCACTTACGTGAATAAATACCAAAACAGCGCCAAATCAGCCAATTCACTTAAGAAACTAACCTAATTAATTATAGGATAAATATTGTCCTAAAATCATCCACATTAGGGTTTTGGTGCGAAAAGCCGTGAATTGATGTCTTATAGTTCTTAATCAGATGGAATTTCTGAGCTAACTTATGGAAACATGTTTTTTAGGCATGCAAAAATAAGAAAATACTCATATATTTAGTAGGTGATCTATAACCAATAAAAAAATCAGATTCAAACCTAAATTGGATTACATTCAAAGATTAATTACGTATCATTCACTACGGACCCTTAACTAACGATTTAGCTAAACATATGCAAATTAAACATGAAAATAAGAATATAAACCATGAATAACAATAGATAAATACCTAAGAACATAGAAATCAAATTTGAAAACTTTTTGCTTTGGAATTAGTCAATTCCGATTTAAAACGAAGATTTTATGCTTAAAACGGTAAACAAACTCAAAACAGACATAAACTGAAGAATTTTGACTAAAACCTAAAAATTATGGAAAATCAGATTCTATATGATGAACAATGAATCACATATTAATAGCATTGGAAAACAATAAGCTATTTGAATATAAAACGAGAAATAAGCATAAATTGATGAAAAACCGAAAAACCGTCAAAACGGGTCTATAAACCCTAGAACCAACCCCTAAAATGAGGGTTTAGGGTTAATTCCAGATATATATAAGAACCCTAACAACTAATCTATGAATATCTAAGCAAAAAAATAATTAAAAACAATCAAATCGCAAGAAAATAGAAAACTAGGGTTTACCCGAATGAAAAACAGTAATTGCAATTGAAACTTGATATAATGATGAATTGAATCTTGATTACACCAATATTCCAGCCTTAATATACTACAAACAAACTAAACTAACAATTATTTTAAAGAAAGAAGAAAGAAAACTCTCAAAGTTCAATTGACAGACAAGCGTAAAAACTCCTAGAAAGTTACGGTGCTCTCAGCTCTCTGTTCTATCGTAATATGATTTATGCGTACCATAAATTATGAGATATGTGATTTTTTATATGTCAAAAATGTCTAGGGTCGTGGGTTGAATATTCCTTGAAGAAACGGGTTGAAAATAGCCAAAAATTGAAAATGGGCCAAAAAATCAAGTGGGGGTCGATCCTCATGTATTTTTTTTTTCTTTTTCTTTATTTTTTGGCTGCTTCTTCTTTTGCTCATAACTTTTTTATCCGAACCCCGATTGTCTCATCGTTTTTTCCTACGTGTAGGTAATTTAATTTTCTACAACTTATATTTCTGAAGATTTATTCAAATTCTTATTGTATAAAAACTTTGATCAGTTACAACCTCAGGCTTTTTACGGCAGTTCTCGGTTTGGCTCAGAAACTTCTGGAATTGATTCGATTGAGCTTCTTTACTCTTAAGATCACTCTTGGACACTTGCATTCACTTTATTCATGCTTAGGGACTTTTTTTTCTTTTCTTGCTAGCGCTTTGGGGGTAGTTTGAGGAGTTTTCCTCGCCTCGGGCATCAGAATAGATTTTGACTTCTTTTTCGGGCCTTCTTCTTGCACTTTTCCGCTTCCAACCTTCTATCTTATATACAACTTCAGTTACTTAACCACTTTAGACTTGAAAAATGCCTTAGTAACACATAAATACAATGCAGTGCCTTATTTTCATGCTTAAACTGAATTTACATGCAATTTTTGGTTTTAGATGGTAATTAGAAGCTAATTGAGCCTTATTTAAAGGATTAAAAATGTAATTTCTGGGCTCAATCACCTCCCCCAATTAACGTATTGCTATTTTGTAGCAATAGAATGATAAAATGACACATATCTCTAAAAACAAACACAGAAAAAAAAAGCACAATCCTAAACTAAATAGTTGCATTAAGCTGCATGCAATAGGCCTTTAAACCCCTAGGTCACCCTTAGTAAGACGACTTGTGTCTCATGAGGGTTTCTAGTGAATATAACTATAAAATTCCTTATTGCAGTTCAAGTCTTGTCCCAAAGTCGCCTATCATGCATAAATTCTCTCCAAGGACCTAAACCGACTTAGTGACATATTAGTAAGAGATATACAAGAGAAATAGCAATCTTGATGCATTCAAAATACGACGTAGCATAAATATAAATCATAAATGTGCGTGCGTAGGCAAATGCATTGACTTTCAACTTTCAAAATCAATCATAGATCCATACTCAGTTCATACTAAGCTTTGGACTTAAACTTTTACTAGACATACACTCAACAAATGAATCACTCCGAATCAGGTGTATCTCTCCACATACAGGCTAAATAGAATATTTGTAATCAAAAGCAAATGTCTCACGTATGTTTAAATGAAAAGACGCTAAATTGAAAGAACAATAGTCTCTAAGAAAAGATATTCAAGTTTTAAAAAGGCAAAAATGCTTTTGAATGCCTTCTCATCATCTAAATCTCGAAACTAAGCTACTAAGGATCAACTAAGACTTTATTAGGTTGTAATGGGGCTGGGGGTAATGGTTACGAAATGAAAGTGTCAACTGAGAATTCAAAAGGCTCGTTTGCTTGTTTTTCTAATGCTCAAAGGCTTTTCAACTCTTTCTTTTTAATTCATACCCATATCCTCATTCTATAGCATGCAACATTCAATTTGCATTTTCAATAAACATGATCATTCTTGCATATTCATTTCTCAATGCTAACATTTCATTCTTTGTTCTTGCTTTTGCTTCTCTTCTTCTTCTTCTTCTTTTTTTTTTTTTTCAGATCAGCATACTTCACCATGCCTCTACTTTTGAGCCTTTTGCACAAATGAGCCAAGGATGTGGAATTTATGGTACAGGCTCGGGTTTAACTTTAGGTGTAACAATAAAAACAGGGCTTCAGGCTTCAAAAGGACTGCTATGGATAAAATGTAAAGATGGGCCAAGGCTAATGGCTAAAACAAAGATGGCCTATATCATTTCCTTAGCTTCTAGCTCCTAAATTCAGACAACTATAAGGCATTTTATAATTTAGCATCTCATGGAATTTACCTTTATAAAACTGAATTAAAATTGTTAGTTTAAGAGACTCAATCAATTTATAACACGCTTTTCAGGAATCATAGTGTATGTATATAGCTCTCAGATATGAAAGAATGGCTCAAAACCTCAGAGCTATATAGTCTCCACTTTAATTTTGAGCAAACTATTTCACTAGTCAAGATCTATTAGTTTAATATCAAACAATGCCGAAAAATGTACTGACAAATAGATTCAACTTAACATGCATTTTTTTGAACTACAAGAAGATTAAGAAACTTCTCTAGTTTATATAATACTAAATTAACTCATGAATGCATCATTGCCGAATAAGAGAAAGCAAAATAAAACTAGATGGGATGACTTAAACTTGCAATCTTAGAGATTTTTTTGTTTTTTTTAAAGAAAGAAAATAAAAATAAAGTAAAAAGACTATCCTAAGTTACTTGCATAATCTCTCGAGCAGCCTAATCTCTCGTCGATGCAAGGAGCTGAAATAAATGAATAAGAGGGAAGATATACCTGAGAGCGGCCTAATCTCTCTAAAATCTTCATGTTAGCAACAGCTCATCTACCAAAAACTAAAAATAAACAAAAAGGAAAAGAAAGAAAAGAAAAACCCTAAACTATTTACCATACTTACCTTGCTTACTTTCAGTTTATGGATGAGTCAGGCGGTGGCTGAGCCAGATGCATATTTTGATACCCCAGATCTCGAAAGATCCAACCAAATTTCTCCTGCCTTCATCATGTAAATCAACAACCCACAATGTTGGTCTTATGATTCTCAGCTCGCCATTTCGGATCATCGAACATGCCATTCTACCTGCCATCCTCCTTATGTGAGCTTCAATGTCCACTTTTGGATACCAGAACAAGAATATCTCATCCTACACAAACTTCTGATCCTATGGATGCAAATGGTATGGAGTCTCTACATCAATGGTGTCTTTAGGTGGATATAATGCTTTATTCTCTCTCTTGCATGGCACCATTTAATTTTCATCAGATGAATCAGACTAATAGTATATATCGTTACTGCTAACACTCTCCCTAACAGTCTCATCAGAATCATCGAAATCAGCACTACTATTTTTATAATCGGAGTCCTCAGATGAATTGCTACTGTTTTTCGAGTTAGAGTCTTTAGAAGAATCATATTTCTCTTCATATTCCTCTTCCATGGACGGGTCAGACTCTTCTTTTGCAGATAGCTTCCTCTTCTTTTGCCTCAGCCACTTCGGTAAACTTAGCAGGCCAAGAACATTTTACTTCAACATGCAGAGGGGCTCTTGCAGGTGAGTTAGATTGCTACTTCTCAGGCTGATCAGCTTCCTCCATGGATTCGCCAGACTCCCAGTCCGATGGTTCAGTAGGATCATAGTCAAATCAGTCCTCAGTAGTGACTGATGTAGATTGATTTGACTTTCACACGCTCATAGCTTCTTTACCTGATTCACTATCCACAGACATCTCAACATCAATGTCAATATATTTATTCTCGTCTTCTTCACATTTTGCATCATCACCAGACAGCTTTTTTAGAAATGCGAATGGATCATGAGTAAGCTGATTACCACCCACTAGATTCTCAAATGAATTTAAGGCCGGTGAAATGTTCAGATTATCGTGATCAGGGGCATCTGTATCTAGCCATAACATAGGCAGATCATCTAGACTCCTGTCTTGAGATGATGTTTTATGTGCGGGAGAGGAATAATTGAACGACATTGGTGCCAAGTGTGGGATATGTATCTATATAGCTTCACAGAATGGATCTAGATAAATAATTAGCGCAAATATAATATAGGTAAGCAGATAATTCTATAAAATTAAACAATACAACAACAACAAGAGCATCACATTTCATTCGAACAAGACATATATATAAATAAAGCAAACAAGTTCGAAATAAAATACATAATATGCAAACACCTCCCTATCAGCAAAAACCTAGGCCTACGGGATCTAAACATAGAATGCAAAGAAATCCTTAATCCCTAGCTTAACTGGTCGATGGGCCAGTAGAGTCATTTACTGCCTCCTGGTAATCTCGTCCATCACCATCTGACTTTTCCTCAGAACTTTCGGACTCATCAGTATCGTGGCCTCCTGGCGTCCTAGCTAAAAGCTCAGCCAAAGATCTATCCATGCTAGAGACAGACTGGTCAATGCGATTGACCGCAGCCGACAGCTTCGTGTACCTGTTCCTCATAGCACTGTGTCGGTTGTCCTTTATCTCTACTCACCTCTGAAACTGAATCCGAAGCTCCTCCTGCCCTTTGAGTATACGCTCCATCATGTGCATTAAACTATCCATAGTAGGGGCCTCGCTGCCTCCATAAGTAAGAGATGTGCTAGCCTGTGATGTATCGACTGATGGTGGTGGCAAATTAGTAGCAAGAGTGTCAAAAGCATCTTCCTTCTCAACTTCCTCGCCTATCGGGCTTGTGCAGCCGCACCTCTATGCCTCTTTTGCGCTCTAGATCTCGTGGCAGAAGTACCACCAATTGGGCCTTTAGGAAGTATCATCTTATCATCTGTCGCCTTCCTAATACCTCTATATGTGCAAAGGCGGGTGATAAGAACTCCACAAGAAACAAACTTCCTAACACCCTCCACCCCAGTTGCATTAGCCTCAATCCAACACCAACATAAATCCATGGACCTGTTACTAACTATCGCATAAAAGATACGAGTAGTCCATAGATAAATCTTCGACTTCTGGCTCGTAGGAAAAATACAACCAACCAAACCAAATAAAAATCCAAAAATCAAGGTGCTAATTGGTCTCGAAGAAGGTGATCTGACCCATCCCTTCTGTAAGTGTATCGTAGAGCGTGGAAGCAACCTCTATGGGCGTATGCATACTTCGGAGCGCCTAATAAGTACGGGCACTCAAAGCTGGGCACTAGTGCGACACCCGTAACCTTAGAAACAAACTCCGGTGTAAGATCAATACGAATCCCTCGAATAAATATAGCGTAGCGATAGGGACCCTCGCGTATCTGACTAGCCACAAACTTGCGGCATAGAGTAGCGTTAGCTTCACAAGTGACCCTCAGCGCAAGCGTACCAACCATGGTGCGGAAGAATAATGCGATAGAGTAGTGGGTCATCATGCGTAGGTCTCTCCTCTAATGGACGCTCTATTGAGACCCCTCTGGTGCGGAATACAGACTCGTACCAACGATGGTCCGCAATAGATCTAAAACCTCCCTCAACTCCACCTGGGATCGCAGGTGTAATTTGAGCTGGTTTAGGCGGTTGTGTGCGTGGTGGCATTGCGAAAATAGTGGGAAATAAAAGCTGAGTGGTGTTGATAATAGAAGAAAAGAATGGAGAAAGGAAGAAGAAGAAGAAGAAAAGAAAAGAAATGGGGGAGGGGGTCCCAGCTGGAGGTAGGGGTGTTTTCGGTTTCGATCGGGGTAAAAACTAGGGTACCCCAAACCCTCCCCAAACTTTATAGTTCGGTTTCAGTTCGGTTTGGTTTCGGTTTTCATACCTATGAAACCCAAACCCTCCCCAATTTGTTAAAACTTTAGTTCAAAATTGCACTAAAATTATAAATTCACTCAAAAGGCGCTACAAAAAAATTATATAATGTATTTATTTTAACAATTAGCTTAAGTAATTATTTATAAATGTGAATAATCCATAGGGTTGGGTCATTTATATAATGTAAATGTTGTAAGAAAGTTTCATTTTTTTTTCAGCGTATTATAAGACAACTTAAGTAATTACATTAAGTTAGCAAATATTTTTTTTTAAAATTCGGTTTTTTCGGTCCAATTCGGGGACCCGAATCCCCAACCCATACCGACCCAAATCAATTGGTTTCGGTTTCAGCTTTGATTTTTTTTTGGTTCGGGAAATTTCATATTGCAACAGAACCAGTTCGGTTCGTTCGTTTGATTTTTGGATTTCTGACAACACCCCTAGCTGGAGGAGAGAAAGAAAGGGAATTTTTTTTATTAGTTATTTTTTTTGCAATTGAAAAATAGAAAACTCCCCCCCAATGGTCACTAAAATATTATCAAGTAACTTTTAAAAAGATAGTAGATTTTCTGAATACCTTACTTGATAATTTTTTTTTTGTAAAATTTAGCCTTTTTATGACCGGGTGATGCTCTAAAAAACTAAAATTAAAATAAAAAAAATAAAAAAATTTCCTTGAATTCATGAGAATACTATGAAATAATTAAATGCGCAAAAATTAATGGTTTCTCCCTCCTCCAATTCAGAACGACACAGTCCCTGTATTGCAAAACAATTTAAAAAGCATTAATTGGACGGTTTATACGCGGTGTAAATTAGAAAAGTAAGCGATTCGAA
Organism: Lonicera japonica; assembly: GCA_021464415.1. Taxonomy (NCBI): domain Eukaryota; kingdom Viridiplantae; phylum Streptophyta; class Magnoliopsida; order Dipsacales; family Caprifoliaceae; genus Lonicera; species Lonicera japonica. The sequence goes on from CM038466.1 coordinate 27,403,990, forward strand.
CTGGGATTTGAGATGACCAACCAAGAATGACAGTGAACCACAAAACAATGAAAATAAAAATGAGTATGCAAAGGCCATAAACAGAAGTATACAAATTATACAGAGTGTTGCATCTCTTTCTCGATCATCCAGTAGTATCATAGTTGGGTTCCCCCAACTCAATGCTCTCCTTACTGTCATCAAGCTTCTCCAAAAATGGCTTTAATCGATGCCCATTGACTTTAAACGCATTGCCTCCTTTTGGATTCTCCAATCCCACTGCTCCATAAGGAAAGACTATACAAATTTTAAAAGGACCATTCCATCTTGAACAAAGTTTTTTAGGAAATAAATGAAGCCGTGAATCATAAAGCAAAACTTTTTGTCCAGGCTCAAATTTTTCCTCAGGACTTTTTGATCATGGAAACACTTTGTCTTTTCCTTAAAAATTCTAAAATTATCATACGCATGATAACGTAATTCTTCAAGTTCATTCAACTGCAAGCTCCGCTCTTTACCACTCTCTCAAAGATCGAAATTCATAACTTTGATAGCCCATAATGCCTTATGTTCAATCTCCAGGGGGAGATGACATGTCTTACCATAAACCAACCGGTAAGGGGACATATTCAAACTCGTCTTATAGGCGGTTCGATAGGCCCATAAAGCATCTGTCAAACGAATAGACCAATCTCTCCGATTAACATTTACTGTTTTCTCGAGGATTCTCTTGATCTCTCTGTTGGCTAATTCAGCTTGCCCGTTTGTCTGTGGGTGATACGCCAAAGAGACTCGGTGATTCACTCCGTAACGCCGCATCAATTTCTCAAACAGTTTATTACAGAAGTGACTGCCTTTGATCACTTATTATCATTTTCGGCCTACCAAACCTAGAAAGGATATTATGTTTAAAGAATGTAATGATCGTGAAATGATCAGTATTTCTAGTGGGAATGGCTTCAACCCATTTAGACACGTATTCGACAGCAACAAAAATGTACCGGTGCTCAAACGAATGAGGAAATGGCCCCATAAAGTCTATACCCCAATAGTCAAAGATTTCAATTGACATGACATTAGTTAGAGGCATCATGTTCCTTCTTGAATTAGCACCTAGCATTTGACAACGATCGCACATTATACAGTGGTTCTTCACATCTTTGAAAAGAGTGGACCAGTAGAAACCACACTGCAGAATTTTGTCAGCCGTTTTGCTGAAAGAAAAATGGCTCCCGCATGCTGCTTCATGACAAGCATACATGATGGATTTAGCTTCTTCTGCTGGGACACATCTTCGGAATATTTGATCAAGACAGTACTTATACAAATACGGACCATGAAAATAGAAATTCTTCACCAAAGTAAAGAATCGATTTCGTTCTTGACGAGGCCAATCATGAACCTTTCCTATGGCGAGATAATTCACAATATCTACATACCATTGCAGACTACCAACAGCCATCAGTTGTTCTTCTGGAAAATTTTATTGAATAGGTAAATCGTTCGTGTTTCGAACTTCGCTAATGAGCCTAGATAAGTGATCGGCTACCACATTTTCTACCCATTTCTTATCTTTGATAATCAAGTCAATTTCTTGGAGCAGTAGGATTCACCTAATTAATCTTGCTTTCACATCTTTCTTCGTAAGAAGATACTTAATTGCTGAATGATCAGTAAAGCAGACAATTGATGATCTAATAAGGTAAGATCGAAACTTATCTAAAACGAAAACAATTATATTTACACACAATTGTATTTTGTGCAAACTTAACTTTGTAATCCAAAACATTTAATGCAAATTTGTTTTGGATGATGTCTTTATATTTTTTAACAAGTATATTCTTATGTTTCACTCATAAAATTCTAAGACAACATAAAATAAACCCAAATACATAGTAATGTTTTAGAAAACAAGGAGTGTAAACCTAACTTTGCAAAACTTCGAAACTATTATCGTGTGTATTTTATTAATAAATGAGTTTTAAATATGTAATTTATTGAAATTATTCTAAAGCATTGTCAATTAAAACACTTATTTATAAAGATATGCTAAAAAAACATGTAGTGCAAACTTAATTCTGCAAGACTCCTTAAAAAATACAATTTAAAAATTTACTGCAAAGTTAACTTTCCCTTCTTTTGGAGTTTGGTCAAATATAGGCCATTGATTTACAAAAATATTATTTACTGGTTTTTTAGTAGAAAAGTCTTTATAATAAGCCCTATTTTTCAATATCCCATTACAATTTTAAATTTGTTATGGTCTCGAACCTTTTATGTTAACAAATCACATATATTATAAACAGTCTTTCTCTTTCTTTTCCTTTTTATAGGCTTTTTTTTTTCTTTTTTGGTTTAGTAAATTTTTGTTTTGGTAAATTGGGCTAGCTTGTGCACGCTAAATTAAATTTTGACTAATTTTTTTTTTGAAATGGGAAGAGAAATATATAATATATACTAAATTATAACGGACACGAATATCTGATAAATCGAATATCCGCAAATATGGATAACCCACCTCGGATATGGATTATCTAGGTCGAATACTATTATTATCCATATCCATATCCATTTTCTCGGATATTTATAAACACTATCCAAATTCTCTTTTTTGAATATCCGTTTGAATAAATATCCACAAAATACGGATTCGAATTCGAAACAGATTCGGATTTTCGAATATCTATTTACACCCCTACACAAGATATTAACCTCTTTAAGTTTTTCAGATTTTTACACGAAGGTTTAATATCCTAAAGGAATTCTTATATATACATGTAAGACAACAATCTGATTGACATTAGGTATCTTAATACTCTTGTTTTATAAAATTTTAACTCATAATATTAGTCTATGTTTTTTTTTCTCAAATTTTAATAAGAACGTATAACTAAGATTCTTTATTAAGAAACTTACAAGCAATTGAACAAAAATACCATAAACCTCTTTTATAGAAATTAGGTCAAACGAAAATCAAAACAATATGAATGAATATAAATCACAAGAAGAGGGTGAGAATCACTCACCTTAAATTATTGATAAATGGAGAAAGATATCTTGAAACTAAGGAAGAAGAATAATCGTTCACAATGGTGTCTCCTTCTACACCCTAGACCGAGTCGTTCCTTCCCCTTTTTCTACGTATGTTGTTTTTTTCTTTTTCTTCTCATTCTCCCAATATAACTAAATATATTATTATTAAATAGGTAATGAGTTTAGGGCTTTAACTTAAATCTTATAAGATTAGGACTTATAAACACTAATTATAAAATAAACTTGATCCACTTCCTAATACATGTGGGATTTGGAAAACCAATTAAATTAAAATATAAGACCCACTAATTCATGCTAGGAGACTACAAAAATAACAATATATAGATCCTAACCAGTTCATGAAAATAGAAAATAAATAAATAAAATACAATTATAATTATGTTGACACTTAATGTAACATTACCCATATAATATATACAAAGGTAAAAATTAAAAATTTACACTACAAGAAAAAAGGCTTATTATGTTATTTCTTAAGTGACATTTATCGCTATTTATGTCACTTTTTACGACTAATAAAGCGACATAATTGCGGGTGTCATATATGTTCGTAAAACCGACATAAATGTAACATTAAGTATGATGGACTCACACAAAAGCGTCATATTTTTTAAAAATATTATTATATTATATATCATATGTTTTACACAAAATAAAAAATATATTTTATTATTTGTTAATTTCTTTTTCTTTCTTCCTTTTTTAAACTGCACAATCGATTATGCAGCTTTTAAGTGTTGTGGAGAGGATTTGAACCCTGGTACTAAGGGTGGTAACACTGATATTCTATCAGTTAAGCTAAGACGCTTATATTATAAAATTCTTTCTTTAAAGTATAAGATGTACTATTCCGTTATATAATTTAACAAATATTATTTATAAATATATAAAACCAAACTTTTATATTCCCAACGTCCACAAACGAATTAATCTCACATCTAGCAATAAAAAATATATTTAATTTCTACAAAAAGCATTCAAAATCACCAACCTAAGTATAATATTGCATATTTTTGTGGAGATTAAGTGTCTTCCATTTATGTTAATTGTGTGTTGTATTTAGGGTTTTTGGTTTTATTACGGTTTTAGGAAAATTCTAAAATGTTTAAGATTTCAAAAGGTTGCACACGCATTTCAGATTTTGCATAGGATTTAAAAATATGTTTTATTATGTCGCTTTCTTGAACGCCCATCATCTATTGTTATAAGTAAATAAGTCCCTTAAAAACCAATATATTTAGTCCGTATTAATGTCGATTACTGTAAAACTGACAAAATAACTACGTACTTCTAAAAAGCGTCATAGGGTGCATGAATTATAATGAACTTATTGTGTCGCTTTACACAATAATTGTCATTTATTGTCATAAATAAATTTGTCACTTAAAAACTGACATAATTATTCATTATTTATATCGGTTTCAACTGAACTGACACAATAACTATAAACTCTTAAAAAGTGACACAAATATGGCACTATTTAACCTTTTATGTCATTCTTGACTTGACTGACATATTTTAAATAATAAAAGAGACATATTAAGCCATTTTTCTTGTAGTGTTACGGGTCTTACACATTATGAAATTGGTGTGTATTACTTAAAATCACTTTAGTTTGAGTAAAAACAAAAAAAAAATTGTGACATTTATTGTGTTAAAGAACTATGAAAGATGTCACTTCTTTTGCATTCAAAAAGAAACAAAGGATTTTGAATTGTAGTCGACTTGTATTTGGCAGGTATTCTTCTTCCGTTGATTGGAATATTAGAATATGGGTTAGTTGCAACCCTTAGGCTAAAATTAGTTAAGAAGGACTTGCCTTTCACGATAGGTGAAACTAAGGGTTGTTTAGTTTTACTTTTTGTACATTCTAAACACAAGATTCGCAGGTACTTCATGTTTCTACAGCTTCAGCTCTGTTGTCATTTGGGTTGTTTTTCACCATTTTAAAGGTCTTCTTTGCCATTAAGAAAATAAATATTTCATTTAGCATATAATTATTATTATAATTCTCGTACAACAAAATCAATATCTTGTTTGGTCCCCCTTACCGATTTTGGGGTGACAAGAAATACAAAAAGAGGTGGGCCTACAGATTTTCATAATTAGCTTGATCAACCCATGCAAATGCCAATATCAACATGTATGGCCTTGCAACCTTTAAGGTAGGCTCATTGTATTGATTTTCTTGATTTGTTATAGGAAGCTAGTTCATATTAAAGGGAAATTGTGCCTCTTTTTTAATATGTATATTTGGGTATTGTGTTTTTATTTTTGGGTCAGGCGAGGGGGGGGGGATCTAATTTATCGTGACATCTAAATTGTAGGTGTCTTATCTACCATTGGTCCATGCTTGCTTTGCATTTTATATTTTGTTAAATAGTGGAAAAGAATTATTTTTAGCTCATGAGGTATTATCGATGCCGCGAAAATGTCGCGTTGCGTTAACCTAAACGTAAGGTCATCAAGTAATAATATAGCCTCGATAAGTCCAAGTGTCGATCCATAAGTAAGCGAAGTGGCAACTTTAGTCGTGATAGATTCCCAACGGATTTGGGGATGTTAAATCCCTAACCAAAGTTGGAACTTCTCTATTAGTCTTCTATACGCATGTTGATTCAAAACTTGATACAGAATGCTCGTTTTGTATAAAAACTAGATTCATACGGGAGTCGTGGATTGGGGTGTTCACACATAGATTAAAGGATTTTATGATTTTGTAAAGTGGTTGATTTTAAATTAAAAGTAATAAAATAACTATTGTAAAAATGCTAAAAAAGTATTAAATCAAATGGACGTTGTTTTCAACGCAAGATAAAGCGATTATAATCTCTTACACATATATCAAATATAATATTATTAAGGATGGGGAGCGTGTTATACTTGTTAATAACAATATGTGCGGAGCAAAGCAATCCATTCTCATTGTAAAGTCATATAAAGAGATTGTATAACCAAGACTCAACCAAGTATGAATTTATTGAACTTATCTCATAGCACCGAGTGCAGAGCAAAGCAACTCATTCTTGTATAAAGCTAAATCGAGGTATTGATAATAAATTCAAATAAATTTGTTTAATAATGAGCAAATGTTTGTGATCTCATGATTCAAATAATAAGAAAACTAGGTAATGAATCCTTATAAAAGTTTGAGATGAAGTCTATGGCATAAACTCGTAATCTAATCGATCATAACTTAAGCAAGACAATAAACATCACATACAATGTATAAAGCACTTATCATATCATTAAGTATATCAAAGATAAGCATCAGAAGTTTATGTTACTTCTAAAGATTTCAAGAACTATTACAATTTCTACGGAGTGATGAAGAACCCATATAAATTAGGGGAATTACAATCTTTCAAGAACTATAAAAGTGTATTATATTTCATATATGCTTAAAAACTAAACATACAATGCATATAAAGTCTAATCACCATATGAAAATACCATGTAATTAAGCATGTAAAATGGTTGATTGAAAGAGAAAGAAGTATTCATAACTAGTTATCAACATCTGAACATGGATTGAGATAAGAATCACTCGGAATTACATCGCAAATTTCTTCCATAACCTTAGCAAATAGTCTACTCTATTATATTTATAGAAACGATGATTATAGAACAAAATATCTTTCTTATAAATTAGTAAACTTACAAGATGAAGAGGAAATTACAAGATGTGAGATCTCCCTCTCTCTCTCTCTCTCTCTCTTCCCTCCTTTGATATCAAAATCTCTCTCTCTCTCTCTTCCCTCCTTTGATATCAAAATATCTAGCTAACTTAGCGTACATGCTTAGCATTACAATATATACTGATGAATTAAAGTAATATCTAAATAAATATCTCAAATAGCTCAAAGCCACAATTTAGCCCAAAAGTAGTGTGAAATGAAAAAGAACAATGGACCATGATCGATCATGGGACTAAGGGAAAACTCTCAACCATTATCATCTAGGAGATGGCAAGATTTATCTTATAAAAGGCCATTCTGAACTAATTGATCATTAAAATAATGCCCAAAGCATTCCCCATGACCTGAAAGTACACAAAAGCTACAAAACGTGCCTTTTCAAGCCGTGTTAAGTACAAAACATGCTATGTAAGTAAACCAGAGGAAAATCGGGGACATCGTATAGTTAACATAATAAACACCAAAATGATTTAGAAAATAGCATGACAAATGATTATATTATGCGTTTATCAACTATTCAATTTTATTTTTGTATATTTTTTGTATATATTATTTATTCCACTCACATTTACATATATTCAGTAAGTTTCCCTTTTTAGAAACATGACCAATGTACCTTCAAATTATATTAATGTTGGACCATAATCATGTAGTGATGAGAATTCTAATTAATTTTTTATCACTGCTACTTAATTTAACACCACACAGTAATTAATTTATCATGTTTTTAAATTAAAATAATAGTAGTGATGAGAACTCTACGTTCAACAAATTATTATTTTTTTCTTCTTACCTTTTTCTAGTATAATTATTAAATTACTATTTTAGTAGTGAATTATTAATAGAAAAATCGTGCAAACTAGCGATATCTTATCAGCTTTGTGTATGAGTGAAAGCCCAATGATAAGTTTTATGTGAATATGATTTATTATATACATGTATTTGTACCAATTTGTTTCTACTTATCTAGTTCTAGTTCCTATATCCATATACTCCTATCTTCTATTAGTGTACGTAAGTCCCTTTTATTCTTTTAATTATTTCTCTTAGTTATTGATACTAGCCTAGGGGCATGCTCTATGTATGTGCAATATGATTAAAAACACATGATGACATTTGGTCTAGTGGTAATTCAAAGTGTTATTCATGCTTAATAGGTAAAATATGGCATATCAACAAAAATATATATACCTATTATGTATTTAATTATTTAATTTTTTGTAAAAACTTGAAAACGGTTTTACCAAACCATGCTTTAATTGATGCACAAATTTGGACTATAAAGTAATTATGCACTATAGTACTTTACTCTGTTTGTTTGCCTCTTATTTTCAAATTATCTTCTTAAATTGTTTTTGGGTTCTTGCAATGGACTTTAAATGGTTGTGCTTTGAGTATGACACATGGCAGGATTATCTCACGTCTTCTGTCTTGGTTGGAGTAGGATTTCTTAATCCAACGTAGAGATCTATTTACGAGTACATTCATTATCTTATTTTTCAATTATGTTGCATTTGTTAGTGACATTTAGATTGTATTTGGTGTTGGAATAACACCAGATTGTACTTTATTGGAGCATGATTTAATTTCTTAGTCTCCTTGTTAAACTGGCAATGAGATCTAATGTGGAAGTTCATTCTCAAAAGTCTATCTATCAAGATCCTTAATTCCACCAGTTAACTGATTTTAGGAGTTACCTGTATATACATATGAATTGGTATTTTTTTTCCTGATCTGGAAGCCTGACCTCCTTGAGGAATTAGCCAAATTAACAGTAGCAACGGTGAAAATGGGAAGTGGAATATTGTTTTGTTTAAAGGAATGTATGTGTGTGGATACTTCTTTCTTTTTACGTACTGAACTTAACAAATTCCTTGTGTATGTACTTGTCAAACTTATATTTATCTTTTGTTTATATTAAAATACAGTTATTTATCCTATGTATACTACTTACCAAAAGCCAAGAAGCTAAAGTGGAGATTCACATATATACATACACTTGAAATTAGGGGTGGCAATTTGTAACACTACATGATAAGATGACTCGAACCCAACACGGAATTAGAGCGTTAGGGTTGAGCTTAAATGAGTTAGTGTATAAATTAGGTGGGTGCACCCACTTAACACGATTAACAAATGGGTCGGGTTAGGGTCCACTTAATTAAGTGTAAAACGAAAATAACCTGTATAACACATTTAAATTAAATTATTTAAATGTGTCAATCCATGTAACACGAACCCATATAACAACCCCACATAAGAAAGTTAATTATAGTAAGAAAAAAAATACATTAACCTAATTATTCTTTAATTTTCCATTTATATAAATATTAACCTTGCATTAAGATGTATTATACTTCCTTGCCACCTCCACTAGGATAAAGCAAGTGCAAAGATTAAACCTTTATTTATAATTTGATGGCATGTAATTTAGCTATGTTTATTTTGGTATAGTGAAATTTATTTAGAATAACTTATAATATTTTAGTAAATCGGATATTCGTGTTAACCCGTGTAACACGATTAATAAACAGATCCCATTAGGGTTAAAATTTTTGACACGAGTTTATTATTTTGGATTGATTTTGAACAATGTTGTATGCACCAGTTTATAACTTTGGATTGATATTGAATATACTATGTTCCTCGGTGGATAATACTTTTAGATATTGTATTTTGATTTGGTCTTGATTATGGTAAACTATGTGATAAAGATTATTTGATTTGGCCTCAACCCACTCATTCAAACTTGCAAACCTAGTTTGCATCATCGTATTCATTTGCTCAATCTGATTTCGGATAAAATCCAAGTTTGGGTCAGCTTGCACATCTACCAGTCCCGTGTTTTTCCTTCGGTAACGCCTCTAGGTTCTTGGAACCTTGTTAGCAGCTTCCACATCCCCTTATTCCTCTTTCATCACCCAGTGGTAGTGCAGTGGAAGAACTTGGTCAGTTTCTCAATTGCCCAGCGGCTCGAGCTTAGGTCGATTTGCTGATGGGAGCACGCTGCATTTTTTTTTTCATCGGTGTCCCTTTCTTGGACACCGGCTATCAAACAGACACATGTTATTAAAACACCAAACTTGATTGTTTTATTGTGAGTAACTGTCTTATAGATTTTGGTAATTCTTTAAAAATTGTATCAAACCAAGCAACACTACCTATTATTTGCAATGGTGTACATAGCACAGACATGATATAGATATAAATGCTGGACGTGAAAGGTCGGGTCTATCACATTTGCAATATCGAGCCACAAGGTTTTATAGCGGTCAGTTAAATTACTACGGTCGAATTACGAACCTATCCATGACATGGGTCGCCCAGCCAAGAATGTGGCTAATTCGTCAAGTGTGGGATGTAGGATCTTATCCGAAATTGGGAGGTCATAACTATTTTTCGGCAAAGCCAGAAATTCCAATTAATTGGCTCAAAACCTCAACGTTAAAAAGAACCATTTTTCCACGCACGTGAGCAATATAGTTATATGTAGTATTAGGCACATGAACAAGAGAAGCAATAAACTCGCGACGAAGTGTAAGATTGCATTGATTACCTATTTGTCAGAATTACGACATCCATCCTTGGCGTCTCCAGAATAACTCCCTTTACACAAAATCATCAAATGTACCAATGAGTATTGGTCTCTCAATCACTACAGCCCGGTTCTTGAATGCATAATTCCAACAATTGAATTCTTGTTTACTTCACAACCCTCGGGACCCACCTCTCACGGCTTAAAGAATTTTCGGCTTAGTTGGAGGATTAGATGAATCCATTTGAGTGTATTGAAGTGATTTGGGTGAGTGGGGAAGAGAAATTTTGAAATTTATGTTGTAAATGGTTTAGGGCTCGAAATTGGGTATTGTAGAGAGAGAAAGTGGTGATTCTATAATTGGTTTAATGATTGGGGTAGGAATTGGAAGAATTTGGAGTTATATTTGGGTGGGGAGGGTTTCATTTGGAAGTTAAGGTTGTAATGAGGTGAAGAATGAAGGTTTGGGTAAGTTTTGAAATGAGGGAAATGAGAAAAAAAGGCTAAAATTACGGTTCCCCAGTTTTCGAATTTAGACTGTAATCGATCATGGGCACCCCATGATCGATCGTTGAAGTCCACTGCCTCTCCAAATTTAGCCCATAATCGATCATGGAATTGCACTGCATTCCATTTCTTCAGTTTTTTACCTTTTAACCCTTTATGGCTCCCCCCAACTTGATCCGAACATACCCAATTGAACTCGAAACTCCGAAAAATAGTTCTGAAACTCTAAAAACACAAGTAAAAACATTATTTACAAAATTGACACATGCTTTTTAGGCATAGGTTGGGTCGTCAAGAGGGGTAGACTCCTCTCGAAATGGGAATTCCAAAAAGGGCTTAAGGCATTGTCCGTTCACTTTGAACTTGAAGCCGATTTTTGGATCCTCAACATTCAAGGCCCCAAAATGGGAATACATGCTTAACAATGTATGGGCCAGTCCAAGGAGATTTCAATATTCTTAGGAAGAGATACAAACGCGTGTCATAAACTAGAACCTTTTGCTCAAGTTTAAATTCTTTTCTTAAAATAGATTTATCATGGAAAATCTTGGCACGTTATTTGGTTATCTTAGCATTATCATAAGCATCTCTCATCAACTCCTCGATTTGTTTTATTTATAGCTTACGATCAAGGCCGGCTTTCTCCAAATCAAAATTTTCCATCTTTGTTGCCCAATATGATTTGTGTTCTAATTCAATGGACAAATGACATGTTTTTTAATAGATAATCTAATAAGGAGACATATCTAGAGTTGTTTTGTACGCGGTACAGTAAGCCCAAAGTACGTTGGGCAATCTTAACGACCAATCCTTGTAATTCGGGTTTACCATTTTCTCTAGAATATGTTTAATCTCCCTATTGGTTAGCTCGGATTGACCGTTAGCCTGAGGGTGACAAGCAAGCGATACTTTATGATTTACACAGTACTTTCGCATCAAATATTAAAATGGTTTATTGCAAAAGTGAGTCCCGCCATCGCTTATAATTGCCTTAAGCGTGCCAAAGAGTGCAAGAATATGATCTTTCAAGAATTGAACTATAACTGTCATCGTTTTTCTTGCTTGCTTGGGCTTCCACCCATTTTAAAAAGTAATCTACAGCAACTAATATGTAAAGATTACCGTAGGAGGATGGGAATGGTCCCATAAAGTCGATACCCCAACAGTAAAAAATTTCTTTCATCATAATGGGGTTAAGTAGCATCATGTTCATTTTGGAGATTCCTCTAAGCATCTGACATCTTGAGTAGGCTTTACACAAGCGTTTGTCGTCCTTAAACAACAACTAATACAATCCACTTTGTAAAACTTTGGTGGTGGTTTTCTTTGCCAAAAAATGTCCTCCAAAAGCTCTCGAGTGGCAAAAGGACAACACTCTTTCGAATTTTTTGTCCAGAATGCAGCAGCAGATAATCTATTCCACATAATACTTGAACAAATAAGGCTCGTCCCAGTAGAATTGACCCACTTCGCTCAAGAATTTTCATTTATCTTATGCATTCCACGATTTCGGTATTTTGTCGGTTATAAGATAGTTGATGATGTCCGCATATCATGAAAGTGTCGAAACTGCCAACAATTGCTTGTCTAGGAAAGAATCTTGGACCGGGCTTTCATCAAAATTGTTAGTGATCGAAAGTGAGCCGAGATAAATGATCAGCCACCAATTCTTTACTCGCTTCTTATCCTTGATGCTCAAATGGAATTCTTACAACAAAAAGATCCATTTTAGAAGCTGCGGCTTAGCATCATTCTTTGTGAACAAATACTTCAAAGCTGCGTGATTCGTGAAAATTACAGTGGGCAATCATGTCAAATAGGATTGAAACTTGTCTAATACAAAGACAATCACTAGAAGTTCTTTCTTAGTCGTTGTGTAATTCATTTGGGCGTCATTTAAAGTCTGACTTGCATAGTAGATTACACCCAGTTTATTGTCTTTCCGTTGACCAAGAACCGCTCTGACCGTATAATCACTCACATAGCACATGAGCTCCAAAGGCAAACTCCAATCAGGTGTTTGCATTATCGGCGGGTTAAGTAAGGTGAAAGTTTCTTCGCATTAAGCGTCCTATTCAAAAGATGCATCCTTAAGTAGTAGATTGCACATCAGCTTGGAGATGGAATTGAAGTTTTTGATAAACCTCCTATAGAACCCAACATGCCCCAAAAATGATCGAACATCCTTCAAACTCTTGGGTGTAGGAAGCTTGACGATTAACTCAATTTTGCTTTATCCACTTCAATTCCTTTCGAAAAAATGATATGCCCTAAAACGATATCCTTGGTAACTATAAAGTGGCAATTCTCTTAGTTCAAAACCAGTTGTTTTTCCACGCATCTTTCCAAAATCTGATTAAGGTTAGTCAAGCAATTGTCAAATGACTTACCATAGACGCTAAAGTTATCCATAAAAACTTCCAAAGTCCTTTCCACCAAGTCGCTAAAGATACTTAGCATGCACCGTTGGAAAGTTGCCAGTACGTTATATAGACCAAAGGGCATTCTTTAATAAGCGAAGATGCTAAACAGACATGTAAAGGTGGTCTTTTCTTGATTATCTAGATCAATCTCAATTTGATTATAACCAGAAAAACCGTCAAGGAACGAGTAAAACTCATGTCCCTTTACCTTTTCTAGAGTTTGATTTAAAAATGAGAGATGGAAATGATCTTTACGAGTCACTTCATTGAGTTTACAGTAGTCAATGTACATTTTCCATTCGATGGTGACTCTTTGTGGAACTAATTCGTCGAATTCGTTCTTAACTACTATAAGTCCTGATTTTTTCGCTACCACTTTGGTCAGATTAACCCATTTTCTATACAAGATTGGATATATGATCTTTGCATCTAGCAATTTTAACACCTCATTCCTAATAACCTCTTGCTTGTTAGGGTTTAAACGACGTTGGAATTGCCTCGCTGTTTTAGCCCCGTCCTTCAAGTGAATCTTTTGGGTACAAATTAACGGGATTATTCCTTAGAGGTCAATTAAAGTTCAACCAAAAGCTTTTCTATGTTTTTTAAGCATATTTACTAATCTTATCTCTTAATCATATAAAAGTTCAGATGAAATGATCACAGGGTAAGTTCTAAAAGATCCTAAGAAGGCATACTTCAGATTGCTTCGCAATGGCTTTAGCTTCATTTGGCCTTAGAGCTTCTTGGTGGATGTCGATGTGTTTTTTTCTTCTTTAGAAAGTTCAACCTATTTATCAAACAAATAAAACACTTGCATACATTCCTCGAGTTACTCAGAAGTGGTTAGAAAACCTTTCGTTCAATCCGATTCAAAATTGGCCTTGAAGTGATCTTAAACCAATGATTCTATAATATTCAAGTGCTCGCTTTCATCATCATAATCATCTTTTTGATTGCTCAAAGAAAAAACGTTAAACTCTAGAGTCATGTTTTTAAAAGTTAACTTCACAATTTCGTTCTTGTAGTTTATTATAGCATTAGAAGTTGCAAGAAAAGGTTGTCTTAGGATGATCGAAATTTCATTAGCAGTGTTTGACACTGGTTGCCTGTCGAGGATGATAAAATCAAGCATAAAGTAAAACTTGTCAATTTGGACAAGTACATCCTCGACCACCCCTTCTAGGGATCTTAATAGAACAGTCAGCTAATTAAATCGTTACCTTAGTTGGTTTTAATTATCTCAATCCGAGTTGTTAGTACACAGAATAAGGGATCACGTTTGCACTTGCTCTTAAATCAAGTAAAGCATTTTTAATTCTACAATTTCCAATCAAGCATAAAATTACGGGACAACCGGGGTCTTTAAACTTCGGGGCTTTTGTGCCTTGCAAGATAGAGATAACTTGCTATGTTATGAAGACATTATTCCTCACATTCAACCTTCGTTTCATTGAACATAAGTCCTTGACGAACATAGTATACGAAGGTATTTGTTTAACCGCGTTAAGCAAAGGAATACTTATTTTAACCTGTCAAAAAACATCCAAAATCTCGGTGTTTGATTTGGATGGTTGGTTCAATCTTTCCGAGAAAGGGACTTTGATTTTGTTTTTTATTTTCTCAAGGTCCTCCTTTCCAATTCTCTCTTCTTCTTTATCTCTCTTTTGCTTCTCAACCTCCGACTCTTTAGCGCTCGAAGATTCAACTATGTCCTCCATCTTTGGGGCGTTAGGTACAAAAGTCTAATTAATTACCTTTCTGCTTTGAAGTGTCATGCTGAATTTAAGTTTTTCCAATTGACTACTAGGCTCTCCTCCCTCTATTACCAAAGCTTGATCTCTAAGGTTAAGTAAAGGTTAAGCTGAAATTTTTTCCTTCTCTTGGGTTATTAGGGCAGTGGTGAGCTTAGACATTTGGGTTTTCAAATCACCTACATCACGATCCATTTTGTCCACAAAGTTTCGTAAAAGTGTTTTAAGGTTTTGATTTTGTGGTGGAGTGAAAGAGTTTTAAGGTTGTTTTTTTCTTTGGTTTTGGTTTTAGTTTTGGTATTAGTTTTGATTTTGATTCCCTCCCCAACTAAAATTGGGGTGATTCTTCCATCCCTCGTTATATTTAAAAAAAAATGTCGTGTTGTTGATGATTGTATTGTTTCATAGCATTGACTTGGTCTGGATTTTTAAGAACTTCTCGAAAAGTGAGAATGTTGTGGCAATCCTCGGTTGCGGGTCCCAAATTTTCACAAATGACACACAACTGAGTCGAAAAAACTACATTGACCTCTTTAAGGGTACTTGTCTCCATTGCCTCTACCTTCTTAAACAATTTGAACAATCTCACAACCAAGTCATCATCATTGGGTATTTAGTACAACCTGGCCTTTTTCGAAGGTTTGCCTTTGGTTCATCGATACAGGTATTCCAATTATGGTCACCTTCTGCTACTTCATGGAAATACAACCTTCTCGGGGCTTTTACTCAAAAATTGACCATTGCACATGGTCTCTACAAATGTACGCATATCGAGAGTAAGGGATTCATATAAATAACTTACAAGACTCCATGGTGAAAACTTTCAATTTTTTCAAAACTTGTAAAAACTTTCATTTTCTTTTAGCAAAAAATTAGATATCACCCTCCTTAAAGCGTTGGTTCGATGGAAGGAAAATAACTTTTTCAAAATTATGATTGAAGCACTTGCCAATATCGAATCGATTGCTATATTTGAGCATTCAACTATATTTTTCCTTTGTCTTTAACGGAGAAAGAAAAGAGTTTTAAGCGCATTACTTCCTCGTTAGTGTTTACTTCACGAAACGTGGAGCAAACTTCCTCAAAGTCTTTCAAATGTAAGTATAGGTTTTCAGATTCCATACCATGGAAGAAAATGATATGCAAGAGTTAGAAGTTGTCCGAGGCAGTTAAAGATAATCCCTCATTGTTCTAACCGGAGGATTCATGTTTGCTTCGGCCGTCTAGTTATTTCTCTCATTATCACTAGCCATTGGTATTCCGGGAGGATTGATTCAAATGTCTATGTCCAATTGTCCAAACATGGGCTTGAAAGACCGAATTTGAATATCACCTCAAAAACTCAACAAAAGAAAACAAAAATAAGAGCGAAAAATGAATTAATTAAATAGAGATACTTACATAATGGTTTTATACAAAATCTATAATCCATTTTTTGCCGAATCCCCGGCAACGACACCAAAAACTTGATGTCGTAAAAATATCGCATTGTGGTAGCCCAAGTGTAGGCTCGTCAAGTTGTAATAAAATCTAGTGATAGTAAAACAACGTAAAAGTACTTTGGTTGTAAAAAGTGTTAAAAAAGTACTTAGGTATGTGGAAGTTGCTTGCAATATATGAAACAACAATAACTATATTTCTTAGGAATGAGGAACATAATATTTTCCTTAATAGCAAAGGGTGTGAAGCAAAGCAACCCATTCCTTGATTTAAGCTATATCGAGAAGGGAAGCAACAAAGTTCCACCAAACATGAAATTATCGAGTCTATCTCTCAGCAATGGCTGTGAAGCAAAACAATCCATTCCCGATTGAGCTAATCTGAAATAGAGATGATAATTTCATTGTAAAAAGGTTTAACACGAAGCATGTAAATAAAATCTCATGGTTTAAAAGGATGAAAATTAAATAGTGAATCCTTATAATGAAATGAGACAAAATTTATGAATTAAATTCGTCAACTAATCGATTATCACTTAAGAAAGACAATAAAGAGTCTAAATAACACATAAAGTGTAAGAAGTATTCAAAATATCATTAAGTGAATCAAAGATGAGCTGAACAAATTTATAAATCATCCATGAATTTTTAAGATCTCATCATAATCTCTACAAAGAGGAAAAAGATCCATAAATGGGGGAAAAGGGTTGCAAGCTTTCTAGAACCACAAAAGTATGTTTTTTTGTCACTAATAAACAAGAACTAAACATACAAGGCATGTAAAGTCTAATCTTGAAATGAAAATACCTAAAAAGCTTGAAGAACGAAATATTTGAAAAGGAAAATGATTCACAATTATTTATCAAACCTTAAACATGGATTGAGATATTAAACCGAAATTTAAATTGAGATTAAATTCCATAACCTTAGTAAAAGACTACTTTATAATATTCAAAACAAGAATTATAGAAGAAATATTCATTTCTCAAAATCAAAGGGCCAAAAGTCAAGGCCATGATTGACCGTGGGAGTGTTCTGCCTGAAAAATTCATGCCATGAATCGATCATGGGTCTGGGATTCTACATTTCTAGCATTTTGCAAGCTTCCTAGTTTTCTTTTGATCAATCTTTTAAAAGTCGATGCTTCCCATACCTACAAGCACAACAATATACTACAAAAATACACAACCTTAAGCAATATTAGATACACAACATGCTAAGGCATTAATCACAAGAAAAGTTGATAATTCGAGAAAGTTAGCAATTTAAACGCGTTAAGAAACTCTGAGAAAGAGCTTATACACGGAAATATTATGCGTTTATAACAAAGTTATATATTTTTACAGCTATTGTGAGAATCCGCAAATGCGACCCCCGGGTCTCTTTCCCGTTGTTGGGCGTCTGAAACGTCGAAAAGGATTTCGTCGTTCCATTTGCTTCTAGATGTTGATAATTCATATCGGGTGTCCCTCTATCCTATTTCTAGATGCAAGAGGATTAGTTCAGAGTTGCCAGTACGTTTTACGAGAAAACGAACAAAAGGGGCCGTGTAAGATGAAAGGCTACAGATAAGCCTTTCTCTACACGTTTGTCTACGAAATCAGGATTCTATAGGGTTTAAAAACTATGTTACAGATTAGGAAGGTGTTAAGCACCCATTCTGCCCTTTCGGTCTCTAGTGGTCTTATATGTTTATTTTATGTTGAAAAACTTGGATGCTTTTACTGACAGTCTACTACTTTCCAAGTGAAAAACCCTAATTTATGGAAAAAAACGGGAAAAATGATGAAAACCTTTGTGTTCTGAGATCCAATATTTTTTTTTCAAAAGAGGTAAATACAAGTGACAAAAGCCTTTTATGAGAGATAGAGTTTCCCGTTTTATTTCCTCAGATAAATGACGGCTCTCTCGGGTTTCTTTTGAAAAAGTTCGGATCTTGTATCGGGATTAATTTAATATGGAATCAGAACTCTTGAAGGGAATTCTACCAGATATATCACAATCTATGGAAGAGACATGATAATGTACTTACTCTTCTGGTTTTATAAATGATTTTATCAGGGTCTTTTATTTTGAAAATAGTAGACTATTTGTAACTTGGCAATAAGTTTATTCAAATAAAACGTGGACAAAATAACAGAAGTAAAACAAGCACACATATATTTAATGTTAAATACGAGAAGAGACTTTCTTTACCTCCCCGACGAGAATAATAATAAGAAAGAAAATATAATACGACAGAAAGATCTCCAGCGATAATAATCTTTTCATTCTTCAGATATTTTCGAGAACTCAACTCCAGAAGCGGGACACGTCGAGTGTCGGGAATGGATTCGATAATTCTTCGGAAATAAGATGACAATAGAAAATACTTGACGAAAGACTAAAAAATCATATTTTAAGCCAATAATTCTTCAATCCGAAATTGATGTCTTCAACCTTTGGGGGGTGTTGGCTTATTTATATTGCTTGGGGAGGACTGTCGCGCCACATTTCCCCAGAAAGGGCAAGTGTCGTGCGACATGTTGAGCAGTGTCGCTCGATAAACGGCTGAAGTGATGTTTCTGACAGACTGATGTGTTAGAGAGTGGATGGTTTGGGTCAGAAGGGTCTGTCGTGCGACATAAGGGAGATTGTCGCACGACATAAGGGAGATTGCTGCGCGACATAAGGGAGATTGCTGCGCGACATTTGGATCTGTCGCGCGATAATCCCTCTTAAAAACAGGTTTGTTGTTCAACAAACCCTTTCGGGACAGTTTCAGGTGCTTGGGTGGGTCCTGGGCTCCAAGAACTATAATTATTTGATAGTCGTTAGGGTTCTTCCGGGGGTCACGAATCGGGGTGTCTACAGACCCTCTCGACTCAAGTTTCTTACTTGCAAGGAATTGAGGCAACTGGAAGAGACCGTGATCTGTGCCTCAGATGGGAGGACTACCATTGCTATACTTTGCCTCTCTGTGAGGGCTTTTGATCTTCTCGCCTCATGTGGGAGGGCTACCATTGCTCCACTTCGCCTCTCTGGGAGGGCTTTGATCTTCTTGCCTCATGTGGGAGGACTACCATTGCTACACTTTGCCTCTCTGGGAGGGCTTTGATCTTCTCGCCTCATGTGGTATAACTACCATTGCTACACTTTGCCTCTCTGGGAGGGCTTTGATCTTCTCGCCTCATGTGGTATGACTACCATTGCTACACTTTGCCTCTCTGGGAGGGCTTTGATCTTCTCACCTCATGTGGGAAGACTACCATTGCTACACTTTGCCTCTCTGGGAGGCCTTTGATCTTCTCGCCTCATATGAGAGGACTACCATTACTACACTTTGCCTCTCTGGGAAGGTTTTGATCTTCTCGCCCCATGTGGGAGGACTACCATTGCTACACTTTGCCTCTCTGAGAGGGCTTTCTGATCTTTTTTGCCTCACGTGGGAGGACTACCATTGCTACACTTTTCCTCTCTGGGAGGACTTTTGATCTGTAGAAACAAAGAAAACTGCCTCTGGGAAGGCTTTTTGTGAGTACTTTTGCCTCTAGCGAGGGCTCGTGATTTGCCTCGAGGAGGGCTTGTGTTATACTTTGGTGAATTTGGTTGTTCCTCTTAGACTGCTAGAGTGAGAGAGAGAAATTTTGCGTGAGTAAAAGGAACTCATCAGGAGCTTTTAATCTTTATCCAGATGCCCTTTATTTCCCCGTATCTTCTGAAATTTTCCTTTTTATTGCTTTCTTGAGTGAGAACACTTCTCTTAGAAAGCAGTTTTCGGATTTCTTCTGTTCTTCGCAGAGTGATGATTTGAAGGCTTATTTCCAAGTCATCTCCTCTGTATCGTGCTGAAAAGAAAATTTGCTTAAAAGGCAATCTCTGATCCCTGATCTCTTCGGTTCTTATTCCTTCTTTTTGTGGGCCCACATCGTTTTCTGTTTTTCGATGCCCTTATTTCTCCCTCTTTTGGGAAAGACTTTTCTTGACCTTCTCTACTTTTGACCAAGAGTCTTTTATCCCTTTGTCGTGATCAGGAGCCTTACTCACCCAAAACGAAGCCCTGAGCCAGTTTTGGCCTAGCTGTCACTTTTGGTGTGGCTCTCCCTATCACTTTGCATTTTTGTTTCTTCTGCTCGCTTTGGGCGCTCATGCAGGCTCTTTCTCTTTTCTACTCTTTCAATTTTTCCTATTTCCGTCTTATTCTGATATTTTCCTTTTTCCCATTGATGATGTTAATCTTTTTTGGGAGATCAGAGATTACTTTAACCGTTGTATTTTGTTCTCGCACTTTCGGAGAGATGACTTGGAAGTCTTTTCCTCAAATTTTTATCATGAGTGTTCGGTATTCAGAAAGGTTTTTCGAAAATTGTTCCTCTGAAGTATTCCTGCAGAAGACAAAATGAGACAAAGGTCAAAAAATCAGGGGAGGGGACAAAATGTCGCACGACATTTCGGCGGAGAGGTGTTTGTCGCGCGACAAATTGGCCCTTTGTCGCGCGACATATTCAACCAATATATAAACCCCTTGCTGAGCTCATTCCACCTCATTCTCTCCTTTCTCTTTCTCTCTTCTCTCAAGCGTGGAAGCCCTGCCGCTTTCTTTACTTTTCCGACTTTCTTCATTATTTTACCCATACAACGATGGATCTTGCACAGCCCGATCGTCTTGAAGGTGACCAGGAGTAGGTCACCTTTACCGATGCCCAGGGAGTTCTCCGGTGCAGCCCTCACCATGATGATTGGGTGGACCTAGACTGGTACGACGAGGACAGGGTGGACCGCGGTCGGGCGGTGGTCTACCGAGACGTTACTCGGGCTGCTCCGGTCCCGGATGTTCCTTGGCTCTTGATGGAGCTTGTTTCTCATGAGATATGACGACGGTCTCTGGTATGTTTTCTTGAAATTCCTTCCTTTCATATATTTATTTGTTCTATTATTTCTGTCGTTTCCTGCATGTATTTAAACAATTCTTATGTTAGTATGCATGTCTGCCTAGAAATACCGTCCGATTTAGTAAACACATACTTTTACTTGTGATACCCTTTAGGTTTAGAAAATTACATAATTTACTCCCATAACCCTATAACTCTCATAATTACACCAAAGTACCCTCAGGTTTTGGAAAATTACATAATTTACCCTGATAACCCTATAACTCTCATATTTACACTAAAGTACCCTCAGGTTTTTGGAAAATTACATAATTTACCCTCATAACCCTATAACTCATAATACACCAAAGTACCCTCAAGTTTTTGGAAAATTACATAATTTACCCTTATAACCCTATAACTCTCATAATTACACCAAAGTACCCTCAGGTTTTGGAAAATTACATAACTTACCCTTATAACCCCCTATAACTCTCATAATTACACCAAAGTACCCTCAAGTTTTGGAAAATTACATAACTTACCCTTATAACCCTATAACTCTCATAATTACACCAAAGTATCCTCAGGTTTTGGAAATTTACATAATTTACTCCCATAACCCTATAACTCTCATAATTACACCAAAGTACCTTCGTGTTTTGGAAAACTACATAATTTACCCTTATAACTCTATAACTCTCATAATTACACCAAAGTACCCTTAGGTTTTGGAAAATTACATAATTTAGCCTCATAAACCTATAACTTTCATAATTACACTAAAGTACCATCAGGTTTTGGAAAATTACATAATTTACCCTTATAACCTTATAACTCTCATAATTACACCAAAGTACCCTCAGGTTTTAGAAAATTATATAACTTACCTTACAACCCTATAACTCTCATAATTACACCAAAGTATCCTCAGGTTTTGGAAAATTACATAATTTACCCTTATAACTCTATAACTCTCATAATTACACCAAAGTACCCTCAGATTTTGGAAAATTACATAATTTACCCTTATAACCCTATAACTCTCATAATTACACCAAAGTACCCTTATAATCCTGTATCTACATTTCTGTTTTGTTGTCTGCAATGGGTTGGCCGAGGTTGGGATTCCCTCAACACTATTTCTTTAGAGTGGCGATAGGCACCGGCCCCTGTCTAGGATTACTCCTTGCGACTCCGTTTGGTCCTCTTTTTGACGCCCTCCCGAAGCGGGTATCTAGGGCGGCGGTGTTGGTGTTGGTGTCAGCTCTGGCCTCTCACTGGTGGGACACCACTTACACTTTTCATTGGAGCTGGGGGGAGATGATGATGACCCCCCTAGATTTATTTTCTCTGATCGAGATTCCTTCAGGGATGGTCCTTATCCAGATTGATGTCCCCTTACGTCTGATGGTAGAGGGTATCGTTGGTGCGTTAGGATGGTTTCCAGAGCGACGGAGTTCCGGTGACACGATACCCCAGGCAGTCTTGGTCATTCGTCTGGCGATAGAGAGAGCCCGATTGGTTGCTTCGGGAGTGCCCATGACCCGACAGGAGGCGCGCCAGTATGCCTGCGTCTTTCTCTTGCTGACACTTTATGATTTGTTCGAGGCCCGTGGGGGGGACATAGCCCATCTCTGATGGCTGTCCTATCTTCGAGATTTCAGTATTATGTTCTATTATGACTGGGGCAGCTTTATTCGTGCTGTTCTTTATGATGCTATAGACCAGCTTTCCCGTCATTTGGCCCTGAACCTCAAAGGCTTCTCATTGCTATGGGAGGTATAAATTTTTGCCCTTTTATCTTTGCTTTAATTTTCACATTTTATTTGCTGATTGTCGCTAATATTCTTGTGTCTTCTTCCTTTTCTCAGAGTTGGTTCGTGGCTTATACCTGTCTGGGTCGTGCCCAGGTGGATCTCCTCATTGAGAAAGAGGATCAGTTTCCCCTTCTCCGCCAATTCATCGCGGGGAACTATAGAGCTCCTTATGTATATCAGACCCGGGAGACTGGAGTTGCTGCAGTCCATGACCTATTGGAGGAGCATGTAAGTATTTTGGTATTCTTTCTTTTCAATAAATGAATAGTAAATAGAATAGAAATAACTGAAATAAAATTTTGTTCTTTTGTTCAGATTGAGTGGGCCCCCTGGGGTGACATGGGTCTCCACTTTGGGTATGGTTGTGCTTTGACTGCCTCGAGGAACAGGCGACTGATTAGGGACGAGTATGGCCTCCATTTCTATTTGGGCGAGAGAGTTATCCGCCAGCACACATCGGCCCAGTGGCCTCGGGTTCCACTATTCCCACCGGTTCTGATGAGACAGACGGGTGAGATCGATCCAGTGACGGTGTAGGCTCTGGTGGACGGACTTGGCTTCCAGACGTTCATTGGGGAGGGAGACTATGTTGCTTTCGCTGCTCGTTATTTGATGAGGGAGCGGAAGGGGACGGGTCTTCTATGAGAGGTACCAGGCATTGGGAGGCGGTCCCAACTACATACGAGGACAAACTCATCTATATAGGACGGTCCCTGGTCATCTGCCACCTATCCCCGATCAGAGGGACAATATTATCGATTCTGATGACGAGGACCTTGAGGGGGAGAGGAGTATTCCTGCTACTACCGAGGGCGGAGATGATCCGGGAGAGGCGAGGGAGGTGGGGCAGCGGCGGTTCTAGAGCAGTCGCCTTAGACGACTCCTATGAAGGAGCAGCGTGTTGAGGGTTTTGAGTTTCCTACCGGTCTGTCGATATCTTCGGGGGTCGTTTTTAATGCTACTGAGGCTGTTGAGAGAGGGAGAGAAATTTTTTCTGAGCGGTCCTGGGAGCCGGAGGACTTCGGGGCCGATTATAAGCAGTTTGGGCGGACCCCCTACTGCTGCGGCCACTCCTTCTAGCGGGATCCCGCCTCTGAGAGCGACGGCCATTACAGATCCTCTGGGTGTCCGCACTTATGCCACACTGACCCCTCTTCCATTGACTGCCATAGGCCCTCCGGCCCGATCTCCTGGTCTCGGTGGTTCTTCTTCTCAGCCTCTCCTGTTCCCGATCTGTGAGGAAGGCGGGTCTACTTCTGCGGCGGTACCGACGGGTCCATCTGTTCCTCTGGTTGACATCCCATCAATTCCTCGAGACGTTACTTATGTTGGCGCTGGTCTTCGCCGCTATACCGTGCTCGAGTACCCTTTACCCAAGGATACTTTCGACTATCTGGGCGGTCGTGTGGGTGATGAGGTACGTCCTTTCATTTTTGTTCTTTGTCGTTCTTTTATATTTGTTTATAAAAATTTGCTAATTCTCTCTCTTTTGCCTTTTGCAGCGGGTGAGCGTTCGTGCGGCGGATCTGAGGGCCCTTCATGCCCAGTATCTCTACAACTAGAACCTCCTCCAGTTCGTCGGTCGGGACCCCACAGTATACATGTGTGATTATCAGAGGGCGATCGACGTGTCTCTACGGGTGGATGACCCTCTGTCCTCCTCTCGCGCTCGGACGGAGTCTCAGAGGAGCAGTAGCCGAACCTTTAGGTGTTCACGGTCCTCAGTGATTCATCCCATGGCTCCGGTTCAGTCGATAGGGCCCTCTCAGACAGCAGTTCCCTCTCGTTCGAACGTCCTAGTGGTCGATCCTACTCCCGAGAAGGGCTCGGGTGATAGCGGGAGCGTGTCGAAGCGCGCTAGGGTAGACTAGTTTTTCCTGTATTCTTAGTTAGTTCAAACATATATGTTGCCTTATTTTAGACATCAGACAAAGGTTTTGTTAGTAGTTCTTTTAGTTTTGAAAACCGTTTTTATTAGATTTATGAAAATCTTTATTTGTGATGGTGACATATGTTTATTTATTCCCTATCTGTGATGAAATATTTAAATAATTACATGAATCAATAAATTTAGGAGCCATACCGTGTGATGCGGTGGTACTTGAGGTCCCTGCAAAAGAACAGGGTGAGCACAATGCATACAAAAGTGATTCTTTTAGCAAAAATGACTCTTACATGTAAGAAAGGTAAAAAACAGGGGTACCAATCAGGATTGCCGCGCGACAATCCCTCCTGGATATGGGTTTGTCGCGCGACAAACAGGTACAGGACCTACCCATTTTCCTTGATTCGTCCCCACACCTTTCCCAAATGTCTTTTTACCGCACAAAATATGATTTTTCTTATGTCGAAGCCCGAGATGCTCTGGTACCTTCTGAGAATGCTTTGAACTTCAGCTTATCAAGTCCTTTAACAACCTGATGCCATCGTCCTGTAGATTTTTCCTTTTTGTTAGGCGCTTTGTATTTTTGGAGCCCTGCAGATCATCTTTTCCGTTTCGGGCTTGATGAGCTTTGCCCGACTTACGAGGAGTTTTCCTGGCTGCTGCGTTCTGATACTCATCTTTCGATGGCTGTTCCAATAGAGGAAATCGGTCCTCGAGATATGCTGATTGCTCTGTTAGCCATTCCCCAAGCGGCCTGTGATGGTTTTATTATTGACGGGCTTCTTGACCTTCACAAAATGGTGAGATTCTTTTATCGTTAAGAAGAGAGAGCCTCTTATAGCGTGGGGCGTACTGCGGTGGCCTTGATCTGTCTTGTTTTTGATATGCTACTGGTAACGGGCTCTTCCCGTGTTGATCCAACTATTCTGAGTCTGATTTACCATGCTAGGAATGGGGAGTCTATAGTGCCCATCGTTCTTGCAGAGACTCTGAACGGCCTTGATGACCTCTAAAGGGGGGCTTCACCCTTTTTTAGGGGAAGTCCGCGTTTGCTATACATGTGGCTGTTAAAGCGTTTTCGATCGGTAGGTTTGAACGGGGTTCGGCTTGACAACCCGACGCACTTCTTTTGTCGTCCCCTCTTTGGTGATTTGACCATGTCTTCCTCTGATTGGACTGTGTGGTTTTCGGAGAATTTTTGGGCTATTCAGTGGAACATTCCTTGGTGAAAGCTGAGGGCGATAGTGCTTAGTACGGGAGGTTAGAACTACGTTCGACTCCATGGGCTCTGGTTCACCTCTTTTATCTCCAAGGACGTCTTCTTCGGCAGTTCAATATTCTTCAAGACATTCCCTTTGGCCTGAACAACTTCTCTTCTGAGTCTAAATTTATGACCCCGCATGTTTCTTTATCAGTGGAGAGGATGTGGCGTGCTCGACTGACTCGTCAGTTCAATTATGCCCGTTTTGGTATTACTCGGCCCCTCCGGGTTGACATCATTCGTTCTCGTTGGGAGTCTCTGAAAGGGGTGCTGATTGATGATCCTTTCCAAATGGAGTGGTTCCGGTTCATGGATTCTGAGCCTACAGAAGAGAACGTTGTCTTTGCGTACCAGATCTTAGACGAGGCTTGAATTAATTTGGCCACTGAGGACCCTGCTTGGCCAACACCTAGGGATTAGGTTTTTCTGTATGTTGAACCTCCCTTGTAATTTTTGGTGTTTTGAACCACCTTTAATAATATATGAGGGACTGTTTGTGGGAAATAAATTTCTTCACAATGTTTAAACCGGGCCTAAAGTCACTTTTCAGGTTGCCTACGTTCCCCTTTTGATTTTTCAAAGAACGAAAGTTTTGAGTTGGGGCTCAGGTTTACGTAATTATTATCTATATATGTTACATCTATTAGTAATACTTCTTCAAACGATCTATGTTGACTGGTGAATGCAGTAATTGTCCGTCCAAGTCAGCGAGTATGGCGGAACCCCCTGTATTAATCTCTTTGACGATGTATGGCCCTGTCCACTTCTGCCCGAACTTTCCCCTTGGGTCTCTGGCTGGCTCTCGAATTTCTTTCAACACGATGTCATTTTTATTGATACCCCGAGTCTTTACTTTCTAGTTAAATGCTCGAGCGATTCTCTTCTGATACCCTTGGTGGTGGTATGCGGCTTTCAATCTTTTCTCATCTAGCAAGGCTAGCTCGTTATAACGCGCCTGGACCCACTCCAGCTCATTAACTTGATTCTCGAGCATTACCCTGAGAGAGGGAACCTCTATCTCAACAGGGAGGACTACTTCCATCCCGTATATAAGGGAAAATGGGGTTGCCCCAGTAGAAACTCTCTCGGTGGTGCAGTATCCCCACAATGCATATGATAATTTTTCTCGGGCCAGTCTTGACAGGTGTCGGTCATCTTGCTTAGGATATTCTTCAGGTTCTTGTTGGCGGCCTCAATTGCCCCATTAATTTATGGTCTGTACGGCGAAGATCTGTGTCTGGTAATACCATATTCTTCCATGACTGTGTTAGCCTCTCCTTTGAAGTGGGTGCCGTTGTCAGAGATGATATCGTGTGGGACACCATACCGGCAGATGATATTCCGTCTGATGAATCGGGTAACTTTCCTTGCGTCAAAGGTTTGGAAAAACTCGACCTCCACCCATTTAGTAAAGTAGTCGATGGCTACCAGTATGAATCCATGGCCGTTGCTGGCTTTGGGCGAAATCTTCCCAATGATATCGATTTCCCAACTGGCGAAAGGCCAGGGGGCGGTCATGTTGTACAACTCTTTCAGAGGAAGCTTTTGAGATTTGGCATAAATTTGGCATTTGTGACAACGGCGTACGTGGTTAACGCAGTCGTTCTGCAGGGTACACCAGTAATAACCTTGTCTGATGATTTTGCGGGCAAGTGTATGACCGCTCATATGAGGTCCACAATCCCCTCCATGTATCTGGTCCATCATTTTGACAGATTCCTCTTCAGTGAGACATTGGAGACGAGTTCTGTCGTAGTTCCTTTTGTACAGCCTTCCGGCGCAAAGTATGAATCTTGATGCTAATCTTCTGAGAGTAACCCGTGTCCTCTTGTCTGTTTGTTGGGGATATTGATGGTTTTTCAACAGGTTCCATATGTCGTAAAACCAAGTGGTTGAGTCCCCGTTCTCTTCGTTCTCTACCTCAAGGGCCACGCAGTGTGTTGGTCCTGATCTTCTTTGTACTGTAAGAGTTATTTCTTCCATCCCCTCCAGGATATCGATCATGGATGCCAGGGTTGCTAATGCGTCAGTAAAACTATTTTGTGACCTGGGGACATAGTAAAACTCCGAATGCTCAAATCTTCCTGCGACATCCTCCAGCCGGGTAAGGTAAGGGCTTACTTTTCATCTCTGATCTTCCATTCTTTCAGAACTTGGTGGACCACTAATGCCGAATCTCCGTACACTTGTATTCTCTTTATACCCTTTTGGAGCGCAATCTCCAATCCGATTATACAGGCTTCATACTCGGCCATATTGTTGGTGCAGAAGAAGTCTAGACGATATGATACCGGGGAGTGAGTTTGGTTCGGAGAGACTAACAGGATGCCTATCCTATTCCCGTTTCGGTTGGTGGCCCTATCAAAGTATAATTTCCACTCTTCATCGATCTCGACATTCATGATAGTTTCATCTGGGAACTCGGCTTCCTCTAACATGTCCCCCAATATTGGA
Organism: Lonicera japonica; assembly: GCA_021464415.1. NCBI lineage: Eukaryota > Viridiplantae > Streptophyta > Magnoliopsida > Dipsacales > Caprifoliaceae > Lonicera > Lonicera japonica. The sequence continues at coordinate 27,432,646 of CM038466.1, forward strand.
TTGTGGGCTAGATAGTCAGCTATGATCTTGCCTTTTATCGCCTTCTGGGTCATGTAGGTGATGTCAAACTCGGAGAGTAAGAATAACTATTTTGCCATACGGTTCGAGAGAGCTGGTTTCTCAAAGAGGTATTTCAATGGATCTGTTCGTGATGCCAGAATGACCGGAAAAATTAGCATGTAATGCCGTAATTTATGCGTTACCCAGACAAGGGCAATGCATGATTTTTCCAATGGCGTGTAGTTTATCTCGTATGGGGATAGTTTCTTGCTAATGTAGTAGATGGCTTGTTCTTTTCGCGTATCGATCAGATGTTGGGCTAGCATGGCTTCTGCAGCCGAATCGATGACTGTTAGGTATAGGATTAGTGGCAGCTCGGTCTGTGGTGGGGCTAATACTGGGAGGTTAGTGAGGTAGTCTTTAATTATATCAAAAGCCTCTTGGCACTGATCGTCCTATTCTCCTAGTGAAGACTCCCCCAGGAGTTTGAAAATGGGTTCGCAAGTCTGAGTGAAGTGAGAGATGAACCTGCTGATGTACTGCAAATTTCCCAAAAATTCTCGAACTTCTTTCTCGGTACGAGGCTCGGGCATATTTCGGATAGCTCAAACCTTGACAGGGTCTACCTCGATTCCTTTCTTACTGACAATATAGCCCAGGAGTTTTCCTTTGGTTATCCCGAACACGCACTTCTGCCAATTGAGTCTCATCTGATACTGGCGGAGTCGGTTAAAAAAGGCTCGTAAGGTTGGTACATGGCCTTCCCTCTCTTTCAATTTGATGATCATATCGTCCACATATACTTCTACTTCTTTGTGGAACATGTCATGAAAGATAGCTGTAGCTGCCTTTTGATATGTTGCTCCGGGATTTTTCAGCCCAAATGGCATGACGGTGTAGCAATATGTTTCCCACGGTGTGATAAATGCTGTTTTATCTTGGTGGTCTGGGTGCATCTTGATCTAATTATACCCGGAGAATCCATCCACAAACGACTTCAAGGCATGGTTGGCGGTATTATCCACTATCAAATCGATGTTGGGTAATGAAAAATCGTCTTTTGGGCAAGCATTATTGAGATCCCGGTAGTCTACACACATGCGGACTTTCCTATTTGCCTTTGGAACGGGCACAATGTTGGCTAACCATGAAGGGTACTCGATCACTCTTAAGAATCCCACGCTCAATTGCTTCATCACTTATTCTTTTACCTTTAGGGACCATTCCGGCGTAAGTTTTCTCAATTTTTGCTTGACGGGCCTGGACTCTGGCTTGGTGTGTATCTCGTGCATGACTATCTGGCTGTTTAATCCTGGTATATCCGCATAGGACCAGGCAAAGACATCCACGTACTCATTCAGAGTTTGTGTGAATTTCTGCTTTTCAGTCTCGTTTAGATTTGCCCCAATACGAACCTCTTTCCTTTCCTCTTCTGTCCCAAGATTAATAACAAGAGTGTCTCCCTCCTCGCTCTCTATAAGCTGTTCCTCCCGTTCAGGGTGTTCATTTAGTCTTTCTATTTTCATATAGGCAATTACAGAATTAAGACTAACAGGATACCGCAAAATAGAATCTTCTTTATTGATAACAGTGCTTATAGGTACAAGTTTAAAAAGTAAATTTAGGAGTGACTCCTCCTTAGCGCTACCCTCGCCCTTATCTCCTACCCTTACAATTTCACTATTTTCCCCCTTTTCCTGGTAATTTGGATCGGCATGTATTAAGTGCACAGGGTCGTCTCTTGGTTCATCATTCTCTAGAGCCATGATGTCAAAGAGATCTCTGATCATTTCTTCCTCTTCATTTTCCCCGTCTTCATTCTCTCCTCTCGGCCCGATCGTTATCTTGGTAGAGAAGCTGTGTATAACATTTTCCTTGAGGTAAATGTCCTTTTCAAAGAAGATTTCTCATCCTGAAAGGTTATCTCCGTAGCTGTTTCTCCAAGGCTCCTGAAAGCTGGAAAAGGGGAAATCCTCTCATTCTTTGACAAAAAAAACCCATTAAGTGAGCTAAAACTCGGATACTGATGCCTTCGATCCTTTTTCTCTTGGTTGTTTTCCTCAGTGTGTTGATACCCCAATCCTTCTCTTTCGCGCCTCGTTACTGGTTCTAAGGCCTGAAGTAATCCTTGTTATCCTATCCCCAAACTGACTCCAGGTAAGTATTTCATCATTCTCAACATATTTGTGATCTTAGTGCTGAGACCGGGGATATTATCAGGGAAAAGATACTCGATTCTCTTGGTGGTGAGGGCTTGCACTTGAGGCTCATAAGAAAAGCCTCCCAGCTGTATGTTTTGGCTCCCGATGCCCAAGACAGGTAATTCTAGATCTGCCAAGGTCCTTTCAGGATCTCCTTGGATGGTGATTATCTTTCCTTCGAATGGTATTTTGATCTTCTGGTGTAAGGAGGAGGGGAGTGCTCCTATGTCGTGCAGCCACGCTCTTCCCAACAGGAGGTTAAAACTTGAGGGAATGTCTATGATTTAAAAGTTGGCCGAAAAGTTTCCGAGACCGACCATGAGATCAAGCTTCAGAGAGCCCAAAACGGCCTTTCTAGTGTTGTCATAAGCTCTAACGGTCACGGCTGACGGAGAAAGATCTGCTTCTGAAATGCCCAGACATTTGGCGGTCTTCAAAGGGCAAACATTTATAGTCGACCCGTTGTCAATGAGAACTTGTGGCAAGATTTTTTTTCGGGTCCGGACAGTAATATGGAGGGCCAGACTGTGTTTCTTCCCTAGTGGAGACAAGTCTTCATCTGAAAATGACAGACTTCTTTGGACTGTAAGCGACCCAATCATGCTTGGTAGTTGTTCTGGCGTGGAATTTGGTGATATGACGACCTCATCTAGGAGTTTGATGAAGGTGGTCCTGTGAGGCTTGGAGGCAACCTAGAGACCCCAAATGGTGATGTGTGCCTGGGTTTTCTTCAACTGTTCCAGTACTCGGTCCTCTCCTATTTCCTTAGGAGAATGTGTTTTCTCACTATCCATTGGTGGTGGTTGATATACCCTCCCTGAACGGGTAATTTACTGTATCCATAGAGATGTGGGGTCTGATTCTTCGAAGGTTTCCGATGACTCTGGTTCTACCGACCAACTAAAAGTCTTGGGAGAGGTCTCTGTCATACAGATTGCCTCTTTGGGAGGGCCTCGGGGCCTCCATGGTTATTTCTTCTTATCCTGGGTCCATCATATCCCAAATTTCTCTGGGATTAGTTTTGATCGTAAGAGGTTGTGAGATCCCCTGATTTTCCTTTCCTAAACTTTGCCCGGGTAGGAAGTTTATTTTAGCCATCCATTGATTAATTATCGAATTGAGGCCTAGGGCAACTTGAGTTCTTTCTGGCGGCACAGTGGGTGACTTATAAGCTGGGTCGTCTTGAATGAGTCCTGCGGGATCAAAACCTTCTTCATCAATGGTCAAGGCGTTAATTCCTGTAGGTGGAGCATGGTTGGGAAGGGGGTTGTTAGTAATATTTGGCCTGCCGAGTGCGGGGATGGTTCCAGCCTCGATCAGGTCTTGAATACGGTGGCGAAGAGCCAAACAGCGTTCCTTGTCATGGCCCGCGGCTTGGTGGTATGTGCAATTCTCATTCATTCTCTAGGTGCTGGGAATAAGGTTTGGTAGAGGGCGTGGATTGAGTAGAGTGATTAGTCCGGCCTTTTGGAGTAATTCTAAACTTTTGACCAGGGTAGTGGAAAGGGTACAGAAATTCCTTCTCTTCTTGACCTCGGTGTTTGAAGAGTCTCCTTGTGTGGGCCAACTCATCGGGGGTGTTTGTTGTGGCTATTGGAATGGGTTTTGTTGATAGGGGTATGAGCTTAGTTGGTTTACAGCTGGAGTGGCCGTCTTTCTCCCGGTGTATGAGGCTTTCTTGGTATCGATCTCTGCCTTTTTGGCCAGTTCTTCCTCTACTTGTGACCCCATGCTTAACAGGACTCTGAAGTGTGGGAATACATGCTTTCCAATGCAACTCAATATAGTTGGAGTGAAATTCTTCTGTATGATCTCCAACTGCTCTTCTTCATCGGGCCGTTTGGACATTTGGGAGGCCATTTCTCTCCAGTGGGTGACAAAGTCGCTGAAGCTTTCCTTCTCGCCTTGCTTGGCCATCTCCAAGTGTTTGCGGGTAATTTCCAGATCCTCGTTGGACCCGTATTTAGTCATAAACTCCTTGATGATATCTCCCCAATTCTTTGTGTGGTGTCTCTCTAGATCGAAAAACCATCTCAGGGCGGCCCCCGTGAGAGTCATGTGAAAGGCCTGAGCTAACTCTGGCTCTCCACAACCGGACACTTGCATGGATCTGATGTAGGATTGGAGGTGATTTTTTGGGGGTGTGGTTCCTGTAAACTTGGTGATAGAAGGGAGCTTGAATTCCTGGGGTAATCTTGCTTCTGGGTAGAGGGAGAAGACATTTCTATCCGTGATCTCGTCTTCTCCTTTTATTAGAGAAATTCCTTTTTGTAGGACCCTCATATGTTCCTTCACCTTCTTCATTTCTTTACTTTCTCTTGACACCTCGTCGGGGTGTTCCCGAGCTATAACCGATTTTGCATACACTGCCCGGAGTCGGTTGATGTCTGGGTATTCATTAGGAGGGGCTACTGGGGCCGGGGGTGGAATAGGCCTTGCGGGAACTTGTGGCCATGGTTGGTACTGAAGGTCAAAACCCTGTTGGGGTTGCGGCCAGACGATTGGTGGCTTTTATTGTTGATAAGTAGGGCCTGAATCTGGGGCCCATTGATTCTGATTGTTGGGATCGGTTTGAACGGGACCGGCTGTGATGGGACCCGTCTGTGGTGGGTTGGTTCCTTGTATTGGGAGAAGCACTTGTGATGACTGCCCTTGATTCGGATCTCGATTTGGTGGTAGTCGTTCAAACCCTGGTGGTGCGGTTCGTTCGGCTGACAACTCTTCTACTCGGATTCGGGTACTCTATTGCTCGGTCGTAAGGTTTGCTAGATTCTTGCTGACGGTCATAAGCAAATGATGCATCTCGGCTAAGGTTGGCTGAACTGCTGACGCCTCGGCTAGGCCTTGATCCATTTTTTGATTCTCTCGTTCGTCAGTCATGGCAAATATGATTGGTCTCACTAATCTTCTGGTATGATCTCGACCGGTCCAACCTTCCAGACTGTCGTCATTTTACGACTGTAGATGAAATCACGTGGCGAAGATGAAGGAAAACTATGATGCGACTCGATTTTTGCCAAAAGAACCACTAAAATAAAATCACCGAGAAAAGACTCGGGTTTTTAAGAGGTGATGTAAAAGAAGCCGTAAGGTGGTACATCCCCTACGGCTGTTTGACAAGTGTTTTAGTCGACTCGATCTTACATGCAACGTAGGTGTACGGACGGTTAAGGCTTCAGGCTCCCTCCTTTTTGGCAAGACCTTGCGATATACCCCAGGGGTGGGTACGTGCAAGAGTCTTTTGATATACTTCCTGGGTACGTGAGTGTTCTCGTCACTCGATATACCTCGGGGGCGTACTTGGCCAAGGAGGGTGGAAGTAAATGCTTTCGGTTTATGTTGGCCCAAGCAAGCTAACTCCCTACTCACTTATAATACTTTCGAGGGTTTGGGGTAAATTCACACTCGTAGAATCAATGCATGTTTTGTGAAAGTACATGCAAAGTTTCGAAAAGTTGGTTTTACAAATATCATTATCTTTATTACGTATTTTTGAAAAACTTCTATTTTTAGAAAAAAAAGGTTTCTTCTCAATAAAAAAAGGAGTAGGGAAAGCAGTAAAAGCAAATATTCAACAAATAAACAAAAGTCCATATATAAGAGCCTAGTTTTCTACTTTCTCTAGCAGAGTCGCCACTATGAGAATCCGCAAATGCGACCCCCGGGTCTCTTTCCCGTTGTTGGGCGTTTGAAACGTCAGAAGGATTCCGTCGTTCCATTTGCTTCTAGATGTTGATAATTCATATCGGGTGTCCCTCTATCTTATTTCTAGATGCAAGAGGGTTCGTTCAGAGTCGCCAGTACATTTTACGAAAAAACGAACAAAAGGGGCCGTGTAAGAGGAAAGGCTACAGATAAGCCTTTCTCTACACGTTTGTCTACGAAACCAGGATTCTATAGGGTTTGGAAACTATGTTACGGATTGGGAAGGTGTTAAGCACCCGTTCCGCCCTTTCGGTCTCTAGTGGTCTTATATGTTTATTTTATGTTGAAAAACTTGGATGCTTTTACTGACAGTCTACTACTTTCCAAGTGAAAAATCCTAATTTCTGGAAAATAACGGGAAAAATGATGAAAACCTTTGTGTTTTGAGATCCGATATTTTGTTTTCAAAAGAGGTAAATACAAGTGACAAAAGCCTTTAATGAGAGATAAAGTTTCCCGTTTTATTTCCTTAGATAAATGACGGTTTTCTCGGGTTTCTTTTGAAAAAGTTCGGATCTTGTATCGGGACTAATTTAATATGGAATCAGAACTCTTGAGGGGAATTCTACCAGATATATCACAATCTATGGAAGAGACAGGATATACAGGGTTTTTAATTCCTAACTAAGTTTTACTGGTCTGAGTTTTAAAAACAGAATTTTATTCAGATGATAATGTACTTACTCTTCTGGTTTTATAAATGATTTTATCAGGGTCTTTTGTTTTGAAAACAGTAGACTATTTGTAACTTGGCAATAAGTTTATTCAAATAAAACGTGGACAAAATAACAGAAGTAAAACAAGCACACAGATATCTAATGTTAAATACCAGAAGAGACTTTCTTTACCTCCCTGACAAGAATAATAATAAGAAAGAAAATATAATACGACAGAGAGATCTCCGGCGATAATAATATTTTCCTTCTTCAGATATTTTCGAGAACTCAACTCCAGAAGCGGGGCACGTCGAGTGTCGGGAATGGATTCGATAATTCTTCGGAAATAAGATGACAATAGAAAATACTTGACGAAAGACTAGAAAATCATATTTTAAGCCAATAATTCTTCAATCCCAAATTGTTGTCTTCAACCCTTGGGGGTGTTTGCCTATTTATTCTGCTCGGGGAGGACTGTTGCGCGGCATTTCCCCAGAAAGGGCAAGTGTCGCGCGATAAACGGCTGAAGTGATGTTTCTGATAGACTAATGTGTCAGAGAGTGGATGGTTTGGGTCAGAGGGGTCTGTCGTGCGACATAAGGGAGATTGTCGCGCGACAATTGGATCTGTCGCGCGACAATTGGATCTGTTGCGTAATAATCCCTCTTAAAAATAGGTTTGTTGGCCAACAAACCCTTTCGGGACAGTTTCAGGTACTCGGGTGGATCCCGGGCTCCAAGAACTATACTTCTTTGATAGTCGTTAGGGTTCTTGCGGAGGTCACGGATCGAAGTGTCTACAGTTATCATCACCATAATGACAATATAAATAACGTTTTAGGCCATCATAAATAGTTCATGATAATAGATTGACAAAAAGAATAGTTTTTATGATACTAAAAAAGCGGTCACAAATTTGTCACAAAAAATATTTGTGACAGAATTTTGTCGACACCGAATTTTTGCGACCTACCTACCTGTAACGCATCGAAAATCATCACAAAACATCTATGACAATAGATTGACAAGAATGATAGTTTTTTGTGATACTAAAACAACCATCATAAATTCATCATAAAAACTATTTGTGACGGAATTTTGTCGTCCCCAAATTGTTGCGACCCACCTACTTGTAACGCATTAAAAACTGTCACAAAAATATTTTTGTGACGGATTTTGACCTTTTGTGATGGTTTCAACCCGTCGTAAAATTCCTTTTTTTTCTTATAATGACATAACAAGATCTTAGTCACGACTGATGGTGAACAAAGAAATTAGTGTTATAAGTTGGACTCTTCCTATATGCGGTGCATGCAAGGTAAAGGATCAGGCTCCCTCTTATTTGCAAGATCTTGTGATATACCTTAAGAGAGAGTACGAGTAAGGACCTATTAAAGTGTTCTCATAACTCGATATACCTCAAAGGGATACATGGCCAAGGAGAGTGGAAATAAATGTTTTCGCTTGGTGTTGGCTCGAAAACCAACCCCTTACTCACATATAGTATTTTCGGGGCTTGGGGTGAGATTCACACTTGTAGATCATGCATGATTAATGGTGTGTGCAAATAACAATATGTTAAGTGTTTTATGTTTTTTGCTTTTTGCTTTTTGTTTGTTTGAATTATTTTTAGTTTTTATTGATGAAAAAAATGCTACTTCACATTCCAACAAATAAACAGGGCAAGGTAGTACTTAATTTTTATGTCCGAGGAGCCTTAAACATATTTATAAATTAATTTGTTAAGAACATAGTGTGCCTCTAAGTTAGGTATTTGCGAAAACAGTCCGGCGCCACATAAAGGTTTGCAAAAGACATGGAAAGCAATAGAGCATGCAAGATACATAATGTGCTAAGAAATTGGTATAATTTATCGTGCTAATTTATAATTTAAAGAGCATATATTATGACTAATATTTATATTTTTAATGCTTTTCAGGTACTTGAGAATAATTGGAAAAATTGGCTTTTAAATAGAGCAAATGAAGAAGTTTCGATGAAAAGAAGATTTGAAAATAAATGCAAAATCATAGCAGTAGTTTGGTATTTTGATCATATCTTCTCGCTCAAAACTCGAATTTTGGTATTTTGATCATATCATAAGCCCAAAGTTAGCCATTACTCAAGCCATGCCCAATTAAATATTTTAAGCCCATTATTAAATCATAGTCCACCAATTTTCCTAGGCCCACTAGGATTTTATGCAGCAACAATTATAAAAAGGAGCAACCAAGGATTCATTAGAGGAGGGGGGGGGGGGGGGGGGGGGGGGCCGAACAAGCAACAGTGTCGAGCACCCCTTTGTTCTTTCTTCTTTATTCCTTTTTCCTTATTCTTTTGCTTTTATATTGTTCGGAGACTTTGAAGATTTAAAGTTTGTTTTACTCAATTAAATTAATGTCAAGTAAGTTTTCTTTTACTTTTATTTGTTTTTTGTTATTCAATTTATTCTATGTGAGCGTAAATTTGTGTTAGGGTTAAGATGAGTATATTTAATTGATTTTTTTTCACGTATTCATGCCAATTGACTTACTAATTTAATACTTTAATTTTAAATACAATTCATCCTATTGGATGCTTATTTTAATTCATTAAAAATAAAATTGGGTTCTCATTATTTTTTGTTGGATTCATTTTATGATCTGTTAAGAGCGGATATAGGGTGTGTTTTAACAGATATAATAAGTGTTTTGACTTTATACATAAGTTTAGCTGTGGAAGAATTACAATTGAATTTTATAAATTAATTACACTTAAATGATTTTATTTTTTGCATCTAATAGAGTCAATAGATCAAACAAGTACGAAGTAATAGTAGAGTTTATGCGCATGAATACTTAGGAAGATGATATTAAATATGTGATTCCAAAACCCTAGTCAATTAATTCATTAATTTTATTATTTTGCTTTGTATTATTTAATGTAGTTCCATTACTTTAGTTTACTTGCTTTGCTTTGCTTTGCTTTATTTTATTTAATTTTCTTTATTTAATTTGTTTGATTACATAAACTTTTTTAACTAGATTAGGAGTTTAGTGAAACATTAATAAGATAATTATATAACATACTGTTTGAGTCTTTGTGAGATCGACTTCGCTTACATGCTACACTATAAATTGATTTGTGCACTTGCGAGTATTAAAATTTATCACAACAAGTTTTTGACGCTGTTGCCGGGGACTCTAATTTAACCTTGTTAATTTAGTAATTATTTTTTCTTCTACCAATTTTCTTCTTAAAAAAAAACCAAGTATATTCAGATTATATTTATATGTATATATATATACTAAAAAAGCTAATTCATTGATTTTTGGGGTAATTAAAGGATCTGGATGAAAGAATATATAAACTGTGAAGCAAATTATTTATTTAAGGCATTTTGTCCTAGTTGATAAAAGTTAAGTTTTCTCACAAAAGGTCTTAGGTTCAACAGTTAGCACTAGAAACTCGATCTTTGATTAAAGCCTACAATAATGTTAATCTTTTACTCTAACTTTTCTCCAAGATTATAAAGTGAGATTAGATAAAAAAAATTATTTTTACCCCAAGTAGGACTTTTGTTCTTATTATTATTATTAAAATTAAAAAAAAAGAAAAAAATTATTAATTAATGGATGAAGGTGAAGTAGCTTCAAAATCTTTTAAGGAGTTGTTTACTCCGGTTATTATTAATCCACCTTCGTGTAATGTATTGCCTACCACCACTGCGATAAATTTTGAACTTAGTCTGCAACTTATTCAACTCTTGGCTACCTTTTTAGGACTTGACCAAGAGGATCCTTACTTTCATGTAAAGGATTTTCTAGAAATTTGTGCAACATTCAGATTTCAAAATTCAACAATGAGTCAAGCCGTCTATGCTTATTTCTTTTTCTCTTTAAAGGGAAGAACAAAAGCTTGGCTTAACTCTTTAGCTGCACAGTCTATCATAAATTGGGAAACTTTGGTTTCAAAATTCTTAACTAAGTTCTTTCCCATAGCAAAAACCAATAAACTTAAGAGGCAAATTTTAGATTTTATCTAAGAACCAAATGAAAAATTCTATAAGAGGGGAGAGATTAAATGAATTACTAATTAAATGTCCTCATCATGGATTTGAAGTTTGGAGACTTGTGCAATATTTTTACAATGGTTTGACTCAAACCACTAGAAGTATGATTGAGTAAGTGAACAACAGTAATTTCTTAGGCTTTAGGGAAGATCAAGCATATAATTTCCTTGAGAGTTTGTCTGATAATTCTCAACAATGGGACTTTTTTTCCCGAAGAGAGCAAATTTACCAAAATTCAAGGCGTGGTGTATATGAAGTTAAGGAGAATGACGAAACTAGAAGGCAAGTAGATATTCTTATGAAAAAGGTTGAGGCTTTGACATTACAATTGTTAAATAACACACCAAGCCCAATGCCAATGCACATAGAAAATATGTGTCCATCTTCTATAGGGTATTCAAGTGGCATCCCTGAGCAAGTGAATTAAGTTGATGACTTTAGGCGGCCAATGAATAACCTATTTGGATAGAGATACACTCAGGGTTAGGATAAAAATTCAAATTCTTTTTGTCAACCAAACCAATCAATGAATAATTTTGGAGGTCAAATAATGAGCACATTCGCGTCAAATCTCACCTAGTTTTCAGACCCCGATGCTAACATTCGCTCCCCAACAACCATGTCCACCACTAGTTGTGTTCCAACAATAGTTCTCATCTTTGGAGGACACTTTGTAATCGTTCATGAAATTAACTTGCCAAAGCATTGAATCTACTAATCAAGCAGTGTAAGAAGTAACTAGGTCTAACACCGAATCCATTGTTGAGTTGAAGAATCAAATGGGTCAATTAGGAGAGCTCAAAGATAAGCTTCCAAAACAACTTGAACATAATCCAAAAGGGGGAGATATCGTCATTAATGACTCTAGTTCATCTCAGGAGCAAGTTCATGCGGCTATGACCCTTCGATCAGGAAAGCAAGTTGATAACAAAGTTCAAATGCCTGATATTGAAGAAGAAACTCAAGAAGAAAAAATACCCACTAAAAGTGTGGAAAGTCCTAATAAGAGTGATTCTAGGGATACCCATCCCGTTGCTAGTGATCCATCTCCTAGGAGTTTTATACCTAAAGCACCATTTCTATATAGATTAAAAAGTCTCAAGAAAGTAAACCAAAATGGTGATATCTTAGAAGTATTTAAGCAAGTGAAAGTGAACATTCCCCTTCTTGATGTAATTAAGGAAGTTCCTTCATATGCTAAATTTTTGAAAGACCTTGTAACAGTTAAGAGAAATACCACAACTCTAAAGAAAGCATTTTTAGCTGAGTAAGTTAGTTCCATTTTGCAATATAAAGTCCCTTTCAAATTTAAAGATCCAGGTTGTCTTACAATTTCCTGCAAAATATATGACAATTATATTGAGCAAGCTTTGCTAGATTTGGGAGCAACGATGAACTTATTGCCATATTCAGTTTTTAAGCAATTAGGTTTGGGAGAGTTGAAGCCTACACCAATGACAATTCAATTAGCTGATAGACCTGTTAAATTCCTTAGAGGTGTCATTGAAGATATTTTGATATAAGTTGAGACATTTTACTTGTCAGTGGACTTCGTAGTACTTGACACACAACCTATTCAAAACACAAAAGGGTAAATCCCTGTGATTCTTGGTCGACCATTCCTCGCTACAGTAATGCGTTAATCAATTGTAGGAATGGACTAATGAAAATAAGTTTTAGGAATATAACAGCTGGGTTTAATGTCTTTGATACAAGCAAGCAGCTCCAAGAATAGTAAGTTAGAGGTGTGAACATGACAGGTACGTAGTTGCGTGTTTAATGGAGGTGGTGATGAGCTTGAAAAAGATTTCATAACTTTGTTAGGAGATGAAATAAATGATCCAAAATTTCATGAAGAAGCAAGAGGGATAGTAAGAATGAAAGAGAAAGAATGAGAAGCAGATGTTCATAACTTTTTATTTCCAGAGCTAGATAGCGAGAGGGATAAATCTTTTGATAGTGTGAAGCTAGGTGAAAGTATCCCATTTGATCCTAGTATACGTGAGTTAAAATCTAGTGACTCATCACCTTTGGAGATACCCTATTCACCTATTGATTTCTTGCTTCCATCTGTTGAACTTTTTGAGTTAATTCATCTTCTTTCATCTGATCTAGAGCCTAATTTAGGCCATCAGAACTATAAGGTAAGTGGTTGGTTTAGTAAGTATATCCATGTTGTGATTATTATATCCGCTAACCTTCTACTTGATAAATATGCATTTTGCAATTAAATTGGACATTATGCTTTTCTTTGTTCCATACTAACAAAAGTACATGTTTATCTTCGTCATTGAGATTTAACGTATCCAAGTTATATCCTTCCTGTCTTATTTATTTTTCTTATTACATTGAGGAAAATGCATAATTTAAGTTGGGGGGTGAGAACTAGTTACCTTATCATTCCATACACTTCACTTATTGCACTTTGTTAGAAAAATGAGCTAAATTTTTTGAATTATTTTAAAGGAACAAAGAAAAATTATGCAATGTTTCATTGATATTAATTGAGATTTTCTTTTTAGCCAATGTGATAATGATGACGCATTCGTCTTAATGCTTTACATGTGCATTCTTAGTTTTCTTACTATCTTTATTACTAGAAATTTTATGATTTCTAATCCTCATTATATTTTTGCACGTATGACAGCTAATACATGACTAGATTGATGAGTAAGCATAACTAAAGATTCATGAAGAACATAAATGTGGAGACTGAATAACTCGTGAGTATTTGAGCCAATCTTAATATTTGAGTGTTTTTACATCAATTCTTAATTTTTAAAAAGCATAATTTGTTGTGTAGTCTCATTATTCTTTGTTTTGATTGAACAGTAGAAAGGTACGTCCATGAAATGCAACCTTTTAAGGATTCTTGATATTACTTGATTCGAAGAGCTATATACCTTAGGATATGACTTAGGTTGTCTTTGGTAGCCTACATATAGCGTAATCCTACCTATACATTTACATCCCTAGTCACCCATTTGAGCTTTATTTTAGCCTTTCTTTATTAACCCAATATCTTTACCCTAATCTAGTTAGGAGTTTAACTCATATTTATGGCCTATCATTTATCTAAGAATATGTTGAGATTATTTATTTTATGTATGGGTAATAGTGAAAAGTAAGCTTGAGAAAAATATAAAAGAAGAAAGTGAAAAAAAATATGAGTAAAAAAAAGTTATAAAATCTCCTCCAAATACAAAAGAAAAATAAATGTGTGAAAAAAAAGGAGATGTGAAAAAAAATTAGAAAAATTGTGAAAAAAAAAAGAAAAAAAAGAAAGAAAAAGAAAAAGCTCAAGTGAAGTCAAAGTTAAGCTCAAAAGTGTTAATTTTATATTTCAATGTATTTCTTAGATCTTTGAACTCTTATATCCCTTCGTTTCATAACCCTTACCCTAAGCCTTACGATACAACTCAAAAAAGTCCTAATGATCCTTTGAAATATAGTTTAGAGGTGAGAGTGGTGGAAGGGGATCTATTTATGCATTTCTCTTTTCTAGTGGGATATATCGTTTATTAGACTAATGTTCTTTCATTTATAGCATTTTTTTCATATATACATATGAGAGGCTTTTAAATTTGCATACATCTACTCTTTATAGCCAGCATGCAATAAGCTAGAGCATTTACACCCAATTCTCGACGGTTTCATTTGTTAAGTGTACGTCTTGTGAGGAATTGAGTCAAATCATTATTTGGAAGGGATTTGAAAGTTTGTTCACTTTGATATCAATAATGTTATGTTGTTGTCAATTCACACACACACAATGAGGATTGGTGAGAATGAAATGTTTTATTAATTTTGCCAGTTTGAGAACTTTGATATTGCATGTGTGTCACATTGTTCTAGCATGTGGGTGTTTGGATGTCTTTGTTGAGTTATGTGCATTGGTGAAAAAGGAAAATTAAATTTTAAAAAGAATCATTACATTCGAATTTTGTTAAAAACTTTGGATTTATAAAAAAGAAATTATTTTAAGATATTTGCTTTGCTCAAGGACTAACAAAGTGTAAGTTGGGGAGAAATTGATGTGCCAAGAAATTGGTATAATTTACCATGCTAATTTATAATTTAAAGAGCACATATTATTATTAATATTTATATTTTTAATGCTTTTCAGTTACCGGAGAATAATTGAAAAAATTGGCTTTTAAATAGAGCAAATTGGATTTAAAATGAAGAAGTTTCGATTAAAAGAAGATTTGAAAATAAATACAAAATCATAGCAACAGTTTGGTATTTTGATCATATCTTAACGCTCAAAACTCGGATTTTGGTGTTTCTTATATGGTTGGAAAGAGGATTTGAAGACCTACAACTTTAGTGTTTTGAATTTTCTTAGATTATGAAGTTCTCTTGACCGAAAACAATGTTAAATCTACTGCAGAGGTGATGCGCGAAAATTGGTATATTCGGTGGCGCAATCTTTAATATCAAGGCTTTATCATTATGGGTCACTATTAATATTAACTAGCCCAGCTATATAAAAGGCCACTTAAGCCCAAAGTTAACCATTACTCAAGCCATGCCCAATTAAATATTTTAAGCCCATTATTAAATAATAGTCCACCAATTTTCCTACGCCCACTAGGATTTTTTATGCAACAACAATTATAAAAAGGAGCCACAAGGATCAATTACGG
This sequence comes from Lonicera japonica, assembly GCA_021464415.1. Taxonomy (NCBI): domain Eukaryota; kingdom Viridiplantae; phylum Streptophyta; class Magnoliopsida; order Dipsacales; family Caprifoliaceae; genus Lonicera; species Lonicera japonica. The sequence continues at coordinate 27,447,907 of CM038466.1, forward strand.
GGGGGGGGGGGGGGGGGGGGGGGGGGGGGGGGGGGAAGGGAGCCGAGCAAGTAACAGTGCCGAGCACTCCTTTGTTCTATCTTGTATCTTCTTTATTCTTTTTTCTTTATTATTTTTGCTTTTATATTGTTCGGAAACTTTGAAGATTTAAATTTTTTTTTACTCAATTAAATTAATGTCAAGTAAGTTTTGTTTTAATTTTATTTGTTATTTAATTTTTTCTATGCTAGCCATTATTAAATAATAGTCCACCAATTTTCCTACGCCCACTAGGATAAACCGATTTATGCAAAAAAAATGGTATAACAACAATTATAAAAAGGAGCCACCAAGGATCACATTAAGGCACTTCCGTTGGGGGGCCCACCCTCATCTTCATCCTCAGGGGGGGGGAGCCGCCCACCAGCAAGTAACAGTGCCGAGCACTCCTTTGTCTCCTATCTTGTATCCATTGTATATGTCTTGAGAGGAATATTCTTTTTTCTTTATTATTTTTGATTTTATATTGTTCGGAAACTTTGAAGATTAAACTTTTTTTTTACTCAATTAAATTAATGTCAAGTAAGTTTTGTTTTAATTTTATTTGTTATTTAATTTTTTCTATGCTAGCATAAATTTGTGTTAGGGTTAGGATGAATATATTTAATTGATTCTATTTCACGTATTCATGCCAATTGACTCTACCAATTTAATACTTTAATATTAAATACAATTCAGCCTATTAGATGCCTATTTTAATTCATTAAAAATAAAGTTAGATTCTCATTATTTTTTGTCAGATTCATCTTATGATTTGTTAAGAACGGATATAGGGTGTGTTTTGATGAATATAATGAGTGTTTTGACTTTATACATAAGTTTGGCTATAGAAGAATTACAATTGAATTTTATAAGTTAATTACACTTGAATAGTTTTATTCTTCACATCTAATAGAGTCGATAGATCAAATAAGTGTAAGGTAATAGTAGAGTTTATGCGCATGAATACTTAGGAAGATGATATTAAATATATGATTTCAAAACCCTAGTCAATTAATTCATTAATTTTATTATTTTGCTTTGTATTATTTAATTTAGTTCCATTACTTTAGTTTACTTGCTTTGCTTTGCTTTATTTTATTTAATTTGCTTTGTTTAATTTGTTTGATTACATAAACTTTCCTAACTAGATTAGGAGTTTAGTGAAACACTAACAAGATAATTATAAAACATACTATTTAAGTCCTTGTGGGATCGACCTCACTTACATGCTACACTATAAATTGATTTGTGCGCTTGCAAGTATTAAAATTTGTCACAATAATACAAAATATGTAAACAAAAACTCCATACATATGAACCTAATCTCTACAAGAAATTTGATCATTTAAGTCTTTTAAAAGGTGACTTAAATCATAATTTAAGTCCCTTTTAGGTTTCTCCTTGATTGACTTAATATGCAGTGTCATAAAAAAGTTAATAAAAGTGATTTAAAAAAGTCTTATGTTAGTGACTTAACACTAATAAGAAAATTAATTTTTAGGCGTGCTCATAGTTTACCTAGCTACTACACAATTTCATCAATCAATCAATCATATCAACAAAACAATGCAATTTTTTAACTAGAGTTTTACCATTCAAAGATCCAAACCAACACAACTCGATCGAACAATGTTCAAAACAACTTAATAATCCATGAAAACAATGCCAAGTAAATCAACAAAATAAAAAAATAAACAAAAATAAATCCTCGAATGATGATCAAAGTGATCTCTCCCCAATGCAATAATGTAGGTTTCCCTTTGTTCAAAAAGTGATTAAACGATGATAATTCATATCCTAACCTTAAATTGTGAGAATCTGCGAATGCGGCCCTAACCTTAAATTGGGGGCCTGTCATGCCGAAAGAAGTTCAGATGATTCATTCGCTTCTATATGGTTATAATTCATACATTGTGTCCTTTTATCCTATTATAGATGCATGATGGTTCGTTCAGAGTCGCCGGTATGTTTTATGAGAAAATGTACAAAAGGGTTGTATAAGGGAAAATGCTACATATATGCCTTTTCCTTATACGTTTGTCTGCAAAATTGGGATTCTATAGAATTCGGGAATTATATTACGAATTGGGAAAGTGTTAAGTACCCGCTCTTCCCTTTCGGTCTGTAATGGTTTTATGTATTTTTTTTTATATATATTGAAAAGCTTGTATGCCTTTATTAATGTTTTATTGTTTTTTCGAGGATGTTTGTTAAAAACCCGACTAAGGGGAAATCGGAGGGGGGGGGTTTGAAAACGTGTATTCCTGGACCAGATATTTTTTATTTTTTAACGTATAATTACTAGTGACAAAGTTTGTTTTGTATATTTTGAAAGTGGGAGATGATTTGGTAAAGTTTCCTTAGGTAACTATATTAAATATTTCTTTCAATTGATTTTAGAATTTTCAGAAAAGTTTGAGTCTTATCGTAATTGATTTGATATAGAATTTTACTCTCGATGGGTCTATGTGGAAATATAATATATTCAAATTGCATTCTTGTGTAGAACTGATGTACCGGTCTAGAACCACGGATTTGCTCAATTTCATTCATTCGGACGGTTGTTCAGTTTTACTCCTTTTAGTTTTAAAAATAATTTTATCAGCATTTGAAAAGTAATTGAAAAATGATAATTAATAGCAAGTTTGTCCAACTAAAAGTGGATAGAACAAGTACTGCATTTTATCTCTACGATGCAGAAAATTTAATTTAAATAGTAATGCAAATAATAGAGTTAATTAAAAGAGATGGTCAGATGATTACCTTCCCAACTATAATATAATTATGAGAGAGAGTGCGGTTGCTTAACCTTTAGCTTGACAAAGACCAATACTCTAGTGTAAAATTTACACTGAGAAAGTTCCCATTTCTAGGACCCTAATACAATTTAACTATAGTAAGATTCTTAACACATAGATAAAAGAGTAGAAGAGTCTTTGTTGATGAGAGTTATTAGTTCAATGGCTTAAAGCTCATTAATGATGTTTCGCCTCCTCATTTTTCCTCCTTAACAAATGATATCTTAGGCCTTTACTTATAAAAATGGTAATGGGCCTTCCTTTCCCTCTCAGCTGATATGGGATTCAAAAAAGGAAAGGAGTGCCAAATGACAATGGTTTTACAACTTATGTGCAGCAATTGCTTTGTGCTTCCTTATTGGACATGTCTTATGCATGAATGTCTTTTAGTTTTTTTTTAAACCCTATTGAGTTCCGGACTCAAAGAAAAAAAAAATAAAAGTTAGGGTGCTATGAGAGACGCGAACTGGGGTGTCTATGTACAATATCTAACACATTTTTCTGTTTAAGAAAAATTCTTTGCACTTAGGCCAAAAATCATAGATAAGAGACCATGGTTGCAGGTATGTTTATATATGTTTAGAGAACCAACTGTCATTGAAATCAGATATATAATTTCATTGATTTGATAGTGGGTATCCTGAGGAATTGCGAGCATTCAATTTTTTTATTTTTTTTGTTACATCAGTGAATTGAATGCTTGACCATTCGCCTTACAATCCCTATAATATCGTGCTACAAGGCAATTCATTTAGGTTGTTTCAATTAAAACTAATCATATGAAAAAAAAAACATATTCGAACTTTTTTTTCATGTATAAGTGATACATTGATGGGGGGAAGGGAAATGGGTTTTTCGTGGATCGAACATGGATATAAGCTGGGGAAAGTACACTATTTTAGCACCCAAGTGTTTATACCAACACTTTAGCTACTAATGATATTAAAGAAAAGCACTCTATTAATGATATTAAATGGCTGGTAATCATTTATAGTCAACTTTCTACAAATATATTGATCAATCATATTAATTGCCTTAATTAATAGGTCGGGGTTAATATTGTCATAAAGCTTTAGTATTAATGGGTAGATTATGGATAATTAAGGTAAGGAGGAGTAACCACTAATTTCTATAAGTTGGTAGTCCTACCACTAATAACTATTGAAACTAGGGGTGTATTACTAATTGCCCTAACTAATTTCTAATAATTTTGATAAGAGATCTCCAATTAACCCAGTAAGCAAATAAACTAATAATAGATAAAACTTAAGCAACTTTTACTCGATTGAAATTGAAACAAAATGAGATATTTTTAACAAACACCATCACAAACAAGTTCACACTAAATACTTTTCCTTAACATATAGCGCACACATACACTTCACATTCTCTTTAAATATTGAAATACAATATAGACACATACTAGATTTACTAGACTTTTTTAACACACACTCTATAAGCTAAAAGTCCTTTATTGAATTAGCTTCTAGCACTTTATGCCATGGCTGATGAGAGCAAATTAAGAGCCAAGCAAACATTTATTTCACTACTTAGCAACTGTAAGATATCTCGGAATAATGCCTTTCAAGGTCTGGAAACTATCACTAATGGGGGTGACAGTATGAATGATATAATCATTTGTTGTCCCAGGGGCATAGTTGATGAGAGCATATGTATTGCCTTTAAATATATAAGCTTCATTTGTTTCTTTAGCACAAAATGCTGCATCCAAGCCATCTTGAAAAATAGTACCTTGAAAGAAGGGAAACCAAGAGTAATATTTTTGGGAGAATTAAGTAAGTAATCATCCGTTGTACCTGGTGCAAAATTAATACGCACATATTGATTTCCCTTAAATAAATAGGCTTCATTATAACGGTGGGACGCAAAGGCTGCATCAATACCATGTTGAAAAATGGTATTTTTCAAAGAGTAGAAGCCATCTGTGATCTTCCTGGGTCCTCCGGTAATGTTGCCGCTCTCAAAGTCGATTAGAGCATAAATATCACCCCTGAAAATGTATGCCTTATCTTTTGCAGAAGAGGTAAATGCAGCATCGATTCCAGTAGCAAAAATAGTATCTCTAAGCGATGGAAAGAAATCACTAATGCTCATAGGCCCTTTAATAATGTAGTCTCGAGTTGAGCGGGGTGCATAGTTGATTCGCAAGCATTGGTCTGCAGTGAAAATAAAAGCCTCCTCCCGGTCATTCAAGTTGAAGGCACAATCAACGTAATGCGCCACTTTACAGCATGGGTCAACATAAGGCTCCTCACTAATTGATGTGCAACTCTTGTTCTCTTTCTTTTGAACATTGTTCAAAACTTCTTCAGGTGTGGGACACCTAATATTTCTTAAACGATTCATAAATTTTTGAGTGGTTTGCCCATCTGAACTTGGGTTAGGATTGAAACGGTTGTTATAGTAAATTTGATTTCCATATGGACTATAAGTTGGGGTTTGTGCTTCATAACCGAGAACAGCATATGGACGTGCTGATCGAATATATTGACGAGCAATGCCACCAGAAAAGCAATTTCTTGCTGATCAGGATATTTATTTTTCTCACGTAAGGTCAGCAATGCATCGATCCCCCCCGGCGCAAAGATTTCATACTGATAAATAATCATTTTGGGTGGGACAATGGGTCTCCAATTAGTCAACCTCGTTGTGCTAACAAACGCTGAATTATCAATAGGCGATGTACCTGTTTCAAAATGTAATTTACAATTAAAAAGGCACTCTTGATATTTGAGATTATAAAACTCTATAATGGTTGATCCTAGTGCTTTGTTTACCAAAAAATATGTGTTTGTTGAAAAATGTGAAAACGTGGGGCATTAATTTAGGAGGGAGTCTAGAGATTTATTGTACTCCTATAAATAAGACATCATATGTAACTAATCAAATTGAGGAAGAAAGAAGAAGATAAAATTTATTCTTGCAAATAAGCGGTCTCCCTCTAAGTATTATAAAGGAGCTATGTACAACTTTGTAAGTGATATTTTCAGTATATATGCTTCTGTTGTACTTGATGGAAACTTAATAGCAGGATCATTTAATATTACGTATAGATCGAATAAATTTTTATGTAAAACCCTATTGCGGAATCGAATTTTACCTTCGAGATCTCTCTGGTTTGATCTCGTCTTAGCATGAACAGGAGTTGGTGTAGACAAATCGAGAACACAGGCTCGATAGAACCTCACAATTTTCTATTGTATTCCGTTTGCCGTGCTATCTTGTACTAAGTGTGGGCTGCGATATCAACAAGATTTCCTTCACCTCTCTTTACGGCACAAACCTTAAATTCGTCAGAATTCTTGTATTACGAGAAGAGGCAAGGCCAGCGTATATATATGGCTACGATAGGGACCCTAAGGAGAAATAAGTGTTTGGGCTTACTTTGAAAAACTGGAATCCTAATTTGATTATAAATTCATTCCTTCCATAAATTATAATTTACACCACTAAATAATTATAATTGCACTCCCGTCCTTATCTCAAAATTATACTTCGAGCTCCTTGTTATTAAATGCTTATTATTTTTCCTACGTTAAGATTACAGATAACTGTCATTTAAATTAAATTACTGACAATTATATTTAAATGACTTCTTAATCCTTGAACTTACCATTAAACTTATTTGACATGTCAGATTAACATAATCCACTTACAAGGTTTGACGTGATCAAAACTTATAAGTTTGTCAAGGGGTTATCATCAATCCTTATATTGGGACGTGAATTTCATCAATAATTAATATTCATTATACATATAGTGTCATTATCCAATTCACATAACTTATTGATCCATAAATAAATCTAACTCTAAATGGGCCAAAACAACAAATACTACAAATATACGTCTATTAGTTATTTCAAGATTAAAAGCATAAGAAATCATAATAACCATGAGATTTTAAATTTTTTTATATAGTCAGTATAAAAATAATTAACCAAAACCGGTCATGTTCAATACACACAAAGTGTACTAGCACAATGAGTTGAAATTATACTATTTCCTGCAGTCAAGATAAACTACTAAAACACGTGCTACAATCATACCGATGGATGTCCAATTCCATCTAATACTGTGAACCACTAAATTTATATTCCACAAGAGCCGATGATATGATCCTTTGTGTGTAAGCTAAACTCTACACACCAAATCATATACTATATGGAATAAAAGACACACTTGCATAGTATTTAAATAAATAACATAATACAACAATTGCCCATAAATATTCTCATTAAAATAGAAAAACCGACTCTATATAATATATCAAAACCAATAATAATAAAATCATGACTTTTACTATATCACTATAACAGTACCCCGCTAAAATTCTAATAGTACCTGTTGGGCATCCTCCGCCATTTACATGGCGCTCTAAGTTGTAGTAATCTTCCCGACTAGTTGAACCTCGTTTGGGAGGAAGAAATCCTGTTCGAAACACCTCAATATGTTGATGATCATCCCATCGATACACTGCCTCAACAATATCTTGGTTGTCAGTTGGGTCTCGATATACAATACTAGCCCCATGTCTGTTGTAAGATGTCAAAGCATGTGTAATGTGTTGGACTCTATTTTTATCCTTTGAATTACCCGGCTGGGGAATCGAAGCTGCAACTCCGCGATATTTTGATGTAGGTGGAAGTGCCATATCTACAAGTCAATTTAGAACCAATCGTCAAAATAAAATGAGAAATGTAATGACACTGACATCCCACTCGATCAATTGGAAATAGCTTAAGGTAAGATCAACACATATTACTCTCCTTGTTTTGTCACTCATCTTCATAAGCCAGAACAATCGATAAGGATAAAGTTTTAATCAACATTACCTTCGAATGTTTACAGCAATTTCTAATTCAAAAGTTCTATTTTTTTGACTTTCTAAACCAGCACATCTTGACATCTTTTAGTGTTCTAAAAGATTTTTTTTAGAAAACTATGATCTAGTCCCTAAAACATATCTTATATTCTTTTATGCACAAAGCAAGATGGATGTTATTTTAAGTGCGCATTTAGAATTACCAAATCACTCCGTAAGGTATAGTACGTATACAGTAGATTATGCTAATATCTTTTGGTTGAAACTAATAGCTCTATCCATTGAACTCAAACCTTTTTCTTATTATTTTTATTTTAGATTAGACTATATGTAAACATTGAAAATAGACGTGCACACACATCGAAATGCGCGTGTGTAGTTTTCATGAAAAAAAAAAGATTACGCCAATGTCAGAGTGGTGCAAGTGCAATAATTATATAGAAATGTGTCACATGGTAAATATTAGCTTGTGTTTTAGTATATGGTTAACGATGAAATTTTCAAATACAAATAATTAAAATAAAATGATATTACATTTCAATTCAATACCTGGTACTAGATCTGTGGTGCCAAATTATAGCCAAGGGGATAGAGAAATATAAGAGAGAGTAGTGCTTAGGGTTAAAGAGGACATGCAAGGTCAAGCTTATTTATAAAGAGAGTTTGAAAGTATCGAACGGATGAGATAAATTGTCTAGAGAGAGAGAGAGAGAGAGAGATCGACGGCTGATACAAAACCCCATGGCTCCCGAGATACTTTGCTTAGTAGTTGCTTGTCACTTTTCATTTGCCAAATGAGTCGTTTGACACATATAATGATATTGTAATTTATTGACGTCTTCTTTATCTTTATAATAAAAAGTTTTTAGATTTAATTCACATAAATATGATGTTAAACATTTTGTTGTATATCTTGACACGTACAACTGTGATATGTTTATTGTTCGAGCTAACTAAACTAGAATGTTCGAATCCGAATTGAAGGAGTATTTAAGTAATTAGAACAAACGAAAAAAATACATAAGGCCAAGAAATAATGTACGTTCTTCGGCAATGCTATACTACAATCAAGGTCATTGTAGAATTTTTATGGTTCTCTGAATATATATAATTATTTGTATACTACTCTCAGTGTCCTATATATCTAGTAACAAAGTTGAAAAAATGTTCAGAAAAATAATTAATTTATATGATAAGAGATGGGGTGAGAGTAATTTAGTGAGGCTAATTAATTTTCTTTCCTTTTGAGATTGGTCGTTAAGCGTTCTATTGATCTACAAATTTTGTGTATTTTAATTTTTATGGAGCAATCACCATAGGATCATATTTGGTTTTGATCACATATTCACATATAATTTGTTTCGTCCTCGTTCACCAATTATAAGGTTCAATTTCAGCATTTTTTTTCAAAGATGTGGAGTATGTATGTTTTAAAAATAGGAGATTTTTCCTTAATCTTGAACTGTTATCCACTAATTAGTTTCATATATAACTTCTATTCGATATGATTGATTAGATTAACCATTTGACAAAATGCTCCCAAAGACGGAAATTGTAATATCATCAAAAAAGTTGTAACTTTATATGTCCCTCATTCTTTACGTTAATTCTTTTACATTTTGATATGGCAGAAAACTGAAGAACAATTTATACATGCGAGCAAGCAACAAGGTAGAAGTTCTTAAGCTGAAACAGATGTCCTCGTTGACCAAAGATTTATAGAATCTACGTTTACAAAGTGGAAGAATGCTTACCAACCCTTTCTTTTAGTAATAATTCGTTATTTACTTGCTTTATTTCGTTGTGTTAATTTCTAACGGTTATGAAAGTAATTCTATTTTACTTTTGAAAATCCAGTAACGTTCTTTATATTTGTTAGTTAATTCATTCTTATTGAAGTTAGGTATATAATTATGTCTCTTCTGGTACAATTTTTCTTATGCACTTCTTGGTTTTTCTTTTAATTTGTTAAATATAATATATAATTACAAATTTATAAAATGTCCTTGCATAGCACATAATTACAAAATTAATATATATATATATATATATTGTATGAGCTTTCCACATCAGATAATGCAGTCTTATAAATTTTACCCCAAAGATAAAGTAAGAATTATTCTTCGCGTCTCATCATTGCAAAGAAAGATTTCATGGAGGGGCATGCCCAGTGAATTGTCTTTGTGTACAAGTGTCATTTGTAACTGCAGGAGCAATTTGTCTCATGTAATAATAAGCCTCCCATTTATTTACTTTTTAAATAAATAAACCTTCCCATCAAAAAAAGATTTCGCTTCGATTGAAAAAAGGAGAACTCTGACAAACAGGCCTTATCCATCAATAATTCATCATGCATAATAGTTTTAATTTTGAGTTTTGTTTGTAATCACGTGACATATATAATATTTTCCTACGAGTTATTATGAATTTATTGATTAAAATTTTCGGAATTAGGCAAAATTTATTTTTGAACAAATTGAGGTTAATATATTTCAAATTCCCAAATGTTAGTTTCATTGGTTAGATAATTCATTTACAAAATATAAGCAATACTAAAATATGTCTACAGATGGGGGACGATGATTTTCATTTATCTATGACTACAAATTAATTTAATTATATAGTTAGATTCTTCACAAATTAATTTAATTATATAAGTTAGATTCTTCACAAATTAATTTAATTTTTGTGTGATTAAAATTTAAGATATCGTGATCCCTCACTTATCATAGAATTAACGTATGAATTCGAACCTTGATCTTCACTCCAACTTTTCATGAAGATAAAATTTTCTATTCCTTCTTTTCATTTTCCTTTTCTTTTCTTTTTTTTCTTTTTCTTTTTCTTTTTTGTAATTATCGTGTTATGTTTTTATAGACACATGGACCCATATATATATATATATATATATATATATTCTCTTTATAACATAATATCGATGATGATCAAACATCCTCGCAGTACAAGTGGTGATGCAAAAAGTTTTTGTAGGAGGGACACATATATATAATATTCATGAGGAGAAAATAATAACAGCGACACACTCGTAATAATGTTTAAATTTTAATCCCATTTTTTTATGTTTCCCGGATTTTTTTTAAAACAATAATAAGGGAAGTAATAACAAAAATCCTACCATTTGGTATGAGACTCGGGGAGAGGGTGGTGCCTTATCAACGAGAAAAGCCACTCGATCTTCTCTATAATTATTACAATATACAAAAAAATTTGATAGTGTTTGATTACATAGGTTTTATAGAATTAATTTTCAGGGGATAAAGTTTAATTTCTGATATTTTTAGTTTAATTCAAAAATCACCTCCCCTGAGCCTTTGTTTTCTTACAAATTAATTAAAATAGATGCCCATCCACAAATAATAAATTTAACAAAAGTAAAAATGCAGCAACTAGCCATATTTTTTCTCTTTTTATACAAAACGATAATTTTATAATACAACTTTTTTCTTACAAATTATAATTCCACAACTACTACCATAAGGGTGAACTAACAAAGAGTTCAACAACAACGTTCGTATGGGACAAATGTGGGATTTCCCTATTACAAAGTCAAAAGGATGCCAACGAGTTACAATTTTGTAATAAAAAAGATTAACATGATTTTAATATTTCTTGAAAATTGTTCTTATAGGTTTGAATACTAAAATTTTGAGTTATATATATATATAGGGCAAATATCTCATGCGCACCACTATTCACGGACCGTCCGTACGGACTGGCCCGTTTGGCACGCTTCCCGATAGAATTTTTTGATGAAATTTTGTGGGGATTTTGTGGGGTGTTCTTCATCGTGTGTAGAACATCTCCACCAAATTTCATCAAAAAAATTCAACCGGAAGTAGGTTAATACATGATTTAAAAAAAATGGTCCAGAAATAGATATATAAATCCAAATTTTTCAATCACGTAGTTAACCTACTTCCTGGTTGAATTTTTTGATGAAATTTGGTGGAGATTTCTACACACGATGAAGAACTCCCCACAAAATTCATCAAAAAATTCCATCGGAAAGCGTGCCAAACGGGCCAGTCCTACGGACGGTCCGTGTGAATAGTGGTGCGCATGAGATAGCTCCCTATATATATATATATACACAGGCATTTCCCAAAAGGACCTTAACTTAATGTTCTTATTTACGGACTTGCCCTTTTGGCATGCTTCCCGATGGAATTTTTTGATGAAATTTGGTGGGGATGTTCTTAGGGATGGCAAAAAAATCCAACCCGGCGGGGTTTCCCGACCCGACCCTAAAGTGGGGCGGGGGGGTCGGGGGGGTTTTTTTAAGCTCGGGTCGGGTTTGGTATTTTTTTTCTAAAAACCCGGACCGGGTTCGGGGCGGGTTAGGGTTTTGCATGCCTAAAACCCGACCCGACCCGACCCGCTTGCATATATATATATATATTTATTAAATACAAACAAACCCTAAAATTACTAATCTAATAGTCTCCCACTCTCACTGCCGCCTCACTCAGTCACTCTATCTTTGAGGTCCACTTTCACCCTCTCTTCTCTCTGCCTCTCACTCTCTCACTCACGCCAGCACACAGGCACACCATCGTCCTCCACACACCACGCCGTCCGTCCTCCACACACTCCAACGTTGGATAATGACTACTCTAAATTCTAAATTGCAAATGGGTTCCAATTTTTGGTTATTGGGAAGTAATTTATGTTTATTCTGGTTTATTTGGTTTGTTATTTTCCCCCCTTTCTCAATGTTTGTATTAATGATAGTTGGATTTTGGGTTCTTGGGTGAATTTTTCTGTTGAAGAATCCGGTCAATTCATTTTGTTTAAAATTTATGTTGTTTTGATTTGTTGGGAATTCAAGTTGCGGGGTTATTCGTTGATAATTTTTTTTTTTATTTTTTTTTTTTTCTAGATTTCATTTAGCGTTTGTGATTGGTTTACTAGATTAATGTTCATCAATAGATTTTTGGTTTTAGGTCTTTTTGGTTGCTTCAGTTCAGACTGTCACTATCATCAATGGAGTTTACCCTCTAATTCGGAGCGGGGCGGAACGGGGCGGGACTCCGATACTTGTACGCGGGGCGGGTTTGGATTTTCAAAGAAAAATTCTTAAGTTAAGGTCCTTACTTGAAATTTTTCATATTTATATGCCCTAAACTTATGGGTGGCCCAGTAAAGGGCAAGGGGGGCACACGCCCCTCTTTGGATTTGATTTTTTAATTACATATGGGGTAATTTTTGAAAGAAAATTAAAATAAATATGGTTCGTTGTGGAACTGTGATTTGCACCCCTGTGCGGGTACAAGAGAACCTTATTTTTCTTGAATACTTAATTGCTCATAAGAGGTGATCCCTTTATAAACTCATAAATTTTTCCACAAAAATTTCATGTGGCACTTACCTTTTGTCATTCAATTTTTCTATCTCAAGTAGCTAACTTGGGTAATAATTTCTCATTCACCCAATAACTATTTTGAGCAAACAAAAATACAATTGCAATATATCACAGATGAGAACACAAATCTATAATAACCTTTCACAACCGAGTGTGAGGTCCCACTGGAAATTACCCTAAAAAATGGTATTTTTTACCCATTTTTTTCAACACTAACAAGATAAATCATTTCTTAAATCTATTTTTAATATTAAATATAATTTATTTATTGATTAGTTGCATAATATTAGTCGTATTTCTTGATTAATTACATAATATATTTTTGTATGTTTACATTAAAATTTTATGATTACTTGCGTAATATTAGTCGTATTTCTCTAAAATTTCTTTCATATACCTAGTGGTCAACCATGAAGGAAGTGAGAAAGGAAATGGGTTCCTGTGAATCCAATATGGGCAAGAGATAGGGAAACTACTCCATTATTCTAACACTTAATGTTAATACCAACTCTTTAGCCACAAATGATATTAAAGAAAAGTGATCTTCGTAAACAATTTTAATATGAGATCTCAACCCAATAAGCAAAGAAACAAATAATAGATAAAACTTAAGCAACTTTTATTCATTTGAAACAGAAACACAACATATTTTTAACAAACATTAACACAAATGAGTTCAAACTAAATACTTTTCCTTCACACTAGCACGCGCACACACTTAACATTATCTTAAAATTCCAACAAACACATACTAGATTTACTAGATTTTTTTGACACACGCCATAACCAAAACATCCTTTATTGAACTAACTTTCAGTGCTTTATGCCATCATAGAGGATGGCAAAGAGCGACATAAACACTTATTTCAGTACTTTAGCAACCACAAGGATATCTCGGAATGATGCCTTTCAAGCAGTGGAAACCATCAATAATGGGAGTGACAGTATGAATGATTTTATCATTTGTCGTCCCAGGGGCATAATTGATGAGAGCATACGTGTCACCTTTAAATATATAAGCTTCATTTTTTTCTTCAGCAGAAAATGCTGCATCCAAGCCATCCTGGAAAACAGTGCCTTCCAAAGAAGGGAAACCGAGAGTAATATTTTTAGGAGGATTAAGTAAGTAATCATCCGTTGTACCTGGTGCAAAATTAATAAGCACGTACTGATTCCCCTTAAATAAATAGGCTTCATTACAGCGGTGGGAAGCAAAGGCTGCATCAATACCATGTTCGAAAACAGTATTTTTCAAAGAGTAGAATCCATCTGTGATTTTCTTGGGTCCTTCGGTAATGTTGCCACTCACAAAGTTGATGACTGCATATATATTACTCCTGAATATGTACGCTGTATCCTTTGCAGAAGAGGTAAATGCAGCATCGATTCCAGAAGCAAAAATAGTATCTTTAAGAGATGGAAAGAAATTACCGATGCACATAGGCCCATTAATAATGTAGTCGCTAGTTGAGCCGGGAGCATAGTTGATATGCAAGCACTGGTCAATAGTCAAAACAAATGCCTCCACCTTGTCCTTGAAGTTGAAGGCACAATCGATGTAATGCCCCACCTTAGAACAAGGGTCAACATAAGGCTCCTCGGTAACTGCGCCATTCTTTTGAACATTGATCAAAACTTCCTCGCCTATGGGACACCTAACATTTCGTAGGCGATTCATAAATTCTTGAGTGGTTTGCCCATCTGAATTTGGGTTAGGATTGAAACGTTCGTTACGGTAAATTTGATTTCCATATGGCTTATAGGTCTGGTTTTGTCCTTCAGCGCCTAGAACAACATAAGGACGCGCTGATCGAATATATTGACGAGCAACGCCACCAGGAAAAGCAATTTCTTGTTGATTTGGATATTTATTATTCTCAAGCAACGTCAGCACTGCATCGATTCCCCCTGGCGCAAAGATTTCATACTGATAAATAATTGTTTCGGCTGGGACTACCGGTCTCCAGTTAGTCAACCTCGTTGTGCTGATAAACACTGAATTACCATCAAAAGTTGGAGTACCTGTTGAAAAATTTAACTTAAAGTTAAAGAGAGACTTGATTTTTTAAGGTTAGAAAAGTCTAGAGAGGTGTAGGTGCATTGTTCTCACAAATTTAAATGAGTTTTTTGAAAAATTTGAAGCATTCATTTGAGAGTGATTCTACAGAATTCTTGTACTCCTATAGACAGGTCACCTCACCAATCAAATTAAGGAACAACGGAAGATAAAATTGATTAGTTCGTATAAGGTCCTCCCATTACGTATTTTGGAAGAGCCTCTACAGCTAAAATCTCTGTACGTACAATGCACTACAACCAATTTAAAGTACGGTTCCGTTTCGCCCCGCAAAAATTCTAAAATTCCACTATGTACCTGTCGGGGCTCCTCCTTCACCATTTACGTGGCGCTCTAAGTTGTAGTAATCTTCTGAACTTGTTGAACCTCGTACTTGGGGAAGAAATCCTGTTCGAAATATCTCTTCGTATGGGCAATCATCCCATCGATACACAGCCTCGACAATATCTTGGTCGTCAGTTGGATCCCGATATTCAATATTTGGCCCTTGTTTATTATAAGATATCAAAGCCCGTGTAATGTGTTGAACTTTACGTATATCCTTTGAATCACCCGGTTGAGGAATCGAAGCTGCAACTCCGCGATATTCTGATGTAGGTGGAAGTGCCATATCTGTAAGTCAAGTTAGAATGAATTGTCAAAATAATATTACATTGGTAGTCTAACGGAGAGATCATTTGCTTACATGTAGGTTCAATATATAAAATTAACTCAATCGGAATTAGCTTAAGGTAAGCCAAAGCAATTTATAAAAGCACAAATTTTTAATTAACATTACAAATTGACTACTCCTAACCTCTCCTTTTAAAATTAATATAAATTTTATACTTTCTTATGTAAAGTTATTAATTTCAACAAATAAGTTGCCAAGTTTACATTTTTTTTATGTACCGTGGTAAGATATGAAAAATATAGTTCCTAATTTGAAACAGGACACAATAATTTTATATATATACACACACAACATATATATATATATATACAGAGAGAGAGAGAGAGAGAGAGAGAGAGAAAATCCACCGTGCTTATGTTAAATAACTTAAGTTCCATCCATTTCGATAAATAAACGGAATAATTTTTTTCATGAAACTTTGTGGAAATGAACATCGTAATGATTAGATCTATCCCCAAAAAATTTTATCAAAAAACTCAATCAGAAAGTAAGTTAACTACATATCTAAAATTTTAATAGACATCAATATGCATATATATATACACGTGTATATATATATATCTATGTTCCGTTTGATAACAACATAAAAAAAATACAATTAAATCACTTAATTTGGATAAAAAGTTGAAAAATAAATTGAGTCGTGTAATAAGATATCTCCATCTCATGGTCATTTTTATAAGTAAATGTCCTCCAACGTTCATAATTTTTTGAGAAAATATTTTATTTTTGAACTACCAAATAAAATTTCTCCATGGAAAAAATAACAAAATAAAAAACATCTCACCAGATGTCTCAACTTATTTTCCAACTTCTCACAAAAATCAATTGTTTTTTTCTTCCATTTCCATGTTGTATCAAACAGACCTTTAATTAGTGTCTTAAGACATGCATAGTCGTTTACAATAAGAACAAGGAAAATGCAAAATAATCACTAACATGCAACATTAATATTCTTGTTCAATTACGAGATCTCTGACAAAAATATTTTCAAAATTTTATGATAAAAATTGTTGTTCTAAATGTGGAGGAAAAATCCATATATGGATTTTAAACTATAGTTTGATTGGGTACCCATTACGATTTCTTAATATAATTTTCTCTTTAATACTTGACTAGAATCGAAAAAAAAATGTTGTAGCCCACTAAAACTACTTATTGTTTGTCTAATCTTTTATATGTAAATCTCTTATATCCAAATCGCACACTGATTTTAAGTGCACGAAATTCTATTATAATAGTATAGAAATATTTAAAACATATAATATGTTATAATATAAAAGCATAACTCATTTATGCAGTTACTGAAGTCATATCATCTTTTGTTTAATTCAAATGTTGTTCTCACGGATTTTTATTTTACTTAAATATATATATATATATATATATATATATTAGCGTAAGTAAATCGTATTCAAATTTTTGCCACTAGCATGCAAGGATGGTACTACCTTCAACTATTACGTTACATACTATTAAATAGTTATATCTAAATCACACATATCGCTTATGCACAAAAATATAGTATGTTTATACATAGAAGGGATCGGAGCTTACCAACGTGGGAGCTTGGTGAGATTGCCTATATCACCGGCACCGTCCACCGACAATGCCAAAAGAAAAAAGTTACAAGTTACAAGTGAAGAGCCTATATAACATATGATGAGTAATGACCGACAAAGAAATAGTATGCAAAATATACATAAATAATTAAATAGTAATTGACATATAATTTTTGTTTGCACAATATTATTGATATTTGATATACATGTATGGTTAGAAATTGTAAGATAAATTCTCAGTCTTTATATATATACAGTTAGGATTTCACGCAAACTAATCTTTACGGATCGGATTAGACTTTTAACGAACAATGGTTTTTTGTCCATAAAAATATCTAGCCAATATTTTAATAGAAATAAATTCTCACTAAAAGTCCTAGTGCAAAAATATACTATATATATAATAGATGCATTATATATGTTATACACGAGCACGTAATGGACCTAGTATTTGTAAATAGAACTAATTTAAGTAAAACACGAGTGATAAGAGAAAATTCATATCGAAAATCCTTGTTACAGAGAATATAATAAATAAATTCAATAAGTAATTAGGACGTGTATTAATTTCGTGCAATCAAAAGGGGTGATTAGATTAGTTATTGAATTTCATACTACGATGTGCCATTAAGTTTATATGATAAAACGCGTTTATAGGAATTTTTTTCTAGTAGGTATTAAAACATGTTTAGATGTGGTCCACTAACTCTTTTTTAAAAGTTTATGGTCCATCAGATACATACAATATCTGCTTTTGACAAGGCTCAGATACGCCTATATCGAAGATCAGTATCCTTGATTTTTAGATCATAGATATTGTACATGTTACCAACAAATCTCAATTTGATGATGACCCATACAGTATCTTTAATTGAAAAATCTCAGTTCACATATGTCATACTGTAACCGAGAAATCATAGATATGGAATATGAGGGATCACATCCTTTAAAAAAGTAGAGACCACAAATTTTAAAAAAATAAAAATAAGATTTCGAGAATGAGAACAAAGAACGGAAACTAATTTTCTCTTATTACGGTCACCTTCATGATTTCATCCACTATTGTGTGATAGCAAATTAAGGGTTTGAATTTTTCATTTTTAGCTAGTGAATACATTGTTACAGTTCAAATGTATCAGTGTACCCGTTATATCCAAAATATAAAATATAAATAATTAATAATCCATTACTTTGTTACAGTCCAGCGTTAACAGTTTGTCAAACAATATTATTGTTTCTCTCAAAAGAAAAAGGTTTGACCGTGCCAATTTTGAAACATAATGCAAAGACACTCCCTCGAGACCAAGTAATGATTTCCCTACTTACAATAGTCAAACCATTAATTAAATAAATAATGTGTCTATTTAATGTGTTCCGAGATTAATTAAAGATTTCCCTGCTTACAAGAATTAATGACATTAGATATATCTTGATTTTAGGAATCCAAAGGTCTCACGAGCTAGTACTTCATATTTTGAATCATAAGAACCTTGTCTTATGCTGAATATTTTATTTAATTTTATACTCAATGAGTCTATATATATATTGACATAGAACATACTAAAAATAGTCAAAGGTAAAATGACATGTAACATTCAGAGTTAAATAAAATAAAATTTATTTCTTATTTAACTATTGTAAAGTTGGAGTATATTAAATATATCACAATAAAAGATACTAATTTTAATTTGATAATAACTGTTAATTTAAGACGCAAATGGAATTTTATGAAATATGAAATCACCTTTGAATAGTGGTGCAATAATTATATACGTACAAATGTGTCACATGGTAAATATTACTTTGTGTTTGAATATATGATTGATGATGAAATTATCAATAAGACCAATGAAAATAAAACGTATTACATTTGAATTCAATACCTGGTGTAGATCTGTGGTGCAAAATAATACCCAAAGAGACAGAGAAATATAAGAGAGAGTAGTGCTTATAGGGGTAAAGAGGACATGGAAAGTCACACTTATTTATAGTGAGGGTTTGGAAGTATTGGACGGATGAGATGAGTTGTGTAGATGAAGAGAGATCAACGGCTCATATATAATCATATTGGCTCCCAATCAATCTTTGCTTCGTAATTAATTTTGCTTTTTAGTTAATTACATAAATTACCCTAAAGTTAACTACTTGTCTCAAATGTGAGCCATGAAGTTTTAAAACGTTCAATTTTCACCCAAAAGTTTCACATGAGTCTCACTTTGCCCCAGAAGTGGACAACTCGTTATAAGGTTGACTTAATGTGTCTTGTACTCGCCACATGACCTTCTAAAGTTTATTTCTTGCCTTACTTTGGTTCATCATGCTTCAAAAACAATCATTTTTCTTCCAAAAATTTCACCCGTGTCCCACTTTGCCAACCAAATGGATGGCCCGTAAAAAAGGTAGACATAATATGCCATGTACTCACCACATCACCTTCTATGAGGGTCAAAAGACGAGACCAACATTGTATGCTTTTTTTACCGGATACTTTATCATCTACTTCTTCAACAACTCTAAATCTGCATTGCTCCACTCTTTTTCCTCACCAAACAACAAACATATAGATTCATTGCCAATATCCCAATCCAAATCCAGATCTTGGCTCTTTTTCGCATTTGTGTTACTAGGTATTGCCCGTGCTGGACGGCACGTTGATGTAAAAAAACAAAAATTATACATTTAGATCAAATAATTTAATTTTAAAATTAAATAATTTTTTTCATTGTATGGTCTATATTATAAGGAACAAAAAGTCAACATTTTCTTCTAATAATTTTCTTCCCAAATCAATGGTCTATAATTTGTATTAACAGTACTTTTGGAGGGTTTTTTTACCATTAGATGTGTTTTCTACTCACATAATATATTTCATACACACAAAATACTTTTTTCTACTTTCTCTCTCGTTAACTTTTAAAAAACCTTAAAATCCTATAACTTAAAATCTAAAAATCAAAATTTAATAAAATTTATAAATTTAAAATCTACTCATTGAGGTCTATAAAATAAGATCCACTGTGATTACAATATTATGTTTAAAAAAAATTAAGAAAAACTATTAAATTTTATAAAATTAAATTATATAATTTTATTAGATACTTTGAACTACCAATCTATTATTAGGGCAATACCTATTAATATATTAAATCACATTTAAAATTGTGTATGTGGCTATATATGATAGGATTAAAAAAACCAAGTATATATGGTAATTACTAATATTTTATTATTTTTAATATGATTTTTCACATGTACATATTTCGAGTACGTAGCTGTTAGGATATTTTTTTTTCATTCGATGTTATTCTTAATATCATTTTTATATCAAGATCCCTTCCAGCACGGAGAATAGCTATAGGAAGAAATTGGCACCATTAGCATGGCAGTACAAAGTATCTAATGAAATTATATAATTTAACTTTATAAAATTTAATAGTTTTTCTTAATTTTTTTAAATGCAATATTGTAATCACAATGGATCTTATTTTGTAAATGTCAATCAGTACATTTTAGATTTATAAATTTTATTAAATTCATATTTTTAGATTTTAAGTTATTTAAAAGTTAACGAGAGAGAAAGTATAAGAAAGTATTTTGTGTGTGTGAAATATATGTGAGCATGATTTGATGTTTTTTTGTGGGTAAAACACACCTAATGGTCAAAAAACCTCCAAAAATATTAATGGAAATAATGGACCATTGATTTGGAGAGGGGGGAGGGGAATTATTAGAAGAAAATGTTGACTTTTTGTTCCTTATAATATAGATTATTAGCACTATAATTGAATGAAATTCTAAATCACTCGATTCATCTATAATTTATGAATTGGAAACCAGATCTTGACTCATTTTCGCTTTCATTGTATTGTTGACAACAACTGGGATTTAATTAAACCATAAAGCATCGTGCTTTCAATATTTCAATGTAAGATTTCTTATTTAAATTGAGGAGGTTTAAGATTTCTTCATTGTGGGATGATGGGTGTTGGATCAATTCAGAGCCGAGACCAATGAAAATGTTGTCGGTTGTGAGGGATGAAGGGGTAGAATAGGAAAGAATGGGTGAAAGATAAAAAAGATGAGCAACTTAAGGGGCTTGAATTCGAGGAAGATAAGAACGAGAGAGAGAGAGAGAGAGAGAGAGAGAGATAGAGGGTGGTGGAGAATGGGGGAGGGGAGACGAAGATTGTGGGGTTTGTTAAGGAGGAGGCGGTTTAGGGTTGTAGATTCAATAGGGTGTGAAGCCAGCATGGGGCGGGTGAGGAGGAGTGAGATTGAAGGAAGTGGTGCAAGGTTTTAGTTTCCTCTTTATCCCCTCTAATTAGGTGGTCATGTGGTGAGATTTTGTCAACTTTTTTAATGGGTCATCTGGCCACTTGGGGAACAAAGCAAGAGGCGAATGAAAATTTAGCTTTTTAAATTTCATGGAATAAAGTGAGACAAGTAGAAAACTTTAGAAGGTCATGTACGTGGCAAGCACTTGGTACATTCTATTTACCTTTTAACAAACCACAATTTTGGCAAAGAGAGACTTGAGTGAAACTTGTGGATGAAAATTGAGCATTTAGAAACTCCATGGACCAAAGTGAAACATATGATAAACATTATGGGTGATTTATGTAATTAACTTTTTAATTTATCATTCTAAAAGATAGATTTATTTAATTATTAGTGGTTGGTTACTTTAGAAGTCTAGAAGTTTCTGTTTGGAATGAGGTGTTAACACATGTTATATGCTTAGGCATGTGAAAACACATGGAATGGATTGTCAACTAATGATTACTAGGTACTACTCGTGCTCAACGGCATGGCTATGTAAAAAAAATTAACTATTATAAAATAGCGAGATTTAACAAAAATACCTAATATCTAAACAGCGTACAACTCAAAACATTTATTAAAAAAAATTGTATACACAACAAATAACATTATAATAAACCATAATTCTTTTGAACCCATATAAATGAGTTATCATAAATTAATAAAGATGGCAATCGATCTAACCGTCAACCAAGATTGTTACTAAAGCCGAACTCGGGATGCTAAAAAATATATTCGACCAGATCAAATTGAGGTGGATTTTAATCGAAAAACTCCAATTTGCCCCGTTTTTAACATGCTTAAATTCAAACCTATTTCGCCACATCATTAAGGGTAGTTGGGCCAATTTGTCATTCCTAATCATTTACCAATATATACAAAAATAATTTTTTTGAAAAATTAATGTATCCTATTATTATTACATAGACATTATATATTTATAAAATTTTAATTACAAACAGATGGTATCATTGGTAGTAAATATATATATATATATATATATTACAACTAAATGAAGTGTTGCGCCATTTGCCATCCCTAATCATTTACCATATAATAACATTACATATTTTCAAAATTGGTTTACAAAAGTAATAACATTGCCCTGTTTATTATACGAAGAAAATATGTTTAAAGAGAGAAAAGTATGTTACAGTAACTTTTCTTGATTTTTTCTTTTACACAATTTTATAGTCACAATGGATCTTATTTTATAAGTATCGATAAATAAATTTCAAATATGAAAATTTTAATAATTCCTAAATTTTTTATTGAAAGTTAATGTATTTTAAATTTTGAAAAGAAGTTAAAAGAAAGAGAAAACTATGAGAGAGAGATAGTGGAATAAGAGTGAGACAGAAAAATTATTGATTTATTTGATTTAATATTTTAAAAATACATTTAATAATTCAAAAAATATTTTATTTTTTGTAACTAAATGTGAGTTATTAATCAGATAAATTAATGATGTGATATATATTTTTTTATAATAGAAATTATAATATCGCTGGATTGCCTTTTTTGAAGTATGTGAAGTAGATAATTTTTTAATAAAAAGATGGTAGGAAGCTATGTTCGGAGAAAAAGACTAAAAGAGGCTGTTGATATGGTGTGAAATCTTGAAGACTTTGGCCACAAGTGAATTGATTGATGGGCCCACATGCATGAGACTTCGAATTCTCAGGTCTTGTTTGGTTCACGGAAGAAAAATTAATTTTTTTATCTTTATTATGAAGGTGGAAAACTAAATTTTCTGTCAAATTTTATTTCTTGTGTTTAGTAAAGTATGGAAAGTATTTAGGTAAAAGTATTATTGTCTAAAATTTGTATAATAAATGCTTGAAAATCACATGAAAAAATCAGTTCCATGTGTTTTGAGATGAATGGTTTTACCTCCTACTTTTCCCTCTCTCGGGAAAGTGTTTTCGGAATTTGTGCTTACCAAACAAAGGAAAGAAACGACTTTCCTTTTCTGAGAACTAAAATCCGTGAACCAAACGAGGCCTTAAAGCTGCAACAATTTAAAAAAAAATGATTTTAAACTTTTACATGCCATAATTTTAAAAAGTGTTGAATCATAAATTTAAAACTCTCAATATTCTTTTTAAAATGTGTTTAAATAAAGCATTATTTGAAGGTATGTGTGAAAAGTTCTTAGTCCAAAAGTGTTAAATCACTTTTAAGTGTACTGATCTCACACACTTTAATAACTGGAATCTAATAATCTTTACTTACAAAACGGTGTTAATAGGTACAAAATAACATCTAATGAACTTTTATAAATAAATAAAATATTGTAATAAGAGTATAATTGATCATTGAAAAACAAATATATGCAATTTTTTAGTAGTTAAAATAAATTATAAAAAAAAGCTCTCTATCTAATATAAAATAAAATAATTTGTTTTCTTGAATATAACTACAGGGAGAACTTACAATATATTTTCTCTTAAATAAATTTCTCTATCTTTCATAATTAAAAAAAAAAAAGCTAATTACGAAGCAAAGTATAATTGGGAGCCAACGTGATCATATATCAGTCGTTTCTCTCTCTCTCTCTCTCTCTCTCTCTCTCTCCATACAATCAATCTCATCCGTCCATTAATACTTCCAAACCCTCACTATAAATAGGAGTGATGTTGCATTTCCTCTTTACCCCTTGGCTATACTCACTCTTTCTCTATCATACCCTTTGGGTATTATTTTGCACGACTCTATTTTCATTATTTGTATTGGTAATTTCTTCACATTTTCATCATGCATTAACCTTAAACACTAAACCATATTAATGTTTAAAGATGATTCATTTCATGTTCCATAATATTTCATCAGCGCTTCAAATTAAGAGTTAGTCTCTTGATAGTAATATTTTTTTGAAATATAATTAATATACAATATGTTAAATAATATTATTCAGCATTCAATGTTAAATACCTTACATCTTATGATTTTATTCTTACTGTATGTTATACATTAGTGGAATAAAATTTTATTAAAATTCAATTATAAATTCAAGAGACTTATCTCTTAATACTAAATGTTGAATTTTAATCCACTTTAGATTGAACCACACAAAAGTTGTGGCGCGTTAACATGCGCGCAGTTTTCATGCTAGTTAGCAGGGCGAACCAACCATTTCTCTGAAAAGGATTTAAAGTTAAAACTGGATAGAAGGTAAGCTAAATCATATAAATATTATATATATATATATATATATAGTTAGTGAAAAAAAGAACCAAAATTTATCTTGGATTGGAGCCTTCTCTGCCAACATTTACGTTGGGTCCTCTCTTTTTAGTGCTTTAGTTGATTTTGATTGTAGGGCCTCTAGGCTTGACTAAGATAACGTACTCTATTTTTATTTTTTTTATCATTGAAGCAATGATTTGAGAAAGGGATAAGAATTTGACAAAAAAGGTGAAATAGATTATGAGAGAGAAAATTGGCTCCAACAATGCTCATGATGACAGTGGACACAATGGTAAAAGCACCTATTATGATCCTCTGCTTTTGACCGACTTAATTAATCTTTTTTGGATGAAGGTATATATGAAAAACTATGTAAATAACGTATATAGCAAAACAACTAATAGTAATTTTATTCACATAAAACTAGTGGTAGAGATAGGATATTTACTCAGTAGGAACTTAATTAACATTAAATAATTTTTTTAATTACAAGAAGTAATACTGCCAAGATAAATGCCGCTTTATTTTATTACTAACACCCCTTAAAAATTTTATCAATATGAAAATAAACTTTATTCTCACGACCCTCTTATTTCACTTTTTTATCCAAAGGTTAAAGTAAGTAACTATTAATTAATAATTTAATTAACTTAATTAAATCATGAAATCCCTCATCACCCGCTTCACAACTTCCATTTCCGAGTGAATACGTATTGTTTTGCATCTTCCATCTTCACCCACCAAAAATCTCATTTTGAAAATGAAATCAAATACTAATAATATTACTTTGAGTGATAAAGCATTAAAGATTATCAAAGAAGGTGGTGATGTTGAAGACAAAGACAAAGATGGGGCTACATGCAGTAATTTAGAAGACAAGGATAGGTCAAAAGAAGTATAATTGTTTCATTTTTACCTTATCTTTATGCATTTTAACCCTCAATTAATGAATATTGCAAAATTATAATCAAAAAGTTTTTTTTAAAAAAAAAAAAAAAACAAAGCTGTGGGTTTTGAACCCAGTAATTATTCTTCTGACATTAGCCGAGTGATATGTACATCACTCACCCCCACATTGGTAGAGTACCAAGGAAGATACACTCCCAATGACGGGAGAGTATATTATCCCATTTATTCACCATAAATTGGATAAGTATATCTCAAAATATGGGCAGTAACTTAAGTTATTATTGAAATTACAAAAGCTTAATGTCGTGCGAGTACCAACGACGATACTCTCCCAATGACGGGAGAGTATTACCACATTAATTACTCACTATAAATTGGACAAGTATATCTAAAAAACGACTATGCTATAGCTTAAGTTATTGCAGAAGTCCTAGATTCTTAATGTTGAGCAAGTAGTAGCGAAGATACTCTCCCAATGAGGGTGGTAAACGCATACTATTGTCATTCACATTCTCATTTTCGAAGTCATTTGGTGTTTTTATTTCTCTAAAACTTCTTGTTTTGCTAACTTATCTTGCGATTAGTCTCATAGCACTTTTATATTTAACATGCTTGCATGGAAAGACACATTTTATATTTATTTTTATGTCTCTAAATCTCAAGAAATGTATTGGACAAGAAAATATCTATCTAGACCTATGGTTGGTGCTTTATGTCACTTCCCTCCTTTAACTCAACAAGCCAAAGCTTGTTTGAGGAGATAAGTTTGGTTAAAAAAACTGTCATATCTCATAGAATGTATTATTTTATTTAGAATGATTGTTTGACTATACTAGAGGATTCACTACACCAAAAATGCCAAACAAGCACGGTTAAACTGTGCCAAAACAAATCTGGAACGACTTCGAGCTGTGCCAAAAAATAGGTGTGGTAAATTTTTTTTTTTGAACGATTATTTCTGTTCCCATTCCATGCTATATTTGGGTCAAACCGTACCCTTTTTTATTAAAACTAGAACGGTTTTAGAATGGCCAAAAACTGTGCGAGATCCATTTCTTCTTTTGCCCTAATTTCCAAGTGATTTGCCACATATCATTTTTTATTAATCCCATGTCTGCTGTATAATTATTGTCACATATTTGACAATTTGGCACAATTTTTGGCAATGCCAAAACTATGGCAGTTTGGAAAATCATTTTTCTTACCCTTTTTTCTACTTCTTTTATTCCAGCCACATTTTTGGCATTTTTCAACTTATTCTATCCACATATTTGTGTCTTTGTTCAACTTGTTACCATCAAATCTCAAATAAAATCCCACAATCTATTCCGATCTAACACCATCAAATATATTTCAATTAAAAAGGATAATCTACTCCATAAAAGCAATCACCAAGTCGTAATTAGTAATACACAAATATCCAAAATGTTGATGTTAATGTAAATAAAAATTAAATTATTCTAGCATGTATCACCCTAACCAAAAAGGAGATAACAAAAAAATACTAGAGAAGAAAGTTAATATTTAGCACATATGAATCACTATTTACAGTAGAACACAGGCAATGATCGCCATCTATCTTTTTATCTTTTCTTAGCTTAGTTCGGGAGGTAGGACTTTCAAATTGCGCATCCATCGCAAAAGCTAGGATAATCGAAGTGAACAAAACTGTTTTTCAACTTTGTTCTTTGTTCTCCACTCAACATTATCAATTGCGAAAACCTTACCTCCTGGAACAAACTACAATACCCCCAGTTAGTTTTCTCACTACCAATCAACCATCACATTTTTCATACACTCTTGCTTTCTCCAAACATAAGTTAAACAAAAAAATAAAACAATATGCGACTATATCACCACTTACTTGCTCTTATGGAGGATCATTGTGCGATGTTAAAAATGAAGATAAAGGGCAATTTATATTTTTTTACAATTGTCTATTAAAAACAAAATATTAAATTGACATCCCACTATAAGCAATGGAACCAAAAAGGTCAATTGTAATAAAATTATAAAGTAGAGCGAACAAGTAATAAGAATAGGCTACTGAGGATAAAATCTTACCATATTTGTGCCAAAATATTTAACTATGATTTCATGTTTGAATTGGCTCAAAAAAAATCTCTTGGAGTAGTTAGGAAAAACAAAGGACTTAGTAATGCAACCAAAATCACAAATGCAATGGAACTATAGTTACACATAAACCACATGCAATTTGTATTTCATTAGGACAAGCAAATTCTTATCACCTATTCAAGGTGATAAATGCTTTACATTCCCTAGCTTCCTTGATCAAGCAAAGAAACCTCTTTTACAACAAAAAAAAATCGTCGGTGCAAAAAATAAATAAGAATAAAATAAAAGGCTATAAATATTGAAATTCCCATAATGGTTTTTCCAAAGATAATATAAAATAGCGGTTTACTTTTCGAAAGTGTTAATTCTAAATTTAAGAAAAGCTTATTTAGTTTTTTAAGATTCTTGAAAACCTTTGTGATAATGATGCAATTTATGAACTTAAACAGAAATTAACAATCAATCACAGCACAAAGGGTTTTTACGTGTTAAACTCTTAATTGAGATAAACATCCACTGAGGCACCCCGTATCAGAACAAAATCCACTATTTAAAAGTTTTTACAAGAGTTTTAACGGACAAAAGAAATACAATGACCCTAATACACACACCCATACAATCAAAGAGTACACACTATCCTTCACTAAGCCGACTCAATAAAACTAACAAACAATATTATATTCACCCAAGATAACCTCAACAGCAAGAATCAAATTTTAACAAATAAACTCAGCCAATAGTATATAAAATCATAAGTTCAAAATTTTGAAAAGCTTTAGTTTCAAAAGAATTTTGTATAAACAGACTTTTCACAAGTAATCAACAAAAACACATCACATATGAACTGATGTTTCCTAAAGCAACAAACAGATATTTCGCAACTAAAATCAACAAAACAAATTCTTTTTTTCTCGCATCAAAGTAACAATTAATATGGACTGTTTCATAGTAGCAAATTCAACACAGCAATGGGTTTATTAATACAGCTGAATCAATAAAGACGGCAACAATAACAATAACAATAGACCAGATTTTTGCAGCAATATAAAACAGATTTTTCAACACCAATTAACAACTAATTAGAATCAAATTTTCCAACAATACTTCATAAATCAGATTCAAGTTTATTTTAGATTTTCCGTAGCAGAAAGAGAAATCTTAACAAACTAACAAAGCAACAAATTTCAATAGTACCAACAAATTTCAATAACACTAATAGATTTCAATAATAAAGACAAATTCATAGCTATAGAAATAGATTTGGTATCAATAGTTTCAACAGCAATAATCCTCATATTTGATATCAACAAATTCAATGTCAACAACTTAAGAAGGATTGCAGGTTTCAAATATAAACTCTGTAAGAATAGATTTAGAAATATTGTACTTAGTTTAAAGAAATTAACTATATGGATTCAGAAAGACATGCTCGGAATTCGAAGAACATATGACCAAATATGCACACCATATATTAGAAAAAGACACAGCAGGTTCGAATTTACTTATAGATCTTACAATACCGAGATCATAGCACCTTTGAAAACACACCACAGTCGAGTATAAACATTATTAATAGATTTCAACAATAGAGATAGATTCGTAGCTATAGAAATAGATTTGGTATCAATAGTTTTAACAGCAATAATCCACATATTTAATATTAACAAATTCAATGTCAACAACTTAAGAAGGTTTACAGGTTTCAAATATAAACTCTGTAAGAATAGATTTAGAAGGATTGTACCTGATTTAAAGAAATTAACGACACGGATTCAGAAAGACATGTTTAGAATTCGAAGAAAGTAAGACCAAATATGCACACCACAAATTAGAAAAAGACACAGTATGTTCGAATTCACTTATAGATCTTACAATACCGAGAACATAACACCTTTGAAAACACACAACAATCGAGTATAAACTCCACCAAGTACAATTAAATACATAGCCAAACAGCATCACAGTTTATACCACCGAAAACTGCCTTCAGAGCACTCCGAAAATACAAAAGACTGATTCGAAAATACACCCAACATATTTGGTTATGGACATACACAGCACTTTTAAGATTTCACATAGACATCCCCTTTAATCTTGATACCGAAAAACCCCAAAATATGATACAAAAAACTTCAAAAACCTCAACAAAGATTTACCTATAAATTCGGATCATTCTTTCAAGGCGAAAGATGAATCTTTAAACCAAATAGCACTAATCTCTAGACACGAAGGAAGATTCCTTTTTGACTCAAAATGCTCCAAAAATTTGTAGGCTAAAGAATGGCACTTACAATATGACACATAAATGATTTGATTGTATGGTTTTAATATTAAAATGAATGATCATACTAATTTATAAAATACATATAATGATAACATGAGCTAAACACGAGTGTTAAATGTACTTACTAACGCGGCTAATTGTCGTTGGGAGGAAAAAAATCATCATGCCAATACATGATAATCCCACCACAACCAATATCTTATAACGTAATCACAAATCCTTAATGTTCCCCCCACAAGGAATGGTTAGGTATAAGTATTTTTTTGACTACCACCTTAACCCTCCTCAGTTCTAAGACATGGTCATGAACCTTGGTGGCAGCCCCGAGGTTAGATTTTCTACCATAATTGAAAATCTCCCATTTATAAGATAATATTTTATAATTTATCCCATCATTGCTAACTTCAGATGGAGTTGCTAACCTAGTAGGAGGGCAATCAAAAGAGTTTCATTTGTATGAGCTTTTGTTGTATGTGTACTTTTTCCAACATTAGGTGCAACAGTATTAACAAACTTACCATCCTTAAAATCATCAATAAATTGCTTGACTAGGCCAAATCATTAATAAATTGCTTGACTAGGCCCTTCAATCCATCCATGCCACTTCTTTCGCGAGTTTATCCATTTTCTCCTCGCAACTATCCCATTTCGACTTCACCTCAGCAAGCATTTATCAGGCAAAAGATGAATTCAACATAGCATTTCTAGAAATATGTGAGCCTACACAACGTATGCGCCCTCTTAAATCTTTTCCAAACACTTCATTAATTGGACCACTATCAAATGTTTCCTTCTTGCCCCTCTTCTTGAAAACCTTTCAAAGAAATTCAATTTGATCCTGCAAATAAAGAAATTCAATTTCTAGACTAGTAAACAAAAACTATAATTAAAAAGAATATAAATTTTATTTATAAATTACGAACTGCAATTTTTAATTATATGACGCGTAGGTCCCATCTTTCAATGAATGAGTAGCCAAACACAATTCTGCCCGACTAGGTGGATGCCCATTTACCTCCTCCCATTTTTTTGCTGATCAGGCGTATCCATCACGACCTGTATTATGGGTTCCTTTTGGCTCGTTATTCACTTTGTTAGCTTTATTCTGAATTCTTATTTTCTTTTGATTTTCAGTAACCTTGTTATAGCAAAACATCTCCCAATCCTCACTTTTTCCTAATGTCGAGACTTTTTCCTTCCATTTGCTAACATCATCCCCCATAAAATTTACTCTTAACCTCGATTTGAACTTCTTCCACGTCTTGTTAGCTTTGCCCAAAAAGAGGCCTCCTTGACTATCCTTTACCTCCGGAAATTACTTCTACAAAATATAATGTATAGAATATTATAGGTTAACAATTGATATAAAACAATATCAATTAAAGCAAAATATTATAAGTTACTTTACATGTGGACCATAGTGTATCCATATATCGCTCTAAGACAAGTTTTCATGTTTTGTAATAAATCTAGATATGAGTCCGTGCAAGCTTTCTTAGACTTATAACAGAAGGAGCTTTATCGCCTAACGGAAACCCATTTTAATTGAATTTTAGTCATTGTGGACTTCGACCGGTCACCGAGGAACCAGTTTATGCTCACGACCGAGATGTTGACCTTTATATTTCAATATTAGGTGTCGGATTTAATATATCACCAACTGATGCCATAGTTACCTACTAAGATTTCAAACAAAACATGATCACTTTACATGTTATAAACATAATAGAAATTATTCACAATATATATTTTATATTAAAAAAATCATGACAAGTAAAGCTATAACACAAATTGACAATCTAAATGCAGAAGCGCAAATGCAGTAAAAATACAATAACCTAAATTCGGCACCATAGAGATTACATATTTAAAAAAAAGTAGAAATTTTGCACACTTTTATAATAACTAATTTGTAAAACATTCTAATTAATTTCGGTGTATATAAGCGCAATCAACTTCTCATTTTCTTCAATGATGGAGGTATACATTATACGATGAATCTCAAATGAATCTATTGCTTTGCTTAATCTCTTTGGAGTATGCAAAACAATTAATCACCCATCGAGCTTGACATTTTTGCAAGAAAACATTTGACTTGCTTGAGATGGAAGAATGAATGGCCTGTCTTGGATCGCTTTTACTCATAAGCTTACTAAGGTTATAACCATCACTAATTTCGAGGTATAGAGGATCAACTTTACAAGCATTCCTTTTAGCCACATCAACCCAATTACAATAGAATACCGTATGCCTAAAAGTAGTGTAATTTAAATCAATAATATCTCGAATATCTCGAATAACTCCATAATAAGTTCTCCAACCCCCTTTCTTATTATAAGCCTTCATGGATACACTGCTACTTTGGGTACTAAGGTTTTCTTCATGTGCAAGAGTGGAGAATGTATGTCTATATTATTGGAACTTGCTATAGCTTGTAACTCCATGAAGTGGGCCATTTGCATAAGGTAGTTTTCCCATGTCGTTCACTCTGAAGGCCTAGAAGAAATAAATAAACTTTTAAGCTTTAGAATGGCAGTACAAATAGTAAGATTTTAAAACCAAATAAGACACTTACCTCATCTTTAAGCCAACATATGGAATTATCAATTATATGCTTTGATGTACTCCCTTGTTGAAAACATATTGTTGACTCAAAATTTATACACGTGATAAATTTTTATAGTAAGAAACGTGAAATTACCAAAAAAAATAAATTGAACTATAAAAAGGGTTCAAAATTACATGCTGACCTTTTCCATTCATATACACTTGGATATTGAAATAACACCCATCTTCTTGCTTGTTCATTGTGAGAACATGTGCTTTCGATGCCAGCTCCCATGGACGGCAATTCCTTCGATTTTTTGGTTTATTTGAAAAATGGTTCATTTTACTATAAAGAAAGGTGACGATTTGTAAAGAAAATCAGAGTCACTAGTTTGTTTTACTAAACAAACAAAATTATGTGCAAAAAAAGCAATATTTATGGATTAAACGACCTCTTAAATACAATTAATACGAAACTAGTTGATTCAAAGGTTCGGGGATTAAATTACGAATCATAAAGGTGTTAGGCACCCAATTCACCTTTTCAGTATCTAAGTAGAACATGTGTGTGATTATAATAAAAAATTCGCATGCTAATTAATGTTATCACATATCAGCCCATAATTTTAAAAAATGGGGATTGGGGGTGTGGATGGAAAGCGTGTACTTCGTATTTTGCCCTTTGATTTTAGAAATTACTGTGTGTGTGGTTTGAAAAATAATTTTTTATAATGATAGATGGCAAAACAGGTGTTTTCGATAAAGTTCAGGCTTTTCAAAAGTTAATTTAATTTGGAATCGGATATCCGGCAATCATCGAGATTCGTTCATCAATAATGTACCACAATCTAATTATTTAAGGCGGCATTGACGAATCCAGTACTCTCATATTGGCTATTTAGGTAAGTCTCGCGATTTATAGATTAAACCAGGTACAAACGCTTATTGATTCCTTAGTGAACCGAGACTGATAAAATAAGAATTTTATAATTTTAACCAATAAAAATACGTTTTAAAATTGTTACAGCTCGTTCCACGCCTTTGGTTTTAAAAACAGGGTTTAAATATGAAATCTGAACTGATTTTGAGATAAACAACAATTTATACATGCGATTAATCAATTATAACTGATAAAAAAAAGATAAAAAAAAATTAAATCTAGAGTGCAATAAATATCTGAGAGCCTTGAAAATAGTAGAATACTATTTTAGAGCACTGTTCCCAAAGTTCTAGAGCTGACTGATGCTTCAAATTGAGTCTATGCAGGTGTATTTATATCTATAGGGTGAAACGGGTTGGGCCAAGAGGGTTCTATCATGTGGACATATGCTCTTATGCTGTTGTTCTATGATCTCGGTTTTAAATGATTTTCGATTTCGACGTATAAACCTACAAGAAAGATTTTATTAATGTATTTGAAGCTTTTTGGTATTTGATTCTCCGTCTCAATTACTCAGAGTCCTCCTTAACCCGCCAGCTCTGAGCCGCTTAGAGCATCTGTCCACACGACACATGAAGTGTGTGTCTTGTGGACAGATGCCTCCAAGGCAGCTGTATACACGACGCAAGATAATTTTTACTATTCCAAACAAATAAAACATCGAATCGATCTAATTTTTTAGTATATTATTACCCATGATAAGACCTATCTATTAATCATTTGAGTTCATTTGGGATTCGGGAAGGACTCCGCCTGATTACCCGAAGTGAACTCCCAATTTTTTGAATTCCTGAAAATTCGGCCGTCGAATCAAGCTGATTTTTTAGTATGTTACTCCTTACAGTACTGTCTAATAACCCTCAAAATTTGAGGATAATCCAAAGTTGGGAAGTCTCATTATACAAGATCTGACGATTTTCGGTTCCAAACATTTGTTTGGGAAACAAATGTATAAGGTTTGTCGTGTGGACAAATGTCCATACATTTGTCCACAAGACAAACCCTTTATTCCCTTGAGATGCTTTTTGTTATCTCGACCCAAGGGAGTATCGGATCGATATGATTTTTTTGTATGTTCTTCCTCATAATACAACCTGTCTACTAACCAAATTTGAGCTCATTTGGACTTCGGGAAGGCCTCCATTTGATTACTCGAACTGAACTCCTGATATTTTGCATTCTCGGAGATCCAGCCGTTGGATCGAGCTGATTTTCGAGTATGCTACTTCTTATGGCACTATTTACCAACATTTAAAGTTTAAGGATAATCAGAAACCAATAACTATCATTGTTAAAATATTCACAAGATTTGACGATTTTTAGTTCCGGTAGCTTCCGGTAATTCTCGTAACTTTTCGTTCGGGTGTCCTTTTAGCTTCCTTCTTTGACTTGTATCACATGTATATAGTACGGGTGCATCTATGAATGCTAGTACATGTATGCGTGCATATTTTCTTAGAGATCGGGATTCTTACAAGGATCACAAAATGAGATGTTCATACTCGTACTGAACTTTACTTCTGATCAATGTCCTTCCTTTACTTAAAACTCGTTGATCAATAGAGTCATTAAATTCATTGTCAATAAATGCCTCAAGGTTCCTCTTGTGAGTTCCTTCACCTTTTTTCAATATATATTCCATAGCATATAATGAAGCTTTATGTACCAAATATGCATTGGCAATGCTCCCGTTAATGAACCTTTTATTGCGGGACCACTTTTTAAAAAAATTCATCCCTCTTTCAAATAACCATATTGATCGATATCTAGGAGGTCCAGCTGACAATGCTTCATCAGCTAAATGATGCATTAGGTGGATCATAATCACAAAAAAATGAGGGTGAAAAATATATTTTCAAAACACGAAGTGCTTCTACCAATGCTTTCTTCTCCTTCACCAAATGTTCCCTAAAAATAACTTTAGAACACAAAATAGTGAATAATATGCTAATACGTTGTATAGCTTTATATAAGGGCTTATGACCGGGGAAGGAATGCATAAATAATATAGGAAGCAAGTGTTGCATATAACATAATAGTCATGAGACTTTATATTGACAAATCCAACAGGCTCAAGGCTAACACTATTGTTAAAACTTGATGAAAAACCAACCGGAACTTTCAATGTTTTTACGGACTGATAAAAACTCAATTTTCCTTCCTTAGTGAAGTCGAAAGGTGCTTATGGCAATTTTATCTTATCACTACCTTCAACATCTTGCATCGATAAATGTTTCTTCAAATTCAAAGTTTCCTCTAACTCTTATCGTGCTTTAATTGTATATTTATTAAAAGGCCCCTTCAATGACAATATTGTGCCCAACAAATTCTTCGTCACATTTTTCTCAATATGCATAACATCAAGATTAGAACGGGTGTCATGATCTTTTCAATACTCCAAATCAAACAAGATAGACCTCCTCGAGAAATTGTGTAATGTATAATAGAGCCTATCTTGTACAGTTATTAAATCAATATAATTTACAATTTGTCCAATCTTTTTTTAGCATTATAAATCTAACATGGTATCAGAGGATTATTCATAGTTTTATTTTTTGTTCCTTAAACCCTAAACCTAAATCTACACAAAACCCATTTCGTAAAACACCACTGCCACATCTCTGACAAACCTATAGCTAAACCAACCACGACTTAGATAACCACTGACCCAAACTAGATCACAACCACACCATAAGCTTCGTCTTTCAAAGACGATTCCAGTGATATAAAGATCAGATCCAGAAAAGACTCAACGCGCCCTCACACGCCCTATCTTTGATCTACCGTCTATCCCGCCAATACCACGCAGCATCACCGTTACTCCATTATCGTTAACTTTAATGGTGTCAGGTTTTTGCCATTAAAGTTAACGGCCGCTAGCTTTGTCCGTTAAAGTTAACGGCCATCCGTCAAATCCGTCAGTTTTAACCAGTTTCAACTAGTATTTTTTCATTGACCAGTTCAGCTCATTTTTAACAGGTTCTTTGATAACTCAGACTGGTTCTCGAGGTTTTTTAGTGCTCCGGACGCAACCACATTCTCCATTTTTCTATATTCAATCGCTGAGTAAAGAAACCAGGTCTAGTATACTTTTTCTTACTCCGTTTACTTATTTTTGATCAGTTATCTCTCTATTATATAATATGAAGACCTCTGAAATTCCCATTACTATTAAATTGGATTAAAGTAATTATAGCCACTGGTTTATTCTATTTCGCAATTTCTTGAAAGGAAAAGGGCTTTGGAATTATATTAGTGGCAAAGAAAGCTGCCCTGATGAAACCGATGCAAAATTTGCTAACTGGGATATTAACAACAATAAAAGTTTGACTTGGATTGCCAACACTGTCATTTTTTCCATCAGTCTTTAACTTGAAAAGTGAGATACTGCAAAGCAAATTTGGAATGTTTTAGCACATAGATATGTTAAAACCAACTTTGCCAAGAAATACAAGCTAGAACAAGATATACGTGCTCTGCAACAACAGCCAGGCCAATCAGTATCAGATTTATATTCTAGCATGTGCGTTATCTGGGATAAACTTAAACTTATATAACCTCAATGGACAATGGATCTAGGTTTATGGGAAACCTTCCGTGAAGAAACGCGACTTGTACAATTTCTCATGGCACTCTGGGATGAATTTGAACCGATCAAGGCATATATTCTTCATCGCAAGCATCTTCCCTCTGTTGAATCAACACTGCCATACTTAATTGACGAAGAAACTCGAAAGGGCATCACTCCGAATATTTCCTCAGTGTTTATTACACCTCCGGCCTCGAATACCTTGTATGCTACATCTCCTCGCCCACATATTCAACATTACTGACCACCCAACAACACCTTTTCACCACGTCCTCATCAGACACCACCTCTGCTATCATATACAACTCCACATCCTCATAATACCCAATCAGCACCACCTCGAGATCTTTATCAAGTTCAATGTAATTACAGCAAGGGTTTTGGACATATAGTCAAGTATTGTCCTTCTCACACATCTCAGTACATGCGGGGATTACAAAACTCAACTAATTCGTATGCTACAGCACTTGCTCCACCAACCTGAAATGATGCTCAATCCATGACACGACAAACTCCTCAATTCGGTAATAACCATACTATTACATCTGCTTTTTCAGCCTCTTCAAGTACATCTTCCTCTCCCTGGTTCCTTAATTTCGGTGCATCCAATCACATGACTTTTGACCCTATACACTTTGACTCATTCAGTCCCATGCACTCATCTCCCAAAATTCACACAGCTGATGGTTTTGTTATTATTGTTAATCACATTGGTTCCATTAAAAACACTAATAGCCTGTATATTCCCGAAGTTTTCTTTGTCCCTCAACTTTTAATGCAACTATTGTCTGTCGGAAAATTATGTAATCTTGGGCTAATCATTCTATTTTATTCCTTGGGTTTTGTTATGTAGGACTGCTCGACGGGCAAATAAGTTGGAACAAGCCATATAGTTGGACGCTTATATGTTATAGACATATTTCATATTCCACCAGCAACCAATACATCCTTAACAGCATCTACTTCACACCCATCATCTTTTATATTTTGGCACTCTAGATTAGGACATGTTTCTTTTTCTCCTCTTAAATATATGATTAGTCAAGGGTTGTTAGGACCAGCTACATTAGATAAAGATCCTTTTTGTATTGCATGTAAACTGGCCAAACAGCTGGCTTTTCCTTTTAATAATAGTACCACACTTTCATCTTCTCCTATTATCTCAATGGGTGGTGCCTTATATTATGTGATTTTTATGATGATTACTCTCACTATAGTTGGACTTATTTGTTTCACTCTCATTCAGATTTTCTTGAAACCTACATTGAGTTTACCACATGATTAAAACTCAGTTTTCTAAAACCATCAAAAATTTTCATTCTGATTTTCGAGGTGAATATTTGTCAAAATCCTTCCTTGACTTCCTCAAATCCCAAGGGACTTTTCCTCAATTATCATGCCCTGACACCCCCACAATAAAATGGAATTGCATAATGTAAACACCTTCATCTTGTTGAAACTGCCCGCACTCTCCTTGTGTCATCCTCTGTTCCTTCCACTTTTTAGGGAGAAGCCATCCATACTTCTGTATTTATTATAAACCACATTCCTTCTCCTATTACAAATGGCATTTCTCCCTCGGAGTGTCTTTACGGAACTCGTCCTTATTATTCTAAACTTCATGTCTTTTGATCTACCTGGTTTGTATTACTTCCCAAAAGATAGCGTACCAAATTCACACCAAAAATAGCTATGTGTGCTTTCTTAGGATATGGGATTCAATAAAAGGGTTACTGCTACGATCCAATTGCCAAAAGACTTTGTATATCCCGACATGTTACCTTATGGAAAAATACTTC
Organism: Lonicera japonica; assembly: GCA_021464415.1. Taxonomy (NCBI): domain Eukaryota; kingdom Viridiplantae; phylum Streptophyta; class Magnoliopsida; order Dipsacales; family Caprifoliaceae; genus Lonicera; species Lonicera japonica. Next base: position 27,486,917 of record CM038466.1, read on the forward strand.
ATATTACACCTTAGCTTAGAATCCCACCTTCTCCACTAAATCTGCTCTATCTGTTGATCCATTCCCCGAGTCCTCGCCAATAGAAACCTCCCATATTCCACTTACTTTAATGACTGTCCCTGATCCAGTGCCAGTTAATCCCAGTACCTCGGTGTTTAATAACTTAAATGCTGACAACTCTATGCCTTGCCCTGACGCTAGTCTTTCACTCAGACCAATTCAAGATCGTCGACCACCAGTTAAGTTATCAGATTATCACTATTTTTTTTCCGCCTTGTTGTCCCTACATAAGCGCTCCTCTTACCGAGAAGCGTCCTCAGATCCCATATGGCAACAAGCTATGGCTGATGAACTTGCTGCCTTAAAGCAAACCAATACACGGGACCTCGTAATCCTACCTGCTGGAAAATATATTGTTGGGAGCAAATGGGTATACAAGATTAAAACCAAAGGTGATGGTTCTGTTGATTAATACAAAACTCGTCTTGTTACAAAAGACTTTACCCAAGAATATAATATTGATTATGAGGAAACTTTCGCTCCAGTAGCCCGCATGACCACAGTTCGCACACTTGTTTTAATTGCTTATATCTGTAAATGGGCAATTCACTAGATGGATGTCAAAAATTCTTTCCTCAAGGCAACCTCTCCGAAGAAGTATACATGCAGCCCCCTCCTGGGATACCTCACTCTCTTGGACAAGTTTGCAAGCTTCGTCGTGCTCTCTATGATCTTAAGCAACCACCTAGAGCCTGGTTTGAAAAGTTATCCACAGCCGCTCTTTAACATGGTTTTTCTTAAAGTGCTCACGATTCTACAATGTTTACATGTTCCTCTCAACAAGGGATTGTTGTTCTTCTTATTTATGTCGATAATATGATTACCACTATGGATGATTTGGATGGAATATGCGAGCTTAAAACCTATTTGTGCTCTTTCTTTGAAATGAAAGATCTGGGAACTCTTCACTACTTCCTTGGTATTAAAATTGATCATTTGTCCACAAGTTATTTTTTTCTCAGGTAAAATACACTTCCAACATTGTTTATTGCACTGGTTTAACTGATAACAAGATTGTCGATACTCCACTTGAAATAAATATCAAACTATGTGTTTCTGACGGGTCTCTATTACTTAATCATACTTTATATCGACAACTTGTTGGTAGTCTCAACTATCTCACCATCACTAGACCAGATATTAGTCACGCTGTCCATATTGTGAGCCAGTTCATGTCAACGCCTCGCTGTGTTCATTTTGCTACTGTTTTACGCATTCTTCGATGCCTGAAAGGGACCTTATTTCATGGATTACATCTTTCATCTGCTTCTAATCCTGTGTTACAGGGCTATTCCGACTCTGACTGAGCAAGTGATATTATTCATCACCATTTCACGACAAAATTTTGTGTTTTTCTTGGTGATTCTCTCATCTCATGGAAGAGTAAGAAATAAATTGTGGCTGCCGTTCTAGTGTTAAAGCCGAGTATCGAACTCTTGCTCATGCCATTTCAGAAATTATTTGGCTTCGCTGGCTACTTCGAAATATGGGGATTGACCTTCCTCATTCTACGCCTTTATTTTGTGACAATCAGAGTGCCATTCAAATAGCCTATAATGATGTCTTTCATGAACATACCAAGCATATTGAGGTTGACTACCACTTTGTTCGATATCATTACACTTAAGGAACTATTCATTTGCCATTCGTTTCATCAGACTATCAACTTACTGATCTATTTACCAAGTCCCATGTAGTTGCTTAATTTCGCTTTCTGGTGTCCAAACTCATAATGCTTTCTAAGCCTTCTTGAGTTTGGGGGGGTGTTAATTTATTTATTTTTCTTTCCTTTATTTACTTATTCCCTTTTCTTATTGTTTCCTTATTGTTTTGCATAGGGTTAGCTCTTTCCTAATTTTTTTTCCTTGTGTAGTGTATAAATAGAGCATCCTTTGTATAGTTATTCAATCAATACAATTCACAATTTCTCCAATCTCTTTCTAACATTATAAATCTAACAAAAGGCACATTGGAGTTTTTACTAACAGTAACAATCCCACTTAAAATTTACAAGCTATATTAATCCATATCTCATACAAATAAGCAAATTGACTTACACAAGAAAATGTAAAGCATCAAATAATTGTAAGTATGAAAATACTACCCTCTCTCTTTTTATTTTTATCATGGACATACTAATTTTACTATTTCTAAGATTTTATTATGTGCTAGGAAATTGAACTCAAATTTTATAGACCTTTTTTTGCTATGACACGTAAATTGTTTTTCTCCATGGCAGAGAACAAAAACATCTAACTACATTACTAAATGATACGCCTAAATAGTTGTCTTGATTATAATATTAGAAAATATTATCTCTTTGTGTTGCTTTGCTATTTTTTCCTTTGACTCTTCGCACACTATTCCAATATATATTCAATCTCTTCTGTCTAAATTAGTGGCTTTCTCCACTAGAACTAAAATGATAGAAAAAGCTTACATTCATACAAATTGCTTTTCAAGATTGTCAAATAATTCCAAGATTGAATAGTTACATATTCTTATTTCTTTTTCACCCCAAAGGTTCTCCTTATTACTACGAATTTGTTATATTACATGCTTATTTGATAGAGTGGAAGAAGGAACATCATGTTTTGTTAGCATGTGTATAGTTGAATAAATAATTTATGAGTTAAAAATATTAAACAAAATTGTTCTCATTGAAGGCAGGCACAAACAATTGTTCTCATTGAAGGCAGGCACAAACATTGCATGGAAAATCTACTGTATCATGAAGAGTTCGCATTATTTGGTTATAGTAATTCATTTTTAACTTTTGATTGTTATTATACAACAGCTTGGCAATTCCATTGTTCTTAATTCCTGTTATGTTAAAGTAAACGACGTATCTACTTTTGCGTCAATACTAGAATTAAATTCTTTTTTGCTTGCTTCTAATTTCTTCATTATATAATCTTAGGCGTTTTGTTGTATTTCATTAGTTTTCATTATATTGTTAGTAGTGAATGGAAGATCATTGTGTGATTGCAATTTTGATATTCACATTGATTAGTGGTTAAGAAAATTTGGATAAATTCAATAAGAAATTGTAAGTATTCAAATTAATCTAGCCCCTTAGAATGAAGATCATAATTTTGTACAATATTTTTAAACTTATTAACATAAATACCTATGAATTAAGTTTTTTATAAAACGTCCGTGCATCACAGGGGTACGAAACTAGTAACAATAATGACGATCCCCTCACACTGTGTTCCACTGCGTGTCCTCTAAATTTTTTCCTTTTTTTTTGTTACAGTTTTCAGTTTTACTATGTGTTAGTTTCTCTCCTAATTTCTTGCTGCACTGGCCTATATCCCACTCCCGTGTCCGGCTCTTGCTCCTTTTCTCGCAAACTCTAAGCCTCCTTCTCCATTCATTCACACCGTGTGCTGCAATCACGAAGAGCTTTGAGTAATTGATACATCATGTTTGCAATTTTCTCTTTGTAATCAATTTCAATTGGCTTCGTATTTTAGGGTTTTGGTTTAGTTTTTAATTTTTCATCAGGACTGCTTCTATTCTAACTTCTCTTCTCTTCTCATATAAATCGAATAGGTAGACAATATACACCCTATTTTTGTCTCTCTCAAATTCTGGTGCTCATAGGAAAAGTGTTCTATTGATCTACAAATTTTACGTATTTTAATTTTTACTGAGCAATCACCAGGATCATATTTGGTTTTGATCACATATTCACATATAATTTGTTTTGTCCTCATTCACCAATTATATATAAGGTTCAATTTCAGCATTTTTTTAAAGATGGGGAGTTCGTATGTTTTAAAAATAGGTGAATTTTCATATACCTAATCTAGAATTTTTATCCATTAATTAATTTCATATATAACTTCTGATTTCTAACGATTTGTTCAACAACAATTTACCACTAAGGTTTTAGGAAATTTTAATTGTTTATTACCATACGTTTGCAATCCCTCCATTATATCTATAGTTTACTAATTCTATTAAATTTAATTTTGGGTATTTTATCGATTCAATTGGTGAAAATGTTTATCTAGTTATCTTTGTATATTATTTCTATTTTTACGTAGAGTACAAGGCCTAGATGAAATTTTGATCTAATCAATTTTTTTCTACAAAGTGATCCCTTTCCTTTTCGTTATCTCTATAGCCATTTTTGTGTATAGTCGGTCCATCATAATTTAATTTTTTTAAGTTTGTTTCCCACACCTTTTAAATTTTATTGTTTGATAATATTTTGTGTGTAGACTCCATTAATTTGCTCTGATAGTTGGGATTATCCACATTAACATTGCAAGTCTAATTCTATGAATTAGAAGGATAGATCAAAAAGTGATTCGAAGTTTGCAATTCAAGTCTTTCAGGTTTTGGTTTTGCCTCCAGATTTCATGTAATTTGACTCATCTTAGGCCAAGGTTAGTGGACGAAGCAATTTGTCTAATGTAATAATAACCCTGGCCCCATTAATTTATTTTTTAAATAAATAAGCGTCCCATCAAAAAAAGTTTTCACTTCGATTGAAAAAGGCAGAACTCTGACAAACTGGCCTTACCCAATAACAATTCATCATGCATGATCTTTTAAATTTTAAATTTTAGTTTGTAATCACGTGATGTAATCTTTTCTTACGAGTTATTATGAATTTATCAATTAAAATTTTTTGAATTACCAAAATTTATTTTTGAACAAATTGAGGTTAAATTTTTGAAATTCCCAAAAGTTAATTTCAATGGCTAGATAATTATTTACCAAATATAAGAAATATTAGCATGAATCAAGGAATGGAGGACAAATGATTTTCATATATCTATGATTGAGTACAAATTAATTTAATTTTTGTGAGACTAAAATTTAAGATATCGTGATCCTTCACCTATAATAGAATTAACGTATATATGAATTCGAAACTTGATCTTCACTCAAACTCTTCATGCAGATAAGATCTTCTATTTCTTCTTTCTTCTTTTCATTTTCCTTCTCTTTTCTTTTCTTTTCTTTTTTCTCTTTTTACTTTTTCTTTTTTGTAATTATCGTGTTATGTTTTTATAGACAGATGGACCCATATATTCTCTTTATAACATAATATCGATGATGATCAAACATCCTCGCAGTACAAGTGGCGATCCAAAAATTTGTCGTAAGAGGGACACATGTTTTTTTAATAATGTTTAAATTTTATTCCCATTTTATATTTTATATTCACAGTTTTTTTCTTTAAATAATAATATTTAAGGGAAGTTCTAAGTCTATTTTCTTTTCTACAATAATAACAAAAATCTCATTACTCCTTATGAGACTTAAACTCATAATTTCTCTTAAGAAGGTGGGTCGCTTATAGTCCACTCGATTTTTCTATAATTATTATAATATATTAAAAAAATTGATTCTGTTTGATTACATAATTTTTATAGAATCAATTTTCAAGGGGCAAAGTTTAATTTCTGATTTTTTTTTATTTAATTCAAAAATCAGCTTCCCTAAGCCTTTGTTTTCTTACATGTTAATTAAAATACATGCCCGTCCACAAATAATAAATTTTAAAAAAATAAAAATGCAGTAATTAGCCATATTTTTTCTCTTTTTATACAAAGCGATAATCTTATAATACAACTTCTTTCTTACAAATTATAAATCCATAACTACCACCATAAAGGTGGACTAACAAAGAGTTCGATAACAATGTTCACATGGATCTAACGTGGGACTTCCTTGTTAAAAAGTCAGAAGGATGCCAACAAGTTACAGTACTGTTAGCAATTTTGTAGTAGAAAAGATTAACATGATTTTAAATATTTCTAGAAAATTCTTTTTATAGGTTTGAATAGTAAAATTTTCAGTTCTATATATATATACATATGCCCTAAACTTATGTATATACAATACCGTTTTCTTCGTAAGAATAATTCTGTGCACTTTAGGCCAAAAATCATAGATCTGAGACCATGGCAGCAGGTATGTTTATATATGTCCGGATAAATGGTTATCATTCAAATTATAATTTCATTGATATAACATTGGGTATTCGGGACAAATTGCGAGCATTCAATTTATTTATTTTTTTAATTACATTAGTGAATCGAACCCTTGATCTTATGCCTCACAATCCCTAGCTATACTAGTCAATACTATCATTATATGACAAGGTTATTAGCACCATTTAGACTGTTTTAATAATTAAAATTACTCGTACGACCAAAACAGATAAATTAAACATCTTAACACTTTTTTAAATATACAAGTGATATACTGATATACTTGGTAGTCGACCACAGAGAAAGTGAGAGAGAAAATGGGTTTCTGTGGATCCAACTTAGGCAAAAGATGGGAAAACTACTCCACTATTCTAACTCTAAAGTGTTAATGCCAACTCTATCTTTAGCCACTAACGATATTAAAGAAAAGTGATCTATGTAAATAATTTTTATATGAGATCTCAACCCAATATGCAAATAAACGAATACTAGCTAAAACATGAGCAACTTTTATTCATTCGAAACTGAAACACAATGAGATATTTTTAACCCTTAAAAATATTAGCAAGAGATCCATATTATCTAAGTGGGCAGTTGATGATGGTACATGGATTATATCAAAATATAAATAATTTTTGCATCATGAAATGCAAATTTAGCAAACTAAAATTATATTTTTCTTGGAGAAACACATGTAATATATATATATATATATATATATATATATATATATAAGTTAATGAAATATATACAATTAATAAATATTAATGAAATAAGTATATTTAATATATTAATGATATATTAAATGGAGGAACTTCCTCCACAATACTATTATGTAATAGATATATACGAAAAGGATTTTAAGAAAACCAATTTTTTTATCTTTAAATGCAGATCAACTATTTTGAGTGGCTAAACGGATGAACTTTTTTTATGAAATCATCTCAACCAAATTTCATTGAACAATTAAACCGGAAAGTGGGTTAATTAAAAAAACTTAATATATATATATATACGCGCATTTCTAGACGTTCAAATTTTAGATGCTTAGCTATTCCATTTCCCGGTTGACTTTTTCAAAGAAATCTGGTGGAGATAATCTACTAATCATAGAGATCATCTTTACCAATTTTATCAAAAAATTCATCGGTTCACCTTCTCAAAATAGTTGGTTTGTATTTAAGAACAAAAAAATTGGTCCTCTTATAATCCTTACCCTTACATATATATATATATATACATATGCATCTACCATATTTAATTATGGGTGAATTGTACTTAGGTATCCAAAATTTATTGTAATTGGATCTTGGTACCCATTTTATGCATATTGTTATCTTGGTTCCAATTCTTCACTTTTTCATTTTAACCCATTTGTCCAATCAAAACCCTTTGGTTATAGTTATGGTCAAAATTTGATTGTTAAAATTGAGTCCAAATCTCCTAAATAATTTCTAAAAATCTTGTAGAATAGGAAATATTTTTTTTTTAAAAAAAAAAAAACACTAATTTGTAGAGTTATATGAATAGATGGGAACATATTAATAACAAGAAGAAAAAGACAATAAGAAGATATTTTAATTCAAAATAATGTTTAACTGGCAGAAGGCTTTTTTCGTCGAAGTTTACTCACATCCTTACGAAAATTAATACATTTGAGGGATCTATTGCCGAAAACCCCGATAATTATTAGATTCATAAGTTATTAAATATCATATTGGGCTCTCTAATCATTATCTATCCCAAAACAATGCTATATTGGGCTCTCTAATCATAATTCAAGCCCATTAGAGTTAATTACAATTCGTGGAGAACAACTAGAAAAAATAGTTTTTGTACATTTTATATTATAATAATGCATATAACATTATTCAATACATATAAAATCAACTATTGGAAAAAATCGAAGAGATAAAATGGTAAGATGCTGAGATCTATTTGAAGTGATCGAGGTTGGAGTATTGGCAGGGCAAACAATGGCGCAGTTGATGCGTGAAGGTGGTAGGAGAAAAATCAAAATAAAAAAATTGCGATAAAAAAACAAAACATGAGAAATAAAGAATAAAACCCGAGAACATTGAAATTATAAAAATTTAAATCGCTAGTAAAATTCCGTTGAACATACTAGGAAATCAAATTATCCGTTTTTAGAATTTCTAAACTTTCAATATCCAATCAAACTCAGCGTCGTCTTGTTAAGAAATATTTTTCTCGACGGTAGTAACTCTTCTTGGTCTTGGACTCTTGGGGGAGTATTTGCAGGGCTAAAAAAGTGTTGATAGCAGGTTGTAGAAGACACGTGGGTAACAGGTGTGTTGCATCAATGTGTGGAACAATCAATGGCGTACTTCTCCTCCTTTTAAGCCTTCCCTCCGCGACCAGTGCAATGATCTTAGCCTGTTGATTAACGACTCGGCGTACCGATATTATATATCGGCTTTTCTGTGATCACGAAACTTCTCCTATTATTCAAATCCAGCATTAAACAGTTTGATGATAAGAATATACTAGCTTGGCACTATTCAAAAAATGGTTTATACACTATGAAGAGCGGATGACACACATACACAGGCACGTCAGATTGTACCAATGGCCAAAAAAATAAAATAACATTACGAGGTATTAATGCTTTCTGTAAAAGGGACTTTTACAAAGGACAAAAAAGATAATATGTCACAATAATGCAAATTAAAATGGAATAGAATAAAATAAAAAAATTAATAAATCGAATGGCCTGTTTCCAAAAATTTGTCTTTCTTTAAAATCTTTGGCCTTCAAACAATTGGTTAAAACTATGTGTCCTTGAGTAGATTAGTTTAAAAAATGTTGGACTAATTACTAATTTTCCATAAAAACAACTAATTTGGGTGCAGGGGCGGATGGAAGTGTAATTTGAGGGGGGCCATGGTCCCCCCCAAATTTTTTTTTAATATATATATATTAGTCTATTAAATTTTTATTGTGATCCTCTCAATTAAAAAAAAATAAAAATAGTAGAGAGAGATTAAGAGAAATTGCAAGAAACATTAGTACTGAATCGATCATTGACGTATTCCGTGACTTGAAAGAACGTCGAGTATAATTCTAACAATATTGAACTTTGAAAATTATATATTTTGTAGCGCAACTTTATATTTTTTCTATTTTGTAATGCAACTTCACATTTTTTATATTATGTTACGTTGTTGAAAATTGTGTGGTCCCCCCCAATAAAATTTTCTAGATCCGCTACTGTTTGGGTGAGAAGATGGAAAATAAGTTGAAGCATGTGATGAAATTATCTTCATCTTATACTCATTTTTGTGAATATTTATCCTCCATCCTCCTTTAATATTTTGTGAAAACATTTTATCCACCATCATCTAAAGAAAATTTTGTCATGGAAAAAAGCAAAAAGCAAAAATTAATCTCACTACATCCCTCAACTCATTTTTCATCTTCTCACTAAAATTGGTTATTTTTCTTTTCATTTTCCATATTTCTATCAAACAGAGCTTATATTGTATAAATTAAAATGTTAGCACAACGACGGCTTTGGCGGCATGGCATCGTTTCAAAACAACGGTCACGTTCAATTATGCCTGTTTATTAGGCATAAGAAGTTTTATCTTTCAAATATTAAGATCAAAGATAATTAGTAAATTTGTTTTTATTCATTTCTTAAAAAAGATTAAAATACAAAAGAAAAAATAAACAAAAATATTCCTTTCATTTAAATGAAGTTTTTAAAATAGATAAATCAAATACAATTTTTTTCAAAAAAAAAAACACTCAAAATATTTTTTTAAAACTCAACCAAACAAAACTTATATATATATATATATATTCAAAATTAAGGCCTCCAAAATCCTCTGGCCCAAAGTAAGTCAATGCCAAATTCAAGGGCCAATGCAATTAATTACAGAGCCTTTAAATAGTATTGCATTTAGCCCAAAACATTTTTGGAAATTAGTTTTTTACCCAAAGTTATGGACAATCGTCTTTTCAAATTTTAGAAAATTGTTCAAATGTTGTAAATTATTTTGTGTTTTTCCGAAGTTTCCGTTTTGACTTTTATTAATTAAAATTAATTTGTCCTGTAATTTAGGAGTCTTAAGATTTGGAAAACACATGTAGATACAATTTATTTGAAAATTCAAATTCAAATTCAAATAGTTTTAGAATTTAAAATCAAAATTTAAGTCTAACAAATTAGAGATAATTAATATAGTTAAACCTAGATATATTGTGCATAAGTTGTAAACATATTAAATAAAAAAAAATGTATAAAACAGGCATATTATGACATATGACGGACATTTGTGTAAGTCATCCGTCTTCCAATGTGTTTAGCAAATGAATGCACCACGTCTATATTGATCTTTTGAGCGACATTATTAATATGATACATCCAAAGTGTGGGTATATATCTAATTATCTGCATAAACAATGTATAACTTCATTACTAATAACAACAATATCTATAACCACTTAATAAATAATCAATATACATTATGAAATATTTTTTTTAGGCTGCGGTATGACTAAGTAAATGTGTCAAAAAATGTCATACATATATTCAATTTACTCAAACAAAATCATATGTGCTTACAATACGTAAAATAAATAAGAACGTACCTTAAGAACTAATGTAAATGGTGATCTTCTAATTAAATATTTTATTTTTCGCATACCCCGTTACCAAACAATTAAAAATTTTAACTTGAATCATAATCCAAGAGCTCTACTGAAACAATTTCAGGCTATTGACTAAAAAAAATACATAAACTAAAACAATCAAACTTACAAAATTATACTTTCACAATTTAAACTTACAAAAATTACTACGGAGTGATTATTGATTAGCAACACAAAACAATGAAAGAACTAATTGACAGAAACAAAATAAAATAAAATTATAAAGGGCCTTTTGGCTTGAAGACTTGAAGGTGTAATATCCAGAAGGAAAACCGTGGCATAACAATAAAGAAAAAAGAGAGGGAAAAATTAAGGGAGATAATTGAACCAAACTTTAAAAAAAACAAAACAAAAAAAATATTGATAATGACATCGTTTCAAAATTTGAAAGGTTTTCTAATTAATATGGGCCCTAATATTATGGAAACTCTAAGCAATAAGGTTTTAATATTTTGAAAAGAGGATATAATTTATTTGTCGAGGATAATATATGAAAATCATATCAAATATTATGTCTTGATTATTGTTAAGAAATGTTCACAAACACTTTTATAAACTGGAATTTCGCAAATCTATCAACAAGGGCAATTTGGTTTAATTCTTGATTAATCACATTACCATACCATAATCTCATCACCACTGAGTTTGATGGCTTTAGGAAAAGAATATATATACATACATATACTCGGCGTTGCAGCAACAACGGTTAGCTTACTAAGCGCACTTGAGTCACTATTTTGTAATGGAATTTGCAATTCATAAGATCGAACCATTGCATTCTAGAAGTCATTTCATTAAAAACATTTTTTTTCTTTTTAAAAACAAAATCTGATATGGCCCAGACTCATTGTCAAGAACAATAAGTGTATATTTATAACCAATAAGCTCTAACTCAAATACTATGGTTGTTCACTCTTCACAGGAGTGGATAGTGTTTAAATCCCGTTAGTGGCAATTTGACGGGATAGTTGATTAATTCCTGAAGGGATGGTAATGCAAGTATGGCAACACAAATCTAGTGCGAAAGCAAGTCTTCAAAGAAAAGTTCGAGGGCAACATGATGGTTAAGGAGTGTGACGGAACTAGAGTGAAAGCAAGTCTTTGAAGAAGAATTCGAAAGAGGTGAAATACAAAACTAAGGAGTTGTTTGGTAGATGTTTTCAGTTGAGTTTTTAAAATATGGTGTTTGGTAGAATTTTGAAGTATGTTGAAAAGTGGATTTGGTTTTTTTTTTTTTTAGTTTTTTTCAACCAACTAAAAATTTTATAAAAAAATTTCAAAAAATAATCAAAATGGATTTTATTTTATAGATCTCGAAGAGTATGTTTTAAATATATATATTTTACTTAATTTTAATTTTTGAATTTAAAGTTATAGTATTTTAAAAAAAATTAGAGAGAGAAAATAAAATTAAGGTTTTTTTTGAAAGCGTAAAAGTAAAGATATTTTTTAGTTGAATTTTTCAAAATTTGGAGAAAAAAAAGATAGTTACCAAACAGGGGCTAAAGCTCTATGCACTTTTTTCATTTTTCATTGGCTTAACTAGTTACGTAAATTGTCTATTTGATTTCGGTGAAAATAAATTGCTCACATATAAAATAGCCAAAATTATAAATCAAGAAATTAAAAAACACAAATGGAAATAAGGATAGAAAATCTTATCATATTTGTTATCGAAATCAGTATTGAATATATCTTTAAAATTGTTTCAACTTAAATACAATATTTACATACTATTGTACGCCGTCTTCTAAAATACAATAATTACAGCATATTTAAATAACATTCCACTAAATTCACTCTAGTCAATCAATAATTATTATACTCTCACACTAGATTCGAATAATAAATTGAACGAATTTGGGAAACGGTGAAGAATGGGACAAGAATGTTTTGCGGAAATTTGGTTTGAGAAATGATGCCAAAAAGTCTATATCATAATCAAATCAGAGTGAGGGGTTTATATAGATTTGTAAGTGTCTTTTCCAAAGTGTTGTATCACTTCGCAAAGGACACTTTTTGAGGACACGTGTCTTTTAAAAGGACGTGTTTATTACCAAAGAACATGTCCATGAACATTCAAATGGAAAGTGTCCATTAGAACAAGTATATATATCTTTTTTGGTCTACAACAAAATTAATTTTCACTTACATTACAAATTATTAATATTTAATTAATAATCCCAACAAACATAATGAATTCAAGGCGAGAAAAAAAAGAAGAAGAAGAAGAGACTAGCTTCTTAAGGAAAAAAAATTAGTATTTATCACAATTTTGTTTTCTTTTTTTCTTCCAAATATAATATTCATATTGATTTATTTTTCAATACAAATCAGTAGCTTTTAAAAATAATGTAATTCTTAGTTGTCATAGTCACGTGCAAGATACGTGCATTATAACTAATATATATATATATATATATATTATGTATATTATGTGAATTAGTAATGTTTCTTTTTTAAAAAAAGCTTTTTCTAAATCCTGTTTCTTTTATTCTACCGACTACATTGATCAGATATTGCTTTGTACGACTTTTGAATTAAGTATCAGTTATTTAACGTACTAAAACAAACAATCAAGTAATAATTACAAAATGTACATGTCCTAATTGAACCACACTTAAATAATGCATAGAATTAATATAACATCGATAGCATTGTCGATTGTTGGAGAAGATTGTTTTCTATACTTAAAATATTCTCTTTTAATATATTTCCAGACGAACATATATATTTTCACTCCCAAACGTCAAAATCAGCCATTTTTATTAATTAGCTGATAAATTTGTATAGCTATCATTTTCCTTTTTCTATGTCATGCAATTATTTGCCAGTATAATTTTTTTTTATCTAACTACTATACAATCCGTGCAATGCACGAACGATAAATAATTAAATTTGTCAATGGATCGAATATCGATCCGAATTTACTAAACCAATAATGTAATCGAGTAAACATGAATCTAGGTATATCCGATTCATTAATAATCCGATCCGATCTGATTGGATATCATATAATATGTATATTTTATATGTATATATATTGATTATATATATATATATATATTAAGTTGAGTTTAATTGTTGTCGGAGGTGTGGAGTACTATTTTGTTTTCAGTTGTCCTGTATAATTCTAAACTAGATTTTTTGAAATTATTAATGTATTATTTAAGGCTCCATTTGATAACAAAATGGAAAAGGAAATAGAAACACTTAATTTGAATAAAAAGATGAAAAATAAGTTGAGGCATGTGATGAGATACTCTCCATCCCATGCTTATTTTTATAAGTAAATGTCTTCAATCCTTCATTATTTTTGTGGAAAAAAATTTCTGCATTAACTATCACAAAAAAAAATTTCATGGAAAATTCACAAAGTAAGAAGACATCTCACCACATGTGCACAACTTAGTTTTCAACTTCTCACAAAAATTAACTATTTTTATTTTCTTTTTCTAAGTTTTTATTAAACGGACCACCCTAAATGAATATTTTTTTCATTCTATTATATTGTTTGTTGTTGAAAGTTATTAACTTTATATATATATATATATATAATTAAAAATGAAAGACTTATTCTTAACTAATTCGGATCGGATTATCAGATTGGAGATCCATTAAGCTCACAAAAATTGGATATGGATTTGATTATTAACAATATCGTAGATTATCGGATCAGATCGGATCGGATTGAATTTTTTCCCTTAATGGATTGGCTCGGATATCGGGTAATCTGATAAAAATCGACAGGTCTATATACAATTTTCTCTTGAGTATATATACTAGAATTGTCAGAATCGCACGACAACACGATACGAATATATCAACACGAAATTATAAGTTAATTTGTGAACTCTTAATAAATTTAGATAATTATAAGATTTGCCTATTTGAAATGATAACAAACTAGTTTACGGTTGACCATATTTTTTTTTATTTTTTTTAGCTCTTCATTCATCTTGTTACTAGTGCAAATTTTTTTAGAATTTTTTTTATTTGATTTTATTTGTTTACGTGTGTTCCCTTACCAAGAGTTATCAAGTCATAAAGGGTCACCCGGTAACATGACAAGTTGTACACAAATTTAAAAATATCACTCGATAGCTTATCGGATTATGTTAGGTGGAAAAAAATAAATTAACCGCCTTTGTTAAAATCCAAAAAAAAATCGACTCATATCAACCCGTTAACAGGTCTAATATAAATGACCACATTTGTAATTAAAATGATGCATTAAAAAGTGAATTGATAAACTATGAGTCAGGGGCAGATCTAATTGTTTCTAAAGTGGGGAATTGTGCCCCTTTAGTTTTAAAAATATGCTATTTTAGTATTAAATTCTCCATAAAAAAAATGCACACATCATATACTATTAGGCCTCGTTTGATTCAGGAATTAGGATCAGTGGGATTAATAATACCAGTATTAATAGTACTGGATTATTAATTCTGGTATTAATTTAATACCAATACCCTGTTTGATTCATACAGTATTAATACTGGGATATTTCATGCTGATATTAATACCATGTTTAGTTCTGTAACTTGTATACGAGATTATATTTTGGACTAACAAAATAAAAAAAAAATTTAAAAAAATTTTAAAAAAAAATTTTAAAAAAAATTTTAAAAAAATTTTAAAAAAAATTTTAAAAAAAATTTTAAAAAAATTAAAAAAAATTTTAAAAAAAATTTTTAAAAAAAATTTTAAAAAAATTTTTAAAAAAAATTTTAAAAAAAAATTTAAAAAAAATTTAAAAAAAATTTTAAAAAAATTAAAATAATAATATGTAGTAGTAGTAGTGGCATTTTTGAAAATATTATACTAATAATGGCATTTTTGAAAATATATGGTTCCTTTTCTTAATCCTGGATAAACAATACCACTCTCCCCCCTGGTATAAATTATACACAAAGAGTGGTATTAAGTTAGTACCGGTATTAGTAATCCCAGCACATTTGTGCGAATCAAACAAGGTATTATAAAAAATGGTATTAATAATCTCATCCCACTTTTTAATACCCGAATCAAACGAGGCCTTATAGTATTCCAGAAGAAGGGACACTCTCTCTTTTATTAATTATTATAATAATTATTGTAATAATAACATATTTAATACTACCTCTCTTAATAATTGTTATATTAATTGTCTTAATAATCTATATTATTTATTATAATATTATTATCTAATAGTATATATAAAATGAAAGGAGTGAAGAGAATTTATTGTATTAAATGTTAACAAGGTTATTTAGCTGCCACGTTTAATTATATTTATTGCATTAAAAGAATTTATTATATTAAATGTTAACAAGACTTTTTAGTTGTCATGTGTAATTATATTTATATGTAGGAAAATGATAATATGTTCCCTTAAGGCACATATTAACCATACTATGAATAAAAAGAATACAACTTCGCATGAGAATCTGTACCTAATTTAATGCATGTTATAATTTAATTCTTTTTGTTTATAGGTACGTAACATGTACCCTTAGGGCACACATTAACATGACCCTTATATATATACTATTATTTATATATATACTATTCATATTTAGCTGCCATGTGTATTTATATTTATTGGATTATATTTATATATACTATTAAATTTTAACAAGGCTTTAATATAATTTTTTTATATGAGTCTTGCACTAAATTTTTAATGCTATTGTTTAGTAACTATCATTCAATCTCTTTCCGTTGTTTCTATGAAACTCCTACAATTGAAAATAATAATTATATATCTCTAATTTATAGTCCATCTAATTAAAAAATAAAAAATTATAAATGAGCCCGTGCATTGCACAGGTTAAAAAACTAGCATTAGCTATTCTGAAAGAAAAGAAAAGGAAAAACAAAAAGTAATTGTATTAAATTTGGCCCCCTCTACTTAGAATTTTTTTATATTATTCTATAGTTGCCCCGTCTCTTTATTACTAATTAAATATATACCGGTTTACTGACAATTTGGAAAGCAACAATTCCACAAAACCTTACAAAATCAACCAATAACTTTAACATAAACATTCATAAAATTGTCTAAATTTTGTACATGATAAGATAATATTGGTACATAAAGAGATAAATACTTCTACAAAGAATATGCCAAACATTGAGAATCAAATAAAAGAACAAAATAAAGAATGTCAAAGAAAAAAATATATATGTGTCTTTCATAAACAAATTTGATCATAGTACTCGCCTCCTATGTTAACACTAGAATCATTGATTTGTGACTGTTTTTGACAGTCACAGCCACAAAGGCTCAAAATAGACACAAATGACTGTCACATAAATGACAGTCACAAGAAATTTTGTGACTTTCAAAAACAGTCACAGAACAGTCACAAATCTCTTTTATATGACTTTTTGAGCCCACTTTTTATGGCAGTTACATATTTCGTATTTTGCGACTGTTTGTAGCAGTCACTAATTTTAGATATATGGTTGTTTTTGTATTTTATGACTTGCAATTGTTTGCGACCATTTTTAACGGTCACAAATGTTCTAACAATTATTGGAAACCCAAAACCATTTTATTATACCCCCAAACCAATTCCAATTTTTTAAAATCTTCCACCACTACAACCATAAAACCATTCCCAGTGTTTTATACTACCCAATCATCACCCCATGATGGGGTTATTTCACCTTACCCCTACAAAGACCTTCACCCAAACATTTTTTTACCCCCCCCACCCTTACACCCCCCCCACGGTCAAAACCATTTTTACCTCCACTCAAATCCCCCCCCAACTCCCTACCTCCCTCATCTCCGTTAACTTCCACTCAAATTCCATTCACCTCCCATATCCACTCAATCCCACCCACTCACCCATTACCTTTTTGCCCCTCATCTTCATCAAATTTACTTTACCATTCTAGATTTTACCTAAAATACCCCCTTCATTCATTCATTCAAGAGACACCAAAAATACACAATTCTTCTTATCTAAGATTCATTCTCCTCACCAAAAATATATAATTTCTCTCCTATATATTTTGTTAAAAAATAGAAGGGTCATATACTCTCTATTTTCATACAAGCCAATTCAATAAAAAATAGAAAGAGTCATATACTCTCTATTTTCATACCCCAAAAATAGAAGGGTCTTATACCCTCTATTTTCACACCAAAAAAAAAATAGAAGAGTCATATACTCTCTATTTTCATACTCCAAAAAATCCAACAACCCTTATACACTCTCTCCCCACAGTTTATTATTTATTCTGTTGAAATATTTGTAATCCTAATTCTATACTTATAAATAGAATTAAGGAAATTATAGAGAGAGAGAAGTTGGTAGCTTGTATTATCATCCAAATTGATTGCCTTTGAGCTAATACAAAGCAAGCACACACAAAAGGAGGACGTACCACTGGAATAACATAAGCGCTACCGGGGGAACCTACCTTAAAAAAAAAGTCATGTGTTCATTATTGCGTCGTATTTATTTTTTTTATTCACCGATATTCGTTTATTGATTGGTTAATTATCTATCTCTAGATTTTGACACCATCAGTTGGCGCCGTCTGTGGGAACGATAAGTTTTCTAAAGCTCTCGTTCTTTAGAAATTACAAGTGAATTTTCGGTGAAAAACTCGAAATCCCGCGGGTCTACGTAGCTCAATATTCTCGGGGGCATAACTTTGTGCTCAAAATTCCAAATTATGTGATTCTGGAGTCCATTTTGGAGAAAATTTCAAGAGCTACAACTTTTCAGTTTAAGATTTTTTCAAATTCGTCCATCTAGGGGTTCAAAACTTCGATACAAACTTTCTGGAACGAAATCCCGCGGTCAATGGTGACTCAATATTATCAGGTGCATAACTTTCTGCTCAAAACTCCAAATCATGTGATTCTAGAGTCCATTTTGAAGAAAATTTCAAGATCTACAACTTTCCAGTTCAATCCGTTTTCAAATTTTGCCATCTCGGGGTCCAAAACAGGGATACAAAGTTGCTGCAACAAAAAATGCGAAAATCCCGCATGCCTACGCTATCTCAATGTTTACGGGTGCATAATCATTCAAAAAATCCGGTTACGCAAGGGGATAAAATCCAAAAGAAGAGATAAGTTATTTTTTAATAACTCATATATGATTTTTCTCTCTATATTAATATATCTAAAGTTGTATCATTTTCTTACGATCAATAATCTTTGTTGTAGGAAAAATTAACGAGCTTCCAAAAAATTACAATTGAATGTAATTTTCATCAAGTTCGTCCAACAAACCACGAAAAAAAAAATTTAGCGGATATCAAACTTTCACAAAGCCGAATGCAATTTTGAAGTCTATCAAACAACAGCAGAACCACCTCAACCCAAAGAGACCTGGCTGAGAATGATCATCTACTGCTGCACCACTGGTCAGAGACCAAGATTTTAAGAAACCCTGGTAATAAATGAGAAAATTGTCAGAATTTGCATAAGTTAGAAGGGAGCAAGACTCTATTCAAAACTTAGCAAAAAGAACAAATTTTCCTTTTAAGAAACCAAGGATTTCGAAAAAATTGCTATCAACATATAAGGGCCATGCTTTAAACAATCACAAGTGGAGCATCTCCGGAATACTTTTACAAAACCCTCACTAGAAATACACATTATCTAGTCATTCAGAAAAGGCTGAAGAATTTGAAGATCATCAGCACCAAAATTCAAAATAGTACTTAAATCAGAAGAAGAATAATCAGAAAAATCATGGTGAATATTCCCTGAAGCTGTCCAGTCAAGGCCCGTTGTTTCAGCAAAATCTGCAACAAAATCATCTAATGAAGATTGCGATAAAAAATTGTTCGAAGCACCCTGGTAAACAGTGTCCAAAGGTAGCCTGATCATAGGACCGATTCGGAAATGACGGCAAATCCACTTCAGTCAGAAGAGCCCCATTTTCTACAAGATTTGTGGAAGTCGAAAGAATATTCTGTACACCCTCTTCCGACATAAGGGGCCTCAAAAAAATTTCCGGGAATAGGTTCTGAAAGATCCACGGCAGTCGGAATAACATTTGGCACGTTATTTTCTGCCAACGAAGGGAACCTCGAAGAACCTCCAGGATGAGCAAATGAGCATAACGGGTTAACACAGGAAGACCCCCCTCCTAATCGAGCCTTTAATGCCGTCACCCGTGCTTGTAACTCTTCCACCTTCTGTTCAAAAGAAGCAAGGAGAGCAGTACAGCCTCTAGCGGGATTCTCAATCCTCGCCGTGGCTTCAAGAAGATACGAACTAAGAGCCTCGAGAAGTCGATCTTCGGGGACACGTTGCAAAAAAGATGCAACATTCCTCACCCCGAAAACTGTGAAAATTGTGTGATAGTCCTCACGATCAATCACATTTGGAAAAATTCTAGCATAATCACAAGATAGATGACATCTCTTGTAGCTATGAGCACAAGCCACACATGGACGACCTGAAAAAAATTGAGTGCTTGACATTATTTTGGTTTACTTTTGTAAGAAAAACTTATTACAAAATGGATGGTGATGATGGGTTGGGTCTCGATGGAGAGGAAGACGAAGAAGGAGAGTGAGATGAAGAGGAAGAAGGAGAGTGAGATGAAGAGGAAGAAGGGAGAGGAAGACGAAGAAGGGAGAGGGAGATGAAGAGTGAGAGGGAGATGAAGACGAAGAAGGGAGAGGAAGACGAAGAAAGGAAAGGGAGATGAATAGTGAAAGGGAGATGAAGAGAGAGAAGGAGCCTCCGACAGGCTTTCGGCCGAAAGATCCGCCGAAAGGGGCCGACAATAAAAAAAGACAACAAAAAAGAAAAGAGAAAAGAAAGAGAAAAAAGAAAAGAAAAAAGAGAAAAGAAAAGAAAAAAAAAAGAAAAAAAAAGAAGAAAAAAAAGAAAAAGAAAATATATATATGTGTTGAAAAAGGCCCGAGTATAATCAAATTATTTATGATCAAAAGTATAGTGAGTTTTACATATTAATGTTCCGAGCTCTACGACTTGCATCTAATGTCTAACGAGTTCTACACATTGATGTTTCGAGCTCAACTACTAGCATCCGAGATCTAGCATCATTGGACTACGACTCGAGATCAACGTCTAGCTAGCCTTACACAATGATGTTCTGAAGCTCTAAAAGCTCTACACATTGATGTTTTGAGCTCAACGACTAGCATCCGAGATTTAACGTCCTTGAACTAAGACTCGAGATCAACGTCTAGCCAGCCTTACACAATGATGTTCTGAAACTCTAAAGACCAATGATCAAAGTCTAGCTAGCTTTACATGTTACCCGCTCTCACACCTTAGTTTTGAGCCGGACCACTCGACCGACAAAAATATTTATCCTTCACATTCAGCTTTCAGCATAAAAATAAAGAATAGGGGGCAATTGATGGGGTTAAATACTAATTTTACCATTGGTCTACAAAGATAATTCAACATTTTTTACCTCCGGTAAAATCCTATTTTTACCCCCCGGTAAAATCTCATTTTTACCTCCACTAAAATCCCACTCAACTCCACTTAAATTCCACTCATCTCCATTAACTTCCACTCAAATTCCATTCACCTCCATTAACTTTCACTCAAATTCCACTTACATCCTCTCACCTTTGTAAAATTACCTTTTTGCCCCTCATCTTCATCAAATTTACTTTTTTACCATTCTAGATTTTACCTATAAATACCCCCTTCATTCATTCATTCAAGAGACACCAAAAACACACAATTCTTCTTATCTAAGATTCATTCTCCTCACCAAAAATATATATTTTCTCTCCTATATATTTTGTTAAAAAATAGAAGGGTCATATACTCTCTATTTTCATACAAGCCAATTCAAGAAAAAATAGAAGAGTCATATACTCTCTATTTTCATACCCCAAAAAATAGAAGGGTCTTATACCCTCTATTTTCACACCAAAAAAAAAATAGAAGAGTCATATACTCTCTATTTTCATACTCCAAAAAATACCAACAACCCTTATACACTCTCTCTCCCACACAGTTTATTATTTATTCTGTTGAAATATTTGTAATCCTAATTCTATACTTATAAATAGAATTAAGGAAATTATAGAGAGAGAGAAGTTGGTAGCTTGTATTATCATCCAAATTGATTGCCTTTGAGCTAATACAAAGCAAGCACACACAAAAGGAGGACGTACCACTGGAATAACATAAGCGCTACCGGGGGAACCTACCTTAAAAAAAAAGTCATGTGTTCATTATTACGCCGCATTTTTTTTTTTTATTCACCGATATTCGCTTATTGATTGGTTAATTATCTATCTCTAGATTTTGACACCATCAATTCACATTACAAACCAATCAATATTCACAATGCAATCCAATCAATAATATTCATCTTATGCATCTCCATTTTACACTAGTACACTAATTTAATCAATATTCTCTTAAAACACAGACTAACTCGTAGCTACTATTTTAAAATTCTTTACCCCACGCATAGAGAAGAGTTGTGCAAGTGTAATTCTTCCAAATTCCTGAACATCCTAGGGACAAAACAAATCTCCATATCCCAAATTCTAGCTTATAATATTGTGCAAGTGCAATTCTTCCAAAACTAAAAATTTCACCCCAAGGGAAGATCAATTCATGAAATATAGTTTTTAAATGCATTTACTTGAATGTACATTTGAAAAATTAGCCTTTTTTAAGGGAACAAGTCTTCTTCCTTTTAATCGTATTTAAGGGAACAAGTCTTCCATTTGAAAAATATATTACTACTCCTCCTCCTCGTCCTTATTCATTTCTAATTTCAATGTTTTCGTTCACCTTAGAGAGAGAGAGAGAGAAGAAGAAGAAAAATGAAAAAAAAAGAAAAGAAATGTATACTAAATTTCTGATACTAAAAAAATTATGTTCTTAACAATTCATTTTAAACAAAATGTATTTTTTAAGAAAATGAAAAGGTTAAATAATTTGAATCGAACTAAATTATTTTATTTACATGTGTGTATGTGTATAAATATATTATAAGAGAGAGAGAGAGAGAGGAGGGGGGAGGGGGGGGTGCTAGTTGGCAGCAACAAAGGCTTTTTTATTTTATTTTTTCCTTGTATCTTAGTGCGGACTATTGGCTCATAAACTTTTATCTTTTCAATAGAGTTTGGAAAGATAGAGTGGGTTAACTGTGGGTTGAAGTGGGCTAAGTTGGGCTGAGAAATTTAGGGTCCGTTTGGTGGTTATTTTTTTTTTTTCAAATTTTAAAAAATATAATTTAAAATTAATTCTACTTTTACATTTTCTAAAATTTATTTTACTTTATTTTTTTCTCTAATTTTTTTTTAAAACACTATAACTTTAAATTCAAAAATCAAAATTAAATAAAAAATATATATTTAAAACATACTCATCGAGATCTATAAAATAAGATCCACTGTGACTATTTTTTGAAATTTTTTTATGAGATTTTTAGTTGGTCGAAAAAAATTCAAAAAATAACCAAATTCTCTTTTTAACATACTTTAAAATTTTAACAAACACTATATTTCAAAAACTCAACTTAAAAGCTCAACTCAAAACATCAACCAAACATCACCTTAGTGTATTTAACATATATTTTTTAGGATCAAAAGTAACATTGTTCCTGTGAGTTTATGTGCACTTCAAGTGTTCCTTCTTCATAGGATACTCAAGAAATTTCAACAAGATATTTGTTGTTTTATGAAAAATCAAGTCCCAAGTTTTAAGTAAATAATGGGCAACTCGTAGACTGTAAATTATGCAAATAGTCCTTAAATTATTGACATTGTTACACTTTGACCCTCAAACAAAAATTTATCGCATTTAAATACTTGAAATATTTACCGAGTTTCAAAATAACCCTTCCGTCCAATTTGGGCATTAACTTAGACGTAATTAAGGGCAAAATTATCATTTTCATAGTTTGAGGGTCAAAGTGGGACAATATCAATAGTTTAGGGGCCATTTGCGTAGTTTACTCAAATAATTTTAATTAGATTTAAAAAATATTGTAAAAGAAAAATTAAAAAAAAAAGTAAAATGAAGAAAGAAAGAAGAGAAGACAGAGATTCCAATTTGGCGAATCTAATAATCTTAAAGTCTTCGATTTCGGACTATCGGCCTTACCGGAACAACTCAATAACTGTATTATCCGCACAGTTTGCAAAACTCTGGCCTATTGTAAAGAATATTCTGATTTAAAGAATTGTAAACAAGATTCGACAATGAATGCATTCAATATATTTTCCATGTCATCTAGTTTGGATTTATCGGGACTTTTTGAGAGGGTTTGGGGAAGAAAGAACAGCGGTTCACTGCGGTAGTGACGATGCAGTTGATCGGAGAGAGGGTGAGTGAGATTGAGGTGAAATTGGGGTACAAAGTGGAAAAAGATAAAAGTGGGATTTTAGGGTTGATGAAAGAGAAAACATATTTGTTAGCTAAAATACTGGAGGTACGCCGGAGCTCCGGTGGGTGGAGTTGAAATTAGTTGCTGGTGGGGAGAAAACTAAGGGGATGAAATTGGGGGAATTGAAATTAGGGCTTGAAGATATTGTTCTTTCATGGTATAAGGAAGTTTGTTGAATCGAAGATATAGAATGTATGTGGGAAAGTTGTATAGTAGCTTTAGGGACACTGTTTTTCATTTTTAGGTTAAAAGTTTCTTCTTTCTTGTTTGTTCTAGTGGTGGTGAAGTTTGCTTTGTTTTATGATAGAGTGGAGGGGAGGTAGGGAGGAGGTGGTCTCTCTTTTCTTCATCTGTTCCGATGAAGAATGCAAGATGAAATTGATGAAGAAGAATGATGACAATGAAGAGAAAAATGGAAGAATGGAAGAGTGGAAGGGAGTGGAAGGGAGGGGAGGGGAGGGGAGGCGGGGAGGAGGATGTGGTGGTGGGTGTCTTTCTCTTCCTTTTCCTTTTTTATTTTTTTTTCTTTTATAATATTTTTGAGTAAACTACGCAAATGACCCCTAAACTATTGATACTGTCCCACTTTGGCCCTAATTATTGAAATGACAATTTTGCCCTTTATTCTGTTTAAGTTAACGCCCAAATTGGACGGAATGGCTAATTTGAAACTCGATAAATAGTTCAAGTATTTAAATGCGACAAAATGACAATTTTGCCCTTTATTCTATCTAAGTTAACGCTCAAATTGGACGGAAGGGCTAATTTGAAACTCGGTAAATAGTTCAAGTATTTAAGTGCGACAAATTTTTGTTTGAGGGCCAAAGTGGACAATGTCAATAGTTTAGAGGCTATTTTCATAGTTTACTCTAGAATATAACATATGACTCAAGTAGAAATCTATTAATTGATAATCAAGATACATTATAAAGGGTGGAATTATTGTCACACCTTAAGGTTTTCTATAACGTTCTCTATATTGACTCGGTATAATAGAGCCGAATATATGATCATTTACTTGGTGCAATAGAGTCGAATTGTTGTTAAGAACAAAAAAAATACACTGACTTGGCCCTATTGTACTAAGTAATGTGCATGTACTTGGCCCTGTTGCACCGAATTAATGTGCAAATCTTCGACTTTATTGCATTAGGTCAATATATGAGTCTTACAGAGAAATTTGGTGGGTGACAATAGCCCCACCCTTTAAAAATGAAGCCAATATTAGTCTTATTACTTCTTTTCCGGTATTCAGGTCAATTTGGTTTAAGCATATATTCACATAGGCGTGTAATTTTTAGTTGTATGTATGTATTTTATTTAATAAAATTTTATTTGATTTGTATGGTGCCCTTTTGTTTACACCTATTAAATCATCTCCACCCCAAATGGTAATAAGGTATATTCCCATTTTTTATAGTCCTGTCGCAGCCAAAAAAATAAAAATAAACAAAAGGTATACAAAGTCAAAACTAGGAATCGACAATTTTATACATTACACCATAGATAATGTATTAGGGCAGAAGAAATTGCCTTCCATGACATATCTTATGTCGTGAGAGAGAAAATTATACATTCCCACTTTTGCACGTGAAGATGATAATGTCCAAATGGCTTTTGCATATAAAGCTTTATTATTGCTTTGTTAAAATTGTTAAATGGTTGCGTGAGGTGAAGTTTGGCATTACCACTACACATGATGTGTCGTGGGGCATTTTTCATTGGCACGACGCATCATGTGTTGGGCCAAACACTCCAATTGTCTCCCGATACATCATGTGTTGCGGGAGTTATATTTATCATTCTACCACTGCATTTTCATTTTTATTGATAGGCTAAATATCCACTTTTAAACTACACTTTTACACTATCATTAGACGCGGCCATATGTTACCCAAGTGGTGAAGTGGTAAGTACTAAGAGGACAAAGTTCAAGTCCCATCACCGCCAATCTATCTCCCAAAATTTTGAAGAGCTTGTGTATCTCAAAATAATAATAATAATAATAATAATAATAATAATAATAATAATAATAATAAAAACATTTTTGTTCTACAATTTTAGCACATCAATGGGTAAATACTGCCGGTCTTAAATTAATAATGCTCAATAATCTTAGGTGGACATAAAAACCTGACATAAAAACTAACGTATTAAATGTGGCTATTATGTATTGGTTAAAAGAACCACATCATATTCTATTCTAACCAATGAGTAATTGACATATTAATATGTCAATAATGCTACTTTCATTCATTAATTGGAACTTAATCAATGATTCATAATGCACCGTATTTAATTTTTATTGATTTTAAAAATAATTTGTAACGTTTTCATTACATACTTCAAACATGGTATTTGAAATTTGGTACACTAATTGATAAATAAAATTATTAATTTGATATAATATTTTTTATTTTTTTTTAATTTATCAATTTCTTGTTTGTGATAATTTTGAGCATTTTGTCCTGAAATTTGAATCAGCCGGCCACTTCTGCTTCGTTGGCATGCATGTGCGTGGAAATGTTTGGCCAATGTAAAAATATTTTATTGTAAATAATAATGATTGTATCTTTATCAATTATATTATTGTTATTCTCATGTTTATTTAAGCTAATGCTGACACTTGTCCCAATAAAAATTTTATGTGTGACATTATAATTTCAAACTATATAGTTTCTAATTTTGGCTTTTTCATATGGAGAAATTTGGGGGTACGATAAGGGAAAAGAGATGTAAGTTAGTCATGATGTTTTGCTTGGAGATTCTCGCTTTTAACCACTTAAGTTTAATTAAAAACCGATCTAGCTAATCTCAAACTAGTTTTAATGGTATCTAATTTCAAACTATTTTTTTTTGCTATTGCTAAAATGAATATTGTATAATTTGACATTATATTTTTTAATGCTATGTATTTGGAGCTGAGCGCATTTTTTGGCTTTGATTACAAAACCAATTGATTTTATTTATTTGTAATTATCCACTTCTTTGGGTAAATTACTAATTTTCCAAAGGATGTGGATTTAAAGCAAAACAATTTAAATTTTTTGGGTTAAAAACAAAAAACCCTTATTATAATATCCCAAAGATGCGTGCAAAAAATTAAAATAATCCGAAATGCGTAATTCACTCATCATAATCATATTATATAGTAGATTATGAACTTTGCAAAAATTTAAATAAAAGTAATTTTAGTGACTATATAGTTACAAATATAGGATTATTTTGAAACTTTACATGCCTGATAAACACGTGCAACAAAAATAGCTTATATGACGGTGGAATTGATAAATTATGAATTTAAGAAAAAATATATAAATAAGTGCAAAAGTTCTTTATCTTGCACTGGTGTGAGAATTAAATATTCCCCATTTTATTTTAGGTAAGAGTATCTTTTCTACATACATTAACTTATTCTTTCTTAGAGAAGACCATTACAATATAAAATAAAAAAGTACCAGAGAAAACTCAAAGCATATATGGTTCCCCTCAATTATAACTTATAAGGTGGTTTCTCCTTTGTGTATTATGTTGAATAATATGTAAGTGAATTTTTGTTTTTAATTGTGCTATATATTATTGATACAGAAATGAGTCATTTTGTTACAATGTACTCTTTTCGGTCCATAATATACATCAAATTAATAAATAACCTCTTCTGATTCTGGATTAGGTGGCATAAAGTTATTCTTTCTTTTATCTTTTTTTTTAATACATTCTATTGCGTGATACTACTAAATACACTTAAATGTTCGAGTCTGAAGAGAAAGAAAGAGAGTTAGAACTCGTGACTTTAGTACCTCTTCAAAAGTATCTCGACTGTGGCATAATATTATTCAAAAGACATGACTAGCTTCACTCCAATGGTTATAATAAA
Organism: Lonicera japonica; assembly: GCA_021464415.1. Classification (NCBI taxonomy): domain Eukaryota; kingdom Viridiplantae; phylum Streptophyta; class Magnoliopsida; order Dipsacales; family Caprifoliaceae; genus Lonicera; species Lonicera japonica. The sequence goes on from CM038466.1 coordinate 27,514,846, forward strand.
TTAAAAAGGATGATAATAATCCACTGCAAGAATTGTAATTAACTATAATGGGCTTGTATTCTCATTAGTGAGCCCAAAATAGCATTATGCTTGGACTAGATAGTATTTGCCAAAAAATTATTAGGAAGGTTAATAGGGTGGGATGCGTAGTACACTACGACCTTTAATATTTTTTATTTTTTTTTTATACAAATAATACTAAGATATATATATATACACACACGAAGTTTGAATCATGAAAAAAGAGATAGAGATAGGAGTGTTATGGTTTGAATTTAAAACCTTACCCTTATTAGAATTAGGTTTTTACAATTGATAAGCCCATTAAATATATAATTAATATATTTCATTGATTTACGGTTAATAATTTTGGATAAAGTTTAATGAAAAATACTAAATCGTGCAAGGTTACAAACATCCACAAAGATGCTAAATATGAAACTTTATTTATTTTTTCCAATGGAATTGAAACAATTGCAATCAAACACGCCAATAGATAATAGTTGCCTTAAATCTTGGATATATAGTTTCACCTTTCTCTCCCTCATTGTGCTCAGCTTGAGTAATTTAAAAATGACATCTCCACCACCACCATCTCCACCTCCACTCCAACCATCTCCGGCCAACTCCACCACCACCTCCAATTTAGCCTACTTCTTCATCCCATCACCACCATTACTGCCACCATTTTATAAATATGTGCAAAGATACAAATCAAGATCTATATATATATATATACAATTATAATTAAATTTGGGTATGTTTTCGAAAGATCTATATACATGTATATATATAGACATGCATGTATATATATTTAGATTCGGGTATGATTGTGGTGTAGATGTGATTTGGGTATATATATAGATAAAAATTTAGAGAGTGAATGTTAGAAAGAAACCAAGAGGGCAGGTAGAAGAGAGAGAAAACAAGGACAGGGAACTGGCGGCTGGCCGTCGACGGTTTTCTCTATACAGATTATTTTTTTTTAATTTTCTTTTATTTGTAATTGAAAAATGACATTTTTACTATTGATTTCGTCCAACTTAATGACATAATTGGACGGAAGGGTTAAAGTGAGACACGGTCAATAGTTTAAGCATCTAAGTGATTTGTTTTTTTAGTTTAAAGCAGTGTTCTGAATTGTGCATGATGAGGCACGCTATTGTGTTTTTTGTAGGAGAAACGCTATATAGCGTAGGTGTAGTTGCGTTTTAACCAAATTGCTCATGCAATTTGATGACTTGGCCCCCAATTTCATGCTATACTCATTCTATTTCACACAATCATCTAATTTCTCACCCTATTTGGACAAGCCACTTAAAAAAAATTAAGGGTTATGGGGGGAACCACCATCAAGTAGTGTTTTCTTTCCGTTCTCCCAATCTTCTCTGCAGCTCATCCTGCTATGCCATGACGGTTGCCAAGCGCTCCTCCAAACTTTGGATTTGACTAACCATTTTGGAGATCTCTCTTTTCAAGTCGGGGATCTCTCTTTCCAAACTCTCCACCCTTAAGGAAAGGGCCTCGAAGCTATTGGGTGAGGGAGGAACGTTGGAAGTACTGGCTTTATCCATAGTTTACTTGATGTTTTGGTTAACTAGAGCTGAGGTTTGTTCTCCTTCATAAAGGTGGACGATTCTGAAGCACCGGATTCTGCCAAAAATTTATATATGGATCTGTATAAAGGCATGGAATATGAGAAAGATGGGTTTCTGAGAAGGTGCTTCGGGTATTTATAGCCAAGCTAAATGACCGTTCGCAAAAAAGAGTTATGACACTCGGGAAACAATGCAAAAAATAAAATAAAAAAGTGAGACGGATAAAGGATAAAGGATACCTATTCTGCCTGAAAATCCGTAGCCTAGAAAATTAAAACTCCCTCCGCTAAACGGCCTCGCATTGCGTGGGTTACACACTTGTTATTATTATTATTATTATTATTATTATTATTATTATTATTATTATTATTATTATTATTATTATTATTATTATTATTATTATATCTATCTACTAAAACTAAAAACTAAATAAAAATGCAGCCCCTTCTTACCAAAGAAGTGCCACGTGTCGCGTTTTTAACAATTGAGCATTTATATCTCATTTACTCCTCGTCTTCTTTCATTTAATGCGGCTTTTGAATTTCCTTGCCACTGTAAACACTTTTCGAAGAAGTTTATTACTCCCTCCGTCTCACAAAGATAGACCCATTTTTTTTCATGTAGATTAAAAAATTTCATTTAATGTAATTGGAACCATAATTGTTTTTTCATATTTTCCCTATTATACCCTCATTTATTCTACTATAATAAATACATTGAATTAGAAGATGAACATACATTTTTTTATCTTTCCTATGGGAAATGAGTATTTATTAGGTAAAGTTAATTATTTAGGAGTTGATAACAATGTAATTAAATAAGGGTACATTAGGAAAAAGAAAATTTTAGTACATTTTTTAAAAGCCAAGAGGACTATAATTTGGAACAGACGAAAAAAGAATAATAAACTATTTTTATTGGACGAATGGAGTATTTGATTTGCTTATAGTAAACTATTTTTATATATTAATTACTAACTAAATATTAATTGACTGAGATGCATAAGATTTCTGAAATTTAGTAGGCATTATATAAAATAATTGATGTGTAAAGTGACATGTTAGTAAAAATTTAGTAAAACAAAATTATATAACAAATTCTTTATTAAAACGACCACGCACTGGGTGGATATTATTATATATTAAGCTAGTATTATTATTATTAATATTATTTCTAAGTTGAAGATGCCACGTGGAATTTCCCTGGGGTCATTTCAACGCACGTCTTTTGCATTAAATGCGCGATGGTGACCATTCTCGACTCCCAAGGGTTACACTCCATCGTTTGGTTGATCGAGCGTAGGACGCGTGTGAACTTGCGTGTGCGGATATGTTAAATACGGAGAAAATATATAAACAATTGAGTTCTTTCTCCCTCTTCGAAGAAAAAACCTAGGGCTTACTCCTTCGTCCTTCTTCTTTCATCGTTTCTGGAATATGTCGACTCACAGGAATCTGGATATCTTTCTTGTTGAAGCCGAACCCATTCCTCGTAGGCTCCGATGGTCGGATACGGGCGATGCAAGTGGTTCTAACTCGACAGATGTTAATCCAAACGAGCATTATTTCGAAAGGATCCGACGGGTAGAGGCAGAATTGAAAGGTAAAGTCCACCGGATGGAGTGTGAAATAGTTGACCTTGACTCTAAGCTGCGTAACCTTGGGGTAAGATATGAGCAATTGAGGACAAAGTACGAGATGTCTGTATCCCGGGAGGCCAGCACAAATGCTTATGCTGATGGCGTGCTACAAGACTCCATCCGATTGGGGAGGGAGCAAGAAGAACAAATCCGCCGATTGAAGGAAGAAAATGACCGACTGCGACGTGCACTGTTACGGTTATACCTAAAATGAAGATAAGGTTTTTTTAGAGGAATCTGTAACGGTTCAAGCGAAGGACGATTTATAATGATTATCTTCGTTTTTTGTTACTTCTTTGTTTTTTGTCATTAAAAATATTAGTTTTTTGTGAGGTATTTTGTCTTTCGCTTAATGTTAATGTTAATTCCTCTTTGATAGTTTAAATGCTTGTACAACGCTTCTGCAAATAAATTATCGTTTTGGTGTTGCCTTTGCAGAAATAAAAACCTAAATAATAATTAATGTGTTGTTATCTTTGAGGCCTCATACATATTTGAGGCAAGATTAATTTTTAAATATTATTTCAAAGAAGATATAAATTGTATTTATTTATTTTTTTTTACGTCTCCTTTGTAGTTAATGCAAAGGCTTAAGTACTTCAAGTATATATATTGAATACGGGCTTAAAAAGTGCCCCTTTTTTTTGCAAAAAACCCAAGAGGACAGATTACTTAATGAAATTTATATCTCTGAGTTGTCTTTCGGTTGATATAAAATAACTAATGTATTCGCTTAGAAGGAAAACTAGAATTGCTATGCATGCACTGAGAAGGATAATTGAACATCAAGTACCATTTGAACTAACAAAAAGAAGAGGGAAATCGCAACATTTAAAAGCATTAGGATTAACATTAATTAAGTCAACACGAGATGCTTCTTGGGGTCCAGGGACTCAAAACATAAGAGTTGACAAATAAAATAAGGATCTTTCGGAAGGTTGATCCTTCGGATGGACCAGGACCCCAAAACAAAAGACTTGACAAAGAAAGTTAAGATCCTTAGAAGGGACAAGGGCCCCAAAACAAAAGACTTGACAAATAATTTTAAAAGTAACAAGAAAAAAACATTAAATATCGTCCGAAGGCTTGAAAATCTCAGCGAGATTTTTCTCCAGACTCTCAATGGTAGCGTTGATAAACATAATATCGGTCATGCATGCACTCAAAAGGGCTTTTTGTTTGCCATATATGTCCAAATTTTCATGAAGCTTGTTCAGCAGTTGTGTCAAGTCCTCTTTCTGGTCAAGTCCTCTTCTTCGTAATGAATAGAACACTCATCTACCTGAGTAACATTTTTTTTGTTGATTTTCTTTTTTGGTACTTCTTCAGAAACAGACAAAATGATCAAAGACATATTGAGTATTAATTAAGAAACTAAGAGAAGATGTATTATTCAAAATAGTGTGATGCTTCGGTTATTATGTACTGGTGCATATATTTATAGTGTAATGGAGACAAGACTCCCCCCCCCCCCAAAAAAAAGGGGGATTTTGTTGTATATCATCTAATGCGCATGCCTTGTGTAATCATGTTAATCTTAGAACTTCGAACTTTTTATTCTACCACTGCATCACATTAAATGCAACCTGCCACGGCGTGACTTGGCGCCCAAAATTAAGTTGAAATGAACACGGCATTGCCTAGGGAGATGACCCGTGACATTTGTACAATCCGATGAAGCCAAATGAGAATAAAGTAGAAGAAAATTTTGTGAAACGAAAAAATAACAATAGCAATAATAAACAATAATAATAATATAATAATAATAATAATAATAATAATAATAATAATAATAATAATAATAATAATAATAATAATAATAATAATAATAAAATAATAATAATAATAATAATAATAATAATAATATAATAATAATATAATATATAATAATAATAATAATAATATAATAATAATAATAATAATAATAATAATAATAATAATAATAATAATAATAATTATAATAATAATAATAATAATAATAATATATTATTGTAATAATAATAATATGTAATGTAATGTAATAATAGAATAATAACAACAGAAACAAATCTGAAAATCTACCGAACAAATTTAACTAATTCACACCAATCCAAAAAACAATGAAATACTATTGTAGTAGTACTATTGTACTACTACTAATAGTAGTAGTAGACAATTGGTACGTAGCATTAGTAGCTCAGTATGTTTAGTACTAATTTAGGGGGTGTTATGGCAAATCCGAAAACCTACCAAACGAATTGAACAAATTCACACTGATCCAAAAAACAACGAACTAATAGTCAATTGTACTATTATTACTACTACTACTACTGACACCACTGTTATTGACGGTAGTAGTAGTAGTAGTAGAGGAAAAAGGTTGGCCCAGTGGTAGGCAACCTCCACCCTCGGTGTAAGATCAAGGGTTCGACTCATGGGGTGGGATGGAAGGGTTTTTCTTTATTTGTTGGATTAAGGGAGAGACTTAGACCTCCCTTAAATTTAAAAAAATAAAAATAAAGAAAATAGTAGTAGTTGTTGTAATAGAAGTAGTAATAGACAATTGGTACATAGTATCAGATGCTCAGGGTGTTTACTACTAATTTAGGGGGTGTTATGGCAAATCCGAAAAACAACAAACTATTAGTACTAATAGTACTATTGTAACTACTACCGGGTGTTTAGAATTAATATACAAAAAGCTACCGAACAAATTGAACAAATTAACATCGATCCAAAAAATAACAAACTAATAGTACTATTGCACTACTACTACTATTACGACTGACACCACTTTTACTGACAGTAGTAGTAGACAATTGGTACATAATAGTAGAAGCTCAGCATGCTTACTACTAATTTAGGGGTTGTTATGGCAAATCCGAAAACCTAACGAAAGAATTGAATTGATTCACACTGATCCAAAAAACAACGAACTAATAGTACTATTACGTACCTACTACTACTACTACTACTACTACTACTACTACTACTACTACTACTACTACTAATGTTGTCACCACTACTGACAGTAATAGTAGACAATTGGTATGTAATATTAGTAGCTCAAGGTGTTTAGTACTAATTTAGGGGGTGTTATGGTAAATCCGAAAGCCTGCCGAACGAATTGAACTGATTCACACCAATCTATAAAACAACAAAACTAATAGTACTATTTTAGTAGTGATAGTTAAAAATAAAGTGATGTGATAGACAATGGTCACATCACAATAGTCACATTATTGTAACTAGAATTTAGGGCAGTGATATTGGCACCCCCAAAAAACTTGGTGACATTCCCACTTTCATTCGGTCCTTTACAACCAAGTAAAGTATCTGTTACTCTGTTATTGTGGATCGACTAGAAGCTTATATACTCGATCCTTGACAACCGAGTAATGCATTATTACATTTATACTTGGTTCTTGACAACTGGGTAATGTATAGTTACCCGGTTGTAAAGAACCGAATCAAAAGTGGAATTGTTTCCAAGAGATATTGGGGGTGCCAATATTTTTACCCATAATTTAGACTAATGCTTGATTTTTTTCTTTTCAAATATTTTTGTTCTGACATCTGACTGAAAATATATATTTAAATTTAAGAAGGAAAATGATAATATGAGGCCTTAGTGCACATGTTAAAACTATTATAAATGGAAAGAACAATTTCTTCTACGAGAATCTGTGCCTTATTTAATTGCAGGAGTTTATTTTTATCAAATAAGTAAATGACAATAATGCAGCCCAATCTAAAAGAACGTATCAATTTGCACCCTAAATTGTAGCGAGGCCCACAAAATCTACTTAAGGAAAAGCCATGCAACCACATTCCTATCCACCACGTACGCTGTCCACTTGTTGAATTAATTGTTAGAGCATCTCCAACAAGCTTTTCAAAGGACTAAACTGCAAATTAATTGAATAGTCGTGTCAGCAAAATTCACTCCAACAGAAGTAGCACAATGGAATCTCCAATTTGAAAAGTCTTTCTCAGTCTTCAAATATGAAGAGTGATGAAAGAACTCTTCAAACATGTTTTTTAATATTTTATTAAAGTGATTTTCTGCTAATTTAAAATGACATTGTTGGAAAGTAAAACATTTAATTTATAATAATATATTGAAAAGTAAAACAATAATATATTTTAAGAGGCTCTTGGAGATCATTGAAAACATTTTTTAAAATGGCTCTTCAAAGTGCTACATAGGTCAACAAAATTATTTTTGTAGAGTCATTTTTTAAAAGGCTCAAAATTATTTTATGTAGCATCTTAACCTCCAACGTAATGTAATATTACGATTTAAATGGAGCAAAAAATATATATCCCATAAATTTTGACCGGATAAAAGTGCAATCTTTTTTTTTTCTTTGTTAAAACTTGAAAACACTTATTTAAAACGTAGAAATATATATCCCATGGTCATCATTCTTGATTGCACTAGGAAGCACTTTTTGATATCCATCTAATTATATTATAAATTTTATATTTTATATTTTATATTTTATATTATATTATTATTAATATTAATAATAATATATAGTAAAAGGCTCTCTTTCTCTGCGGGGCTTGACACGTGTCTATTATTAACAAAACGTGCGATGAATATGCTCTAAGCCTGTCATAACTCGGAAACGTAACAGTCCCTTCGTTCACCACCAACTACTATGAAAAAATGATTAAAACAACAACGGCGAAGATAGACAGTGCAGACCACGTTCCAAAATCCCTCATGAGTGAAGGAACCTCAAGGAAACGCCGCAACGACGGAGATGAGGAGAGTGATCCTCAAATAAACATGTCGGAATCTGCTCCGAAGAAACTAATGAAGACATTTCAAATTTTGGAGTGTGAAGAAGAGAGGGCATAGAAGAAGAAGAAGAAGAATAAGATGAAGAACAAGAAGAAGAACAAGAGAAAGAAGTACGAAAATCATGTCGATACCGACATTGACAAATTTGAAGCGTGGTTGAAGTACGAAGACGGAAGCGACCATGTGAGCCCTTCTCTGGATGGTAAAGAGGAAGAAAATGGTTATGTTCTGGACAGCGATGATGATGAACCTCCAAACCACTCCCATCGATGAAAACCCTAGTTTTTGATTTTTTTAACATTTTCTTTTTTGGGTAAGGATTTTTGTCAGCGGATCCTCTTGGTAAATTATTATTTTTTTTTTTGTGGTTGTGTAAATGATTGGTCCTCAGAGCACCTATATCCCCTACTTTTCTCTCAATTGTTTTGTTTTGGGCCCCTGGCCTCTCCGAAGCATCAAATCAAGCTTTTTCCTTTTGTTAGTTCAAATGCTTAGGTTCTCCTTATCTGAATAAAAAAGAAAACTAAAAACATAATTTCGTCATTTTTAAGTTGAAGATAAAAAAAAACAAAAAAATAAATAAATAATTAAAAAAAAATAAAACAACAGGACATAACTACACTTTTATTAAAGTACATCACAAAATAAAACAAGTATTTTCGTTCATAATTTCTTTTAGGGAATACATTAGTTATTTTATATCAACCGAATGACAAAACTCATGGATTTAATTTCCATTAAGTTCATCGAACATTAATAAGTATTTCTCGACTGTTATTACTCCATTAGGAATGAAGGACTTTGTTAACCTCTTTAAAAGAGGGTAATGGTGACTCTTACATTTGATTAGTGGATGCAATAAAAACTGTGGGTATCGCCCAGCTCCCTAACCTAATGTGGCACCGGGTTCGGACGGCAGGGAACCGTAGCATGGGGGGACGTTTAATCCTTTTGCCGCCGCAAGTCGCCCTGGCTAATCGTAAGTAGCATGCAAGCATTCTCTCCAAATTAGAATTAATGGACAGCATCGTTTTACACAAGACTTTTTAAAATAGTCATAATTGTAAACTTGTGAGTTCCAACAATATTAATTAGTTGCAGCATGCAATACTTTACATGCCCAATCAAAATCGTTGCTTTAGATAAATATTACTTTACATGCACCAAGCATCGGAAATTGTATTATCTCATGCTGCCAAGGAAATAATTAAAACTACTCCAACTGTTAGAAGATCTTCGCTATAATTAAAACCTTCTAATTAACCTAAATTCTTCAATCAAATTACACTATACTATTATCTTCTTACAAGTTCTTCGCTTCTTGTTACTACGATTTCAAAGATGGGAGCACTAGATTATTCTAGCAGCAGCAATTCAGAAGAACAAAATCTCGTTTGCAGGCCAAAGCTATGCTTCTGTGGAAAAAACGCCTCCGTTAAGATTAGCCGGACACTGAAAAACCCAAATAGGATTTTCTATTGCTGCAAGAACAATGGCTGCGATTTTTTTGAATGGTTTGTTCAACCAAGTGCTCTGTCTTCTCTTCCAGAAGAGAACAAAGATAGGTCGACACATTCAACTACTTCAGCTTCTGTTAATATTCTAAATAAGCACGAGAAACTGTATGTTATGGTTCTCATTGAAATTGTGTTAACAGTTGTTTTAATTCTTCTTGTAGTTTGCATAATATTAAAGATGTAAAAAATCAGTTATTTCAATAAAATTTAATCTCTGTTCTATCCATTGTGTTTCTTCTTTTGTTTTGCATAATATTATTTGATATATAAAAATCAGTTACGGTTTCATTGTCCTTCAAATTGCGGATTAGATAATTTACAATTAACGAATTTACAAAATTTTAATTTATTAGTATTTGGTTGTGTAAATTGAACAATTGTAAAGATGATAATTCAAGTTGATTCACAAAAACTCAAATTAGTCATTTCAAGTAAAACTTGAAATTGCCCCAAATTCAAGAATTAGATAATTCATTCCAACTCTATTTTTCGAGAAGATCTAGTATCTACCCCGTGATGTTGATGCATCTAGACAAAATTTTAAATGACATAGAACAAAAGGGAACATTATTCTAACAATTGGAATTGAATTAGTCATAAATGAGCAAATTCACAATTCTTCAATCGAAAATTAACCATAATTCTAAAATTAGGTAATTTACACAACCAAACGGGTGGTGTTTTCAATTAAATTTTATCAAAATCTTTGTTAATTAAACCCATTTGCGTCTTAAAGATAAATTTGATTAATGAGACTTAAAAGACAAAAATACAAATTCTATATTTCCTCAAATAAGCTGTTTCAATATCCAGCTGGGTCTTAAATAAAAATAAAAATAAAAATACATATATACATGAGACTTCAATGCATTAATGATATTATAGTTTTTATTTCACCAGCAAATAAATAAAAATATCTTTCATAATCAACGTCCACCTCCGGCTCCGGGCATTACTTCACTTGTCACCAATCCATCTTCCTCATCTCCATTTCTGTTTTGATTGCCTTCTTATTCTTACTGCAAAGGAAACAAATAAAAAATAAGTTTTATGTTATTAATCAACCAAGTACATTAAATACTCCTATAATCAGATCAAACGGTACTTACAATACGACGTCGTAACTCATGTATTACAACGTTAGAAGCATTCAACCTATCTCTCGATTCTAGCATCTTCGAAACTAGTATGTTTTGCAACCCAACAATCATTCTCAGCAAGGTAGATACTTTCTCAACACTAACCTACATTTGTAAAATTATATTATGTATCAAACATAGGATAATAAATATATATATAAGGAAAAAGTAAGAACAAACATTAAAAAACATATCCACTTACAAATCTAACATGTTCTGGAATCTGCATATTGTTCATGTTAACATCTGATGGTGTATTTATAGTCATTGGATCACCATCTTGGTCTGGAATAAAAAAGGTCCAAGGCGGTATTGGGACATCGTCATCTTCAATTAGACTAACATTTCCATTACTGGCACAATCCTAATAATTTAAGATGTACAGATATTATTGGTTAAAATAAGGAAACATGTTAAGCAATTCTCGAATACAGGAAAAAAAACAAAAACAAACAAGCAGACTATACACAAATATTACCAAAAAACCGTGTGAGGAACACAGATCAAGCTTCGTACGACTGGTTCTGCCTCGATTCTTGAATCTTGATGATGATGATCCCTCATACTTTTTTGGGGAAAAATATCGGCGAGCATTGTCTACGATCTCTCTTGATCTTCTCCGGTAGTTACGTGATCTTGTTGGAACTTGCTGTGATGCTCCAACAGATCTCATCTTAGAAGAAGAAGAAGCAGCTCTCTATTTTACTTTTCTTTCTCTCTCAAAGACTCAGACCAAAAAAATAAACAAACAAAAAGCAAAGAAAGTAGAGTTGTACGTAAAATGTAACATGATATATAGAGATGAAAAATCAAACTCAAATCTATTTTGAAGTGTTATTTCCTATAAACATATGCCATTAATTAACTATAAAACTGAAATAACTAAAACACCCATAAGCACTTACCCTAATCCGGAATTGGGTTATACCAAGTCTATTTGGCAAATGAAATCTTTAAAGAATCTAAAAGATTAATTAAAAAAAAAAGATCCGGTCACCTTAACCTGCTATAACAGGTTAAGGGATATGCCAACTCATCAATGTGCATTAATTATGTCAGTATCCATCTATGAGTAGAGAGAAAAGGTAATCATTGAAAACTCTTATATATATATATGTAAGTCGCACACGTATCTTGTGTACAAAAAAAATTTAAATTTGTTAAATGTTAGGTGTAACGTCCTTGAATATCATTTGCAGCGTAATTTTAAATAGTATAAATTCTAAAACTCACTATCAGAAATACTCGCAATATGGTAGTTTTCTTTTTTCCTTTCTTTATTTTAATGTTGTGTTAGCTAGTTCTAACGACTGCGTTCATTTATGTATCTATTATGCAGTGTGTGAATTACGAATCCGAGAACGAGGGGAAGTGCTCAATTTACACTGATTTAATTAAAAAATGTCAGAAAATGGGTTCCTAGTGATTGAAGAAGAATATTCAATACATTTAATTTTTGGTGTATAAAGCTCTTTAATTTTTTTGATTGGTGCTACAATCGTTATATAAAAAATTTGTACAATTTTTTAAAATATTTAGCACTATTTAAATATGACCCATTTATCTCTTATTACATTTGGATATTTACGATATTGGCTAATACTATTTATTAATGGAGCGATATGAAATGTACCTTTACGTAATTTAGATGATATATAAAATAAATAATAGAAGAAAACTGTGATCTTTTACAGTTAGATTTAGAATTTTAACCACTAAAATAAATTAATATTTATGTAAATTTGAAGTGAAATGTGTTCATTATTATTTCATAGTGAGCAGAGTGTGCCAAATTTACTAGTATAAAAGTTATGCATATACCAATATACCTACCAACTATTGCTTTATACACGTACTATTTATAATTTTATTTCTAACTTAAAATTAGCTCACACTCTTTTTAAATACTCAAAAGTTTCTTCATTCAAATTTTGTTTTTAAGTTAGAGGAAAACAAAAATGCTTGACAATAGGAGGGCGCTCGTTTCAAAATCAATATATTTATTACAATCTACCAACCAATCCAATGATTTTTATATTTTAATTTATAATCTAATCCAATTCTGTTTCAAAATTCAATCCAATCCGATTTGACATTGGATCAGATTGGATTGGTTCAAAACCAATGACTTTTATACGTATAAGGGTTATTTAAGTTTTAATAACATACAAAACAAATCCAATTAACTTCACATGCAAGGACCAAGAGAATAAATAAAAAGTTCCTTTCAATACTAGAATAATAATCTAAATTAAGTAATTAATTCCATATTAAACTCCTAATTCATTTGTAATATAAAAGATAAATAAATTAAGATTTACTCATTATGGTCTTTTATATATGTAACAATAATAAAGTGTAAAAAAGTCTATATTAATAACCTAGCATATATAATAATAATAATAATAATAATAATAATAATAATAATAATAATAATAATAATAATAATAATCAATTACATGGAAATAAGTGTCACATTTTTAATTAAAGTTAAATTAGATAAGTTTAACATTGATTTCGCCAAAGTAATAACTAAACTGACTCAATGTTTAATCAGTTTTCTAAAATGCAAATCAATCCAATCAACTAGTTTAACCAAATTCAATCACAATTAATTTAGATTAGATTAGATCGGTAGATTTGAGCGAATTTGATTGGATTTTACAACCCCGACATGACAACCTCCAAAAAAGGAAAAATAGAAGATTGTCCTTTAATGCAGAAAATATTAAAAAAATATCTTTCTGAATAAAAATAAATAGGAGAAGAAATTTTCCATGTATTGAACAAAACTATGAAAACGTCTTTTTCGATAAAAAAAATAAAAATTGTAAGAACTCTTCCGGGAGAATATTCCAAGGAGAAGAATATTCCAAGGAGAAATGTTAAAGAATCGATAAAGTTGAGACCAAATAATGGATAAAGTTGGGACCAGATCCCATCAAAGACGACGGGACATGTTACCATCAAATTAAAAACTATCAGCCAAACTTTAATATAATAACCGGCTTGCGACTCACGCGTCACAAATTTTTTAAAATATATTTATATGTACATGTATTATATAAATTCTAAGATTATATTAAGTAGTGTAAAATATATTTTTACAGAATAAAGAAAAGTAGAAAATTAAGATATGTACGTATATTTTTCTATAGATTTGTAAAATGGTTTAATTAACTTATGTTCTTGATATATAGTTTCACAATTTAATTTTAGCACAACTATTTACTTGAATTTATAGATCATATACGTATGTATATATAAACCATATATATTTTACAAACAATATGCATGGAATATCAAATGAAAAATATACATTATAAAGTACATTTCAAAAATGCTGAATTAACTGCATACACAATTAATGAAAGGGAGTAAAGACACAAAGATTACATTTCAAGAGTAGTATTTGCAATGATACATATGAAACACAAAGATCTTACATCGTCTTTGCTATAGAATTTCAAATAACTAAGTTAATTGTTTTGGCTAGTGAAGTGGAGCTCATTCACCCCATATGTGGCGAATGGCAACAACGTTTTACATGATTGATCATTATTATCGCTATTACGAAAACACAAAAGAGAAAAAACAGATAGTTATCTTGAAGTTGTAAAACCAAGAAAGTAGTAGTTAAAAGAATTTCCACTAAGACATTGGTATATGAACATTAGAAGAGAATTAATTAATAAAAAAATAGTAAATTAAGCAATAATATAATAATAAAACCTACTCACATGCATTGACATATATTATTGCAGTTTTATATTCAGTTATTCATAAATGAAACAATATATAATTATATATTGAGGGAAAGTACATAAGATATCGTACGTGTAAATAAATTGTATAGTATATATATAGTTTAATAGGTCCCAAAATCATCACAATTAATTCAATATAGGTAAATTATATATATCATCGTACCTCGATTATTTGGTTGCATTAGAGAATATAAATTGGTCAATCTTAAAATATGAAGTAGCGAGAAATATGATTTCACATTATGCACTCCTTTTCAAACCAAATGTCAAAATTTGTAGCTTGTGAAAGAAAAAAGATGAATACTAAAAACAAACCAATTAAGGGAACATGAATCAACCTTTGTGAATTGAAATAAAGTGAAACATATATATCAAGAGTTGGTGTGTTACCTTTTAAATGTTTTATTTCCATCTTTGTCTATCCATTTGTTAAAATACTATGTGCAATTAAAATGAACAATCTGCATCTTGGAAAATATGAAGTTGAAATAAATTAATATTCTTATAGAATTATAGAAAATAGAAGAACTTGTATGAACCTATATGAAAGTATAACTCAAGCAAAGAAAAAAGTGATACAAAGCAATACACAAAATGTGTGAAAATTTTATATTAACACTGAGAATACATATTAGCAGTATTAACTAAGAGGATGATGAAGAAGGAATTAACGGACAAAGAGACTCAATAGATGGGATTTTAAAGAGATAGAAATGGAAGGATAGTGAATTAGGAAATAAATGCATATGAGGAAAGGAAGATTAAGAGATAATCTTATATGGGGAGAGAATTAAGGAAAAGATAATGGATCAATAAATCAATCAATATTCTTATAGAATTATAGAAAATAAAAGAACTTGTATGAACCTATATGAAAGTATAACTCAAGCAAAGAAAAAAGAGATACAAAGCAATACACAAAATGTGTGAAAATTTTATATTAATACTGAGAATACATATTAGCAGTATTAACTAAGAGGATGATGAAAAGGAATTAACGGACAAAGAGACTCAATAGATGGGATTTTAAAAAGATAGAAATGGAAGGATAGTGAATTAGAAAATAAATGCATATGAAGAAAGGAAGATTAAGAGATAATCTTATATAGGGAGAGAATTAAGGAAAATATAATGGATCAATAAATCAAACAGTGCTGTAATTACTTAAACATACTTTCTCAATTTTACATATATGTTATAGATATAATAAAGTTTAAAAGGCCAATGACAAACTTCACAATTTTCTTATTAGTTTGTGTGTATGTGTATATATGTAAACACACACCTGCAAATTCTGACGCACTGCCAAATCAAATTATAATGCAGTCTGATATCCGTGGGATTACTTAAATGGTAAAATTTAAGCTTTATAAAATTAAAGTCTCAAATTTAAATCACAGTACTTTTATTTTTTATTTTTTCTTCCACCCCGTAATTCGAATTTCGATTATACCGGTTAATCTCTTGTAAAAATATTACAATTTAGTCAGGTAACATTATAACATCTAATATAATTTGTTACTAATATTCCAAAACAACAACGTAATTTATGAAATCTAACATACATCGATCTCTTAAAGCGAATCAACATTGCAATATTGTCTAGCTTTACAGAATTCATAATATTGGTGTTCGATGACTGCCGACTTGTTGGCGTACCAACTACACCCATCATGAATCTTGTTCTACCTTTAGCATTCTATAACTTTGAAGAGAAGTTAACAATTTATCCACATACTGGTCTTGTCTATCAGCGTCCGCAAACATTCCTTTCATCTCCTTGACCTTATTCCTATATTTCCTCCCTTCTTCCTCAACCACTACCTTCCTAAGTGACTCGGCTACTGCCTCGCTCGTAAATGATCCATCTATGTCATCTCTCGGTATCGAATACCCCAACCCTTTCTCTTCCAAAACCCTAGAATTAATCCCTTGATCAGCCAAAAACGTCAACAAAATCAACGCTCTCTCGTACATTACAGCCTCCACAACAGAACTCCACCCTGAGTGTGTCAAGAATCCGCCCACTGAGTCATGACTGAGTATCTTCAACTGTGGCGCCCAATCCGTACATACCACACCTCTACCCTTCGTTCTTTCTTCAAATCCAACAGGCAACTGGATCAACTCGGTATCACTCACCCCTCTCTGCTTCCTCAACACCCAAAAAAAGGGTAACCCAGATTTCTCCAACCCAAGGGTTATCTCAGCGAGTTCGAGTTGACTCGGTTTCGCCTCGCTCCCAAACGCAACATATACAACTCTCCCCTTTTCCATCCCATCAAGCCACTCTTTAATCCCCTCCATTTCTCATCATCCCCATCACTGCCAAACGATGTCGTGGGCAGTTGACCAACCGGAAAAACTGGCTTCCGGTGAAGATCCTCGAGAAGCTTCAACCAATCAGATTCAAGCTCATAACAACTCCTGACAAGCATCACATCGCACCCCTCAAGTGTTGACCCCATTCGATACGTATCCGACACGTTGTCCGTATCCCCCTCTATACTATGCCCAAACAAACGCAAAATTTCAAACATCTTAAACGCCACCGTAGTCTCAAACGGGACCCACTTTGGCGGGGCCGTAAAATCCTCCGGCGTAGACCTGCCCGAGCCGGTGAGCAAAACCTCCGACGACCCACAAAACCCGCAAAAGGCGGCAATAAAAATACTGAAAAAACCCGAACAAACATTAAACTTGGATGCGATCGGGCCCACCCAATATGGCGCGAAATCGAACAATACCCAGTCGGGTTTTTCCATGTTCAAGAACTGAGTGAATTGTTCTTGAAGTCCGTCGTAGGCTATTTTGAGGTACTTGACTTTATCCAAGGGTAAGTCGATAGTTGCCTCGGCGTTTAATGGGAGGTCTTGGGTTTGGGGTAAAGAGAATTCGATGAAGTTGATGAAGGGGGTGAGATTAGGGGGTAGTTTTGGGAGGCGATCGATGTTTCTTGGGGTGGTTATGAAGGAAATTTTGTGACCCTTTTGGGCTATGAGCTTGGAGAGTTGGAGATAGGGGATCATGTGGCCAAAGGCTAGCCATGGGAACATTACTATGTGGAGCTTTTTTGGTTCGGACTCCATTGTTGGTGTTTGTGTTTTTTGGTTTTGTTGAGAATTAGATATATACACACAGATATAAAAAATATATCTAGAGAGAGAGAGTCGCCCTAGCTTTCGAGATGTCTTTCTCTGTCGGACTGTGATTTGGTAAAGTCATTTCAAAGGCGACTCAAGTGAGGTAAATTATTGTATTAACTTTTATGTAATAAATAAATATATATATATATATATATAAAATAAAATAAAAAAACGTGTTTTTTAACTTTGATTAAATGGAAAGTATTGCTGCACTGACGATTCTTTTTGAAAAATAAAATGAGTAGCTAGGGCTTCTTTGGTTAATGTTTTTAAATAAGATTTTAAAAATTTGGTGTTTGGTTGAATGTTTTGAGTTAGAATTTTTATGTTGAAAAGTGAATTTAGTTTTGTTTGACTTTTTTTTAACCAATGAAAAAAACGCATAAAAAATTCAAAAAATAGTTACAATGGATCTTATTTTATAGATCTCGATGAATAGGTTTTAAATATATATTTTTTGATTTTTGAAATTAAAGTTATGGTGTTTTAAAAAAAATTAGAAAGAGAAAGTATAGTGAAATAAATTTTGGGAAGTGTGAAAGTAGAGTTGGTTTTGAATTGAGTTTTTAAAATTTTGAGAAAAAAAAAAAAAGAGAGCAACCAAACAAGCCCTTAGTGTTTTTTAATATATATTTTTTAGGATCAAAAGTAACATATCGTTCCCATGAGTTTATGTGCACTTCGATCAACTGTTCCTTCTTCATAGGATACTCGATATTTCAACAAGATATTTGTTGTTTTATGAAAAATCAAGTCCCAAGTTTTAACTAATGGGCCAACCCGTAGAGTTAGAATATAAAATAAACTACGCAAATGAACCTTAAATTATTGACAGGACCGGTTAGAGGGAATTGATGGTGTCAAAATTTAGAAGTAGATAATTAACCAATCAATAAGCGAATATCGGTGAATAAAAAAAAAAAATGCGGCGCAATGATGAACACATGACTTTTTTTTTTAAGGTAGGTTCCCCCGGTAGCGCTTATGCTATTCCAGTGGTACGTCCTCCTTTTGTGTGTGCTTGCTTTGTATTAGCTCAAAGGCGATCAATTTGGAAGATAATACAAGCTATCAACTTATCTCTCTCTATAATTTCCTTAATTCTATTTATAAGTATAGAATTAGGATTACAAATATTTCAACAGAATAAATAATAAACTGTGTAGAAGAGAGAGTGTATGAGGGTTGTTGGTATTTTTTGGAGTATGAAAATAGAGAGTATATGACTCTTCTATTTTTTTTGGTGTGAAAATAGAGGGTATAAGACCATTCTATTTTTTGGGGTATGAAAATAGAGAGTATATGACTCTTCTATTTTTTCTTGAATTGGCTTGTATGAAAATAGAGAGTATATGACCCTTCTATTTTTTAACAAAATATATAGGAGAGAAAGTATATATTTTTGGTGAGGAGAATTGTGTGTTTTTGTTGTGTTTTTGGTGTGTCTTGAATGAATGAATGGTGGGAGGTATTTATAGGTAAATGGAGAATGGCAAAAATATAATTTTTTTTGTGGAGGATAATTATTTAAAGGAAATTAAATAATTATCTAAAGGAAAGTGTGGAATACAATGGAGTGGGATAATTATTTAAAAGATTTAAATAATTATCTAAAGGAAAGTGTGGAATATAATGGAGTGGGATAATTATTTAAAGGAAGTTAAATAATTATCTAAAAGAAAGTGGAGAATATTATTTTTGTAGGCCAATGTTAAAATTATTTTTTATTTTTGTAGGCCAATGGTAAATTAATATTTACCCCATCAGGAATTATGTTGCTCAAGTGAAATTTAATATCCACAAAAATTAGGACCCCGAATCATTGTCTTTTTTTTTTAACAAAACAATCTCAAAATTATAATATTTAATAATTTGACACCAAAAAACTCCAAAAAAAAGAACCAATTAATTACTAAATTTAAAATAAAAAAAAATAATAATTAAGGCAACAATTAAAATAAAATTTATAGATAAATCTTCATTTGAAAGTAAGGGAGTAGGTTTATTTTAACTTACAAAATGCCCCTAAACTTTTATTCTTTACAATTAGATACCTAAAGTTTTTTTTTTGTGCCCCTCCCCAAATGGGGCCCTAGGCATTTGCCTAGGTTACATGGCCCTCTAGCCGGCTCTGATTATTAACATTATCACACTTTGTCCCTCAAACAAAAATTTGTTGCATTTAAATACTTGAACTATTTACCGAAATTTAAATTAGCCCTTCCATCCAATTTGGGCATTAACTTAGACGTAATTAAGAGCAAAATTGTCATTTCAATAGCTTGAGGGCCAAAGTGGGACAATATCAATAGTTTATGAGCCATTTGCGTAGTTTACTCAAATAATTTTAATTAGATTTAAAAAATATTATAAAAGAAAAATTAAAAAAAAGGAAAAGGAAGAAAGAAAGAAGAGAAGACAAAGATTCCAATTTGGCGAATCTAATAATCTTAAAGTCTTCGATTTCAGACTATCGGCCTTGCCGGAACAACTCAATAACGGTCTTCTCCACACAGTTTGCAAAACTCCGACCTCTTGTAAACAAGATTTCGATTTGGCGAATTGTAAACAAGATTCGATGATGAATGCATTCAATATATTTTTCATGTCATATGGGTTGGACTTATCGAGACTTTTCGAGGGGGTTTGAGGAAGAAAGAACAGCGGTTCACGACGGTGCAATTGATTGGAGAGAGGGTGAGTGAGATTGGGGCAAAATTGGGGTACAAAGTGGAAAAGGATAAAAGTGGGATTTTAGGGTTGATGAAAGAGAAGACATATTTGTTAGCTAAAATATTGGAGGTTACGCCGGAGCTCTGGTGGGTGGAGTTGAAATTAGTTGCTGGCAGGAAGGAAATTGAAGGGGTGAAGTGGAGGAATTGAAATTAGGGTTTGAAGATATTGTCCTTTCATGGTATGAGGAAGTTTGTTGAATCGGAGATATAGAATGTATGTGGGAAAGTTGTATAGTAGCTTTAGGGACAATGTTTTTCATTTTCAGGTTAAAAGTTTCTTCTTTTTTGTTTGTTCTAGTGGTGGTGAAATTTGCTTTGTTTGTGATAGAGTGGAGGGGAGGCAAGGATGAGGTGGTCTCTCTCTTTTTTATCTGTTCCGATGAAGAATGGAAGATGAAATTGATAAAGAAGAATGATGATGATGATGAAGAGAAAAATGGAAGAATGGATGATGAAGAAAAAGAATGGAAGAGTGGAGGGGAGGGGAGGAGGATGTGGTGGTGGGAGTCTCTCTCTTATCTCTCTTCCTTTTCCTTTTTTTAATTTTTTTTTCTTTTATAATATTTTTTAGTAAACTACGCAAATGGCCTCTAAACTATTGATATTGTCCTACTTTGGCACCCTATGTGAGAATCCGCAAATGCGACCCCCGGGTCTCGTCCCCGTTCGTTGGGCGTCTTGAAACGTCGGAACGGATCCCGTCGTTCCATTTGCTTGGAGTTTGTGTTGATAATTCATATCGGGTGTCCCTCTATCCTGTTTCTAGGTTCAAGAAGGTTCGTTCAGAGTCGCCAGTACGTTTTACGAGAAAACGGACAAAAAGGGGTGTGTAAGGGGAAATGCTACAGATAAGCCTTTCTTTACACATTTGTCTACGAAACCAATATTCTATAGGGTTCGGGAACTATATTACGGTTTGGAAAGGTGTTAAGCACCCATTCCGCCCTTTCGGTCTCTAGTGGACTTATATGTTTATTTTATGTTGAAGAACTTGGATGCTATTACCGACAGTCTACTACTTTCAAATGAAAACCCTAATTTCTGGGGGAAAACGGAAAAGGGATAGAAACCTTTGTGTTCCGAGATCCGGTGTTTTTATTATTGAAAGATGTAAATACAAATAACAAAAACCTTTTATTTTGAAAGAGTATCCCGCATTATTTCCTCAGATAATGACGGTTTTCTCGGATTGTGATTACTTTTGTAAAAGTTCGGATCTTGTATCGGGACTAATTTAATGTGGAACTAGAACTCTTTGAGGGGAGTTATCAGACACGTCGCAGTCTATAGAGAAGACAGGATATGTTGATTTTAATTCCTAGATAAGTCGTATCAGTCCAGGTTTTGAAAACATAATTTTATCTGGACGATAGTCTACTTATTCTTCTGGTTTTGCAAATGGTTTTATCAGGGTCTTTTATTTTGAAGATGGTAGACTATTTATAACTTGGCAATAAGTTTACTCAAAATAAAACGTGGACAAAACAACAGAAATAAAACAAGTACACAGATAAACCTGATTTTCGAGCGCGTTAGAAACCTAGCACAACCATGTTGCCACTTCGCTTACCAGAATAATAATAAGAAAGAGAATATAATACGGCAGAGAGATCTCCGGCGATAATAATCTTCTCCTTCTTCAGATATTTCTGAGAATTCGATTCCAGAAACGGGACACGTCGAGTGTCGAGAATAGATTCGACTCTTCAGAAATAAGACGATAATCGAAAATGCTTGTTGCTATTTTCTGCACTGTTTTGGCGATTTTTCTCGCTGTTTTCAGCTCTAAAACTGCTCTGATGTTGCTGTCTAGAACCCATGGGGGTGCTGGCCTATTTATAGTGTCGAAAGGGCTTATGTCGCGCGACATTTGGGTGTATGTTGCGCGACATACTTGACTGTCGCGCGACATTCTACTTTAATGATGATTCTGACTCACTGCTTAGTCAGAAAGTGGTGTGGTGGGGTGTTTGTCGCGTGACATGTCCCTGGAAAGGGGATTGTCGCGCGACATACTTGACTGTCGCGCGACAATTCACTTTAAAACATGTTTGGTTGGCCAACAAACCCTTTCGGGGCAGTTCCGGGTGTTCGGGTGAGTTCCGGACTCAAAAACAGTACTTTCGAAGTTCGTTAGGGTTCTTGCGGGGGTCACGGATCGGGGTGTCTACACCCTACTATTGAAATGACAATTTTGCCCTTAATTTCGTCTAAGTTAACGCCCAAATTAGATGAAAGGGTTAATTTGAAACTCGGTAATTTATTCAAGCATTTAAATGCGACAAATTTTTGTTTGAGGGCCAAAGTAGGACAATGTCAATAGTTTAGAGGCCATCTGCGTAGTTTACTCTAAAATATAACATATGACTTGAGCAGAAATCTATTAATTGATAATCAAGATACTTTATAAATGGTGGGGTTATTCTCACACCTTAAAGTTTTCTATAACGTTCTCTATATTAACTCGGCACAATAGAGCCAAATATATGATCATTTACTCAGTGCAATAGAGCCGAATTATTGTTAAGAACAAAAAAAATACACTGACTCGCCCCTACTGTACTAAGTAATGTGCATGTAATTGGCCCTGTTGCACCGAATTAATGTGCACATATTCGACTTTATTAAACTAAGCCAATGTAAGAGTGTTACAGAGAAATTTGGTGGGTGACCATAGCCCCACCCTTTATAAATAAAGCCAATATTAGTCTTATTACTTCTTTTCCTGTATTCAGGTAAATTTGGTTTAAGCTTATATTCACATAGGCGGGTAATTTTTAGTTGTATGGTACATATGTATTTTATTTAACAAAAATTTATTTGATTTGTATGGTGCCCTTTTGTTTACACCTTTTAAATCATCTCCACCCTAAATGGTGATAAGGTATATTCCCACTTATTATAGTCTTGCCGCAACAAAAAAAAAAAAAAAGAGGCAAAAGTGGAATGTAAAAGGTATACTAAAGCCAAAATTAGTAGTCGACAATTTTATACATTATACCATAGATAATGTATTAGGGCAAAAGGAATTGCCTTCCATGACATATCACATGTCGTGAGAGAGAAAATTATACATTCCCACTTTTGCATGTGAAGATGATAGTGTCCAAATGGCTTTTGCATATAAAGCTTTATTATTGCTTTGTTAAAATTGTTAAATGGCTGCGTGAGGTGAAGTTTGGCATTACCACTACACATGATGTGTCGTGGGCCATTTTTCATTGGCACGACGCATCATGTGCTAGGCCAAACACTCCATTTGTCCCCCGATACATCATGTGTTGTGGGAGTTATATTTACCATTCTGCCACTGCATTTTCATTTTTATTAATAGGCTAAATATCCACTTTTACACTACCATTAGACACGGCCTTATGTTGCCCAAGTGGTGAAGTGTTAAGTACTAAGAGGACAAAGTTCAAGTCCCATCACTGCCAATCCATCTCCCAAAATTTTGAAGAGCTTGTGTATCTCAAAATATATAATAATAATAATAATAACTAATAATAATAATAATAATAATAATAATAATAATAATAATAAAAAAAAAAAACATTTTTGTTCTACAATTTTAGCACATCAATAGTTAAATAATGCCGGTCTTAAATTAATAATGCTCAATAATTCTAGGTGGACATAAAAACTGACGTATCAAATGTGGCCATCATGGGTTGGTTAAAAGAATTGCATCATATTCTATTCTAACCAATGAGTTATTGACATATCAATAATGCTACTTAATTTCATTCATTAATTGGAACTTAATCAATTGTTCATAATGCACCCTACTTTTATTGATTTTAAAAATACTTCGTAACGTTTTCATAACATATATTGACTTCAAATGTGGTATTTGAAATTTGGTACACTAATTGAAAAATAAAATTATTAATTTGATATAATTATTTTATTTTATTTTATTTTGAATTTATCAATTTCTTGTTTGTGATAATTTTGAGCATTTTGTCCAGAAATTTGAATCAGCCGGTCATTCTGCTTCGTTGGCATGCATATATGCGTGGAAATGTTTGGCCAATGTAAAAGACTATAAACATTTTATTGTAAATAATAATTATTGTGTCTTTATCAATTATATTATTGTTATTCTCATGTCTATTTAAGCTAATGCTGACACTTGTCCCAATATTTTGTGTGTGGCATTATAATTTCAAACTATGTACGTAGTTTCTAATTTTGGCTTTTTCATATGGAGAAATTTGGGGGTACGATAAGGGAAAAGGAGATATAGGAACGGGGAAAGAGATGTAAGTTAGCCATGATGTTTAGCTTGGAGATTCTCACTTTTAACCACTTAAGTTTAATTAAAAACCGATCTAGCTAATCTCAAACTAGTTTTTAGCGGTATCTAATTTCAAACTATTTTTTTGCTATTGCTAAAATGAGTATTGTATAATTTGACATTATATTTTTTAATGGTATATATTTGGAGCTAAGCGCATTTTTGGCTTTGACCACTAGATTTTATTTATTTGTAATTATCCACTTCTTTGGGTAAATTACTAATTTTCCAAAGGATGTGAATTTAAAGCAAAACAATTTAAATTTTTTGGGTTAAAAACAAAAATCCTTATTATAATATCCCAAATATGCATGCATAAAATTAAAATAATCCGAAATGCGTAAGTCACTCATCATGATCATATTATATAGTAGATTATGAACTTTGCAAAAAATTTAAGTAAAAGTAAGTATAGTGATTATATGGTTACAAATATAGGATTATTTTGAAACTTTACATGCCTGATAAACACGTGCAACAAAAATAGCTTATATGACAGTAGAATTGATAAATTATGAATTTAAGAAAAAAAATATAATTAAGTGTAAAAGTTCTTAATCTTGCACCGGTGTGAATTGAATATTCCCCATTTTATTTTAGCTAAGAGTATCTTTTCTATGTACATTAACTTATTCTTTCTTAGAGAAGACCATTACAATATAACATAAAAAAGTACCAGAGAAAACTCAAAGCATATATGGTTCCCCTGAATTATAACTTATAAGGTGGTTTCTCCTTTGTGTATTATGTTGAATAATATGTAAGTGAATTTTTGTTTTTAATTGTGCTATATATTATTGATACAAAAATGAGTCATTTTGTTACAATGTACTCTTTTCAGTCCATAATGTACATCAAATTAATAAATAACCACTTCTGATTTTGGGTTAGGTGGCATAAAATTATTCTTTTCTTTTTGTCTTTTTTTTAATACATTTCATTGCATGATACTACTAAATACACTTAAATGTTCGAGTCTGAAGAGAAGGAAAGAGAGTTAGAACTCGTGACTTTAGTACCTCTTCAAAAGTATCTCGACTGTGGCAGAATATTATTCAAAAGACATGACTAGCTTCACTCCAATGGTTATAATAAATTAAAAAGGATGATAATAATCCACTGCAAGAATTGTAATTAACTCTAATGGGCTTGTTTCTGATTAGTGAGCCCAAAACAGCATTATGCTTGGACTAGATAGTATTTGCCAAAAAATTATTAGGAAGGTTAATAGGGTGGGATGCGTAGTACACTACAACCTTTAATAGTTTTTATTTTTTTTATACAAATAATACTAAGATATATATATATATATATATATATACACCAAGTTTGAATCATGAAAAAAGAGATAGAGATAGGAGTGTTATGGTTTGAATTTAAGACCTTACCCTTATAAGAATTAGGTTTTTACAATTGATAAGCCCATTAAATATATAATTAATATATTTCATTGATTTACGGTTAATAATTTTGGATAAAGTTTTATGAAAAATACTAATATCGTGCAAGGTTACAAACATCCACAAAGATGCTAAATATGAAACTTTTTTTTTTTTTTTTTTTTTCCAATGGAATTGAAACAATTGCAATCAAACACGCCAATAGATAATAGTTGCCTTAAATCTTGGATATATAGTTTCACCTTTCTCTCCCTCATTGTGCTCAGCTTGAGTAATTTAAAGATGACATCTCCACCTCCACCACCACCATCTCCACCTCCACCCCAACCATCTCCGGCCAACTCCACCACCACTTCCAATTCAGCCTACTTCTTCATCCCATCACCACCATTACTGCCAGCATTTTATAAATATGTGCAAAGATACAAATCAAGATATATATATATACACAATTATAATTAAATTTGGGTATGATTTCGAAAGATCTATATACATGTATATATATATATATAGACATGCATGTATATATATTTAGATTCGGGTATGATTGTGGTGTAGATGTGATTTGGGTATATATATACATAAAAATTTAGATAGAGAATGTTAGAAAGAAACCAAGAAGGGATGTAGTTGCGTTTTAACCAAATTGCTCATGCAATTTGATGACTTGGCCCCCAATTTCATGCTAAACTCACTCTATTTCACGCAATCGTCTAATTTCTCACGCTATTTGGACAAGCCACTTAAAAAAAAAATTAAGGGTCAAATATAAGTTATAATAAACCCTAGCCTCGTTGGATGTACTTTTCTTCTCCTCTTCTTCTTCTCTTTTCTTGTCCTCTTCTTGCTCGATCTATTTTGGGCGGGTTGGTGTGACCATATTAAGGTTTACTACTCTAGTCGGTGGTAGTGGGTGGAGTCGCCTCTTCTTCTCCTTTCTCCTGTCGACAGCATCTCCTCTTCTTCTCCTCTTTCTCGTTTTTCTCATAAGCTTCCTTTTGACTTATTTCTCTTTTTGATTGAGGTTATCTCTTTTTACCATACGTAAGCCAAATATCATTTAATTAATTTAGTTATCTATTTTTAATTAATTTAATTAAAATATCATTCTTTGATTGAAGTTATCTATTTTTTAACTAATTTAGTTAATTTATTTTATATACCTTCTACCATTTTATAATTAATTTAGTACTTATTTAATTTATGTATTAAGTTAATTTATTTTATACTCTATCTAAGTAAATTAAAAAAACAGTGAATATTTAGATAGTCTTAATGATGACAGTGAGATAGAGTTGGATGGCACCGATTATTTTTAGTTTGTCATTTAAAAAGTTTTAACTTTTGTACTTGATATGATGTGTTTGAAACCTTGAATTTGTGTCAAAATTATGTTTGGATTTTTTATATTTTGATTATTTGAAACCCTTTAATGGATTTTTATTAATGTTCTTGAGTATAATATTATTTTTAATTTTTTTTATTCCTACGCTATTCATTATCCGAATTGCTTATGCTATTACGCAATTTATGAGCGCCACGCAATTCCCGAACAAAAACGCAACGCGTTACGCTACCGCAATTTAAAACATTGATTTAAAGGTTAAAGTGAAACTGAGGTAATAGTTTAGGGACCATTAATTAGAATAGTTTACTCTAATATTTTTTGAAAATTCATGAAAGTTGAAAAGAAACAAATTTGTTAAATTTGGGACAGGGAAAATTATATGGTGTGGAGTAGTTAAGCTACTTATTTTCCTTAAAGTTATTATTTTAAATTACTTGGATCGTTGCGCAAGCATATTAATTGCGGAAAATGCTACTATATACACATGCATATAGTTTGTCTAAAGATAACATGCAGTCGTCTCTTTTAAAAAGATTATGAACTCCAATTTAATTAGAAAGGATAAACAAATATTTTTTTTAATATTGTGCGAATTGTCAATTTTAATCTTGTTAGTAGGTGTTGGTTTGGGCATAGTAGCAAGGATTGCAGCTAGAGTTATTAATGCTTATAGGGATCCAGGAGTATGAAGAGTACAGCATGAAATATCTGAGGCTACCCTTTAAAAGTTGGAAAGTATTTTTGCTCATTCTTCAACACAACAAAAGAGTTATCATCATACCTATACAGAAGAAATCCCTTTTCCTTGCAGCCGTTTACAGGATGTCTTCAACTATGTAAGCATTTCTTCACATAAACTTCCCGGTTTAATTAACATGTGTTATGTTTGGTTTGTTTAAAATTTAATATAGCAAAAATTATTTTCGACGTGTAAAAAGTATTTATGCAATCTGTAGTTTGATTAGTAACATAAATGATTAAAAATCAACTATACAACTTTTTAGCAAGCAATTGGTTAGTTTGCAATCAAATGTACAAAAATAGTAATTCCTAGAGGTTTAAAAGGCCAACTAAACAAACTATTTTGGGTTGCAAAATAAACCATACATGAACTTTTATAGGCAATCATACATATTACCCCGCATCCACATGGCATATTTATCTGGTATATTAGATCCGATGCTCAAAATGTCATATAATTATATTAAATGTGTTAACAAATAAGGATCTAATTATATTAAATATACCCAGTGCTAGTACTAAAAAAAAAGAATATGTTTAACCATTGGACTATTTATGATTATTGTTAAAAATTTGTGATGCCCTGGCCTTTAGATATATGATTTATTAACTAATTCCACAAGATTAACGCATAATTAAACTAAAATCCAAAAGACCGGAGGGTCAAAAAAAGTTAATAAGCTAGTGACCTGTCAAAAATTTTCTCTTAGTGTAATAAATCCACCTGCTAAAACATATACTAGTAATAATTTATATCCTATATATTTCAGAATAACTAACAAGAATTGCAACCATAAAATTATCAATACACATAAAATATATTATCTAACATAGCCACAAACAAATCTCCAATCCACAAGTACTATACTTTATCCTGGATTTGTACAATCTAATTATAAATAATCATGTATGGCCTTTTAAAACACATCAACACCTTCAAGTGTGAACTTGAGACAATGCCTAACTATCACGTACTAATTGCCTCCCAATCCCAAATTACCTGAACATGAAATGGTTATTTAAAACGGGGTGAGCACATAGTGTCCAATAGGGGTAAGGAAATTATATATTACTTTTATAAAACACATATAATAATTGTATTTTTTTCTATATTTAACATATGTGAATTCAATAGCCATGAGTATGCATTACTTATTATGTGTCGTACTAGTTATTCAACATGCTATACAAATGCATGATACGCAAACTTGTTCGGATGTACCAATTCAGGATCTCACTTTCATGTCAATTTACTGAATCATTGCGATCATGTCTGTATGAGCAACTGATCTCAAACATAGGACCACCATTACCATCATGTATGTCGTTGTTGCTTTGCTGAGGTCTAGGATTTTGATCTACTCATCGCTACATCTAGACGGACGACCTCATTACTTACCCTCTAAAGGTTTAGGAATTTCCATCCCAAGGGCATTGAGCCCTACTTATTTCCAACACGGCAAGCACCCAACATCCAAATCACATCTTAAATATCTTCTCATCTTCACAACTCAGTCAATTATTAGGAAACATGCACAATACTTATGCCATGCATGCATACACACACCAAGATTACAATGCCATGCACAATTATCTTTCAATTTCAATTTTTAATGCAATTTTCCACACATGCAATTTTCATGACACTACTTGGCTACAAAAATGTGAATATCAAGGTTTAATTTTCTTATCAAAAATCCGACTCAATGATGCTTATTGAATGTTGTTGACACAACCAATATCAAGAATATTCAATAAGTTCATTAGTTGATTATCATATAATACGGTCAAGCCAAGTCGCAAGGATTTTCGAGCAAGTTCCTTAATTACCCGTCAACACTTATTTTCTTTGTAAAAATATTTAATTATTTATAAAAAAACATTAGCCTAATTTTTAGGAACTTCTCGATATAGTCCATATAGTTATGTGCAAAAGTAATCATTATTATTATTATTATCACATTCATCCATGTTACTTGCTAAATGACATTTTCATCTTTAATTCAATTCATGCAACTTACTAGAATGCACACACGTGATTATGGCATGCTTAATACTCAAAATGTTCTTTCTTTCCAATTAATACGTGTCATATGAATTTCATAAATAATTTGTAAATTATATACCAATTTATAAAGCTTTTATGAAAACAAGCTAGGTTTGGAACCCCTACCCTTCATCCGAGCTAAAAGTTATTCAACCATTCACAAGTCTCCTTAAGATATCTCCATAATTTTTTTGCTTCCAAACGCTTCGATTTCACAACAAACAACTCAATTAAAGCAATGACAACATATCCCTCAGTAAGTACTAAGCTTTCCCAAAAATAGTAACTTAATCAACATCTTAAGTTCTCAAATTTTATCATGCAAGTCTAATTTACGAATCAAAAGAATCAATTTAAATTTTGGAGTGAACTTTGAGATATTTAGAAGAGTGCTCAAGATTCCCACGTAGAAAATCAAACCCGTACATCCATCTTGTAAAATTCACCATAAATTCATTATTTTTTTTTATCCTTTTTAGGTGATTCCAAAGTCATATGTTAGGTATTGAACCATATTTTAAAACATATATTTGATACATAACTTTAATTACCCATCAGCCACCCGCTCAAATTGTGCCAAAACAATGGCTAAATTTATGTTTGTTTACATAGACATTTTAACAAACACTTTATATGTATAACTTTATGCTTTAAATCCATAGTTCCAATTATCCATGTAAAATACATATGTACTTCAACAAATGTTGATTTAAACCTTAACACAAAAATTATCAAACTCAAACCAATTACTAAAACTAATTTCAAATTTACAAGAATTCATCAAAATCGAAGACAACTCTAATGCTTACCTAAAAGTCTTGAAAAACAGAATAAAGATGACGATGACCTAAAATTCGATGACAAAATTCCAAAATTCTTACACCCCGATGTGGTCTTCAATGTGTAGAATAACTTTTCCTAACGGTACGCGATTCAATAGAGTTTGATAGACCAAAATTTAGAAAGAGAGAAAGCTTGAGAATTAAATGAAATAGAGTCTTTCTGTCTCTCTTGCTCGGCCAAACATGGGGAAAGTAGGCAAGATTTTTAAAGAAAATCAAGTTAGTGGCTCTTTTTTGGGAGAATTCTTATGGTTAGGATAAATTATTTCAATTTATTCTATAATTTCATGAAATATCACTTTAACCCCACACTTTTATAAAGTTAACATTCTAATCCACTTTTACCTCAAATAATATAATTAGATTATAATACATGCAATCCAATTTAAAACAAATTAAATTACGGGATATTACAAGTTTTCTCTTTAAATTATATATATACAAGTCGCACACATATCACCTGTATAGAATAATCTAGATTTGTTAAATGTTAGCTATAACGTCCTCGAATATCATTTCTAGCATATTTTTAAATTGTTAGAACTTCTTGTTGGAGCATCACAATATAAGAACTACAATTGCAACGAGTACTTTAGTTCATAAACAATAATAATATCAAAACTGATATTAAATTAACGATATCAAAGTTCCAGAAAATTTGTATTGTTTTGGATACCAAGCAAAATAATTTTACCATTAATAATATCAATGGCGAGGAGTGAATGAATTAACATGCATCGAAATAGAGACCCATCTCTAAATTATAAACCTTTCAAAAATATAATGATTTACGATAAAAACAACAAATAATAGTGTACTAGTATTAAGTCTATATAACCAACTTTGTTAAAACAATATTAACATAATAATAATGCCAATATATAATCTTACGCTTGTCAAAACGAACTATAGAAAATACTTTATAAATGGAACGATAGTACCATTAACTTGATAGGGAAATTTTGGGTTGAGGCGCAGAATAGGTCGATCTCTTTAAGACGTTTCACGGCTCTGCCCAAATTGTGTGCTTGTAGTTCGTAAATGCCACGCCGTCCCCAGGATACAACAAGCTCCAGAATCCCCTCTGTCTCGATTTTTCTTGCACGTTGGAAAATGGGAATACTAACACCCTTGATAATTAATGCTCGAAATCGGTAGACAAATTTCGTTGAAGAGAACAAAGGAATTTTTTTCCTTTTCTTGGTGGTCTCGGTTTCTTAAAAAAATGAAGAAAAGTTGCCCATTTTTATTTTCTCACTAAAAGAAGAAAAATTAATTTTTCTTCTCTAACATTTTTTTCTTTATACTCACGGTTAGCTTAAGAAAATATTTCCTTTTTGTTTTCTATTCTATCACCTCCGTCCGAAAAATAGAGAAAGTAATATATATACATACATACATACACAACTTGAACAACAAGTGTAGAAAAATAAGGACACACTCTCCATTTCCTTTGGCTCAAGCTAACCATATTTAGTGAAAGAGAAAGACTAGAGTTGTTGGACCAAAATTAGTGGGGGAGTGAAAATCTCTCTTTGTTGGAGACTTAGTCAAATTTTTCAAATTCTAAATATCTAAATAAAATTTATTTTAATAAAATAAAATTTTCAAATATATTTTGTTTAAAAGAAATTATTCAAAGCGAGCCCGAGTCTGAACCCGAGTCGGGTCGGTCCAGTACCCCAGTACGATCATTGTGTACGTGTGGTCTGCCACATATATAATAGTCCTCATCCAATTATACGAAAATTGGGTAAACAAAACATTTATGTAAACTCATAAAATAATTCACATTCTTTAATGTAGGACATAGGTAATAAAGCTTGCTTTAATTTTTTCAAAATACACACCAAGTTCCAACAATTCCCCACTTGTATTTTGAAAAAAATAATAATTTGCATCAATCCGAGCATAATTTCATAGTACAGTGCATAAGAAAAGGTGTTTTTCAACTTGAACCTTAACGTAGTGTTGATGCTCTAAATTATACTAGAGTAACTCATAGTTTTGAACTCTATCTCTGACAGCATTACACGCACTATCCCATAAGGGCGTAGTTCGTAAGCCAGCACAATACGGCCATGTGCTTTATCCCAGTATAGTAAATGCTCTAGAGAATTGCCCAAATTCCATAGGAAGCAGCCTCACTTCCACATTCACATAGGTGAGTCTATCAAGAATACTCCTGTAGCTAGGTACCCCACTCCACATGGAGATATAGAACTTATTAAGAGTAAATAACTCAACCTATTATCACTTCAGGATTTCATGCTCCACTGGGATGTGAATACAAATTAAAATGCATGATTCACCATATCACTCGCAACTTGTTGTTTACCCTTTGAAGCTAGTTCTTGGGATCTCTAGTCATTTAGGTTGGGTTACCATTGCGATGACTCAGCTCGATGGGCTTATTCACATCCATTTTCGAGGTGTGTACCGCACCTCTTCGATCATTTACTAGTCCTTTCGTCAAAGGATTAGATTGATTCTCGTCAGTTCAATAATCCATTTTTACAATTATTGTAAATAAAATATATTTACTTGTATTGCTTCTACCGT
The DNA here is from genome assembly GCA_021464415.1 of Lonicera japonica. Lineage (NCBI taxonomy): Eukaryota > Viridiplantae > Streptophyta > Magnoliopsida > Dipsacales > Caprifoliaceae > Lonicera > Lonicera japonica. The sequence continues at coordinate 27,548,419 of CM038466.1, forward strand.
ACAAAAACGGGTTTATAAATTTGCAATAGCTGCAGCTCTATTGCTTTGGATCATTTACTGGTACCATCTCTCCCATATAGGGGTATCTATCTATAGGCTCATCGGCCAGTATGCCTCCATACTAGCACTAGCTAGCCAAAACTCAAAAAGTTTTCAAGGAAAAAGTATTGTCGTCATCACTTCGGCCTTTCAAAAAAAAATGAATCCACAATCTTATATCCATGCTTATATAAAACATGATTCCTTAAGTAGTATAAACGTACTAGTACTAGGTCCACTCAAGAATGTATATAGTACTCCCATATTAACAAACCAAAGTTTACAAATAATTAATTGGCGAATAAATACATGAACCATATATAATAAGTATCACCAATTATTCTTCATGTACAATGCACATCTAGCACAATTTAATATTCTTCAACAATATGTATAGGTAGCATTGTATCCAAGTATATGGGGTAAATTTATATACGCGTAATCAAGATTGAATAACTTGAATTCATCATACAATAAATTTATATACACACACCAAAAAACACACCAAAAACACACAATTCTTCTCACCTAAAATATACACTTTCTCTCCTATATATTTTATTCATCTTCTTGAAATATTTGTAATCCTAATTCTATACTTATAAATAGAATTAAAGAAATTATAGAGAGAGATTGGTAATCCTAATTCTATACTTCTAAATAGAATTAAGGAAATTATATATAGAGAGAAAGATTGGTAGCTTGTATTTTCATCCAAATTGATTGCCTTTGAGCTAATACAAAGCAAGAACACACGAAAGGAGGACGTACTGTCGGACTAGCATAAGCGCTACCGGAGAAACTTACCTTAAAAACAAATATCATGTGTTCATCACTGCGCCGCATTTACTTTTTATTCACCGATATTCACTTATTGATTGGTTAATTATCTACTTTACATTTTGACACCATCAATACTCATCAAAGTTAAGTAAGTTTCTTCAGGAATTGCTTGATGATAATAATCTTTAATGAATATGTTGGTATATTATATAGGCTCTTCTGGAGCCTTCAATCTTTTGTATATATAAATTCAACTATAGTGGATACTTTGTGTATATATTAAGCACCAACTCATTGAAAAACCTCTGATTTTTCAATAATAGCATATGATATGACACCATCTGAAAAGTATATTATACAATCCATAATCCACACATTCAAATAAAAGAATTAGAAATAAATGATAATTTTGGTTTTTTGAACCTAATTTGATTTTGCTCTCAACTTCTCATCAAAAACCTCTTTATCAAGAGGAGTGCAATCAGAAGCTTTATAAAAAACATTTTCATGCTCCCCCTATTCAGTATGATTGTCTCACATCATTAATAGAAGTCTTATATTTAACTACCACATATTTTGGTATATAGTTATGATTTAAAGTCCAACGCTTCTCAACAAACCACTTCAAGTGGTTCTTGAATTTTATATTGATTTTTCTTTTTACCTCTACTGGGTCAGTTATCATTTTTACCTTTAGTGGAGAAAAAAATATATTATCCACCTCTTCTGGGGGATTGTTAGACATATTTTCTTGACCTCTATTTTGATAAAAGTTTTCACTTTCTTCAGGAATTGCCTTAGAACTAATTGTTCTAAAATTTTGATATCATTAATATTTAGTTGTTATATTTTGATATAAGGAGATAACCAACTTGCGTAGACCACTTGAAAAATAATAATATTGATAATGCTACTTCTGGAGCATAATCAAGGTATAATATATGGGGGGTCTTTAATAGTTCTACTTCAGGAGCAAAGTATTAAAAATAAAAAGTCATACTCAGCCATTGTCATAGATTTAATCTATTTATTACGAGTGTTGGTATGATGACCATCTTCTGGTGATCATACCCATTTTTTAAGGATTGCCAAAAACCTAATAATTTTTTTTTAAGTATGTATAAATTGATATCGTAGAAAGTTAAAAGTTGATACTTTATCTTATGAGACTTTATGCTCACAAGAAATAATGAATTGTAGATTCTTGATTAAATATGGAACTTTGGGTTCATAAGAAATAATAAAACTTTAGGTTTTATAAACGAACTTTGGGGCTGAAAATTCTAACATTATATGCTAATTTATTATGTTTGTAATGCTTTGAGCAATTATAGAGAAGGGGTAGAATAAGAGGTTTATTAAGTTCAAATATAACAACAGCATACTTATATATAAAGTTATATATAGTTTTAATTAAATAAAAATTTAATAGTTATATAGGACTTCATGCCCAAATTCATGGGGTTTTAATTCAATATCCTCTTATATCAAAATTTCAAATTTGATTATTGAGGCATATTGTTATTGGAACTTTAGGTTCAAATTTATGACTATTGAGTTTTAAGTCCAAATTTATGAGTACAAAACTTCAGATCAAAAATAATTATTATGAAACTTCAGTCCAAATTTAGAGAACTTCAGATCTCTAAATAAAATAAAAGCATTTGACTTCAAATATAAATCATAGATTTTCGGGTCCAGAATAATGAATGGGAAACTTCAGGTCCAAAATATAAATTACGGATATTCTGATCCATAATAATGAATAGGGAACTTCAGGTTCCAAATATAAATTATGGATCTTCTAGTCCATAATAATCAATAGGGAACTTCAAGTCCCAAAAATAAATTATGGAACTTCAGGTCCAAGATAATAATTATTATAAATTTTGTAGGTCGGAAAATACCCTAGAGGGGGGGGGGTGAATAGGGTTTTTTTTAAAAACTTAATCGAATTTTTAAAAATAATTTAAAAATATTTGATGTCTATATTTATCAAGCAATCAAGAACAAAGTTAATTCCAAACACAATGAATAAATAGCACAATATAATAGAGCAAGAGATAGAAAGATTGAACCGATTGAAGTCGAAGATTTTTTGTCCACACGGTTCGGCTTGTTCCCCTACTCCGCGCTCGGTTAGTTCCCCGAGAATTTCCACTATAACCGATATCCTTCCGGCTGAAGATCAAACCTCTACAAGTGTATTCATTTCACACACTCTTACAAGTATTGAAACACCCTCAATACTCTCACAAGAAATCCATCTTGCTATTCTATGAGATACACCTCTTACAAATATGATTTAAATAAGTTTTGGTGGCTAACACCAATGTACAATATCTCTTGTGTATAACAAAATACAAATGAAGCTCACACTAAGAGATATCAAAATTGATCAAAGTATATAGCTCAAAAATGAAGAATTTGATCAATAAGATGAATTGAATACTTGAATAACTTTGTATATATGTAAAATAAGTTTGTAGAATGATTCAAGTGTGTTATAACATGTCTAAGACATCATATTTATAGCTTACAAAATTATATGGCCGTTGGGGATGATTAAGAGAGGTTTTGGCTCCAAGGTGTACATTTTCAAACTTTCCAACAGCTAGTTTTGACAAAAATAATTCAATATTGTTTTGTTAATTTCTCTCAATTAGACCGTTGGATCATTCTCAAAGTTTAGTCAAAATTGCCAGGAGATGTTGTCTAACTACTGTAAAAATTTCAAAATTATCGGAGTTCGGGAAGGCCTCCATTTTACCGTTAGATCAAAACTGGGCAAAAACTGAGCGAATTTTAAACGAAAAATAAAAATATTTTTCCAATTTAATAATTTAGTTCCAAATAAAATTCTAATGATTTTTGAACCTCAAATATATGTTTCTAAGATACCCATTTTTACTATAGCTTAAAATATGATCATTTAAAATTAATATGAATTTATTTTGAAACTCGGTTTTTGTAAAATGATGTTTTTCAAATAAATTCAATTTCAAGCTAGTTTAAATCAATCTTTAAAAGATGCAAGTTCATGTTTGAGCTATATAATCAATCAATTAAGAAACTTTACATTAATCCTAAGCAAACACTTAATTACCGAATAGATGAGTCTTCGAATGCTTCGATTTGTTTCTTCAAATTGATTCTTCACTTGAAGCTTTTCCCTTGAAGCTTTTGCATATGATTCTTGATCTTTGTGCTTCATGGATTTGCATTGCTAGCTTGTGGGTGATGAGATTGATCTTCTTGTCTTGTCCAACGCTTGTAGAAGAATGATCTGAATTCTGGTAGATCGGTTTTAGTCGAATGCTTCGTTGACTTGATCGGATATTGATTGAATGATCCTTGTCAAACTTCCTTTGAGCAATCATGCTATTCTTGATTTTCCAAATAAGAAATCTATAATCTTATATCAAGAACATGTTAAATTACACATGATTAATTTATTGTTATTATCAAAATAAGATTAAGACCTTCAAGGTCAACAATCTCCCCCTTTTTGATGATGACAATAAATTAATGTGTGTTTTCAATAACAAGCATAAATAGCATATGAATAATTGAAATATGCTCCCCCTCAATTTATGCATAGATAAAATAAAGATTATTAAAAGCATTACAAATATTTGAGATAGTTTTAAAAATTAATAAAAGAATTTTGATCTCAAATAAGGTTTTCAAAAGAAAACAATTGTCAATGTTAAAGACATAAAATAATTAATGGTCTTACCAACATTAATTGTCACCAACACACATTTTCTCCCCCTATGGCAACATCAAAAAGGGATCAAGGCCACGGAGAGAAAATGGTAACTCCAAGAGTGCTTCATCTATGAGGCCAAGGTGTGTATGCCTCTCCATCTTTTGCCATTTTTTTTTAATGGCTCAATAAAATGTCAAAACACGAAATATAACATGCAAAATAAAACAAGTATGAATATTAAAGACATAAAGCATTTAAAAGTCTTACCACAATATTTAAAGTAGGTATAAAAAATCTTACCACAGCAGAAAAAACAAAATCTTACCGCAGCAAAAAAAAATCTTACCTTTTACCGCAGCATCAACATTATGCACATTTTCTCCTCCTATGTCAACATCAAAGAGGGATCTAGACCGTGCTAGGGCGGTGGACTCTAGATGCACGCGGGGGGGGGGGGCGCTGTATTTTTGACCTTTTAGGATGACAGCTTTTCGTTTTCGGGATTCTTTTAATTGCTAGATGCCTCTTGTCCCCTTTTTCTTGTTGTCTTCCTCGAGATCCATTTTCTTCTTATAACTTTTATAGGAGGTACCCATGAGTAAGGGAAAGCAAATCAAAGGTATGCCGAATACCTTCCGTTGTACCGGTTCATCTTGTGCTACTTGCACTTATAAACGCAAGAAATGTCAGCCATGGTGTGAATATGCACAAATTTTTATGGATGTGATTAGTCGTCAAGATTATCGTACAATCTTGACCGTTTTTGGGGTAAATAGTGTTGCAAATATTTTAAAAGATATTCTTAAACATCAATATTTAGAGACTCTCTATTCATTTCTTTTTGAAGCTAAGGCGAGAGTCGAGAATCCCAGTAAAGGCTGTACTGTACTTATTATTTCTCTTGAACAGAAGGTACAAGAGTTACAATCACGAGTGACAGCGTTAGAAGCTTTGCAATCACGAGTGACAACATTAGAGGCTCGATTAGGAGAGTCTTCTAGCGCTAACCAATGCTTTTCTTTTGCTCATCCTATAAGTTCTACAGGGCTCCTATCGTTAATAGAAAATGTTGCACCTGAAATTCTTCCGACTACCGGGAATCTTTCAAATCATGGTGCTTTTCGAACTAATGTGGGTTTGCCGGCATATCTGACTCTGTCAGATTACCAAGCTGCTTTGGAAGGCCATTCATCACAATTTTCTCAAAGTGGTACTATTACGGAGGTTGCCGAGCCAATGAGTCCTGATTGGACAACTCTATTAGATATGGAGCATAATTTTGTTAATTATTCTTCTTCTAGTCTCGATGCTGTTTTGAATTTTGATGCTGATGATCTTCAGATTCTGTTCCCTTCTTTTCTTTGAATGATAAGTAATAATTTTTTAAACTGCAAAATTATAATAACATGCAAAATGAAAACTTATGTTGTTTACCAAGTTGTGTTGTTTACCAAGTTGACATGCATCACAAATTCTATCTTTAATAAGTTTAGTTTTAGGCAATCCTTTAACTAATTCCATTTTAGATAATTTGTGAACTAAATCCATATTAGCATGACCTAATCTTCTATGCCATAACTAAGAAACATTATTCAATACGGATAAACATTTAACATCTTGTTGAGACAAATCATCAAGTTCAAGAGTATATACGTTATTAGATCTATAAGTAACAAACAAGATATAATTATCACTAATATTTTTAACAATGCAACATTCAGATTTAAAAATAATTTCATAACCTTTATCACACAATTGACTAATACTAAGCAAATTATGTTTTAAACTATCAACTAGTAGAATATTATCAATATAAGAACATTTCTTACAAACTTTACCTATACTAATAATTTTACCTTTGGCGTTATCTCCAAATGTGACGTTGCTTCCTTGTTTAAGAGTGAGACTCAAGAAATTTCTCTTTTCTCCCGTCATGTGTTTCGAGCATCCACTATCCAAGAACCATTTTATTTTGCTAGCTTTTACTCTCATACAAATCTACACCAAAATCTTAAACAACTTTTCTTTTGGTACCCAAAATAAGTTGGGTCCTTTGGGGTTAGCGTACATAATGGTTCCTTTTGGAACCCAAGCAAGCTTCCTTTTAGGGAAACTTTCATTTCTATAATAACAATAATCTACGTAATGAGTATTTCTACCACAATATGAGCAAAGATGAGTGGGATCATGAGGTGTGTATGTTTTAAAAAAGTTTTTGTAATCTTTTTGGTTATCAATTTGGTTATAGCCTAAACCGGCTTTGTCGAATACACACCTTTGCACTCCTAATAGTTTATCCAAGTTATCCTTTCCTTTGGTGAACTTGGCTAGACAATTAGTTAAATCGTCCACTTGATCTTTCAATTTGATATTTTCTATTACAAGTGTGTTTGGAGTTTCTTTCTCCTTTCCTTTCTTTAAAGTTTTGATTTCATTTTTCAAAAATATGTTTTCTTTCTCAAAACTTTCACACTTACTAGAAACCATCAAATTTTCCTTTTTGAGGCTTGCATACATTTTAGACAAATTTTTAAACTTCTTATGCAATTCCTCAAACATATCATATAATTCATCATAGTCATTCTTATCATGTGCATCATTATTATCAAAATTATCACTAAATGAAATATAATTAGAATTTACCTCATATTCTTTTGCCATAAGACAAATGTTAGCCGTTTCTTTATCGCTAGAGTCGGCATTCGATTCTCCTTCTTCGGAATCACTCCATGTTCCTTTTAGTGCATGCTTCACTTGTTTTAATACTTTATCTCGTTTGTCCCTTTTCTCTTTCTTTCTAAGTGGACAATTTTGCTTGATATGATCGGGTTCATGGAAATGATAGCATTTTTTTATTTCTTCATTTTCTCCTCTTTGTTGATTTGAACGATCATTGTTTCTTCTAAAAGATGATGGATATTTGTTATCCTTTCCTTGAGAATTTTTCTTCTTAGCTAGAAATTTTATAAATTTTTTAGATAGAAGCGCCATGTCTTCATCACCATCCATTGATACATCATTATCTTCATGTTGGATAGTTTTGAGAGCTAAAATTTTCTTTGATTTTGTATCCGCTTCTTCTTCTCTTTGAAGTTCCTTCTCATGAGTTTTTAGAGATCCCAAAAGCTCGTCCATGCTGAGTGTTTTGAGATTCTTTGCTTCTTGAATCGCCGTCACTTTTGGACGCCACTTCTTTAGAAGAATCCTAAGAATTTTTCTTATTTTATCTTCATTAGAATAAACTTTTCCAAGAAGATCCAAATCATTAGTAATAATAGAAATCTACTATACATGGAAGCAAGAGATTCATTAGGCTCCATTTTAAATAATTCATAATCATGAACAAGCATATTTATGTTATCATCTTTAACTTGTAAGGTTCCTTCATAGGTAACTTCTAATTTGTCCCAAATTTCTTTGGCGGTTTTACAACTAGAAATTTTGTTGTATTCATCTATAGTTAAAGCGCAATGTAGGGCATTTAAGGCTTTAGCGTTAAATTGAATTTTCTTAATATCATGCTCATCATATTCGGAAATGGATTTAGGGGTGACTTTACCCTTTTCATCGGTTTTGGTAATCTCATAGGTTCCAATGAGTGTAACTTTCCATTGTTTAAAATCACTAGCTTGAAGAAAAGTACACATACGACTTTTCCAATAACTATAATTTTTGCCATCAAATAGAGGTGGTCTAGTGGTGGAAGAACCTTCGTTAATTCTGGTTCCTTGATAAATAGACATGATCGTAAACTCTAAGATTGTTAAATCAAAACAAGAGTACAACCTCTGATACCAATTGTAGGTCAAAAAATACCCTAGAGGGGGGTGAATAGGGATTTTAAAACTTAATCGGATTTTTAAAAATGATTTAAAAATATTTGATGTCTATATTTATCAAGCAATCAACAACAAAGATAATTCCAAGCACAATGAACAAATAGCACAATATAATAGAGTAAGAGATAGAAAGATTGAACCGATCAAAGTCGAAGATTTTTTGTCCACAGGGTTCGGCTTGTTCCCCCTACTCCGCGCTCGGTTAGTTCCCCGAGAATTTTCACTATAACCGATCTCCTTCTGGGTGAAGATCAAACCTCTACAAGTGTATTCTTATCACACACTCTCACAAGTATTGAAAACACCTTCAATACTTTCACAAGAAATCCCTCTTGCTAATCTATGAGATACACCTCTCACAATTATGATTCAAATGAGTTTTGGTGACAAACACCAATGTACAATATCTCTCTTGTATATGAAAAAATACAAATGAAGCTCACACTAAGAGATATCAAAATTGATCAAAGTATATAGCTCAAAAATGAAAGATTGATCAAAATGTGTTTTTGAATCTTTGTATATTTGAATATATGAATAATAGAGTATTAGAATGATTCAAGGTGTGTTAAAACATGTCTAGGACCTCATATTTATAGCTTGAAAAATCATATGGCCATTGGGGATGATTAAGAGAGGTTTTGGCTCCAAGGTGTACATTTTCAAACTTTCCAACAGCTAGTTTTGACAAAAAATTTAAATTTGTTTTGTTAATTTCTCCCAATTTGACCGTTGGATCATGCTCAAATTTTAGTCAAAATTGTCAGGAGATGTTGTATAACTACTGTAAAAATTTTAAAATGATCGGAGTTCGGGAATACCTCCATCTCACCGTTAGATCAAAACTGGGCAAAAATTGAGCGAATTTTATATGTAAAATAAAAATATTTTTGCAATTTAGCAATTTAGTTCCAAATAAAATTCTGATTATTTTTGAATCTCAAAGATATGTTTCTAAGATGCCTATTTTTATTATAGCTTAAAAATGATCATTTAAAATTAATATGAATTTATTTTGAAACTTGGTTTTTGCAAAATGATGTTTTTCAAATAAATTCAATTTCAAGCTAGTTTGAAAAACTAGCTTGAAATTGATTGATTGATTCAAACTAGCTTGAAATTGAATTTATTTGAAAAACATCATTTTACAAAAACCGAGTTTCAAAATAAATTCATATTAATTTTAAATGATCATATTTTAAGCTATAATAAAAATAGGTATCTTAGAAACATATCTTTGAGATTCAAAAATCATCAGAATTTTATTTGGAACTAAATTGCTAAATTGCAAAAATATTTTTATTTTACATATAAAATTCGCTCAATATTTGCCCAGTTTTGATCTAACGGTGAGATGGAGGCCTTCTCGGATTCCGATCATTTTGAAATTTTTACAGTAGTTATACAACATCTCCTGGCAATTTTGACTAAAATTTGAGCATGATCCAACGGTCAAATTGGGAGAAATTAACAAAACAAATTTGAATTTTTTGTCAAAACTAGCTGTTGGAAAGTTTGAAAATGTACACCTTTGAGCCAAAACCTCTCTTAATCATCCCCAACGGCCATATGATTTTGCAAGCTATAAATATGAGGTCCTAGACATGTTTTAACACACCTTGAATCATTCTAATACTCTATTATTTATATATTCAAATATACAAAGATTCAAGAACACATTTTGATCAATCTTTCATTTTTGAGCTATATACTTTGATCAATTTTGATATCTCTTAGTGTGAGCTTCATTTGTATTTTTTCATATACAAGAGAGATACTGTACATTGGTGTTTGTCACAAAAACTCATTTGAATCATAATTGTGAGAGGTGTATCTCATAGATTAGCAAGAGGGATTTCTTGTGAAAGTATTGAAGGTGTTTTCAATACTTGTGAGAGTGTGTGATAAGAATACACTTGTAGAGGTTTGATCGTCACCCGAAAGGAGATCGGTTATAGTAAAAATTCTCGGGGAACTAACCGAGCGCGGAGTAGGGGGAACAAGCCGAACCGTGTGGACAAAAAATCTTCGACTTTGATCGGTTCTATCTTTCTATCTCTTACTCTATTATATTGTGCTATTTGTTCATTGTGCTTGAAATTATCTTTGTTGTTGATTGCTTGATAAATATAGACATCAAATATTTTTAAATCATTTTTAAAAATCCGATTAAGTTTTAAAATCCCTATTCACCCCCTCTAGGGTATTTTCCGACCTACAAATTTAAAGTCTCAAAAGTATAAATTATGAAACTTCAGGTCCAGATTATTTATAAATTAGAATATTTAATATCTATAACAATAATAAAAAGACAAATAACAGAAATCGTAATATTATGAAAGAAAAAAAATAATCATAGATCTGACCTGTATAAATAAGTCACAATACTTGATATTGAGCTGACCTCCAATAAGAAGAAATATAAATTTTAAATTATGGTGACATACTTTCACATGACCGGCCTTCAAGAAGAAAAAAAAAATTAACTATGGTAGATTGCTTTCGCAATGGCCTCCAATTGACTGTAGAGCAATCATGCTGATAACGTGTTAAAATAATAAAGAGAGAAAGAAAGGAGAGAATAAGATAAATCTAACTACTCAACTGATATCTAATATATGTAGGGGTTAGCTCTTAATATAAATAAAACTAACCCCACATTGATTATGGAGAGAAGTACGGAGGTTAGCTCTTAATATAAATAGAGCTAACTCCTACACATATTAGATATCAGTTGAATAAATAGATTTCTCTTATTTTCTTCTTTCTTTCTCTCTCTATTATTTTAACAACACTATCAGAAATACTCGCAATATGATAGTTTTTTTTGTCCTTTCTTTATTTTAATGTTGTGTTAGCTAGTTCTAACGACTGCGTTCATTTATGTATCTATTATGCAGTGTGTGAATTACGAATCCGAGAACGAGGGGAAGTGCTCAATTTACTCTGATTTAATAAAAAAATGTCAGAATATGGGTTCCTAGTGATCGAAGAAGAATATTCAATACATTTAATTTTTGGTGTATAAAGCTCTTTAATTTTTTTGATTGGTGCTACAATCGTTATATAAAAAATTTGTACAATTTTTTAAAATATTTAGCACTATTTAAATATGACCCATTTATGTCTTATTACATGTGGATATTTACGATATTGGCTAATACTATTTATTAATGGAGCAATATGAAATGTACCTTTACGTAATTTAGATGATATATAAAATAAATAATAGAAGAAAACTGTGATCTTTTACAGTTAGATTTAGAATTTTAACCACTAAAATAAATTAATATTTATGTAAATTTGAAGTGAAATGTGTTCATTATTATTTCATAGTGATCAGAGTGTGCCAACTTTACTAGAGCATATACCAATATGCATTCCAACTATTGCTTTATACACGCACTATTTATAATTTTATTTCTAACTTAAAGTTAGCTCACACTTTTTTATTACTCAAAAGTTTCTTCATTCAAATTTTGTTTTTAAGTGACAGGAAAACAAAAATGCTAGACAATAGGAGGGTGCTCGTTTCAAAATCAATATATTTATTACAATTCACCAACCAATCCAAAGATTTTTATATTTTAATTTATAATCCAATCTAATTCTATTTCAAAATCCAGTCCAATCCGATTTAATTTGACATTGGATCAAATTGGATTGCTTCAAAACCAATGTCTTTTATACGTATAAGGATTATTTAAGTTTCAATAATACATAAAATAAATCCAATTAATTTCACAAGGACCAAGAGAATAAATAAAAAGTTCCTTTCAATACTAGAATAATAATCTAAATTAAGTAAGTAATTCCATATTAAAGTCCTAATTCGTTTATAAAATAAAAGATAAATAAATTAGGATTTACTTATTATGTTCTTTTATATATGTAACAATATATAATAAAGTGTAAAGAGGTCTATATTAATAACCTAGCATATAATAATAATCAATTACATGAAAATAAGTGTCATTTTTAATTGAGGTTAATTAGATGGGTTTAACATTGATTTCGTCAAGGTAATAACTAAATTGATTCAATGTTTAATCAGTTTTCTAAAATGCAAACCAATCCAAACAACTAGTTTAATCAAATCCAATCACAATTAAATTGGATTAGATTAGATATGTGGATTCGAGCGAATTTGATTGAATTTTACAACCCATACATGACAAACCTTAAAAAATGGAAAATCAGAAGATTGTCCTTTAAAGCAAAAAATATTAAAAAATATATTTCCGAAAAAAAATAAATAGGAGAAGAAATTTTTCATGTATTGAACAAAACTATAAAAACCTTTTTCGATAATAAAGAAATAAATAAATTTGTAAGAAACCCTTCCAAAGTTTAGTTTCTAGAAACTAAGGTAGTGTTTGGTTAATGTTTCTAGACAAGTTTTTTAGACAAGTTTTTAAAAATTTGGTATTTGTTTGAATGTTTTGAGTTAGAGTTTTTATGTTGAAAAGTGAATTTGGTTTTGTTTGACTTTTTTTTAACCAATGAAAAAAACGCATAAAAAATTTCAAAAAATAGTCACAATGGATCTTATTTTATAGATCTCGATGAGTAGGTTTCAAATATATATTTTTTTATTATTTTTTGATTTTTGAATTTAAAGTTATAGTGTTTTAACAAAAAATTTAGAGATAGAAAGTATAGTGAAATAAACTTTAGAAAGTGTAAAAGTATATTTAATTTTGAGTTGAGTTTTTAAAATAATAATAAAAAAAAGCAACCAAACACAACTTTAAATTTGGGACCAAAGAAAGGATAAAGTTGGGACCAGATCCCATTAAAGATGACGGGACATGTTACTATCTATATTATAAAATAAGGATTTTTTGCAGTAAAATAATAAATCAATCAAACGCCTCATATTAGTTTGTAATGGTGTTAACACTTTTAGACCATTAGATCATTTTTATACCTCACAACAAACACACTAAATATATACACAAATATAACTCTTACATCTCTCTACTTTTCTACAACATTTCTCTCTCATCAAATTTTTAAATTTTTTTTAAATGTCATAACTTTAAATTTACAAATTCAACTTTAATAAAATTTAAATATTTGAAATATGTTCATCAATATCTACAAAACAAGATCCATTGTGATTATTAAATTATGTATAAAAAAAATTAAAGAAAAAGTTATAAAACATTACAAATATAATAGTATTGAAAACATTACAAATATACATTTCTCTCTCATCAAATTTTAAAAAAACTTTCAAATGCTATAACTTTAAATTTACAAATCCATTAGTTACTGAAAATATTACACAATGAATAAAAGATACTAAAATAAAATTAAAAATAAGTGTCCAACCTCCCTCGAATATGGAGTGAATTTTTTTTATATTAGTGCCCAACTTATCTCAAATATAATATTTTTTCTTTTAAATATACTAATAACACCATTGCAATATAAAATGATCGAAGCAATTTTAGGGCGATAATTTTTTATATTACAATTCAATCTGCCTCGAATATAATATTTTTTTCTCTTTTAAATACACTCATAACATCATTACATTATAAAACGGTCGATGCGATTTCAGGTCTAATTGGACAAGTAAGACACGTCTCGAGTGATGACGGTTATATTTTTAGTTAGACATGTTTCGTTTTTGCGATACCTTAATTATCTGTTTTTATTCCTAAAAAATATACAATCATACACATCTTTAATCTTCGCATTTTTCACGTAATTATATTTTATCTAATTATTATATTTTATTCTTTTTATCGTGCCGGACGGCACAGGTATACCATAGTCAAATTAAAAACTATCAGCCAAACTTTAATATAATAATATACTTCTTCTGTCTTAATTTAACTGTCCATTATTTTATTTTTAAATGTTTTAAAATAATTGTTCACTTTTTATATTTAACAAGTTATTAATTAGAGCACTTTTTATTATTTTTAATATTACTCTTTAAATTATTATCACTTTTTTTATTGTGAGTTCCACCACCTTTTTTAATTTAAAAAAAATAAAAATTATTTTTAAAAATAAATAATTTTTTTAGAATAATTATTATGTCTCTTTAAATTTTAATTTTTCAAAGTTAACCAATTAAATTAAGAGAGATGTAAGTAATAAAGTTTAAAAGGCCACCGACAAACTTCACAATTTTCTTATTAGTTTGTGTGTATATATGTAAATACACACCTGCAAATTCTGATGCACTGCCAAATCAAATTATAATGCAGTCTGACATCCGTGGGATTACTTAAATGGTAAAATTTAATCTTTATAAAAATAAAGTCTCAAATTTAAATCACAATACTTCTATTATTATTTTTTTCTTCCTCCCTGTAATTCAAATTTTGATTACACCCGCTAATCTCTTGTAAAAATATTACTTTCTCCGTCTTAATTTAATTATCTAACTTAAAAAAAATAAAATTTAAAAAGACATAATAATTATTCTAAAAGAAAATATTACTTTCCAAAAATAATCTTTACTTTTTCTCTAATAAAAAAAAGTTGCGGAACTCACAATAAAATAAGTGATAATAATTTAAAAGATAATATTAAAAATAATAAAAAATGCTCTAATTAATGATTTGCTAAATAAAAAAAGTGAACACTTATTTTGAAATATTCAAAAATAAAATAATGAACAATTAAATTGAAACGGAGAGAGTATAATTTAGTCGGGTAACATTATAATGTCTAATATAATTTGCTACTGATATTCCAAGACAACAACGTAATTTATGAAATCTAACATACATCGATCTCTTAAAGCGAATCAACATTGCAATATTTTGGTGTTAGATGACTGCCGACTTGTTGGCCGGCGTGCCAACTACACCCATCATGAATCTTGTTCTATCTTTAGCATTCTATAACTTTGAAGATATGTTAACAATTTATCCACATACTGGTCTTGTCTATCAGTGTCTGCAAACACCCCTTTCATCTCCTTAACCTTATCCCTATATTTCCTCCCTTCTTCCTCGACCACTACCTTCCTAAGTGACTCAGCTACTGCCTCGCTCGTAAATGATCCATCTATGTCATCTCTCGGTATCGAATACCCCAACCCTTTCTCTTCCAAAACCCTAGCATTAATCCCTTGATCAGCCAAAAATGTCAACAAAATCAACGGTCTCTCGTACATAACAGCCTCCACAACAGAACTCCACCCTGAGTGTGTCAAGAATCCGCCCACCGAGTCATGACTGAGTATCTTCAACTGTGGCGCCCAGTCCGTACATACCACACCTCTACCCTTCGTTCTTTCTTCAAATCCGTGAGGCAACTGGATCAACTCGGTATCACTCACCCCTCTCTGCTTCCTCAACACCCAAAAAAAGGGTAACCCAGATTTCTCCAACCCAAGGGTTATCTCAGCGAGTTCGAGTTGACTCGGTTTCGCCTCGCTCCCAAACGCAACATATACAACTCTCCCCTTTTCCATCCCATCAAGCCACTCTTTAATCCCCCTCCATTTCTCATCATCCCCATCACTGCCAAACGATGTCGTGGGCAGTTGACCAACCGGAAAAACTGGCTTCCGGTGAAGATATTCGAGAAGCTTCAACCAATCAGATTCAAGCTCATAACAACTCCTGACAAGCATCACATCGCACCCTCGAGTGTCAACCCCGTCCGATACGCATCCGACACGTTGTCCGCATCCCCCTCTATAGTATGCCCAAACAAACGCAAAATCTCAAACATCTTAAACGCCACCGTAGTCTCAAACGGGACCCACTTTGGCGGGACCGTAAAATCCTCCGGCGTAGACCTGCCCGAGCCGCTGAGCAAAGCCTCCGACGACCCAAAAAACCCGCAAAAGGAGGCAATAAAAATACTGAAAAATCCCGAACAAACATTAAACTTGGATGCAATCGGGCCCACCCAATAGGGCACGAAATCGAACAAAACCCAGTCGGGTTTTTCCATTTTCAAGAACTGAGTGAATTGTTCTTGAAGTCCGTCGTAGGCTATTTTGAGGTACTTGACTTTATCCAAGGGTAAGTCGATAGTTGCCTCTGCGTTCATTGGGAGGTTTTGGGTTTGGGGTAAAGGGAATTCGATGAAGTTGATGAAGGGGGTGAGATTAGGGGGTAGTTTTGGGAGGCGATCGATGTTTCTTGGGGTGGTAATGAAGGAGATTTTGTGACCCTTTTGGGCTATGAGCTTGGAGAGTTGGAGATAGGGGATCATGTGGCCAAAGGCTAGCCATGGGAACATTACTATGTGGAGCTTTTTTGCTTCGGACTCCATTGTTGGTGTTTGTGTTTTTTGGTTGTGTTGATAATTAAATATATACACACAGATATAAAATATATATCTAGAGAGAGAGGGAGAGTCGGTAATTTACCTCGCTTTAGCTTTCGAGATCTCTTTCTCGGTCGAACTGTGATTTGGTAAAGTCATTTCAAAGTAAAGGCATTTCCATTGCATGTTTGGTTTTTGGAAATTTAATTATTTTATTAACTTTTAATGTTATAAATATATATATATATATATATATATATATGAGAATGATTTTAAAAAAATCAATCTTTTGATCTTTAAATGCGGACTAATTATCTTAAAGGGGTAAATAAATGAATTTTTTGATGAAATTTAGTGAAGATGATCTTCATGATTAATAGATCACCTCCACCAAATTTCATCGAAAAAATCAATCGGGAAGAGGGCTTACTAAAAAATTGATATATATGAGCGTTTTTTGCTGTTAAAATTTAAGATGTTTAGTTAACTTACTTCTCGGTTGAATTTTTGTTGAAATTTGATAGAGATGATCAACTAATTATGGAGATTATCTTCACCATGTTTTATAAAAAAATTCATCTGTTTACTCCTTCAAAATAATTGATCCACATTTAAGGACCAAATAAATGATCCTCTTTAGATCCTTCCTCTATATATATATATATAAATAAAATAAAAAAGCATGTTTTTTAACTTTGATTAAATGGAAAATAATGTTGCACCGACGATTCTTTTCGAAAAGAATTAGTTGTATTTAACATATACAGTATTTTTTAGGATCAAAAGTAACTTATTGCTCTCGTGAACTTTTGTGCACTTCAACCGTTACTTCTTCATAGGATACTCAGGATATTTGAACAAGACATATTTTGCTTTATGAAATATCAAGCCCCAAGTTTTAACTAATGGGCCAACTCGCACTATAATATATTTCGCTAGCTGGCACAGTCGTAAATAGTGTCAGATTTTGGTAAGTGTTGACAAGTATTTCGCACATTTTACAGCCCTGACTTATTTGATACTGTTTATTATATTGGCAAAATTGTAGTGATCTTCATTTCTTTTTTTTAGTCTTTTGACCAAATCTCCCGTCCACTCCAAAAGTAAATTTTAAATAATTTGAAGCTTCCTGCCCATAATTTCCTAAACTTTTTTAAAAAATTTTAAATTTAGTCCAACTTTTTTTTAAAAGAAAAATCATAATGAAATATGTTATTTTTTTTACTTTTTACTTTTTATGAATTTTTTTAAAATTTGAATAAAAATTATTTCTAATCACTAAATTCCATTTTGACTAAAGTATAATCTTATAAATTTTATTATATATTTTTTATAAATTTACTAAATTTATTTTGAAAACTCGTACAGTTAAACCTTATAATAATTAATATTCAATAACTTGATGATTATACTATTATTTTTTTAAAAGGAACAAAGTATGTCATGGATATTTTTAAAATTTGTAATAATAATTTTCATAATAGTTATTTTATAATAGTAATTATTATACAAAAATTAAATTTAAAACTTATTATACTACAACATGATAACTTTTTAGCTTATACAATTGAAATTGATAACTAAAGCAATTATATGTTGCATGTAGCTTTAATTTGTAGCAAAATAGTAGTACTTAGTCACATAGGGATTAAGAGGGAAGGGTCAGAAGTTCGAGCCACCAATGTAACTAAAGTAAAATAATTTTATATCTTGTAGCCGTTAAATACATAATTATAATCTTGGTAGCAGCACACGGTGTACTCTTAGTGATAATCTATAATATTACTCTACTGTCAGAAATTACTATAAAATGATGCTAATTAAGGAATACGCAGGACACATTCATTTACTACTGGGTCAAATGCATCTTCTTAATGTAAGTAATTATTAAGAATCATTTTACATGTATGTAGAGCGTGTCATTAGTATTGAACTTATTACACACGTATAATTACCTACAACTAGTATTGAACTTAGGAACTTAAGAATGGTTAACATGTCTAATAATGCACAATCATCTGGTGTTGTTAGGACTTGTGCACAAATAAAAGATGTTGATTACAGTTTAGTAGACAATTAAAATTACAAAATTACATTTTACTAATTTGGGCAAAAAACACATTACTTACAACAATAATCGATATTTATAACCTAAAAGTGGATAACATGCATAATATTGCACACTCGTTACATTATTTTTTGACCTATATTGAATAACATGTAAAATTAGTTACAAAAATAGACGTATATTGATTAGCTATATATACCTACATATATATATATATATATATATTATATGTACCAAAGATGGTATTTTTTTTCTTTTTTGACACAACCCGTCTCAAAGGTTGTATTTTTTCTTTTTAGTATCTTTAAAATGTCATATTATTACATTGGGTCGAGGAGGGTTCGGTTTCAAGAGTATGTACTACCAAGTAGTCCAGTATATATCTAAACAGGTCGAATTTGGCCAGACCCAACCCATTACTATCCTCCTACTCATACTTAGATATAATTATAACCTTAAATTTATATATATACATATATGTGTGTGTGTATATATATATATATAAGGTTAGGCTATAAAGAGAGATCATCTTTCTTTAACAAAAAGAATGGATGATCATTTGGAGGGATAATTGGGTGATTTTTTTTCATAAGATTTGATAGAAATGGTCTATATTATGAGTATCCCCTCGACGAAATTTCATAAAAAAATTCAACTTAAAAAAAGGTGAGATGATCATAAAATGTTCCAACTTTTCTTTAAAAATATATGAAATAATTTTACAAGAAATCTCTAGCCAACATTTTTATAGTAGATCTTTTCTTAACCTCAAACGCGTTGGTATTAGATATTGATAATATAATTATCAATTTTTATCATAAATTAGTGGGTTAAACTAGGGGTGTGCAGAAACTGACATGGACTGAACCAAAATATAAGGTTTTTTCGAGTTTTATAAATACAACGGTCCAGTCTGGTCTGAAATTTCATTGACCGTTACTATTTGGTTCGACTAAAAAATGTTACCCAAAACCCGGATCGAACTGAAATATCTATATATATAATTCTTTTTCTTTAATATGTATACTTATTTTATATTTTTGTCTAACCTAAACCTAATAACTCATGCCTCTCATATTCTTACTTTATAAGCAATAAGCACAGCCACCCTTCTTTCTCTCATCTTCATCTTTACTCTCCCATCTCTTATCTTCACTCTCCCCTCTTTGCACCATGGGTCAACTGTCCACGGCACCATCGGCCACTCCACCACTGGTTACATGTCCACCACCGACCAGTCCACCACCGCTAAATCAGGTAACATCTCTCTCTCTCTCTTCTTCTCTTAATTCCTTATACATACATACATACATACACACATATTCCTTATATATATACACGTACATATATACACCTACAAAGTACATATCTACTTTATATATACATACATATATACACGAACACCTAATCGGGTTTTCATACGCGTGCGTGATTAAAGTTTGATTTTCGGTTGGATATACATAGTACAGATCTATGCATGCGTGATTAATAGGGCTATGGTCATTTTTGTACCCTTCTCTCTCTCCTTCTTGCTCTCGACTCTTCCCTGTCCCTCTGCTTCCTCCACATCGGCCCAACCCATCACCACTCCACCACCCATTTGCGACCCTACTCTAACGAATCCAACTCTCTCTTATTTCCATCTAAGGTAAGAGTCTAGGCTCACCTGCATGTATATTATCTTCAAATGCTTAATTATATTGTTTGAGATTTTTTTAACTTAGATAAGAAAATATATTATAGCTAACTTTTAAAAAAGGGAAAAGTGAAGAAAATATTTCATATTTACTATTGATTGACCATCCTTATTTTGTCTTTATGGGTTTTATAGTCCTTTAATTTTTCGTTCCTTCTTTACAGTTCCTCTAAAGCTCATAAAGCGCCAAAGTATAGAATGCTAATGTGAGGTTTGTTACACTAAATACTAAGACCTTTGATAGTTAAATAAACTAGAACTGCGAGTGTTTGGTCAATAATATTTATTAAGTTGTTAATTATTACGTGAATGTTGATTTTATGTCGAAGTAGATTATCACATAAAGTTGTTTTGTATTTCAAAAGATCAAGTTGGGTGAACTCATAATTTTTAGGGACTTATCTATTCTAGCATCTTATTCGGTAATTTGAAATGTTCTAACTCATTTTTTTATTTTCTAATTTTCTTATCAGATCCAAAATACAAATATAAGGTCCCCAAAACAAAATTTTCCCCTCAACCGAAAGTAAACAACTGGTTTCTTTTCTTATCAGTACCATAATGTAATTAATTGTACATGATTCACTATCTGAATAGACTTTGTAATTTTCGTGACATAGTATGTCAACACACGCACTTTTGAACCTCATTTAGCTATTTGCTTTAATATTTAGGACAATTTAAATTACTTTGATACTTTTTAAGAAAACACTAGTTTCAACAAATTAGTGGTCGAGAATGCAATTTATTCCATCTTGTGACTTCCTTGTCTCCTAACATGATGTATGTTATGAGGGTTAATTCCTAAGAGGTGTTATTGGAAAGTTTGTAGGATTGCTATGGAACAAGACTCTAATGGTAATCAATTGGCTTCATATCATATATTTTACTTTTGGGTACCATGTGCTTAGCCTACTATTTGAATTTTGCAGTAGTTAATTTGTTTGGTGTGTATGAATTAGCTGCCTCATATTATTGAAATCTTTATTTAGTATCCATTTTTTGCACCTAAAAGAAAAATTACTGTGTCACGTGTTCAATTATATGCTCGTCCAACTCCCCTAGTTTCCCATTAGCTTTTATAATTTTCCGTTTTGGAGTTGTATTTTGTGCCCCTCTCTGATAATTTTTTTGTTTTCTTATAAATACCCAGGTTACAAAGAGGAGTTGAGTATTTTTGGTGGTTATAACTTCTTAGGGTGGAAAAGAATATTTAAAAGACAACGAAAGTAGTCTATTGTATATTCAGAATTTGTGATCAAATATTAATTGTGAATAATTTTCGGTACCATATTCAGACTTTGTGATGATAAAACTTTTTAGGTTAGTGAATTAGTTTTCTTATTATAAAAGTATACATTGATTTGTATGTGAAATAATGGTTATTTTTCAATTTGGTGGATTCATTTGTTTTGTTCAGGTGAATTGTGCAAATAAATTTTTTTATTAAATTTAAATGATTAGTCACGGTTATATGTTGTGAATGTTTTATAAACTCGCAAGTGCACGAATCGGATACTAATATAGCTTAGGCAAGAGTGAGGTCGAATCCTAGGGACTTGACGGATAGAACATACGTATTTTTCTCACTAACTTTAATTAATTCCTAATGTAGCTTAGAAATTTAGTAGGATGATTTATCAACTAAAAATACGAATAAAATAATAAACTAATAAAATATTAATGAAATAATTAATTAATAAAATACTGGGGATGCGGAGTCATATATTTGATATGATGTGCTTAATATTCATGCCCAACAAACTCTACTCTCTGTCTCGTACTAATTTGGTCTCTCGACTCAATTAGATACGGAAAATAAATTCAATTAAACCCAGTTAAATTTTAAAATCTAATTATTAATTCTTGCACAGCCAAACATATATATAAAATCAAAATACTCACTATATCCGTCAAAACACAATTCATATCCACTTATAACAATTCATAAACTGAATTCAACAAATCATAATGAGAATCCAATCTTATTTTTATCAATTAAAATAGGTATTCAATAGGAAAAATTATTTTTAATACTAAAATATTAAATTGGTAGAGTCAATTAGCATGAATACGTGTAAGAAAATCAATCAAATATACTCATCTCCAATTCTAGAAAATAACCTAGCATAACATACTCGTAATTAAAACACAAAATATAATTAAATAATACATAATTAAATAAATAAAATACTTACTTAGGTATGTGTAAATATATTAAAGAAAAAGAAAATAATCTTAAATTAATTGCAGTGGTTCATAAAGTATCAAATTATTAATTTATCAATACAAAATAAAGAAGAAAAGAAGAGAGACTCGGCAATATATATTAAAAAAAGAATAAAAGCAGTGTTTTCTCGGCAATTGAGGAAGAAGAGAAAAAAAAACTCGCGGCTGCTACCCTGATTCTCGATAAATGTGCAGAGAGGAAGAGAAAAAAAATTGAAACTCACAGCTGTTGCTGTCTCATTCTCAACAAACCCCTGCCCCCTTTTATAATTGAATGGCTTGATTTATGGGCTTGGGCTCTATTGGATGGGCTGCTTTGATTTAATTATTTTGAGCTTGGTCTGTTGACTTAGGCCCGCTAGATTTTGTGGTTGAGCCCATGGTGATAATAATTATTGGCTGTTATAATTGTTGTGGTAGCTGTGCTTCTTCATTAGACATTTTAGTCCACCATGAGAAAACTTGATAAGCTTGCCAACCAAGCTAAGATCACATTTGATAATTTCTTGCACCTTAAATTTTCTTTCTCATTCTCGCCAAATTTTGATCCTCTAGTACACTGTTCGTATTTCGGCCATAACTTTACGCTCCAAACTCCGATTGACGCAAGGTTTTCACCCACGCGTAGCTATCTCAAAGATTTTAAAACTTTTGTATCTTGCGTTTTTTTTTAAATTCCTTACGAATTAATGCCAAAAATTTCTTGAACACAGGCATCACACGCAGCCATTTTTTTCTTCATTCGAAAACTTCTCAATTTTATTCCAAATACCTAAAAAGTTTCAAAAATACAATAAATGAGAATTAGTGCCCTACTTGTATAATTTCTTGCTTGCACGGTTTATAACTGTGCCAAGAATGTGCCAAAGTTGATCTGAATTTTTCGAATTGAATAGCGAAGTGACACGAGTTTCTATACTAGCACGGTAAGGAGCCGTGCCTAAATTGTGCCAAATAATGTGAATCAGCACCCTTTGACCAAAAAAGTACACACTTTTGGCGCGGTGCTGGACCGTACCAAATGATTTAGTATGCCGATATTTGGTATGGCTCGGAGCCATGCTAAATCTGGTCAGGCACAGTGCAGAGCCATGCCAATTAGCGAATTTTGGTGTAGTAGAATTAAAATATAACATATGACTCAAGCATAAATTTATTAATTGATAATTAAGATACTTTATAAAGGTGGGGCTATTGCCACACCTTAAAGTTCTCTGTAACGTTCCCTATATTGACTCGGCATAATAGAGTCGAATATATGATCATTTACTCGGTGCAATAGAGCCGAATTATTGTTAAGAACAAAAAAAAAGTATGTTGATTTGGCCCTATTGCACTAAATAATGTACATGAACTCGATCCTATTACACCGAATTAATGTGTACATGCATATTCGACTTTATTATATTGAGTCAATGTAGAAGTGTTACAAAGAAATTTAGTGGGTGACAATAGGCCCACCCTTTATAAATGAAGCTAATATTAGTCTTATTACTTCTTTTCCTGTTTTCAAGTAAATTTGGTTTAAGCATATACACATAGGCGGGTAATTTTTTGTTGTATGGTACATATGTATTTTATTTATTTTTTTAATAAAAAATATTCTAAATTCTTATATAAAAATTTAGAAGAAAAATTTGGAGAAATACAAATTTATTTGATTTGTATGGCACCCTTTTGTTTACACCTATTAGATCATCTTCACCCTAAATGGTAATAAAGTATATTCCCACTTTTTATAGTCTAGACGCAACAAAAAAAAAGGGCAAAAGTGGAACGTAAAGGCTATACTAAAGCCAGAACTAGCAACCGACAATTTTATACATTACACCATAGATAATGTTTAGGGTAGAAAGAATTGCCTTCCACGACACATCATGTGTCGTGAGAGAGAAAATTATACATTCCACTTTTGCACATGAAGATGATAGTGTCCAAATGGCTTTTGCATGTGAAGCTTTGTTATTGCTCTGTTAAAATTGTTAAATGGCTGTGTGAAGTGAAGTTTGGCATTACCGCTACACATGATGTGTCGTGGGCCATTTTTCAGTGGCACAACGCATCATGTGTTGGGCCAAACACTCCATTTGTCCCCCGATATATCATGTGTTGTGGGAGTTATATTTACCATTCTACCACTGCATTTTCATTTTCATTGATAGACTAAATATCCACTTTTACACTACCATTAGACATGGCCTTATGTTGCCCAAGTGGTGAAGTGGTAAGTACTAAGAGGACAAAGTTCAAGTCCCATCACCGCCAATCCGTCTCCTAAAATTTTGAAGAGCTTGAGTATCTCAAAAATAATAATAATAAAAAAAAAACACCCCCACTTTTGTTCTATAATTTTAGCACATCAATAGTTAAATACGGCTGGTCTTAAATTAATAATGCTCAGTAATTTTAGATGGACATACAAATTTGAAATAAAAACTGACATATCAAATGTGGCGATCATGTATTAGTTAAAAGAACCGCATCATATTCTATTCTAACAAATGAGTGATTGACATATTAATATGTTAATAATGCTACTTTCATTCATTAATTGAAACTTAATCAATGGTTCCTAATGCACCCTATTTTTATTGATTTTAAAAATACTTAGTAAAGTTTTCATAACATATATTGACTTCAAACATGGTATTTGAAATTTGGTACACTAATTGATAAATAAAATTATTAATTTGATACATTTTTTTTTAATTTATCAATTTCTTGTTTGTGATAATTTTGAGCATTTTGTCCTGAAATTTGAATCAGCCTGGCCACTTCTTAGATGCTTCGTTGGCATGCATATGCGCGGAAATGTTTGGCCAATGTACGTAAAAGACTATAAATATTTTATTGTAAATAATAATTATATTATTGTTATTCTCATGTTTGATTAAGCTAATGCTGACACTTGTTCCAATATTTTATGTGTGGCATTGTAATTTCAAACTAGTTTCTAATTTTGGCTTTTTCATATGGAGAAATTTGGGGGTACGATAAGGGAAAAGGATATATAGGAACGGGGAAAAGAGATGTAGTTAGCCATGATGTTTTGCTCGGAAATTCACACTTTTAACCACTTAAGTTTAATTAAAAACCGATCTAGCTAATCTCAAACTAGTTTTTAGTGGTATCTAATTTCAAACTATTTTTTTGCTATTGCTAAAATGAATATTGTATAATTTGACATTATATTTTTTAGTGGTATATATTTGGAGCTAAGCGCATTTTTGGCTTTGAATACAAAACCACTTGATTTTATTTATTTGTAATTATCCACTTCTTTGGGTAAATTACTAATTTTCCAAATGATGTGGATTTAAAGCAAAACAATTTAATTTTTTTGGGTTAAAAACAAAAAAGCCTTATTATAATATCCCAAAGATGCTTGCAAAAAATTAAAATAATCCTAAATGCGTAATTCACTCATGATCATATTATATAGTAGATTATGAACTTTGCAAAAAAATTTAAATAAAAGTATAGTGATTATATGGTTACAAATATAGGATTATTTTGAAACTTTACATGCCTGATAAACACGTGCAACATAAATAGCTTATATGACGGTGGAATTGATAAATTATGAATTTAAGAAAAAAAAAAAATTAAGTGTAAAAGTACTTCTCAATCTTGCACCATGTGAATTGAATATTCCCCATTTTATTTTAAGTAAGAGTATCTTTTCTACGTACATTAATTTATTTTTTCTTAGAGAAGACCACTACAATATAAAATAAAAAAGTACAAGAGAAAACTCAAAGCATATATGGTTCCCCTCAATTATAACTTATAAGGTGGTTTCTCCTTTGTGTATTATGTTGAATAATATGTAAGTGAATTTTTGTTTTTAATTGTGCTATATATTATTGATACAGAAATGAGTGAACTTGAGAACAATGCCTAACTCTCATGTACTAATTGCCTCCCAATCCCAAATTACCTGAACATGAAATGGTTATTTAAAACGAGGTGAGCACAAAAAGTGTCCGGTAGGGGTAAGGAAATGATATATTACTTTTATAAAACACATGTAATAATTATATTTTTTCTATTTTTAACATGTGTGAATTCAATAGCCATGAGTATGGCATTACTTATTATGTGCCGTACTAGTTATTCAACATGCAATACAAATGCATGATACGCAAACCTGTTCGGATGTACCAATTCAGGATCTCACTTTCATGTCAATTTACTGAATCATTGCGATCATGTCTGTATGACTAACTGATCTCAAACATAGGACCACCGTTACCATCATGTATGTCGTTGGTGCTTTGCTGAGGTCTAGGATTTTGAGCTACTCATCGTTACCTCTAGACAGCCGACCTTATTACTTACCCTCTAGAGGTTTAGGGATTTTCATCCCAAGGGCACTAAGCCCTACTTATTTCTAACACAGCAAGCACCTAACATCCAAATCACATCTCAAATATCTTCTCATCTTCACAACTCAGTCAACTTTTAGGAAACATGCACAATATTATGCCATGCATGCATACACACACCAAGATTACAGTGCCATGCACCATTATCTTTCAATTTTAATTTTTAATGCAATTTTCCACACATGCAATTTCCATGACATTACTTGGCTACAAAAACGTGAATATCAAGGTTTAATTTTCTTATCAAGAATCCGACTCAATGATGCTTATTGAATGTTGTTGACACAACCAATATCAAGAATATTCAATAAGTTCATTAGTTGATTATCATATCATACAGTCAAGCTAAGTCGCAAGGATTTTCGAGCAAGTTCCTTAATTACCCATCAACACTTATTTTCTTTGTAAAAATATTTAATTATTTATAAAAAAAACACTAGCGTAATTTTTAGGAACTTCTCGATATAGTCCATATAGTTATATGCAAAACTAATCATTATTATTATTATCACATTCATCCATGTTACTTTCTAAATGACATTTCCATCTTTAATTCAATTCATGCAACTTACTAGAATGCACACACGTGATCATGTCATACTTAATACTCAAAATGTTCTTTCTTTCCAATTAACACGTGTCATACGAATTTCATAAACAATTTGTAAATTATATACCAATTTACAAAGCTTTTATGAAAACAAGTTAGGTTTGGAAGCCTTACCCTTCATCCAAGCTAAAAGTTATTTAACCATCCACAAGTCTCCTTAAGATATCTCCATAATTTTCTTACTTCCAAACACTTCGATTTCACAACAAACAACTCAATTATTACTTATTTTCTCAAATAAAACAATTACAACATATCCCTCAGTAAGTACTAAGCTTTTCCCAAAAATAGTAACTTAATCAACATCTTAAGTTCTCAAATTTTATCATGCAAGTCTAATTCACGAATCAAAAGAATCAATTTAAATTTTGGAGTGAACTTTGAGATATTTAGAAGAGTGCTCAAGATTCCCACGTAGAAAGTCAAACCCGTACATCCATCTTGTAAAATTCACCATAAATTCATTTTTTTTATCCTTTTTAGGTGATTCCAAAGCCATATGTTAGGTATTGAACCATATTTTAAAACATATATTTGATACATAACTTTAATTACCCATCAGCCACCTGTTCAAATTGTGCCAAAACAATGGCTAAATATATGTTTGTTTACATAGACATTTTAACAAACACTCTATATGTATAACTTTATGCTTTAAATCCATAGTTCCAATATTATCCATGTAAAATACATATGTACTTCTACAAATATTGATTTAAACCTTAACACCAAAATTATCAAACTCAAACCAATTACTAAAACTAATTTCAAATTTACAAGAATTCATCAAAATCGAAGACAACTTTAATGCTTACCTAAAAGTCTTGAAAAACGGAATAAAGATGACAATGACCTGAAATTCAGTGATGAAATTCCAAAATTCTTACACCCCCATGAGGTCTTCAATGTGTGGAACAACTTTTCCTAAAGGTACGCGATTCAATAGAGTTCGGTAGACCAAAATTTAGAGAGAGAAAGCTTGAGAATTAAATGAAATGGAGTCTTTTTATCTCTCTTGCTCGGCTAAACATGGAGAAAGTAAGCAAGATTTTTAAAGAAAAATCAAGTTAGTGGCTTTTCTTTTGGAGAATTCTTATGGTTAGTGTAGGTCGGAAAATACCCTAGAGGGGGGGTGAATAGGGTTTTTAAAAAGTTAATCGAATTTTTAAAAATGATTTAAAAATATTTGATGTCTATATTTATCAAGCAACCAAGAACAAAGTTAATTCCAAGCACAATGAATAAATAGCACAATATAATAGAGCAAGAGATAGAAAGATTGAACCGATCGAAGTCGAAGATTTTTTGTCCACACGGTTCGGCTTGTTCCCCCTACTCCGCGCTCGGTTAGTTCCCCGAGAATTTCCACTATAATCAATCTCCTTTCGGGTGAAGATCAAACCTCTACAAGTGTATTCTTCTCACACACTCTTACAAGTATTGAAACATTCTCAATACTCTCACAAGAAATCCCTCTTGCTATTCTATGAGATACACCTCTCACAAATATGATTTGAATAAGTTTTGGTGGCTAAAACCAATATACAATATCTCTCTTGTGTATAACAAAATACAAATGAAGCTCACACTAAGAGATAACAAAATTAATCAAAGTATATAGCTCAAAAATGAAAGATTGATCAATTAAATGAATTGAATACTTGAATAACTTTGTATATATGTAAAATGAGTTTGTAGAATGATTCAAGTGTGTTAAAACATGTCTAAGACATCATATTTATAGCTTACAAAATCATATGTCCATTGGGGATGATTAAGAGAGGTTTTGGCTCCAAGGTACACATTTTCAAACTTTCCAACAGCTAGTTTTGACAAAAAAATTCAAAATTGTTTTGTTAATTTCTCTCAATTAGACCGTTGGATCATGCTCAAATTTTATTCAAAATTTCTAGGAGATGTTGTCTAACTACTATAAAAATTTCAAAATGATCGGAGTTCGGGAAGGCCTCCATTTTACCGTTAGATCAAAACTGGGCAAAAATTAAGCGAATTTTAAACGAAAAATAAAAATATTTTTCCAATTTAATAATTTAGTTCCAAATAAAATTTTAATGATTTTTGAACCTCAAATATATGTTTCTAAGATACCTATTTTTATTATAGCTTAAAATATGATCATTTAAAATTAATATGAATTTATTATGAAATTCGGTTTTTGTAAAATGATGTTTTTCAAATAAATTCAATTTCAAGCTAGTTTGAATCAATCTTTAAAAGATGCAAGAATATGTTTGAGCTATAGGGATTTGATCAATAAAGTATCTTTACATAAAATCTAAGCACTCACTCCATTTAATGATAATTCGAGTCTTCGTGATGCTTGATTTTCTTGTGCGTATTTTCACTTGTTTGATGTTCTTGATCCTTTCTTGGTTTTGATTCTTTGTGAAGCACATGGAGATCATTTGAGTTCATTTCTTGTGAGTGAAAGCATTTGTGGAGCTTTATGTGAGAGTTTGACTATATCGGTTTGACGTCACACTTGGTTGGAAAAGATATCGGCTAATGGCTATCATCATTGGAACAACCGAGTTAAATAACACTATATTAACTTATTGTAATTATCAAAATAAGATTAATTGACTTTAAGGTCAACAGTTAGGATAAATTATTTCAATTTATTCTATAATTTCATGAAATATCACTTTAACCCCACACTTTTATAAAGTTAACATTCTAATCCACTTTTACCTCAAATAATATAATTAGATTATAATACCTGCAATCCAATTTAAAACAAATTAAATTACGGGATATTACAAATTTTCTCTTTAAATTATATATATACAAGTCGCACACATATCACCTGTATAGAATAATCTAGATTTGTTACATGTTAGCTGTAACGTCCTCGAATATCATTTCCAGCATATTTTTAAATTGTTATAACTTCTTGTTGGAGCATCACAATATAAGAACTACAATTGCAACGAGAACTTTAGTTCATAAACAATAATAATATCAAAACTAATATTAAATTAACGATATCAAAGTTCTAGAAAATTTCTATTGTTTTGGATACCAAGCAAAATAATTTTACCATTAATAATATCAATGGCGAGGAGTGAATGAATTAACATGCATCGAAATAGAGACCCATCTCTAAATTATAAACCTTTCAAAAATATAATGATTTACGATAAAAACAACAAATAATAGTGTACTAGTATTAAGTCTATATAACCAACTTTGTTAAAACAATATTAACATACTAATAATGCCAATATAAAATCTTACGCTTGTCAAAACGAACTATAAAAAATACTTTATAAATAGAACGATAGTACCATTAACTTGATATGGAAATTTTGGGTTAAGGCACATAATAGGTCGATCTCTTTAAGACCTTTCGCGGCTCTGCCCAAATTATGTGCTTGTAGTTCGTAAATGCCACGCCGTCCCCAGGATACAACAAGCTCCAGAATCCCCTCTGTCTCGATTTTCCTTGCACGTTGGAAAATTGGAATACTAACACCCTTGATAATTAATGCTTGAAATCGGTAGACAAATTTCGTTGAAGAGAACGAAAGAATTTTTTTCCTTTTCTTGGTGGTCTCGGTTTCTTAAAAAAATGAAGAAAAGATGCCCATTTTTATTTTCCCACTAAAAGAAGAAAAATTAATTTTTCTTCACCAACATTTTTTTCTTTATACTCACGGTTAGCTTAAGAAAATATTTCCTTTTTGTTTTCTATTCTATCACATCCGTCCGAAAAATAGAGAAAGTAATATATATATACATACATACATACATACATACACAACTTGAACAACAAGTGTAGAAAAATAAGGACGCACTCTCCATTTCCTTTGGCTCAAGCTAACCATATTTAGTGAAAGAGAAAGACTGGAGTTGTTGTCCAAAATTAATGGAGTGAAAATCTCTCTTTGTTGGAGACTTAGTCAAAATTTTCAAATTCTAAATATCTAAATAAAATTTATTTTAATAAAATAAAATTTTCAAATATATTTTGTTTAAAAGAAATTATTCAAAGCGAGCCCGAGTCTGAACCCGAGTCGGGTCGGTCCAGTACTCCAGTACAATCGTTGTGTACGTGTGGTAAGCCACATATATAATAGTCCTCATCCAATTATACGAAAATTGGGTAAACAAAACATTTATGTAAACTCATAAAATAATTCACATTCTTTAATGTAGGATATAGGTAATAAAGCTTGCTTTAATTTTTTCAAAATACACACCAAGTTCCAACAATCCCTCACTTGTATTTTGAAAAAAAAAATAGTTTGCATCGATTCAAGCATAATTTCATAGTACAATGCATAAGAAAAGGTGTTTTTCAATTTGAACCTTAACGTAGTGTTGATGCTCCATATTATACTAGAGTAACTCATAGTTTTGAACTCTATCTCTGATAACATTACACGCACTATCCCATAAGGGCGTAGTTCATAAGCCAGCACAATACGGCCATGTGCTTTATCCCAGTATAGTGAATGCTCTAGAGAATTGCCCAAATTCCATAGGAAGCGGCATCACTTCCACATTCACATAGGTGAGTCTATCAAGAATACTTCTGTAGCTAGGTACCCCACTCCACATGGAGATATATAACTTATTAAGAGTAAATAACGCAACCTATTATCACTTCAGGATTTCATGCTCCACTGGGATGTGAATACAAATTAAAATGCATGATTCACCATATCACTCGCAACTTGTTGTTTAGCCTTTGAACCTAGTTCTTGGGATCTCCAGTCATTTAGGTTGGGTTACCATTGCAGTGACTCGGCTCGATGGGCTTATTCACATCCATTTTCGAGGTGTGTACCGCACCTTTTCGATCATTTACTAGTCCTTTCGTCAAAGGATTAGATTGATTCTCATCAGTTCAATAATCCATTTTTACAATTACTGTAAATAAAATATATTTACTTGTATTGCTTCTACCGTACAAAAACGGGTTTATAAATTTGCAATAGCTGCAGCTCTATTGCTTTGGATCATTTACTGGTACCATCTCTCCCATACAGGGGTATCTATCTATAGGCTCATCGGCCAGTATGCCTCCATACTAGCACTAGCTAGCGAAAACTCAAAAACTTTTCAAGGAAAAAGTATTGTCGTCATCACTTCGGCCTTTAAAAAAAATGAATCCACAATCTTATATCCATGCTTATATAAAACATGATTCCTTAAGTAGCACAAACGTACTAGTACTAGGTTCACTCAAGAATGTATATAGTACTCCCATATTAACAAACCAAAGTTTACAAATAATTAATTGGCGAATAAATACATGAACCATATATAATAAGTATCACCAATCATTCTTCACGTACAATGCACATCTAGCACAATTTAATATTCTTCAACAATATGTATAGGTAGCATTGTATCCAAGTATATGGGGTAAAGTAATCAAGATTGAATAACTTGAATTCATCATACAAGAAATTTATATACACACACACCCACCAAAAAACACACCAAAAACACACAATTCTTCTCACCTAAAATATACACTTTCTCTCCTATATATTTTATTCATCTTCTTGAAATATTTGTAATCATAATTCTATACTTATAAATAGAATTAAGGAAATTATAGAGAGAGGGAGATTGGTAGCTTGTATTTTCATTCAAATTGATTGCCTTTGAGCTAATACAAAACAAGAACACACGAAAGGAGGACGTACTGCCGGACAAGTATAAGCGCTACCGGAGGAACCTACCTTAAAAAAAATATCATGTGTTCATCACTGCGCCGCATTTACTTTTTATTCACCGATATTCACTTATTGATTGGTTAATTATCTACTTCTACATTTTGACACCATCAATACTCATTAAAGTTAAGCAAGTTTCTTCAGGAATTGCTTGATAATAATAATCTTTAATGAATATGTTGGTATATTATATAGACTCTTCTGGAGCCTTCAATCTTTTGTATAAATTCAATTATAATGGATACTTTGTGTATATATTAAGCACCAACTCATTGAAAACCTCTGATTTTTTAATAATAGCATATGATATGACACCATCTGAAAAGTGTATTATACAATCCATAATCCACACATTCAAATAAAAGAATTAGAAATAAATGATAATTTAGGTTTTTTGAACCTAATTTGATTTTGCTCTCAACTTCTCATCAAAAGCCTCTTTATCAAGAGGAGTGCAATCAGCATCTTTATAAAAAACATTTTCATGCTCCCCCAATTCAGTATGATTGTCTCACATCATTAATAGAAGTCTTATATTTAACTACCACATATTTTAGTATATAGTTATGATTTAAAGTCCAACGCTTCTCAACAAATCACTTTAAATGGTTCTTGAATTTTATATTGATTTTTCTTTCTACCTCTACTGGGGCAATTATCATTTTTTCCTCTAGTGGAGAAAAAAATATATTATCCACCTCTTCTGGGGGATTGTTAGACATATTTTCTTGACCTCTATTTTGATAAAAGTTTGCACTTTTTTCAGGAATTGCCTTAGAACTAATTGTTCTAAAATTTTGATATCATTAATATTTAGTTGTTTTATTCTGATATAAGGAGATAACCAACTTGCGTAGACCACTTGAAAAATAATAATATTGATAATGCTACTTCTGAAGCATAATTAAGGTATAATATATGAGGAGTCTTTAATAGTTCTACTTCAGGAGCAAAGTATTGAAAATAAAAAGTCATACTCAGCCATTGTCATAGATTCAATCTATTTATTACGAGTGTTAGTATGATGACTATCTTCTGGTGATCATACCCATCCTTCAAGGACTGCCAAAAACCTAATAATTTTTTTTAAGTATGTATAAATTGATGTCGTAGAAAGTTAAAAGTTAATACTTTATCTTATGAGACTTTTTGCTCACAAGAAATAATGAATTGCAGATTCTTGATTAAATATGAAACTTCGGGTTCATAAGAAATAATAAAACTTTAGGTTTTATAAACAAACTTTGGGGCTGAAAATTCTAACATTATATGCTAATTTATTATGTTTGTAATGCTTTGAGCAATTATAGAGAAGGGGTAGAATAAGAGGTTTATTAAGTTCAAATATAACAACATCATACTTATATAAAAAGTTATATATAATTTTAATTAAATAAAAATTTAATAGTTATATGGGACTTCAAGCCCAAATTTAGGTTACCAAATTCATGGGGTTTTAATTCAATATCCTCTTATATCAAAATTTCAAATTTGATTATTGAGGCATATTGTTATTGGAACTTCAGGTTCAAATTTATGACTATTGAGTTTCAGGTCCAAATTTATGAGTACAGAACTTCAGATCAAAAATAATTATTATGAAACTTCAGTCCAAATTTAGAGAACTTCAGATCTCTAAATAAAATAAAAGCATTTGACTTCAAATATAAATCATAGATTTTCAGGTCCAGAATAATGAATGGAGAACTTCAGGTCCAAAATATAAATTACGGATATCCGGATCCATAATAATGAATAGGGAACTTCAGATCCCAAATATAAATTAGGGATCTTCGGGTTCATAATAATAAATAGAAAACTTCAGGTCCCAAATATAAATTATGAATTGTCGGGTCCATAATAATAAATAGAAAACTTCAGGTCCCAAAAATAAATTATGAATCTTTGGGTCCATAATAGTGAATAGGAAATTTCAGGTTCCAAATATAAATTCTGGATCTTCTAGTCCATAATAATCAATAGGGAACTTCAAGTCCCAAAAAATAAATTATGGAACTTCAGGTCCAAGATAATAATTATTATAAATTTAAAGTCTCAAAAGTATAAATTATGAAACTTCAGGTTCAGATTATTTATAAAATATAATATTTAATATCTATAACAACAATAAAAAGACAAATAACAGAAATCGTAATATTATGAAAGAAAAAAAATAATCATAGATCTTACCTGTATGAAGAAGTCACAACACTTGATATTGAGCTGACCTCCAATAAGAAGAAATATAAATTTTAAATTATGGTGACATACTTTCACATGACCGGCCTTCAAGAAGAAAATAAAAATTAACTATGGTGGTCTGCTTTCGCAATGGCCTCCAATTGACTGTTGAGCAGTCGTGCTGATAACGTGTTAAAATAATAGAGAGAGAAAGAAAGAAGAGAATAAGATAAATCTAATTACTCAACTGATATCTAATATGTGTAGATGTTAGCTCTTAATATAAATAAAGGAAACCCAACATTGATTATGGAGAGAAAACCCCACATTGATTATGGAGAGAAGTACGGAGGTTAGCTCTTAATATAAATAGAGCTAACCCTTACACATATTAGATATCAGTTGAATAATTAGATTTCTCTTATTCTCTTCTTTCTTTCTCTCTCTATTATTTTAACAACACTATCAGAAATACTCGCAATATGGTAGTTTTCTTTTGTCCTTTCTTTATTTTAATGTTGTGTTAGCTAGTTCTAATTGTTGGTCGGAAAACAACCCTAGAAGGGTGAATAGGGTTTTAAAAACGAAATGCGGAATTAAAATATTTTTTTTTAAAATATTTAAGTAAAGCAACTTAGTTAAATAAGTTTATCAAGGAAAACAATCAATTAAATAATCAATCCCAAGAATAAGCAATAATATAAACAACTTCAATCAATTAATATAACAAATAAATAAAGAGATTGAGTAAGAAAGATTGAACCAATTTGAAGTCAAATGCTTTTTGTCCTCACGGTTCGGGTTCTTCAACCATACGTCCGCGCTCGGTTAGTTCCCTGAGAATTTTCACTATTCAATCTTCTTCGGGTGAAGATCAAACCTCAATACAAATGTTGTTATGCACACAACACTCACAATGTAGTTATACACACTACACTTCTCACAAGATATGTTCTCTTGTCAACAAAAAGACAAACTCTCTTTTGAAATGAAGAATAAATTGTTTGTGGTGATACACACCAATACAATAACTCTCAAGTGTATTTAAAGATTACAAATGAAGTTCATACTAGAGTTATCAAGATTGATCAAGGTATATAGTTCAAAAATAAAAGATTGATCAAAATGTGTTCTTGAATCTTTGTATATTTGAATATATGAATAATAGAGTATTAGAATGATTCAAGGTGTGTTAAAACATGTCTAAGACATCATATATATATAGCTTGCAAAATCATATGGTCGTTGGGGATGATTAAGAAATGTTTTGGGTCAAAGATATACATTTTCAAACTTTCCAACAGCTAGTTTTGACAAAAAATTCAAATTTATTTTGATAATTTTTCCCAATTAGACCGTTGGATTATGCTCAAATTTTAGTCAAAAATGCTCAGAGATGTTGTCCAACTACTGTAAAAATTTTAAAATGATTGGAGTCCGGGAAGGCCTATTTTTCTAAGATACCTATTTTTATTATAGCTTAAAATATGACCATTTAAAATTAATATGAATTTATTTTGAAACTCGGTCTTTGTAAAATGATGGTTTTTAAATAAATTCAATTCAAGCTTGTTTGAATCAATCTTTTAAAAGATGCATGAATTAGTTTGAGCTATAAGAATTTGATCAATAAAGTAACTTTACATAAATCTTAAGCACTCACTCAATTACTAAATTAACGAGTCTTCGAATGCTTTGATTTGTTTCTTCGAATTGATCTTCATTTGAAGCTTTTCATATAGTCTTTTGATCATTTGTGCTTCATAATTTGTATTGAAAGATTTGATCTTCATTGTCTTGTCCAATGATCGAATAGTAAAAGATTGATCCTTGTCATGTTTTTCTTGAATTTTTCAAGTAAATGAATTGTATACTTATATTAAGAAATATGTTAAATTACACATAACTAATTTATTATTATTATCAAAATAAGATTAAGACCTTAGGTCAACAATCTCCCCCTTTTTGATGATGACAATAAATTAATGTGTGTTTACAATAACAAGCATAAATAGCATATAAATGTAAATAAATAATATGCTCCCCCTCAATTTATCTAAAGATGACAATTAAAAAATATTACAAATATTTGAGATAGTTTTAAAACCAAAACTAATATATATATATATATATATATTTTATAAATAAACCTTTTAAAAGTGTGAATGTAAAAAAGCATTTAAAATCTTACCACAACATTTAAAATCAGTATAAAAAATCTTATCACAGCAAAAAATCTTACTGCAAAAAAAAAATCTTACCGCACACATTTTCTCCCCCTATATCAACATCAAAAAGGGATCTAGACTGTGCGAGGGAGGTGAATTCTAGATGCACGCGGGGGGTGCTGTATTTTTGACTTTTTAAGATGACAGCTTTTCGTTTTCGGGATTCTTTCAGTACTAGATGCCTCTTGTCTCATCTTTCTTGTTATCTCTTTCGAGATCCATTTTTTTCTTATACCTTCTATAGGGAGTATCCATGAGGAACGAAAAGTAAATCACAAGTATGCCGAACACCTTCCGTTGTACAGGTTCTTCTTGTGCTGCTTGCACTTATAGACGCAAGAGATGTCAGCCATGGTGTGAATATGCACAAATTTTTCAAGATGTGATTAGTTATCAAGATTATCGTACTATTTTCACTGTTTTCAGGGTAAAGAGTGTTGCAAATATTTTACAAAATATTCTCGAACATCAATATCTTGAGACTCTCTATTCATTTCTTTTTGAAGCTAAGGCGAGAGTCGAGAATCCCAATAAAAGCTGTACTGTGCTCATTGTTTCTCTTGAACAGAAGGTACAAGAGTTACAATCACGAGTGACAGCGTTAGAGGCTTTGCAATCGCGAGTGACAGCGTTAGAGGCTTTGCAATCATGAATGACAACATTAAAGACTCGATTAGGAGAGTTTTCTAGAGCTAACCAATGCTTTTCTTTTCCTCCACTTAGAAGTTCTACAGGGCTCCTATCGTTAGCAGAAAATGTTGCACCTGAAATTCTCCCGACTACCGAGAATCTTTCAGACCATAGTGCTTTTCTAACTAATGTGGGTTTGCCAGCATATCCGACTCTGTCAAATTACCAAGCTGTTTTGGAAGGCTATTCATCGCAATTTTTTCAAAGTGGTACTGTTGCGGAGGTTGCCGAGCCAATGAGTCCTGATTGGACAACTCTATTAGATATGGAGTGTAATTTTGTTGATTATTCTTCTTCTAGTCTCGATGTTGTTTTGAATTTTGATTCTGATGATCTTCAGATTCTTTTCCCTTATTTTCTTTGAATAACAGATAATGATTTTTAGACTGCAAAATTATTGTTAGTTTATAATAACAAGCAAAATAAAGACTTGTGTTGTTTACTAAGTTGACAAGCATCACAAATTTTATTTTTAACAAATTTAGTTTTAGGCAATCCTTTAACTAATTCATTTTTAGATAATTTATTAATTAAATCCATATTAGCATGACCTAATCTTCTATGCCATAACCAAGAAGCATCATTTAACACAGATAAACATTTAACATCTTGTTGAGACAAATAATCAAGTTCAAGAGTATATACGTTATTAGATCTATAAGCAACAAACAAGATAGAATTATCACTAATATTTTTAACAATGCAACATTTGGATTTAAAAATAACTTCATAACCTTTATCATACAATTGACTAATACTAAGCAAGTTATGTTTTAAACCGTCAAAAAGTAAAACATTATCAATATAAGAAAATTTATTACCAACTTTACCTATACCAATGATTTTACCTTTGGCGTTGTCTCCAAATGTGACGTTACCTCCTTGTTTAGGAGTGAGACTCAAGAAATTTTTTTTTTCTCCCATCATGTGTTTCGAGCATCTACTATCCAAGAACCACTTTGTTTTGTTAGCTTTTGCTCTCATGCAAACCTACACCAAAATCTTAAGTAACTTCTCTTTTGGTACCCAAAATAAGTTGGGTCCTTTGGAGTTAGTGTACATAGTGGTTCCTTTAGGAATCCAAGCAAGTTTGTTTTTAGCAAAATTATTTTCTTTGTAATAACAAGAATGTGCACTATGAGTGTTTCTTCCACAAAATGAACAAAGATTAGTGGGATTATGAGGTGTGTATGTTTTGAAAAAAAATTGTAATCCTTTTGGTTATGGATTTGATTGTAACCCAAACCGGCTTTATCAAAGACACACATTTGTACTCCCAATAGTTTATCCAAGTTATCTTTTTCATTTGTGAACTTGGTTAGACTATTAGTTAAATCCTTTACTTTTTCTTTCAAATTCTCATTTTCTAGTGCAAGTAAGTTTGAAGTCTCCTTTTCTTTTCCCTTTTTCAAATAGTTGATTTCCTTTTTAAAATCAATATTTTTCTTTTCTAAAGTTTCACATTTGACAGAAGTAATATAATTTTCTTTCTTGAGACTTGCATATCTTTTTGAAAGATTTTCAAATTTAATACGTAATTCTTCAAACATGGTATATAGTTCATCATATTCATTATGCATACTTTCATTATCATCAAAATTATCACCAAATGAGCTATAGTTAGAGTTTACCTCATCTTCATTTCCCATAAGACAAAGGTTAGCCTTTTCTTCATCGCTAGAATCGGCATCCGATTCTCCTTTGTCGGAATCGCTCCATGTTCCTTTTAGTGCATGCTTCACATGTTTCAATAATTTGTCTCGTTTATCCCTTTTCTCCTTCTTTTTAACTGAAAAATTTGGCTTGATATGACCGAGTTCATGGCAATGATAGCATTTTTTGATTTCTTCATTTTCTTCTCTTTGTTGATTTGATCAATCGTTGTTTCTTCTAGAGGATGATGGATATTTGTTATCATTTCCTTGAGAATTTTTCTTCTTAGCTAAAAATTTTATAATTTTTTTAGATAGAAGTGCCATGTCTTTATGACCATCCATTGATACATCATTATTTTCATGTTGGATAGTTTTGAGAGCTAAAGTTTTCTTTGATTTTGTATCCTCTTATTCTTCTCTTTGAACTTCATTCTCATGAGTTTTTAGAGATCCAAAAAGCTCATCCATGCTGAGTGTTTTGAGATTCTTTGCTTCTTGAATCGCCGTCATTTTTGGACGCCACTTCTTTGGAAGAATCCTAAGAATTTTTCTTATCTTATCTTCATTAGAATAAACTTTTCCAAGAAGATCCAAATCATTAGTAATAATAGAAAATCTACTATATATGGAAGCAAGAGATTCATTAGGCTCCATTTTAAATAATTCATAATCATGTACAAGCATATTTATGTTATCGTCTTTAACTTGAGTGGTTCTTTCGTAGGTAACCTCAAGTTTATCCCAAATTTCTTTGGCCATTTTGCAACTAGAAATTTTATTATATTCATCCATGCTTAATGCACAATTTAAAGCATTTAAGGCTTTAGCATTATATTGAATTTTCTTAATATCATTTTCATCATACTCGGACATTTTCTTAGGAACAATTTTTCCACTATCATCTCTTTTAATAATTTCATAAGGTCCTTCAAGTACAACTCTCTATTGTTCAAAATCACTAGATTGTAAAAATATACTCATTCTACTTTTTCAATAGCTATAATTTTTACCATCAAATATATGTGGTCTATGGGTGGAGAGACCTTCGAAAAAACCGGTTCCTTTGTTATATAGAAATGATCGTAAACTCTAAAATTGTTAAATCAAAATAAGAGTGCAACCTCTGATACCAATTGTTGGTCGAAAAATAACCCTAGAGGGGGGTGAATAGGGTTTTTAAAAACTAAATGCGGAATTAATTTTTTTTTAAAATATTTAAGTAAAGCAACTTAGTTAAATAAGTTTATCAAGAAAAACAATCAATTAAATAATCAATCCCAAGAATAAGCAATAATATAAGCAACTTCAATCAATTAATATAACAAATAAATAAAGAGATTGAGTAAGAAAGATTGAACCAATTTGAAGTTCAAGACTTTTTGTCCTCACGGTTCGGGTTCTTCAACCATACGTCCGCACTCGGTTAATTCTCCGAGAATTTCTACTATTCAATCTTCTTTGGGTGAAGATCAAACCTCAATACAAATGTTGTTATGCACACAACACTTACAATGTAGTTATACACACTACACTTGTCACAAGATATGCTCTCTTGCTCTACAAAGAGACAAACTCTCTTTTGAAATGAAAAATACATTGTTTGTGTGATACACACCAATACAATAACTTTCAAGTGTATTTGAAGATTACAAATAAAGTTCATACTAGAGTTATCAAGATTGATCAAAGTATATAGTTCAAAAATGAAAGATTGATCAAAATGTGTTCTTGAATCTTTGTATATTTGAATATATGAATAATAGAGTATTAGAATAATTCAAGGTGTGTTAAAACATATCTAAGACATAATATATATAGCTTGAAAAATCATATGGCCGTTGGGGATGATTAAGAAAGGTTTTTGGTCAAAGATATACATTTTCAAACTTTCCAACAGCTAGTTTTGACAAAATATTCAA
The DNA here is from genome assembly GCA_021464415.1 of Lonicera japonica. Classification (NCBI taxonomy): domain Eukaryota; kingdom Viridiplantae; phylum Streptophyta; class Magnoliopsida; order Dipsacales; family Caprifoliaceae; genus Lonicera; species Lonicera japonica. The sequence continues at coordinate 27,590,417 of CM038466.1, forward strand.
ATTTGTTTTGATAATTTTTCCCAATTAGACCGTTGGATCATGCTCAAATTTTAGTCAAAAATGCTCAGAGATATTATCCAACTACTTTAAAATTTTTAAAATGATCGGAGTTCGGGAAGACCTCCATCTTACTGTTAGACCAAAACTATGCGAAAATTGAGCGAATTTTAAGTGTAAAATAAAAATATTTTTGAAATTTAACAATTTAGTTCCAAATAAAATTATAATGATTTTTGAACCTCAAATATATGTTTCTAAGATACCTATTTTTATTATAGCTTAAAATATGATCATTTAAAATTAATATGAATTTATTTTGAAACTCGGTCTTTGTAAAATGATGTTTTTCAAATAAATTCAATTTCAAGCTTGTTTGAATCAATCTTTTAAAAGATGCATGAATATGTTTGAGCTATAAGAATTTGATCAATAAAGTAACTTTACATAAATCTTAAACACTCACTCAATTACTAAATTAACGAGTCTTCGAATGCTTTGATTTGTTTCTTCGAATTGATCTTCATTTGAAGCTTTTTCCTTGAAGCTTTTCATATAGTCTTTTGATCCTTTGTGCTTCATGATTTGTATTGAGAGATTTGATCTTCTTTGTCTTGTTCAATGATCGAATAGTGAAAGATTGATCATTGTCATGTTTTTCTTGAATTTTTCAAGTAAATGAACTGTATACTTATATTACGAAATATGTTAAATTACATATAATAAGTTTATTGTTATTATCAAAATAAGATTAAGACCTTAGGTCAACCCTAACGACTGCGTTCATTTATGTATCTATTATGCAGTGTGTGAATTGCGAATCCGAGAACAAGGGGAAGTGCTCAATTTACTCTGATTTAATAAAAAAATGTCAGAATATGGGTTCCTAGTGATTGAAGAAGAATATTCAATTCATTTAATTTTTGGTGTATAAAGCTCTTTAATTTTTTTGATTGGCGCTACAATCGTTATATAAAAAATTTGTACAATTTTTTAAAATATTTAGCACTATTTAAAAATGACCCATTTATGTCTTATTACATGTGGATATTTACGATATTGGCTAATACTATTTATTAATGGAGCAATATGAAATGTACCTTTACGTAATTTAGATGATATATTAAATAAATAATAGAAGAAAACTGTGATCTTTTACAGTTAGATTTAGAATTTTAACCACTAAAATAAATTAATATTTATGTAAATTTGAAGTGAAATGTGTTAATTATTATTTCATGGTGATCAGAGTGTGCCAACTTTACTAGCAAACAAGTTATGCATATACCAATATACATTCCAACTATTGCTTTATACACGCACTAATTATAATTTTCTTTCTAACTTAAAGTTAGCTCACACTTTTTAATTACTCAAAAGTTTCTTCATTCAAATTTTGTTTTTAAGTGAGAGGAAAACAAAAATGCTTGACAATAGGAGGGTGCTCGTTTCAAAATCAATATATTTATTACAATTCACCAACCAATCCAAAGATTTTTATATTTTAATTTATAATCCAATCTAATTCTATTTCAAAATCCAGTCCAATCCGATTTAATTTGACATTGGATCAAATTGGATTGGTTCAAAACCAATGTCTTTTATACGTATAAGGATTACTTAAGTTTCAATAATATATAAAATAAATCCAATTAATTTCACAAGGACCAAGAGAATAAATAAAAAGTTCCTTTCAATACTAGAATAATAATCTAAATTAAGTAACTAATTCCATATTAAAGTCCTAATTCATTTGTAAAATAAAAGATAAATAAATTAGGATTTACTTATTATGTTCTTTTATATATGTAACAATATATAATAAAGTGTAAAGAGGTCTATATTAATAACCTAGCATATAATAATAATCAATTACATGAAAATAAGTGTCATTTTTAATTGAGGTTAAATTAGATCGGTTTAACATTAATTTCGCCAAGGTAATAACTAAACTGATCCAATGTTTAATCAGTTTTCCAAAATGCAAACCAATCCAAATAACTAGTTTAATCAAATCCAATTACAATTAAATTGGATTAAATTAGATCGGTGGATTTGAGCGAATTTGATTGAATTTTACAACCCATACATGACAAACCTTAAAAAATGGAAAACCAGAAGATTGTCCTTTAAAGCAAAAAATATTAAAAAATATATTTCCGCATAAAAATAAATAGGAGAAGAAATTTTCCATGTATTGAACAAAACTATGAAAACGTCTTTTTCGATAATAAATAAATAAATAAATTTGTAAGAAACCCTTCCAAATTTTAGTTTCAAGAAACTAAAATTTGGGACCAAAGAAAGGATGAAGTTGGGACCAGATCATATTAAAGACGACGGGACATGTTACTATCAAATTAACTACTATCAGCAAAACTTTAATATAATAATATAATAAAGTTTAAAAGGCCAATGACAAACTTCACAATTTTCTTATTAGTTTGTGCGTACATGCAAATACACACCTGCAAATTCTGACGCACTGCCATATCAAATTATATTGCAGTCTGATATCCGTTGGATTACTTAAATGGCAAAATTTAAGCTTTATAAAAATAAAGTCCCAAATTTAAATCACAATACTTTTAATTTTTCTTCTCACCCCATAATTCGAATTTCAATTACTCCCCCTAATCTCTTGTAAAAATATTACAATTGAGTCTGGTGACATTATAATGTTTAAGATAATTTGTTACTAATATTTCAATACAACAACTCAATTTATGAAATCTACCATACATTGATCTCTTAAAGCGAAATTATAGGTCGGAAAATATCCTAGAGGGGGAGTGAATAGGGTTTTTGAAACTTAATTGTATTTTTAAAAACAATTTAAAAATATTATGTCTATATATATATCAAGCAATCAATAACAAAGATAATTCCAAGTACAATGAGCAAATAACACAATATAATAAAGCAAGAGATAGAAAGATAGAACCGATCAAAGTTGAAGATTTTTTGTCCACACGGTTCGGCTTGTTCCCCCTAGTCCGCGCTCGGTTAGTTCCCCGAGAATTTCCACTAGAACCGATCTCCTTCCGGGTGAAGATCAAACCTCTACAAGTGTATTCTTATCACACACTCTCACAAGTATTGAAAACACCTTCAATACTTTCACAAGAAATTCTCTCTCTTGCTATCTTAAGAGATAAACCTCTCTTATCATTTTGAAAGAAATGATTTGGTGACTAACACCAATGTACAATAGCTCTTGTGTATAACAAATTACAAATAAAGCTCACACTAAGAGATATCAAAATTGATCAATGAATATTTGCTCAAAGAATGAAAAGATTGATCAATGCCTTAGCTTTCAAACTTGAATAATGTGAATATATGAAATATGGGTTTGTATGATCATTCAAGTTATTTAAAATGAGTCTTAGAACTCATATATATAGGTGGAAAAAGTTTGTAGCCGTTTGTGGTGGATGTATAAAATAATGGGGCAAAAATGCACTTTTGAAAAAGTTCCAACGGCTAGTTTTACTCAAGGGAGTCGACTCCCTGAGTCTTCATGGAGTCGACTCCATGGCTTTACCATGAAGGAGTCGACTCCAGCATGTTCATGGAGTCGGCTACATGGCACTGGTTTGGGATGTTTTGTGCAATTTTCCAACTTTTGCATTTTGGCTCCAAATTTGATTTCAATGCTTGGGGAATATCAAAAATATGTTTCTAAGACTTCTAATATAATTTTTGTGCCAAAAATCATTTATATAAAATTATAGAGAATTTTTCGAGATGACTAGTTTTCGGTAAAATACGGTTTTAGAGGTAAAACTAGTTTTGATCAATCTTGACATGGCTAAAGCATTTCATGAACTAAGCACTCACTCAATTTATAAATGCTTTGAGTCTTCGTGATACTTGATTTTCTTGAGCGTATCTTCACTTGATTGAAGTTCTTGATTCTTTCTTGTTCTTGATAGCTTGTAGAGCATATTGAGATCATTCTTGACTTTGTATAGCACATGTGAATCTCTAAAGTTGATTTCTTGTGAATGAATGGCATTTGCAGAGCTTGTGTGAGAATATGATTGCATCGGTTTGAAGTTATACTTAGTCGGAAGATGTTTCGGTTAAAGTGGCTATTATCAATGAACAACCAAGTTAAATAACACAATATTAACTTATTGTAATTATCAAAATAAGATTAATTGACTTTAAGGTCAACAATCTCCCCCTTTTTGATGATGACAATAAAGTTAATGTGTGTTTATAGAAAGATAATAATTTTAAGCATATGAATAATATGCTCCCCCTAAATTGGTGCATAGATAAAAATATACAAACAATTATTAAAAAGTGAAATGCTTGCGTAGATAAGATTAATTTGAAAAGAACTTAAACAAAATAAACAAACTTAGTAGTTCTTGAACAAGCATAAAATAAACAAACATAGCATAATAAAACAAACGATAAAATAAATGAGTGTGTACCATTATCACTCATGACACTCATGACACACACATATGCTTCTCCCCCTTTTTCTTCATCAAAAAGGAGGGAATCACTCTTGTGGAGGAGGCGGCGGTGGCGGTTGATCCCATGGTTGCCAACCCGGAAAGATGTAGTCCGGATGGTAGTGTTGGAACGCTATTTCAATCCGATTGAACCGATGGTGCATTTCTTGACGAGTATTGGTCAAGTTGATGTTGAGGTTGTTGATGACATCCATGATTTGATCATGGCGGTTCATAGCTCTTGGTTGGCGAAGAGGAGAGTGATGTGGTGAATCTTGGTCTTCTTCTTGTTCGTCTTCCTCGTCGTCATCGGATTGCTCAATGTCATTTGGATCGTTAGGAATCCACCGACCATTTTCCAAGTGATAATGCATGAGATGAAATGATCGTTCCGAGTACATATCATGCTCCGATAGTTCATATCCATCCGTCTCGTCATCCAAAGGAATATCAAAGTGCTTGAAAAGACGAGTCAAAACCATACCATAACCGAGTCCTCTATTTCCATGGCTCATGATCTCATAAAGTTTATCAAAGATTAGGCTAGCAAAATTAAGTTTATGAAGACTATGGATTGCCCAAGTAAGGAAAAGATCAAGGTTAGTCACTTTGGAGTGACTACCCGTTCTAGGCAAAATGCAATAAGTTATGATGTGGTGAATGAGACAAGCATGAAGAGTAAGCATAGCAACCGCGATTCTATCATCCCAATTTCCTCCAACATTTTTAAAGCGCCTTTTTAAAAGAGGAGAAACAACATTTTGTCGGGTGTAACAAAAAATTCCTTCAAAATTTGAAGTAACGATAGTGGTATTTTGCCGATTAAATCCAAAAATACGAGCAATATCATCTTTTGAAAATGTAATTAGAGTCCCTTTAACAAATGTTCTAAGAAGGGATCTATCCACTTCGCCTTCCGGAGTGATTGGGTGATGTAAATTAGCATAAAATAGCCTCACCAACCTAAGATAAATATCCTCCTTCATGCATAAGAAATTGAGAATTCCTTGTCTACGGAATACATGAGTAATACGTAACTCATTTTCAGAAAATAACACTTGATCGAAGAGTTTACCTTCAATTATGGCTCGATTTGCAAAATCATTGTGAAACCGGGCTTCAAGTTCATGGGTGAGGAAGAGAGGAGGCAAATCACCTTGCCCCGGTTGAGGAACATTCTCCGGTTCCCGAGTACGTCTCCTTGTATTCCTTCTTGAGTGAGATGCCATAGAAGTGTGAAATGGTGGGTTTGAGAGTTTTGAAAATTTTGAAGAAAATTTGAAATTTTGAAATTTTGGAAGTGTAAAAATGAAGTGAGGTTGAGGAAATAAGGTTTAGATGGATTTTTATATGGATTTTGAGAGAAAATTTGTAGAAATTTGAGTTTGAAAGTAGAGATTTGAATTTTGAAATGAGGGTTTGGTGTAGAGAGAGAAAGTAGTGATTTGGGTTGATTAAGGATAGATTATGAAAGATTTATGGTGTATAAATGATGGATAGATGATTTAGAGTAATTATGTAGCAAAGATTTGAAGTAATTTGAAATTTTGGAAGGTTGAGAGGTGTAGAAATGGAGAGAAATTCGTGAGTTGTGAAGAAGATGAAGGAGGTGTGTATATAAAGCTGCTGAGTTGACTCAGTGAAAATCAAGGGAGTCGACTGGGTCAGGGAGTCGGCTCCATGGGCAATGGGGGAGTCGACTCCATGGGTAATTTTTCATGGATTTGCCAATTTTCACCAAGAAAAGATTTTTCTTGCTAATCCAACATTAATTTACCATACTACAATCATAAAAACACTTGTTAAATACCATAATAACATGCAAAATTAATACAAGCTATAGTTTAAAGATTAAAAGAAAATTTTAACATAATTATCATAAATTATGTGTGCTCAGACATAAGCTCCATTAATTTCTTTTATGAACTTTTTGGAATAAACTAGATATCACAAGCTCTAGTCATACCGAGTTCACGTCGAATAGTACAAAAACGGTCATCCGAAAGTGGTTTAGTAAAAATATCTGCAAATTGCGATTCGGTGCCAACGAATTCAATATCAACATCACCTTTTTGCACATGATCACGAATAAAATGATATCTTATCTCAATGTGCTTAGTACGTGAGTGTTGTATAGGGTTCTTGGTCAAGCTTATAGCACTTGTGTTGTCACATTTTATGGGAATGTGGCTAAGACTAATTCCAAAGTCCTCTAGTTGTTGTTTAATGTACAAAGTTCGTGCACAACAACTTCCGGCCGCCACATATTCGGCTTCGGCCGTTGAAAGGGCCACCGAATTTTGTTTCTTGCTTGACCAAGATACTAGTGCGTGTCCTAGAAAATGACAAGTGCCACTAGTGCTTTTCCTATCGATTTTGCAACCGGCAAAATCCGCATCGGAATAACTAATTAAGTCAAAGTTATTTTCTCTTGGGTACCACAAACCCAATGAGCTAGTACCGGAAAGATAACGGAATATCCGTTTTACGGCAAGTAAGTGTGATTCTTTAGGATCCGCTTGGAATCGTGCACAAAGACATACACTAAACATAATATTCGGCCTAGACGCCGTCAAATACAATAGGCTACCAATCATACCTCGATATTTCTTGATGTCCACACTTTTACCTTTTTCGTCTTTGTCTAGCTTCAATGTTGAACTCATAGGGGTGCTCATGGACTTTGTGCCTTACATGTCGAATTTCTTCAAGAGTTCCTTCACGTACTTCTCTTGATTAATGAAAATGCCTTATTTGCATTGTTTCACTTGTAATCCAAGGAAGTAGTTCATTTTTCCCATCATGCTCATTTCAAATTCCTTTTGCATACATATTGAAAAATCCTTACACAAATTCTCGTTAGTAGAACCAAATATAATATCATCAACATAAATTTGCACAAGTAGCATATCATTGGCATGATTCTTAATGAATAAAGTAGTGTCTAACTTGCCTCTAACAAATCCATTATTAAACAAAAATGAACTTAATATATCATACCATGCTCTAGGTGCTTGTTTTAAACCATATAAAGCTTTAGACAATTTAAATACATAATCCGGATAAACATGATTTTCAAAACCGGGAGGTTGTTTCACATAAACTTCCTCTTCAATAAAACCATTCAAGAAAGCACTTTTCACATCCATTTGATATAATTTAAAATTCTTAAAACATGAGTAAGCAAGTAGCATGCGAATAGCTTCTAGACGTGCAACGGGTGCATATGTTTCTTCATAATCAATGCCCTCCTCTTGATTGTATCCTTGGGCAACAAGTCTAGCTTTATTTCTAACAATGACACCACTTTCATCCTTTTTGTTACGAAATACCCATTTGGTACCTATAATAGTATGATCTTTAGGTTTGGGAACAAGTGTCCACACTTTGTTTCTCTCAAATTGATTGAGCTCTTCCTGTATAGCCATCATCCAAGATTCATCTTGTTCGACTTCAATAATGTTTTTAGGCTCAAATTGAGAAACAAATGCCACATTATTGCAAACATTTCTTAAGGATGATCTAGTCATGACCTTACTAGATGGCTCTCCAAGAATTTGATCAATAGGGTGGTTGGACACAAATTTTCAACTCCTAGGCAAATCATTCGAGTCTTGCTCGGTTTTATTTTCTAACTCCTTAGGAGGAGCTTGAGCACTCGATGGTTCTTCCTTAGATGTATCATTAATTTGAATATCCGAAATCTTTTGAATAATTTCAACATCATCATCGGAATGTACTATGGGTGAGAAAGGATTTGTCTTATCAAACACAACATGCATAGATTCTTGGACTACCAAACTTTTCTTGTTATAAACTCTATATGCTTTACTATTAGTGGCATACCCAAGAAAAATTCCTTCATCGGATTTCTTATCAAATTTTTCCAAATGATTACGATCATTTAAAATAAAACATTTGCAACCAAAAACTTTAAAATATGCAATATTTAGTTTCTTGTCATTCCATAGCTCATAAGGTGTCTTATCTAACTTTTTACGAATAATAGTACGATTAATCACATAGCACGCGGTGTTAACGGCTTCCGCCCATAAATACTCCGGTAAAGAATGTTCATTAAGCATAGTTCTAGACATCTCTTGAAGAGATCTATTTTTCCTCTCAACAACACCATTTTGTTGAGGAGTTCTAGGTGCCGAAAAATTATGATCAATACCATGCTCATCACAAAAGTTCTCAATATCAATATTGTCAAATTCTCTACCTCTATCACTTCGAACATGCACAATAGAAACACCTTTTTCATTTTGAACTTTTATACAAAACTTAGCGAAAACATGCGGAGTTTCATTTTTGTGGGTGAGAAAGAACACCCAAGTGAGTCTAGTGTAATCATCAACAATAACAAGAGTGTACAATTTGCCACATAAACTAGCAACCGAAATAGGACCAAACAAATCAATATGCAACATATCAAGAGGTCTAGAAGTAGTAATATCCCTTTTAGACTTAAAAGAAGATTTGTGTTGTTTACCAAGTTGACATGCATCACAGATTTTATCTTTAACAAATTTGGTTTTCGGCAATCCTTTAACAAGCTATTTCTTAAATAAATTATGAATCAAATCCATATTAGCATGTCCTAATCTCCTATGCCATAACCAAGATACATCATTTATAGCGAATAAGCATTTAACATCTTGTTGTGATAAATCGTCAAGTTCAAGAGTATACACATTATTAGTTCTATATGCAATAAGTAAAATTGAATCATCACTAACATTCTTGACAACACAACGATCGGATTTAAATATCACTTCATAACCTTTATCACATAATTGACTAATGCTAAGTAAATTATGCTTCAAACCATCAACTAATAGAACATTATCAATGCAAGTAGAATGCTTACCAACCTTACCTATACCGATGATTTTACCCTTGGCGTTGTCCCCGAACGTCACATTCCCTCCTCGCTTGGGAATTAGGCTTAAGAAGTTGTTCTTGTCTCCCGTCATGTGTTTTGAGTAACTACTATCCAAGAACCACTTGGTTTTGCTACCCTTGGCGTTTAGGCATACCTATACCATGACTTTGAGTAACTTCTCCTTTGGTACCCAAAATATGTTGGGTCCCTTTGGGTTAGCAAACATAATGGTTCCTTTTGGAACCCAAGCAAGCTTCCTCTTAGGGAAACCTTCATTTCGATAGAAACAACGATCCACATGATGAGTATTTCTACCACAATATGAGCAAAGATGAGTGGGATCATGAGGTGTATATGTTTTAAAAAAGTTTTTGTAATCTTTTTGGTTGTCAATTTGGTTGTAACCCAAACCGGCTTTGTCAAATACACATCTTTGCATTCCTAATAGTTTATCCAAATTATCCCTACCATTGGTGAATTTGGCTAAGCTATTAGTTAGATCATCCACTTGATCCTTTAATTTGACATTTTCTACTACAAGTGTGTTTGGAATTTCCTTCTCTTTTCCTTTCTTCAAAGTATTGATTTCATTTTTCAAAATCATGTTTTCTTTTTCAAAAAATTCACACTTGTTAGAAATTATCAAATTCTCCTTTTTGAGGCTTGCAAACTTCTTGGAAAGATTTTCAAATTTGTTATGCAATTCCTCAAACATTTCATATAACTCATCATAGTCATTTTCATCATGAGCATCATCATTTATAGAAGTATCATAATCACTAAATGAATTATAAATAGAATTTACCTCATCGTCTTTTGCCATAAGGCAAAGATTTGCCGTCTCTTCGTCGCTAGAGTTGGCATCGGACTCACCCTCTTCGGAATCACTCCAAGTTCCCTTGAGGGCATGCCTCACTTGTTTAAAGGATTTATCATTAAATTGGATTTTCTTAATATCATTCTCATCATATTCAGAAATAGATTTAGAAGTGACTATATCATTTGCATCGGTTTTGATAATCTTATACGGTCCAATAAGTGTAACTTTCTATTGTTCAAAATCATTAGCTTGAAGGAAAGTGCTCATACGACTTTTCCAATAACTATAGTTTTTGCCATCAAATAGTGGTGGTCTAGTGGTGGAAGAACCTTCGTTAATTCTGGTTCCTTGATAAATAGACATAATCGTAAACTCTAAGATTTTTAAATCAAAATAAGAGTACAACCTCTGATACCAATTGTAGGTCAGAAAATACCCTAGAGCGGGGGGGGGGGGGGGTGAATAGGGTTTTTGAAACTTAATTGTATTTTTAAAAACAATTTAAAAATATTATGTCTATATATATATATATCAAGCAATCAATAACAAAGATAATTCCAAGCACAATGAGCAAATAACACAATATAATAAAGCAAGAGATAGAAAGATAGAACCGATCAAAGTCGAAGATTTTTTGTCCACACGGTTCGGCTTGTTCCCCCTAGTCCGCGCTCGGTTAGTTCCCCGAGAATTTCCACTAGAACCGATCTCCTTCCGGGTGAAGATCAAACCTCTACAAGTGTATTCTTATCACACACTCTCACAAGTATTGAAAACACCTTCAATACTTTCACAAGAAATTCTCTCTCTTGCTATCTTAAGAGATAAACCTCTCTTATCATTTTGAAAGAAATGATTTGGTGACTAACACCAATGTACAATAGCTCTTGTGTATAACAAATTACAAATAAAGCTCACACTAAGAGATATCAAAATTGATCAATGAATATTTGCTCAAAGAATGAAAAGATTGATCAATGCCTTAGCTTTCAAACTTGAATAATGTGAATATATGAAATATGGGTTTGTATGATCATTCAAGTTATTTAAAATGAGTCTTAGAACTCATATATATAGGTGGAAAAAGTTTGTAGCCGTTTGTGGTGGATGTATAAAATAATGGGGCAAAAATGCACTTTTGAAAAAGTTCCAACGGCTAGTTTTACTCAAGGGAGTCGACTCCCTGAGTCTTCATGGAGTCGACTCCATGGCTTTACCATGAGGGAGTCGACTCCAGCATGTTCATGGAGTCGGCTACATGGCACTGGTTTGGGATGTTTTGTGCAATTTTCCAACTTTTGCATTTTGGCTCGAAATTTGATTTCAATGCTTGGGGAATGTCAAAAATATGTTTCTAAGACTTCTAATATAGTTTTTGTGCCAAAAATCATTTATATAAAATTATAGAGAATTTTTTGAGATGACTAGTTTTCGGTAAAATACGTTTTTAGAGGTAAAACTAGTTTTGATCAATCTTGACATGGCTAAAGCATTTCATGAACTATATAAATGATCAATGATATCTTTTACATAAAATCTAAGCACTCACTCAATTTATAAATGCTTTGAGTCTTCGTGATGCTTGATTTTCTTGAGCGTATCTTCACTTGATTGAAGTTCTTGATTCTTTCTTGTTCTTGATAGCTTGTAGAGCATATTGAGATCATTATTGACTTTGTATAGCACATGTGAATCTCTAAAGTTGATTTCTTGTGAATGAATGACATTTGCAGAGCTTGTGTGAGAATATGATTGCATCGGTTTGAAGTTATACTTAGACGGAAGATGTTTCGGTTAAAGTGGCTATTATCAATGAACAACCAAGTTAAATAACACAATATTAACTTATTGTAATTATCAAAATAAGATTAATTGACTTTAAGGTCAACAGAAATAACATTGCAATATTGTCTAGCTTTATAGAATTCATAATGTTGGTGTTAGATGACTGCCGACTTGTTGGCGTACCAACTACACCCATCATGAATTTTGTTCTATCTTTAGCATTCTATAACTTTGAAGAGAACTTAACAATTTATCCACATACAGGTCTTGTCTGTTGGTGTCCACAAACACCCCTTTCATCTTCTTAACCTTATCCCTATATTTCCTCCCTTCCTCCTCGACCACTACGTTCCTGAGTGACTCAGCTACTGCCTTGCTTGTAAATGATCCATCTATGTCATCTCTCGGTATCGAATAACCCAACCCTTTATCTTCCAAAATCCTAGCATTAATCCCTTGATCGACCAAAAACGTCAACAAAATCAATGGTCACTCGTACATAACAGCCTCCACCACAGAACTCCACCCTGAGTGTGTCAAGAATTCGCCCACTGAGTCATGACTGAGTATCTTCAACTGTGGCGCCCAGTCCGTATACACCACACCACTACCTTTCGTTTTTTCTTCAAAACCATCAGGCAACTGGATCAACTTGGTATCACTCACCCCTCTCTGCTTCCTCAACACCCAAAAAAAGGGTAACCCAGATTTCTTTAACCCAAGAGTTATCTCTGCGAGTTCGAGTTGACTCGGTCCCAAACGCAACATAAACAACTCTCCCCTTTTCCATCCCATCAAGCCACTCTTTAATCCCCCTCCATTTCTCGTCATCCCTACCACTACCAAACGATGTCGTGGGCAGTTGACCAACCGGGAAAACTGGCTTCCGGTAAAGATCCTCGAGAATCTTCAACCAATCAGATTCAAGCTCATAACAACTCCTAACAAGCATGACATCGCACCCCTCAAGTGTCGACCCCATTTGATACGTATCCGATACGTTGTCCGTATCCCCCTCTACACTATGCCCAAACTGTCAGGATCTGAGTAATTCTCAGATCCACAATTAGAATTATTGAGATGGGGAGAATTGGAATATAATTGAAAAGGAAGAATTAGAGATTGATAAGGGAGAACTTAGAATTGAAATATAGAAATTTAGAGAGAAGAAGGAGAAGAAAACGAAGAGGAAGATAGAAACAGAATTCTAGAGAGAAACATAATTTCATATCATTTCTTTGCTTGCCTTCAATACACCATATCATCCATCATTTATACAATTTCTCACACTCATTGCCACATGGATGACCTCACTAATGCCCTCACATCTCTAACACATTCCTCACACTCAAATATATCTCACACTCACACAGCTATCAAGGCCCTAACATCCCATTCATGACATTCCCTACCCCTTCAAAAATCCTTGTCCTCAAGGATTGAAGGTCTAAAAAAAAATAAAAATAAAAAAAATTTAGAGCACTAGAGCATTTTCCACATATAGCAGTAACACTTGCCATAGGATCTTAGGAGTCCACTTTGGTTCGTGAAAGTTTTGTTGGATTCCACTCCATAATTCGGGAATTGAGATTGATAGGTGTATGTATCTTGTAATTGCAGTTACTGGCCTTCTTAGAGCTATAACTCCATTTGTATGCTTTTGGAGAAAAAAAAAACTTGTAAAGGAGATGGCCATTTAATATTTTAAGTTGACTTCCCTGTTTACTCCTTCTAATGATCAATTTATTCCCCCTGGATCAAACACCAATAGAACAAAATACCCAATCACAGCTACCCCTTCAACCTAAGTGATCATTTGTTTTGTCTCAACAAGTGCAGTTCTCAACTCATTTGTATCAGCCTCAGGATGAGAGAAAAATTCACATGCAAACTCCAAAACAACCATATTTCCTGCAACAACCATTCCAGGCATTCCATCGAACACCTTACATGCGTATCCATCCAGTCCATATTTAGAGTACATATTGATCACCATATTCACTTTTAGATCTGTAACTGCACTACTTTCCTGCACTTTAGCTGTTTCACATATTTCTTGCTTCACTTTAGGGACTAAATCGACTCCCATTTCAGCTTTTCTTTGCTCCAGATCTGGTCCAATTTCATCTTCCTTGGGCTCCAGCTTTGGATCACTTTCAAGCACCCTGGCTGTCCTTTTTCCTTCTGTATCTCCATAACCAAGTTGAATGTCCAGTTGACAGCAACCATCGTATATGTTGCGGCCATGAAGTGTGTTTCTAGTAGTAACAGCAATATGGTGCGATTGAAACTGAATATGAGCTTGAAACCCATCTGATTTTGGAATTATGATGATCTTCTCTACAATTCCATGAGGAGAAAATACTTGATGTAACACATTCACAGTTATTAGGTAGAACATGTGATGAATTGTAACTACGAGAGTTCGATTAGACTCATCTTCAACACCTGAACTTGATTTGTTATTGAAATGGAGATTCATTTGATTCATGACCACCATTACAGCAGAAGTGATTTTGGTGAGGAAAGTGGCTCTGATACTAATTGTCAGGATCTGAGTAATTCTCAGATCCACACTTAGAATTATTGAGATGGGGAGAATTGGAATATAATTGAAAAGGAAGAATTAGAGATTGATAAGGGAGAACTTAGAAATTGAAATATAGAAATTTAGAGAGAAGAAGGAGAAGAAAACGAAAAGGAAGATAGAAACAGAATTCTAGAGAGAAACAGAATTTCATATCATTTCTTTGCTTGCCTTCAATACACCATATCATCCATCATTTATACAATTTCTCACACACTCATTGCCACATGGATGACCTCACTAATGCCCTCACATCTCTAACACATTCCTCACACTCAAATATATCTCACACTCACACAGCTATCAAGGCCCTAACATCCCATTCATGACATTAACATACGCAAAATCTCAAACATCTTAAACGCCACCGTAGTCTCAAACAGGACCCACTTTGGCGAGACCGTAAAATCCTCCGGCGTAGACATGCCTGAGCCAGTGAGCAAAACCTCCGACGACCCAAAAAACCCGCAAAAGGCGGCAATAAAAATACTGAAAAAACCCGAACAAACATTAAACTTGGATGCGATCGGGCCCACCCAATATGGCGCAAAATCGAACAATACCCAGTCGGGTTTCTCCATTTTCAAGAACTGAGTGAATTGTTCTTGAAGTCCGTCGTAGGCTATTTTGAGGTACTTGACTTTATCGAAGGGTAAGTCGATAGTTGCCTCGGCGTTTAATGGGAGGTTTTGGGTTTGGGGTAAAGAGAATTCGATGAAGTTGATGAAGGGGGTGAGATTAGGGGGTAGTTTTGGGAGGCGATCGATGTTTCTTGGGGTGGTTATGAAGGAGATTTTGTGACCCTTTTGGGCTATGAGCTTGGAGAGTTGGAGATAGGGGATCATGTGTCCAAAGGCTAGCCATGGGAACATTACTATGTGGAGCTTTTTTGCTTCGGACTCCATTGTTGGTGTTTGTGTTTTTTGGTTGTGTTGTGATATATACACACAGATATAAAATATTTATCTAGAGAGAGAGAGAGTAGGTAATGTACTCTCGCTCTAGCTTTCGAGATCTCTTTCTCGATCGAACTGTGATTTGGTAAAGTCATTTCAATGGCGACTCAAGTGAGCTAAAGGCATTTTCATTGTATGTTTGGTTTTTGGAAATTTAATTATTGTATTAACTTTTATGTTATAAATATATATATATAATAAAATAAAATAAAAAAGTGTTTTTTAACTTTGATTAAATGGAAAGTACTGTTGCACTGATGATTCTTTTTGAAAAATAAAATGATAAGTTAGGGTCTGTTTGGTGACTTTTTTTTTTCAAATTTTAAAAAATTTAATTTAAAATCAATTCTACTTTTACACTTCTTAAAATTTATTTTATTTTATTTTTTTTCTAAATTTTTTTTAAACACTAAAACTTTAAATTCAAAAATCAAAATTAAATAAAATATATATATTTAAAACATACTCGTCGAGATCTATAAAATAAGATCCATTGTAACTATTTTTTGAAAAAAAATTTATAAGATTTTTAGTTGGTCGAAAAAAATTGAAAAAAAAACCAAATCCTCTTTTCAACATACTTCAAAATTTTACCAAACACCATATTTTAAAAACTCAACTTAAAAACAAAACTCAAAACATCAACCAAACATCACCTAAGTGTATTTAACATTTATTTTTTAGGATCAAAAGTAACATATTGTTCCTGTGAGTTTATGTGCACTTCAACTGTTCCTTCTTCATAGGATACTCAAGAAATTTCAACAAGATTTTATTGCTTTATGAAAAATCAAGTCCCAAGTTTTAAGTAAATAATGGGCAACTCGTAGACTTAGAATATAGAGTAAATTACGCAAATAGTCCCTAAATTATTGACATTGTTACACTTTGACCCTCAAACAAAAATTTATCGCATTTAAATACTTGAACTATTTACCGAGTTTCAAGTTAACCCTTCCGTCCAATTTGGGCATTAACTTAGACATAATTAAGGGCAAAATTATCATTTTCATAGTTTGAGGGCCCAAGTGGAACAATATCCATAGTTTAGGGGCTATTTGCGTAGTTTACTCAAATAATTTTAATTAGATTTAAAAAATATTTTTAAAAAAAAATTAAAAAAATAGGAAAAGGAAGAGAGAAAGAAGAGAAGACAGAGATTCCAATTTGGCGAATCTAATAATCTTAAAGTCTTCGATTTCGGACTATCGGCCTTGCCGGAATAACTCAATAACGGTATTCTCCACACCGTTTGCAAAACTCCGACCTATTGTAAACAAGATTCCGATTTAGAGAATTGTAAACAAGATTCGACAATGAATGCATTCGATATATTTTCCATGTCATCTGAGTTAAATTTATCGGGACTTTTTGAGAGGGTTTGGGGAAGCAAGAACAGCGATTCACTGTGGTATTGACGGTGCAGTTGATCGGAGAGATGGTGATTGAGATTGAGGCGAAATTGGGGTACAAAGTGGAAAAAGATAAAAGTGGGATTTTAGGGTTAATGAAAGAGAAGACAGATTTGTTAGCTAAAATATTGGAGGTACACTAGAGCTCCGGTGGGTGGAGTTGAAATTAGTTGCTGGCGGGGAGGAAACTAAAGGGGTGAAGTGGAGGGGAATTGAAATTAGGGCCTGAAGATATTGTTCTTTCATGGTATGAGGAAGTTTGTTGAATCGAAGATATAGAATGTATGTGGGAAAGTTGTATAGTAGCTTTAGGAACATTGTTTTTTATTTTTAAGTTAAAAGTTTCTTCTTTTTTGTTTGTTCTAGTGGTGGTGAAGTTTGCTTTGTTTATGATAGAGTGGAGGGGAGGTAAGAATGAGGTGGTCTCTCTTTTCTTTATCTGTTCCGATGAAGAATGCAAGATGAAATTGATGAAGAAGAATGATGATGATGAAGAGAAAAATGGAAGAATGGACGATGAAGAAAAAGAATGGAAGAGTGGAGGGGAGGGCAGGGGAGAGGAGGCGAGGAGGAGGATGTGGTGGTGGGTGTCTCTCTCTTCCTTTTCCTTTTTTTTAATTTTTTTTCTTTTATAATATTTTTGAGTAAACTACGCAAATGACCCCTAAACTATTGATATTGTCCCACTTTGGCCCCAATTATTGAAATGATAATTTTGCCCTTTATTCTATCTAAGTTAATGCCCAAATTGGACGGAATGGCTAATTTTAAACTCGATAAATAATTCAAGTATTTAAATGCGACAAAATGACAATTTTGCCCTTTATTCTGTTTAAGTTAACGCCCAAATTGGACGGAAGGGCTAATTTGAAACTCGGTAAATAGTTCAAGTATTTAAATGCGACAAATTTTTGTTTGAGGGCCAAAGTGGACAATGTCAATAGTTTAGGGGCCATTTGCATAGTTCACTCTAGAATATAACATATATATGACTCAAGTAGAAATCTATTAATTGATAATCAAGATACTTTATAAAGGGTGGAATTATAGTCACACTTTAAAGTTTTCTATAACCTTCTCTATATTGACTCAGCACAATAGAGCCGAATATATGATCATTTACTCTGTACAATAGAGCCGAATATATTATCATTTACTCGGTACAATAGAGCCGAATATATGATCATTTACTCGGTACAATAGAGCCGAATTATTGTTAAGAACAAAAAAAATACACTGACTTGGCCCTATTGTACTAAGTAATGTGCATGTACTCGGCCCTGTTGCACCGAATTAATGTGCAAATATTCGAATTTATTGCACTAAGTCAATGTATGAGTGTTACAGAGAAATTTGGTGGGTGACAATAGCCCCACCCTTTATAAATGAAGCCAATATTAGTCTTATTACTTCTTTTCTGGTATTCAGGTCAATTTGGTTTAAGCATATATTCACATAGGCGGGTAATTTTTAGTTGTATGGTACATATGTATTTTATTTAATAAAATTTTATTTTATTTGTATGGTGCCCTTTTGTTTACACCTATTAAATAATCTCCACCCCAAATGGTAATAAGGTATATTCCCACTTTTTATAGTCCTGCCGCAGCAAAAAAAAAAAAAAAGAGGCAAAAGTGGAATGTAAAAGGTATACTAAAACCAAAACTAGCAATCGAAAATTTTATACATTACACCATAGATAATGTATTAGGGCAGAAGAAATTGCCTTCCATGACATATCCTATGTCGTGAGAGAGAAAATTATACATTCCTACTTTTGCACGTGAAGATGATAATGTCCAAATGGCTTTTGCATATAAAGCTTTATTATTGCTTTGTTAAAATTGTTAAATGGTTGCGTGAGGTGAAGTTTGGCATTACCACTACACATGATGTGTCGTGGGCCATTTTTCATTGGCACGACGCATCATGTGTTGGGCCAAACACTCCAATTGTCTCCCGATACATCATGTGTTGTGAGAGTTATATTTACCATTCTACCACTGCATTTTCATTTTTATTGATAGGCTAAATATCCACTTTTATATTACACTTTTACACTACCATTAGACACGGCCATATGTTACCCAAGTGGTGAAGTGGTAAGTACTAAGAGGACAAAGTTCAAGTCCCATCACCGCCAATCTATCTCCCAAAATTTTGAAGAGCTTGTGTATCTCAAAATAATAATAATAATAATAATAATAATAATAATAATAATAATAATAATAATAAAAACATTTTTGTTCTACAATTTTAGCACATCAATGGTTAAATAATGCCAGTCTTAAATTAATAATGCCCAATAATCTTAGGTGGACATAAAAACCTAACACAAAAACTGATGTATCAAATGTGGCTATCATGTATTGGTTAAAAAAATTGCATCATATTCTATTCTAACCAATGAATAATTGACATATTAATATGTTAATAATGCTACTTTCATTCATTAATTGGAAGTTAATCAATGGTTCATAATGCACCCTATTTTTATAGATTTTAAAAATACTTCGCAATGTTTTCATAACATAATATTGACTTCAAACATGGTATTTGAAATTTGGTACACTAATTGATAAATAAAATTATTAATTTGATATAATATTTTTTATTTTTTTTTTGAATTTATCAATTTCTTGTTTGTGATAATTTTGAGCATTTTGTCCTGAAATTTGAATCAGCCGGCCACTTCTGCTTCGTTGTGCGCATATGCGTGGAAATGTTTGGCCAATGTAAAAATATTTTATTGTAAATAATAATGATTGTATCTTTATCAATTATATTATTGTTATTCTCATGTTTATTTAAGCTAATGCTGACACTTGTCCCAATATTTTATGTGTGACATTATAATTTCAAACTATATAGTTTCTAATTTTGGCTTTTTCATATGGAGAAATTTCGGGGTACGATAAGGGAAAAGAAATGTAAGTTAGCCATGATGTTTTGCTCGGAGATTCTCACTTTTAACCACTTAAGTTTAATTAAAAACCGATCTAGCTAATCTCAAACTAGTTTTTAGCGGTATCTAATTTCAAACTATTTTTTGGCTATTGCTAAAATGAATATTGAATAATTTGACATTATATTTTTTAATGGTATATATTTGGAGCTAAGCGTATTTTTGGCTTTGATTACAAAACCACTTGATTTTATTTATTTGTAATTATCCACTTCTTTAGGTAAATTACTAATTTTCCAAAGGATGTGGATTTAAAGCAAAACAATCTAAATTTTTTGGGTTAAAAACAAAAAACCCTTATTATAATATCCCAAATTAAGATGCGTGCAAAAAATTAAAATAATCCGAAATGCGTAAGTCACTCATCATAATCATATTATATAGTAGATTATGAACTTTGCAAAAATTTAAGTGAAAGTAAGTATAGTGACTATATGATTACAAATATAGGATTATTTTGAAACTTTACATGCCTGATAAACACGTGCAACAAAAAGCTTATATGACTGTGGAATTGATAAATTATGAATTTAAGAAAAAATATATAAATAAGTGTAAAATTTTTCAATCTTACACCGATGTGAATTGAATATTCACCACTTTATTTTAGTTAAAGAGTATCTTTTCTATGTACATTAACTTATATTTTCTTAGAGAAGACCACTAGAATATAAAATAAAAAAGGTACTAGAGAAAACTCAAAGCATATATGGTTCCCCTCAATTATAACATATAAGGTGGTTTCTCCTTTGTGTATTATGTCGAATAATATGTAAGTGATTTTTTTGTTTTTAATTGTGCTATATATTATTGATACAGAAATGAGTCATTTTGTTACAGTGAACTCTTTTTAGTCCATAATGTACATCAAATTAATAAATAACCTCTTTTGATTCTGGGTTCGGTGGCATAAAATTATTCTTTTTTTTTTGCCTTTTTTTTAATACACGCTATTGCACAATACTACTAAATACACTTAAATGTTCGAGCCTGAAGAGAAGAAAAGAGGGTTAGAACTCGTGACTTTAGTACCCCTTCAAAAGTACCTCGACTGTGGCATAATATTTTTCAAAAGACATGACTAGCTTCAATCCAATGGTTATAATAAATTACAAATGATGATAACAATCCGCCGCAAGAATTGTAATTAACTCTAATAGGCTTGTATTCTGATTAGTGAGCTCAAAATAGGGTGGGATGTGTAGTACACTACAACCTTTAATATTTCCCAAAAAAATATTAGGAAGGTTAATAGGGTGGGATGTGTAGTACACTACAACTTTTAATATTTTTTATTTTTTTAATACAAGTAATACTAAGATATATATATATATATATATACACGGAGTTTGAATCATGGAAAAAGAGATAGAGATAGAGTGTTTTGTTTGAATTTAAGACGTTACCCTAATAAGAATTAGGTTTTTACAATTGATAAGCCCATTAAATATATAATTAATATATTTCATTGATTTACAATTAATAATTTTGGATAAAGTTTTATGAAAAATACTAATATCGTGCAAGGTTACAAACATCCACAAAGATGCTAAATATGAAACTTTATTTTATTTTATTTTTTCCAATGGAAACAATTGCATTCAAACACGCTATTAGACGATAGTTGCCTTAAATCTTGGATATACAGTTTCACCTTTCTCACCCTCACTGTATTTAATTTGAGTAATTTAAAGAAGACATATCCAGCTCCACCACCACCATCTCCACCCCCACTCTAACCATCTCCGGACACCTCCACCACCACCTCCAATTCAGCCTACTTCTTCATCCCATCACCACCATTACTGCCACCTTTTTATAAATATGTGCAAAGATACAAATCAAGATATATATATATATATATATATACAAATATAGTTAAATTTGGGTATGATTTCGAAAGATCTATATACATGTATATATACATGCATGTATATATATTTAGATTCAGGTATGATTTTGGTGTAGATGTGATTTGGGTATATATACATATAAATTTAGAGAGAGAATGTTAGAAAGAAACCAAGAGGGGAGGTAGAAGAGAGAGAAAACAAGGACAGGGAAATGAAGTGGTGGTTCTATGGCAGCTGGCCGTCGACGGTTTTCTCTATAAAAATTATTTTTTTTTAATTTTCTTTTATTCTTAATTGAAAAATGACACTTTTACTGTTGATTTCGTCCAATTTAACGAAATAATTGGACGGAAGGGTTAAAGTGAGACACAGTCAATAGTTTAAACATCTAAGTGATGCGTTTTTTAGTTTAAAGCAGTGTTTTGAATTGTGCGGATGAGGCGCGCTATTGCGTTTTTTGTGGAGAAACGCTATATAGCGTAGGTGTAATTGCGTTTTAACCAAATTGCTCATGCAATTTGATGACTTGGCCCCCAATTTCGTGCTATACTCACTCTATTTCACGCAATCATCTAATTTCTCACACTATTTGGACAAGCCACTTAAAAAAAATTAAGGGTAAGATATAAGTTATAAAAAACCCTAGCCTCGTTGGATGTTTTCTTCTTTTCTTTTATTCTCCTCTTCTTCTCTTTTCTTCTCCTCCTCTTCTTGCTCGATCTATTTTGGGCAAGTTGGTTTGACCATATTAGGATTTATTACTTTAGTCGGTGGTAGTGGGTGGAGTCGCCTCTTCTTCTCCTCTCTCCCGTTCTTCTTAGAAGCTTCTCAGAAGTAACCCTTATTTTCTTTTGACTGATTTCTCTTTTTGACTAAGGTTATCTCTTTTTACCATACCTAAGCCAAATATCATTTAATTAATTTAGTTATCTATTTTTAATTAATTTAGTTAAAATATCATTATTTGATTGAAGTTATCTTTTTTTAGCTAATTTAGTTAATTTATTTTATATACCTTCTACCATTTTATAATTAATTTAGTACTTATTTAATTTATTTCTTTAGTTAATTTATTTTATACTCTATCTAAGTAAATTAAAAAACATTTAATATTTAAATTAAAAAAAATAGTGATATTTAAATTAAAAAAGAAAGTGAATATTTAAATTGAAAAAAAAAGCAGTGAATATTTAGATAGTCTTGATGATGACAGTGAGATAGAGTTGGATGGCACCAATTTTTTTTTAGTTTGTTATTTAAAAAGTTTTAACTTTTGTACTTGATATGATGTGTTTGAAACTTTGAATTTTTGTTGAAATTATGTTACTTGGATTTTTTGTATTTTGGTTATTTGAAACTCTTTAATGGATTTTTATTAATGTTCTTGAGTATAATATTATTTTTAATTTTTTTTATTCGTACGCTATTCACTATCCGAATTGCATACGCTATTACACAATTTATGAGCGCCACGCAATTCCCGAACAAAAACGCAACGCGTTGCACTACCGTAATTTAAAACATTGATTTAAAGGCTAAAGTGAGACTGAGATAATAGTTTAGGGACCATTAATTAGAATAGTTTACTCTAATATTTTTTGAAAATTCATGAAAGTTGAAAAGAAACAAATTTGTTAAATTTGGGACAGGGGAAAATATATAGTACGTGTGGATCGGAGTTAAGCTACTTATTTTCCTTAAAGTTTTTGTTTTAAATTACTTGGATCTATGCGCAAAATGCTACTATATATACATGCATATAGTTTGTCTAAAGATAACATGCAGTCATCTCTTTTAAAAAGATTATGAACTCCAATTTAATTAGAAAGGATAAACAATTTTTTTCTTTTTTTTAATATTGTGCGAATTGTCAATTTTAATCTTGTTTGTAGGTGTTGGTTTGGGCATAGGAGCAGGGATTGCAGCTAGAGTTATTAATGCTTATAGGGATCCAGGAGTATCAAGAGTACAGCATGAAATATCTGAGGCTACCCTTCAAAAGTTGGAGAGTATTTTTGCTCATTCTTCAACACAACAAAAGAGTTATCATCATACCCATACAGAAGAAATCCCTTTTCCTTGCAGCCGTTTACAGGATGTCTTCAACTATGTAAGCATTTCTTCACATAAACTTCCAGGTTTAATTGGCATGTGTTGTATTTGGTTTGTTTAAAATTTAATATAGCAAAAATTGTTTTCAACGTGTAAAAAGTATTTATGCAATCTGTAGTTTGATTAGTAACATAAATGATAAAAATCAACTATATAACTTTTTAGCAAGCAATTGGTTAGTTTGCAATAAAATGTGCAAAAATAGTAATTCCCAGTCTTTTAAAAGGCCAACTAAACAGACTATTTTGGGTTGCAAAATAAACCCTACATGAACGTTTATAGGTAATCATACATATTGCCCGGCATCCACATGGCATATTTATCTAGTATATTAGATCCGTTGCTCAAAATGTCATCTAATTATATTGAATGTGTTAACAAACAAGGATCTAATTATATTAAATATACCCAGTGCTAGTACTAAAAAAAACGCTTAACCATTGGACTATTTATGATTATTGTTAAAATTTTGTGATGCCCTGGCCTTTAGATATATGATTTATTAACTAATTCCACAAGATTAACGCATAATTAAGCTAAAATCCAAAAGATCGGAGGGTTAAAGAAAGTTAATAAGCTAGTGACCTGTCAAAATTTTCTCTTAGTGTAAAAAATTCTCCTGCTAAAACATATAATAGTAATAATCTATATCCCATATATTCCAGAATAACTAACAAGAATTGCAACCATAAAATTATCAATACACATAAAATATATTATCTAACATAACCACAAACAAATCTCCAATCCACAAGTACTATGCTTCATCTTACAATCTAATTATAAATAATCGTGTATGGCCTTTTAAAACACATCAATGCCTTTAAGTGTGAACTTGAGACAATGCCTAACTCTCACGTACTAATTGCCTCCGAATCCCAAATTACCTGAACATGAAATGGTTATTTAAAACGGGGTGAGCACATAGTGTCCGGTAGGGGTAAGGAAATGACATATTACTTTTATAAAACACATGTAATAATTATATTTTTTCTATTTTTAACATGTGTGAATTCAATAGCCATGAGTATGCATTACTTATTACGTGTCGTACTAGTTATTCAAATGCTATACAAATGCATGATATGCAAACCTGTTCGGATGTACCAATTCAGGATCTCACTTTCATCATTTCATGTCAATTTATTGAATCATTGCAAACATGTCTGTATGAGCAACTGATCTCTAACATATGATCACCGTTACTATCATGTATGTCGTTGGTGCTCTGCTAAGGTCTAGGATTTTGAGCTACTCATCACTACCTCTAGACGGCTGACCTCATTACTTACCTTCTAGAGGTTTAGGGATTTTCATCCCAAGGGCACTGAGCCCTACTTATTTCCAACACGACAAGCACCCAACATCCAAATCACATCTCAAATATCTTCTCATCTTCACAACTCAATCAACTCTTAGGAAACATGCACAATACTTATGCCATGCACGCCTACACACACCAAGATTACAGTGCCATGCACCATTATCTTTCAATTTTAATTTTTAATGCAATTTTCCACGCATGCAATTTCCATGACACTACTTGGTTACAAAAACGTGAATATCAAGGTTTAATTTTCTTATCAAGAATCTGACTCAATGATGCTTATTGAATGTTGTTGATACAACCAATATCAAGAATATTCAATAAGTTCATTAGTTGATTATCATATATATCATACGGTCAAGCCAAGTCGCAAGGATTTTCGAGCAAGTTCCTTAATTACCCGTCAATAATTATTTTCTTTGTAAAAATATTTAATTATTTATAAAAAACACTAGCGTTATTTTTAGGAACTTCTCGATATATTCCATATAGTTATATGCAAAACTAATCATTATTATTATCACATTCATCTATGTTACTTTCTAAATGACATTTCCATCTTTAATTCAATTCATGCAATTTACTAGAATGCACACACGTGATCATGGCATGCTTAATACTCAAAATGTTCTTTCTTTCCAATTAACACGTGTAATATGAATTTCACAAATAATTTGTAAATTATATACCAATTTACAAAACTTTTATGAAAACAAGCTAGGTTTGGAACCCTTACCCTTCATCCAAGCTAAAAGTTATTCGACCATCCACAAGTCTCCTTAATTAAGATGTCTCCTTAATTTTCTTGCTTCCAAACACTTCGATTTCACAACAAACAACTCAATTATTACTTATTTTCTCAAATAAAGCAATTACAACATATCCCTCAATGAGTACTAAGCTTTTTCCAAAAATAGTAACTTAATCAACATCTTAAGTTCTCAAATTTTATCATGCAAGTCTAATTTACGAATCTGTAGACACCCCGATCCGTGACCCCCGCAAGAACCCTAACGACCTTTGAGAAGTACTATTTTTGGAGTTCGGGACCCACTCGAACACCTGAGACTGCCCCGAAAGGGTTTGGTGGCCAAACAAATCTATTTTTAAGGGGAATTGTTGCACGACAAATGAGTATGTCGCGCGACAATCTCCCTTGTGTCGCGCGACAATCTCCCTTGTGTCGCGCGACAAATCCTTCTGACACCAGACCATCCACTCTCTGACACATCAGTCTGTCAGAAACATCACTTCGGCCGTTTGTCGTGCGACATTATACACTCTGTCGCGCGACACTTGCCCTTTCTAGGTAAATGTCGCGCGACAATCTTCCCCGAGCAATATAAATAGGCCAACACCCCCCAAGGGTTCAAGGACGGCAGCTTGGGATCTAAGAATTCTAAGCTTTAAATCTGATTTTTTAGTCTTTCGTAGAGCATTCTCTATTATCGTCTTATTTCTGAAGAATTATCAAATCTATTCTCGACACTCGACGTGTTCCGCTTCTAGAATCAAATTCTCAGAAATATCTAAAGAATGAAAAGATTATTATCGCCGGAGATCTCTCTGCCATATTATATTTTCTTTCTTATTATTATCAAGAGTCCTAATTCCATATTAAATTAATCCCGATACAAGATCCGAACTTTACCAAAA
Organism: Lonicera japonica; assembly: GCA_021464415.1. Lineage (NCBI taxonomy): Eukaryota > Viridiplantae > Streptophyta > Magnoliopsida > Dipsacales > Caprifoliaceae > Lonicera > Lonicera japonica. The sequence continues at coordinate 27,617,247 of CM038466.1, forward strand.
GAAGTTAAAACCCGAGAAAACCGTCATTATCTGAGAAATAACACGAGAAACTCCCTCCAAAATAAAACAACTTTTATCACTTATATTTACATATTTCAAAAACACTGGATCTCGGAACACAAAGGTTTTTATCCCTTTCCCTGCTTTCCCCCAGAAATTAGGGTTTTTCACTAGAAAAGTAGTAGACTGTCAGTAAAAGCATCCAAGTTTTTCAACATAAAATAAACATATAAGACCACTAGATACCGAAAGGGTGGAATGGGTGCTTAATACCTTCCCAATCCGTAACATAGTTTCCGAACCCTATAGAATCCTGGTTTCGTAAACAAACGTGTAAAGAAAGGCTTATCTGTAGCCTTTTTTCTTACATGACCTTTTTTGTCCGTTTTCTCGTAAAACGTACTGGCGACTCTGACTGAACCCTCTTGCATCTAGAAATAGAATATAAGGACACCTGATATTGTATTACTCACCAAAAGAAGCAAATGGAACAACAGAATCCTCTCTGACGTTTCAGACGCCTAAAGACGGGAATGAGACCCGGGGGTCGCATTTGCGAATTTTCACAGTGGCGAATCTGTTGGGGATACTAGAAAACTAGACTCTTATATGTGGACTTTTTGTTTATTTATTGAATACTTGCTTTTACTGCTTTCCCTACCTATGTTAATTAATTGAGAAGAAACCTTTTTCTAAAAATAGAAGTTTTTAAAAATACGTAATAAAGATAATGATATTTATAAAACCAACCTTTCGAACTTTGCACGCACTTTCACAAATCATGCATTGGTCCTACAACTGTGAATTTACCACAAACCCTCGAAAGTATTATAAGTGAGTAGGGAGTTGGCTTGCTTGGGCCAATATAAACCGAAAGCATTTACTTCAACTCTCTTTGGCCAAGTACGCCCCCGAGGTATATCGAGTGACGAGAACACTCACGTACCCGGGAAGTATATCAAAAGGCTCTTGCACGTACTCGCCCCTGGGGTATATCGCAAGGCTTTGCCAAAAGGGAGGGAGCCTGAAGCCTTAACCGTTCGTACACCTGCGCTGCATATAAGATTGAGTTAGCTAAAATACTTGTCAAACAGCCGTAGGGGATGTACCACCTTACGGCTTACTTTACACCACCTTTTTTTAAAACCCGAGTCTTTTCTCGGCGGTTTTTAGTGATTCCTTTGGCAAAAATCGAGTCATATCGCAGTCTTTCTTCATCTTCGCCACGTGGTTTCGTCTACAGCCGTAAAAACGACGACAGTCTGGAAGGTTGGGCCGGTCGAGATCACACCGAAAGATTAGTAAGACCAAGCACACCCAGAATGACCGACAGACGAGAGGATCAAGAAATGGATGCATCGCCTACTTATGACCGTCAGCAAGAATCTAGCAAGCCTTATGACTGAGCAACAGAGTACCCGAATCCGAGTAGAAGAGTTGTCAGCCAAACGAACTGCACCACCGGGGTTTGAACGACTACTACCGAATCGAGATCCGCATCAAGGGCAGTCATCACAAGTACTTCCCCCGGTCCAAGGAACCGACCCACCACAAATGGGTCCCGTCACAACCGGTCCTATTCAAACCGATCCCAACAATCAGAATCAATGGGTCCCAGATTCAGGTCCCACTTATCAACAACAAGAGCCACCCATCGTCTGGCCACAACCCGGCTTTGATCCCCAATACCAGCCATGGCCATAAGTTCCCGTAAGGTCTATTCCACCCCTATCCCCAGTAGCCCCTCATAATGAATACCTAGACATCAACCGACTTCGGACAGTGTATGCAGAATCAGTTATAGCTCGGGAACAACCCGACGAAGGGTCAAGAGAAAGTGAAGAAATGAAGAAACTAAAGGAGCAAATGAGAGTTCTGCAAAAAGGGATTTCTCTAATAAAAAGAGCAGACGAGATTACAGATATGAACGCCTTCTCCCTCTACCCAGAAGCAAGATTACCCCAGGGATTCGAGCTCCCTTCCATCACCAAGTTTACAGGGACCACACCCCTTAAAACTCATTTACAATCTTACATCAGATCCATACAAGTGTCCGGTTGTGGAGAGCTGAAATTAGCTCAAGTCTTTTATATGACTCTCATGGGGGCCGCCCTGAGATGGTTTTTTGATCTAGAGAGACACCACACAAAGACTTGGGGGGGACATTGTCAAGGAGTTCATGAATAAATACGGGTCCAACGAAGATTTGGAAATTACCCGCAAACACCTGAAAATGGCCAAGCAAGGCGAGAAAGAAAGCTTCAACGATTTCGTCACACACTGGAGAGAGATGGCCTCCTAAATGTCAAAGCGGCCCGATGAAGAAGAACAGTTGGAGATCATACAGAAGAATTTCACTCCAGCCGTATTGAGTTGCATGGAAAAACATGTATTCCCACACTTCAGAGCCCTGTTAAGCATGGGTCACAAGTAGAGAAAGAGCTGGCCAAGAAGGCAGAGATAGATACCAAGAAAGCCTCATACACCGGAACAAAGACGGCCCCTCTAGCCGTAAACCAACTAAGCTCATACCCCTATTAACAGAACCCATTTCAGCAACCGCAACAAACACCTCCAATGAGTTGGCCTACACAAGGAGATTATTCGAGCACCAAGGTTAAGAAAAGGAGGAACTTCTGCACCGTTCCCACTACCTTGGTCAAAAGCCTAAAACTACTCCGAAAGGCCGAAATAATCACTCCACTCAACCCACGCCCTCCACCAAACCCTATTCCCAACACTTGGAGAATGAATGAGAATTGTGCACACCATCAGACCGCGGGCCAGGACACAGAACGCTCTTTGACTCTCCGCCATCGTATGTAAGACTTAATCGAAGCTGGTACCATTTTCGCACCCGACGGGCCCAATGTTACTAACAACCCCCTTCCCAACCATGACCCACCTGCGAGAATTAATGCCTTAATCACTGATGAAGAAGGGTTTGATCCCATAGGACTCATTCGAGACGACCCAGCCTGTAAATCACCCGTTGTACCACCAGAAAGAACTCAAGTTGCCCCAGGCCTCAATTCGATAATTGATCAATGGATGGCTAAAATGAACTTTCTACCCGGATAGGGTTTAGGAAAAGCAAATCAGGGGATCTCACGACCACTTACAATCAAAACCAATCTCGAAAAATCTAAGATAGGATGGACCCAGGATAAAAAGAAACAACCATGGAGGCCCCGAGGCCCTCCCAAGCAGACAATCTGTATGACAGAGACCTCCCCCAAGACTTTCAGTTGATCGACAGAACCAAAGTTATCAAAAATTTCAGAGGGATCAGACCCAGCATCCCTTTGGATACAACAGATTACCCGTTCGGGAAGGGTATACCAGCCACCACCAATAGATACCGAAAAATCACCGCCTCCTAAGGAAATAGGAGAGGATCGAGTACTGGAATAGTTAAAGAAAACTCAGGCACATATCACCATTTGGGGCCTCTTGGTTGCCTCCAAACCTCACAGGATCGCCTTCATCAAACTCCTAGATGAGGCCGTCATATCACCAGATCCCACGCCAGAACAACTGCCAAACATGATCGGGTCACTTACAGTCCAAAGAAGTCTGTCATTCTCAGACGAAGACTTATCTCCATTGAGAAAAAAACACAGCCTGGCCCTCCATATCACTGTCCGGACCTGAGGAAAAATCCTGCCACATGTCCTCATCGACAACGGGTCGACTATAAACGTTTGCCCCCTGAAAATCGCCAGATGTATGGGTATCTTAGATTCAGAACTTTCTCTGTCAGTGGTAACCGTTAGAGCCTATGACAACACTAGGCGGGCCGTTCTAGGTTCTTTAAAGCTTGATCTCATGGTCGGTCCTGGAAATTTTCCAGCCGACTTTTAAATCATAGACATTCCCTCCAGTTTTAACCTCCTATTGGGAAGAGTATGGTTATATGACATAGGAGCACTCCCCTCTTCCTTACACCATAAGATCAAGATACCGTTCGAAGGGAAGATAATCACCATCCAAGGAGATTCTGAGAGGACCTTGGCGGATCTGGAATTACCTATCTTGGGCATCGGGAGTCAAAGCATATAGCTGGGAGGCTTTTCTTACGAGCCTCAAGTGCAAGCCCTCACCACTTAGAGAATCAAGTATCTTTTCCCTGATAATATCCCTGGTCTCAGCACCAAGATCATAAATATGCTGAGAATGATGAAATACTTACCTGGAGCCAGTCTGGGAATGGGACAGTAAGGATTACTTTAGGCCTTGGAACCAGTAATAAGGCGTGAAAGAGAAGCGTTGGGATACCAACACACCGAAAAAGATAACCAAGAGAAAATGGGTCAAAGGCATCAGTACCCGAGTTTTAGCTCGCTTAATGAGTTTTTTGTAAAAGAATGAGAAAACTTCCCCTTTTGCGGCTTTCAGGAGCCTTGGAGAAACAGCGACGGAGATAACCTGCCAGGATAGAAAATCTTCTATGAAGAGGACCTTTATATCAAGGAAAATGTTATACACAGCTTCTCTACCAAGTTAATGACCAGGCTGAGAGAAGAAAATGAAGACGAGGAAGATGAAGAGGAAGAAATGATCGGAGATCTCTTCGACGTCATAGCTCTAGGGGATGATGAGCCAAGAGACGGCCCTGTACACTTAATACACGCTGATCTAGATTACTAGGAAAAGGGGAAAATAGTGAAATTGTAAGGGTAAGAGATAAGAGCAAGAGTAGGGCTAAGGAGGAGTCTCTCCTAGATTTATTTTTCAAACTTGTACCTGTAAGCACTGTTATTAATGAAGAAGACTCTATTTTGCGGTATCCTATTAGTTCTAATTCTGTAATTGCTTATATGAAAATAGAAAGACTAAATAAACACCCTGAACGGGAGGAACATCGTATACAAAGCGAGGAGGGAGACACTCTTGTGATTAATCTCGGAACAGCAAATGAAAGGAAAGAAGTTTGTATTGGGTCAAGTCTAAGTGAGACAGAAAGAGAAGAATTCACACAAACTCTGAATGAGTACGTGTATCTCTTTGCCTGGTCCTATGCTGATATGCCAGGTTTGAACAGCCAGATAGTTATGCATAAAATACACACCAAGCCGGAGTACAGGCCCGTCAAGCAGAAATTGAGAAAACTTACGCATGAGTGGTCCTTTAAAGTAAAAGAAGAAATTATGAAACAACTAAGTGTGGGGTTTTTGCGAGTGATTGAATACCCTTCATGGTTAGCCAACATTGTGCCCGTTCCTAAGGCAAATAGGAAGGTCCGCATATGTGTAGATTACCAAGATCTCAATAAAGTTTGCCCAAAAGACGATTTCCTATTACCCAACATTGATTTGATAGTGGATAATACCGCCAATCATGCCTTGAAGTCGTTCGTAGACGGTTTCGCTGGGTATAATCAAATCAAGATGCACCCAGATCACCAAGAGAAAAAAGCGTTTATCACACCATGGGGAACATATTGCTACACTGTTATACCATTCGGGCTAAAGAATGCCGGGGCAACATATCAGAGGGCAGCTACAGATATCTTCCACGACATGATTCACAAAAAATAGAAGTATATGTGGACGACATGATAATCAAGTCAAAGGAGAGGGAAGTTCATGTACCAGCCTTACAGGCCTTTTTTGACCGACTCCGCCAGTACCAGATGAGACTCAATCCGCAGAAGTGTGTGTTCGGGGTAACCAAGAGAAAACTCCTGGGCTATGTCGTCAGTAAAAAGGGAATCGAGATAGACCCTGCCAAGGTTCGAGCTATCCGAGAAATGTCTGAGCCTCGTACCGAGAAAGAAGTTCAGAAATTTTTGGATAATTTACAGTACATCAGCAGGTTCATCTCTCAACTCACGCAGACTTGCGAACCCATCTTCAAACTCCTGAGAAAGTCTTCACCAGGAGAATGGGACGATCAGTGCCAGGGGGCTTTTGATAGAATCAAAGACTACCTCTCTAACCCCCCAGTATTAGCCCCACCACAGACCGGGCTGCCACTAATTATGTACCTAACCGTCATTGATTCGACTGCAGGGGCCATGCTAGCCCAACATCTGACCGATACACGAAAAGAACAGGCCATCTACTACATCAGTAAAAAACTGTCCCCATTTGAGATAAACTACACGCCACTGGAGAAATCATGCACCGCTTTTGTTTGGGTAACACAGAAATTACGGCACTACATACTGGTTTTTTCGATCATCCTGGCATCACGAATAGATTCGCTAAAATACTTCTTCGAGAAATCAGCTCTCTCAAACCGTATGGCAAAATGGTTATTCTTGCTTTCCGAATTTGACATCACCTACGTGACCCAGAAGGCAATCAAAGGCAAGATCATAGTTGACTACCTAGCCCATAATCCAATATTGGGGGATATGTTCGAAGAAGTCGAGTTCCCAGATGAAACTATTATGAATGTCGAGATTGATGAAGACTGAAAACTATACTTTGACAGGGCCGCCAACCGAAACGGGAACGGGATAGGCATCCTGTTAGCCTCTCCAGACCAAATTCACTCCCTGGTATCATATCGTCTGGACTTCTTCTGCACCAATAATATGGCCGAGTATGAAGTCTGTATAATCGGATTGGAGATCGCGCTCCAAAGGGGTATAAAAAGAATACAAGTGTACGGAGATTCGACATTAGTAGTCCACCAAGTTCTGAAGGAATGGAAGATCAGAGATGAAAAGTTAGTCCCTTACCTGGCCGGGCTGGAAAATGTCGCAGGAAGATTTAAGCATTCGGAGTTCTACTATGTCCCAATGTCACAAAACAGTTTTGCTGACGCACTAGCAACCCTGGCATCTATGATTGACATCCCGGAGGTGATGGAAGAAATGACTCTTACCGTACAAAGAAGATCAGGACCAGCACACTGCATGACCCTTGAGGTAGAGAATGAAGAGAATGGAGACTCAACCACTTAGTTTTACGACATCTGGAACCTGTTGAAAAATCATCGGTATCCCGAGCAAACAGATAAGAGAACACGGGTCACACTTAGGAGATTAGCATCAAGGTTCATACTTTGTGCTGGAAGGCTGTATAAAAGAAACTATGATGGGACCTATTTACAATGTCTCACAGAGGAAGAATCTATCAAAATGATGGATCAGATACACGGGGGGGATTGTGGACCTCATATGAGCGGCCATACACTTGCTCGCAAAATCATAAGACAAGGTTATTTTTGGTCTACCCTGCAGAACGACTATGTTAACCACGTACGCCATTGTCACAAGTGCCAAATTTATGCTAAATCTCAAAAACTTCCTCTGAAAGAGTTGTACAACATGACTGCTCCCTGGCCTTTCACAACCTGGAGAATTGACATCATTGGAAAGATTTCGCCCAAAGCCAGCTACGGCCATGAATTCATACTAGTGACCATCGATTACTTCACCAAATGGGTAGAGGCCAAGTCCTTCCAAACCCTTGACGCCAGAAAAGTTGCCCGATTCATCAGACGAAATATCATCTGCCGGTATGGGGTCTCACACGAGATCATCTCGGACAACGGAATCCACTTCGAAGGAGAGGCTAATCCAGTCATGGAGGAATATGGTATTACCCAACACAGATCTTCGCCATACAGACCACAAACCAATGGGGCAGTTGAGGCCGCCAACAAGAATCTGAAGAATATCCTAAGCAAGATGACCTACACCTGCCGGGACTGGCCAGAGAAGTTACCATATACATTGTGGGGGTACCGCACCACCGAGAGAGTTTCTACCGGGGCAACCCCATTTTCCCTTACATACGGGATGGAAGCAGTCCTCCCTGTTGAGCTGGAGATCCCCTCACTCAGAGTAATGCTTGAAAACCAAGTTAACGAGCTGGAATGGGTCCAGGTGCGTTATAACGAGCTGGCCTTGCTAGATGAGAAGAGATTGAGAGCCGCATACCACCACCAAGGGTATCAGAAGAGAATCGCTTGAGCATTTAACCAGAAAGTAAAGACTCGAGGTATCAATGAGAACGACATCGTGTTGAAAGAAATTCGAGAGCCAGCCAGAGACCTAAGGGAAAAGTTTGGACAGAAATGGACAGGGCCGTACATCATCAAAGAGATTGACACAGGGGGTGCCGCCATACTCACGGACTTGGATGGACAATTACTGCATTCACCAGTCAACATGGATCGTTTGAAGAAGTATTACCAATAAATATAACATGTATAGATAAGAACTACGTAAACCTGAGCCCCGACTCAAACTTTTGTTCTTTATAAAATCAAAAGGGGAACATAGGCAATCTGATAAGTGACTTCAGGCCTGGTTTAAATATGGTAAAGAAAATTATTTCTCATAAACAGTCCCTCGTATATTATTAAAGTGATTCAGAACACCGGAAGTTACAAGGGAAATACAGCATACAAAAAAGCCTAAGCCCTAGGGGTTGGCCAAGCAGGGTCCTCAGTGGCCAAATCAATTCGAGCCTCATCCAGGATCTGGTATGCAAAGACGATACTCTCCTTCGTGGGCTCAGAATTCATGAACCGGAACCACTCCATTTGTAAGGGATCATCAATCAGCTCCCCTTCCAGAGACCCCTAACAAGAACGGATGATGTCAGCCCGGAATGACCGGATAATACTAAAACGGGCATAGTTAAACTGACGAGTCAGTCGAGCACGCCACATTCTCTCCACTAATAAACAAACATGCTGGTTCACAAACTTAGACTCGGAAGAGAATTTGTTCAGGCCAAGGGGAATGTCCTGAGGAACGTTGAATTGCCGAAGAAGACGTCCTGAGAGATAAAAGGAAGTGAACCAGAGCCCACGGAGTCGAACGTAATTCTGTCCCCCCGATACAAAGCACCATCGCCCTTAGCTTCCACTAAGGAATGTTCCACCGAATAGCCCAAAATTTTTTCGAAAACCACACCGTCCAATCAGAGGAAGACCTAGTCAAAGCACCAAAGAGGGGACAACAGAAGAAGTGTGTCGGGTTGTCAAGCCGAACTCCGTTGAAACCTACAGATCGGAAACGCTCCGACAGCCACATGTATAGCAAACACGGACTTCCCCTGAAGAAGGGTGAAGCTCCCCTTTGAAGATCATCTAGGCCGTTCAGAGTCTTTGCAAGAACGATGGGCACTATAGACTCCCCATTCCTAGCATGGTAAATCAAACTCAAAATAGTCGGATCAACACGGGAGGAGCCCGTCACCAATAGCATATCAAAAACAAGACAAATCAAGGCCGCTGTAATACGCCCCACGCTATAAGAGGCTCTCTCTTCATAACGATGAAAGAACCTCACCATTTTGTGGAGGTCAAGAAGCCCGTAGATAATAAAACCATCATAGGCCGCTTGGGGAATGGCTAACAGAGCAATCAGCATATCTCAAAGGACCGATTTCTTCTATGGGAACAGCTATCGGGAGACGAACGTCAGAACACAACAGCCAGGAAAACTCTTCGTAAGGCGGGCAGAGCTCATCTAGCCCGAAATGAAAAAGATGATTCGCAGGGCTCCAGAAATACAAAGCGCTTAACAAAAAGGAAAAATCTACAGGACGATGGCACCAGCCCGCTAAAGGACTGAATGCACGGAAGTTCAAACCATTCTCAAAAGATACCAGAGCATTTCGGACTTCAACATAAGAAAAATTAGAATTTGAACGATAAGAAAACATTTTGGAAAGGTGTGGGGATAAAGAAAAGCAGATGGGTGTATTTATAGAAAAAAGAGGGTCCTGTACCTGTTTGTCGCGCGACAAACCCATATCCAGGAGGGATTGTCGCGCGACAATCCTCTTTGGTGTACCCTGTTTTTATCCTTTTTTACACGTAAGAGTCATTTTTGATAAAAGAATCACTGTTTGTATGAATTATACTCAATCTATTCTTTTGCAGGAACCCTAAGTACCACTGCATCATATGGTATGGCTCCTAAATCTATTAATTCATGTAATTATTTAATTAAATCTTTTATTAACAGATAGGGAATAAAAATATATATCACCGGCACAAATAAAGATTTTCATAAAACAAATAAAAGAACTGTTTCCAAAACTACTAAAAAAACCTTTGTCTGATGTCTAGAATAAAACTAATCTATCCTAGCGCGCTTCGACACACTCCCGCTATCACCTGAACCCTCCTCCGGAGTAGGATCGACCGCTGGGACACCCGAATGAGAAGGAACTGCTGCCTGAGAGGGCCCCGTCGACTGAACCAAAGCTGTAGGGCGGATCACTGAAGACCGTGAACGCCTCAAGGTCCGGTTACTGCTTCTTCGAGACTCTGTCCGAGCGCGAGAAGAGGACAGAGGGTCATCCACCCGTAGAGACACGTCGATCGCCCTCTGGTAATCGCGCATGTACGCCGTGGGGTCCCGACTAACGAACTGAATAAGGTTCTAGTTATAGAGGTACTGGGCATGGAGAGCTCTCAGATCTGCTGCACGAACACTCACCCGCTGCAAAAAGACATAAGAGAGGGAATTAGCACATTTTTTAGATAAATAGGTATGAAAAAATGGCAGAAAACAGATATGAAAGAACAACAGAAACAAAAATTAAGGGACATACCTCATCACCCACGCGGCCGCCCAGATAATCAAAAGGATACTCGGGCACGGTATAGCGGCGAAGACCGGCACCAACGTAAGTAATATCCCGAGGAAGGGATGGGATATCAACCAGAGAAACGGATGGACCCGTCGGTACCGCCGTAGAAGTAGACCCACCCTCCTCACGAATCGAGAACAGGGGAGGCCGAAAAGAAGAACTACCGAGACCAAGAGAACGAGCCGGAGGGCCCATGGCAGCCGATGAAAGAGGGGTCAGCGTGGCATAAGTACGAACGCCTGGAGGATCAGCAATGGCAGTCGCTCTCAGAGGTGGGACGCCGCTAGAAGGAGTGGCAGCGGCAAGAGGGGTCTGCCCAAACTACTCATAATCGGCCCTGAAGTCCTCAGGCTCCCAGGACCGCTCAGAAAAAACTGCTCCCCCTCTCTCAGCAGCATCAAAAACTATCCCCGGAGATACCGACGGACCGGTAGGAAACTCGAAACCCTCAGCATGTTGTTCCTCTCTAAGCGTCGTCTGAGGCGGCTGCTCTGGAACTATCGCTGCCCCACCTCCTTCAGGTCTATCATCACTGCCCTCGGTAGCGGCAGGAACATCCCTCTCTCCCTTGGGGTCATCGTCATTGGAGTCTAAAATATTGTCCCTCTGATCAGGGACAGGCGGCAGATGACCGAGGACCGTCCTGGACAAATGGGTTTGTCCTCGTATATAGTTAGGGTCGCCACCCAACGCCCGGTACCTCTCATAGAAGACCCGCCCTTGAGTCCCCTTCCGCTCCCTCATCAAGTAATGGGCAACGAAGGCAGCATAATCTCCCTCCTCAGTGAACGTCTAAAAACTGAGCCTCGTCGACCAAAGCCTACACCGTCACTAGGTCGATCTCGCCTGTCCGCCTCATCAGAACTGGCGGGAATAAAGGAACTCGAGGCCACAGGGCCGGGGTATGCTGCGAATGACCCTCTCGCCCAAATAAAAATGAAGGCCGTACTCATCCCTGATAAGCCGCCTGGTCCTCGAGGCGGTCAGAGCACGGCCATATCCAAAATGAAGACCCAGATCGCCCCAAGGGGCCTACTCAATCTGAAAAGAGAATAAACTTCATTCAATTATTTTTATTTTTTTATTATTTTATTTTTTAGAAAGAAAGAAATGCTAAGATATTTACCTGCTCCTCCAGCAGGTCATGGATGGCAGCGGCTCTGGTCTCCCGGGTCCGATATACATAAGGAGCTCTATAGTTTTCCGCAATGAATCGACGGAGAAAGGAAAACTGATCCTCGTTCTCAACGAGGAGATCCACCTAGGCGCTACCCAGACGGGTATAAGCCACGAACCAATTCTAAAAAGAGTATCAGCAACAATCAGCAGATAACATATAAAGGACTGAAGCAAAGATAAGGGGACAGAACTATATACCTCCCACAGCAATAAGAAGCCCTTGAGGTTCAGGGCCAAATGACGGGAAACCTAGTCCATAGCATCATAAAGAATGGCAAGAATAAAGCCCCCCAGTCATAGTCGAACATGATACTGAAGTCTCGAAGATAGGACAGCCACCAGAGATGGGTCGTGTCCCCCCACGGGCCTCGAACAAATCATGGAGCATCAGCAAGAGAAGGACACGGGCATACTGACGCGCCTCCTGGCGGGTCATCGGCGCTCCTAAAGCAATCAAACGAGCTCTCTCTGTCGCCAGACGCGTAACCAAAACCGCCCGAGGGATCATGTCGCCCGAACTCCGTCGCTCAGGAAACCACCCTAGTGCGCCCACGATACCCTCTGCCGTTAGACGCAAAGGGACATCAATCTGGATAGGGACCCCCCTGAAGGAATCCCGGTCAGAGCAAATAGGTCCAGGGGGTCATCGTCATCTCGCCCCAGCTCCAATAGAATGTATGAGTAGTATCCCACCAATGGGAGGCTAGCGCCGACACCAAAACCGCCGCCTTAGATACCCGCTCCGGGAGGGCGTCAAAGAGATGACCAAAAGGAGTCGCAAGGAGCAACTCCTGAACAAGGGCCGGTGCGTGTCGCCACTCCAGAAAAATAGTGTTGGGAGAACTCCAACCTTGGCCAACCCACTGTAGACAACAAAGAGTGATGTATATATAAATATAGGGTTATAGGGGTAAAATATGTAAATTTTCCAAAACCTGAGGGTACTTTGGTGTAATTATGAGAGTTATAAGGTTATAGGGGTAAATTATGTAATTTTTCGAAACCTAAGGGTACTTTGGTGTAATTATGAGAGCTATAGGGTTATAGGGGTAAATTATGTAACTTTCCAAAATTTGAGGGTACTTTGGTGTAATTATGAGAGTTATAGGGGTAAATTATGTAATTTTTTAAAACTTGAGGGTACTTTGGTGTAATTATGAGAGTTATAGGGTTATAGGGGTAAATTATGTAATTTTCCAAAACCTGAGGGTACTTTGGTGTAATTATGAGAGTTATAGGGTTATAAGGATAAATTATGTGATTTTCAAAAACCTGAGGGTACTTTGGTGTAATTATGAGAGTTATAGGGCTATAAGGGTAAATTATGTAATTTTTCAAACCTAAGGGTACTTTGGTGTAATTATGAGAGTTATAGGGATATAGGGTTAAATTATGTAATTTTCTAAACCTAAAAGGGTATCACAAGTAAAAGTACGTGTTCACTAAATCGGATGTTATTTCTAGGCAGACATGCATACTAAAAGAATTGTTTGAATACATGCAGGAAACGACATAAATAATCGAACAAATAAAATACACGAAAAGAAGACATACCAGAGACCGTCGACGGATCTCGTGAGAAACAGGCTCCATCAAGAGCCAAGGAACATCCGGGACTGGAGCAGCCCGGGTAACGTCTCAGTAGACCACCGCCCGACCACGGTCCACCCCATCCTCACCGTACTAATTGAGGTCCGCCCAGTCATCATGGTGACGGCTGCACCGGAGAACTCCCTGGGCATCGGTAAAGGTGACCTCCTCCTGGTCACCCTTAAGCCTATCTGGCTGTGCAAGATCCATCTGCGTATGAGTGAAATAATGAAGAAAGTCGATAAATTAGAAAAAAAGGCAGGGCTTTCGCGTTGGAGAAAAAAGAGAAAGAGAGCTAAAGAGAGAAAGAGAAATGAGAGAATGAGGTGGAATGAGCTCAGCAAGGGGATTATATACTGGTTCAGTTTGTCGCGCGATAAACACCTCTCCACCGAGATGTCGCGCGACATTTGGTCCCCTCCCCTGATTTTTTGACCTTTGTCTCATTTTTGTCTCCTACAGGAACACTTCAAAGAAACAATTTTTGGAAACCTTTCTGAATACCGCATACCCATAATACAAATTCGAGGAAAAGACTTCCAAGTTATCTCTCCAAAAAATGCGAGAACAAAATACAACGGTTAAAGTAATCTCTGATCTCCCAAGAAGGACCAAAACCATCAAAGCTAAAAGAAAGTATCAAAATAAGACAGACAATAGAAAAAATTGAAAAAGTAGAAAAGAGAAAGAACCCGCATGAGCGCCCAGAGCTAGCGAGAGAAACAGAAATGCAGAGTGACAAGGAGAGCCACACCAAAAGTGACAGCTAGGCCAAACCGGCTCAGGGCTTCGTTTTGGGTGAGTAAGGCTCCTGATCACGACAAGGGGTAATAAAGACTCTTGGTCAAAAACAGAGAAGGCCAGGAAAAGTCTTTCCCAAAAGTGGGAGAAATAAGGGCATTGAAAAATAGAAAACGATATGGGCCCACTAAAAAGTGAGAACTAAAAAGAGACCAGAGACCAGAGATCAGAGATTGACCTTTCATACAAATTTTCTTTTCAGCATGACACAGAAGAGATGGTTTGAAAAAACCTCGAATCCTCACTCTGCGAAGAGCAAAAGGAATCCGAAAACGGCTTTTTAGGAGAAGTATCTTCACTCGAGGAAAACATGAGAGTAAAACTTCAGAAAGATACGGGAAAAAGGACATCCGGATAAAGTTTAAACTCCCAAGAAACTCTTTTCACCCTCGTAAAATTTCTCTCTCTCTTTCACTCTAGCAGTCTAAGAGAGACAACCAAATTCATCAGAGTACAACACAAGCCCTCCTCAAGGCAAATCACGTGCACAAGCCCTCGTCGGAGGCAAAAGTACTCACAAAAGTCCTCCCAAAGGCAATTTTCTTTCTTTCTACAGATCAAAGCCCTCCCAGAAAGGCAAAGTGGAGCAATGGTAGTCCTCCCACATGAGGCGAGAAGAACAAAGCCCTCCCAGAGAGGCAAAGTGTAGCAATTGTAGTCATCCCATCTGAGGCGAGTGGAACAATGGTAGTCCTCCCATCTGAGGCAAGTGGAGCAAATGAAAATCCTCGAAAAAGGCAACGAGGTAACACAAGCCCTCTCCGAAGGCAAAACCAAACACAAGCCCTCTCCAGATGCATTCACGAACACGTTTGCATAACACACACTTCCTTAGAGTTCTTGCAGGAGCCATGGACCGCGGTCTCTTCCAGTCGCTTCAATTCCTTGCAAGCAATGAGCTTGAGTCGAGAGGTTATGTAGACACCCCGATCCGTGACCCCCGCAAGAATCCTAATGACCTTCGAGAAGTACTGTTTTTGGAGTCCGGGACCCACCCGAACACCTGAGACTGCCCCGAAAGGGTTTGGTGGCCAAACAAATCTATTTTTAAGGGGAATTGTCGCACGACAAATGAGTATGTCGCGCGACAATCTCTTTTGTGTCGCGCGACAAACCCTTCTGACACTAGACCATCCACTCTCTGACACATCAGTCTATCAGAAACATCACTTCAGTCGTTTGTCGTGCGACATTGTACACTCTGTCGCGCGACACTTGCCCTTTCTAGGGAAATGTCGCGCGACAATCTTCCCCGAGCAGTATAAATAGGCCAACACCCCCCAAGGGTTCAAGGACGGTAGCTTGGGATCTAAGAATTCTAAGCTTTAAATCTGATTTTTTTAGTCTTTTGTCGAGCATTCTCTATTATCGTCTTATTTCTGAAGAATTATCGAATCTATTCTCGACACTCGACGTGTCCCGCTTTTGGAATCAAATTCTCGGAAATATCTAAAGAATGAAAATATTATTATCGCCGGAGATCTCTCTGTCGTATTATATTTTCTTTCTTATTATTATTCTCGTCGGGGAGGTAAAGAAAGTCCCTTATAGTATTTTAAATTAAATATTTGTGTACTTGTTTTACTCCCGTTGTTCTGTCCATGTTTTATTTGAACAAACTTATTGCTAAGTTATAAATAATCTACTATTTTCAAAACAAAAGACCCTGATAAAAATCATTTATATAACCAGAAGAGTAAGTACATTATCATCCGGACAAAATTATGTTTTCAAAACCCGGATCGATAAAACTTACTCAGGAATTAAAAAACCCGATATATCCTATCTCTTTCATAGACTGTGGTATATCTGATAGAACTCCCCTCAAGAGTCCTAATTCCATATTAAATTAATTCCGATACAAAATTCGAACTTTCCCAAAAGAAGTTAAAACCCGAGAAAACCGTCATTATTTGAGAAATAACACGAGAAACTCCCTCCAAAATAAAACAACTTTTATCACTTATATTTACATATTTCAAAAATACTGGATCTCGAAACACAAAGGTTTTTATCCCTTTCCTCGCTTTCCCCCAGAAATTAGGGTTTTTCACTAGAAAAGTAGTAGACTGTCAGTAAAAGCATCCAAGTTTTTCAACATAAAATAAACATATAAGACCACTAGAGACCGAAAGGACGGAATGGGTGCTTAATACCTTCCCAATCCGTAACATAGTTTTCGAACCTTATAGAATCCTGGTTTCGTAGACAAACGTGTAAAGAAAGGCTTATCTGTAGCCTTTTTTCTTACACGACCCTTTTTGCCCGTTTTCTCGTAAAACGTACTGGCAACTCTGAACGAACCCTCTTGCATTTAGAAATAGAATATAGGGACACCTAATATTGTATTACTCACCAAAAGAAGCAAATGGAACGATGGAATTCTCTCCGACGTTTCAGATGCCCAAGGACGGGAATGAGACCCGAGGGTCGCATTTGCGGATTCTCACAGAATCAAAAGAATCAATTTAAATTTTGGAGTGAACTTTGAGATATTTAGAAGAGTGCTCAAGATTCCCACGTAGAAAGTCAAACCCGTACATCCATCTTGTAAACTTCACCATAAATTCAATTTTTTTTATCCTTTTTAGATGATTCCAAAGCCATATATTAGGTATTGAACCATATTTTAAAACATATATTTGATACATAACTTTAATTACCCATTAGCCACTTGCTCAAATTGTGCCAAAACAATGGCTAAATATATGTTTGTTTACATAGACATTTTAACAAACACTCTATATGTATAACTTTATGCTTTAAATCCATAGTTCCAATTATCCATGTAAAATATATATGTACTTCTACAAATGTTGATTTAAACCTTAACACAAAAATTATCAAACTCAAACCAATAACTAAAACTAATTTCAAATTTACAAGAATTCATCATAATCGAAGACAACTCTAATGCTTACCTAAAAGTCTTGAAAAACGGAATAAAAATGACGATGACTTGAAATTCAGTGACGAAATTCCAAAATTCTTACACCCCCATGTGGTCTTCAATGTGTAGAACAACTTTTTCTAAAGGTACGTACGCAATTCAAATAGAGTTCGGTAGACCAAAATTTAGAGAGAGAAAGCTTGAGAATTAAATGAAATGGAGTCTTTTTATTGCTCTCTTGCTCGGCCAAACATGGGGAAAGTAGGCAAGATTTTTAAAGAAAAATCAAGTTAGTGGCTTTTTTTTTTTTTGGAGAATTCTCATGGTTAGGATAAATTATTTCAATTTATTCTATAATTTCATGAAATATCACTTTAACCCCACACTTTTATAAAGTTAATATTCTAATCCACTTTTACCTCAAATAATATAATTAGATTATAATACATGCAATCCAATTTAAAACAAATTAAATTATGAGATATTACAAGTTTTCTCTTTAAATTATATATATACAAGTCGCACACATATCACATGTATAGAATAATCTAGATTTGTTATGTTAGCTAGCTGTAACGTCCTTGAATATCATTTCCAGCATATATTTAAATTGTTATAACTTCTAAAATTCACTATCAGGAATACTCACGATATGGTAGTTTTCTTTTTCTTTTCTTTATTTCAATGTTGTGTTAGCTAGTTCTAACGACTATGTTCATTTATTTATTTTTTCTTTATATCTATTATGCAGTGTGTGAATTATGAATCCGAGAAAGAGGGGAAGTACTCAATATACTCTGATTTAATTAAAAAATGTCTGGATATGAGTGCTTAGTAGTTGAAGAAGAATATTCAATGTATTTAATTTTTTGCGTTTCTTTCTTCTTTTCATTGGTGCTACAACGTACCGTAGTATAAAAAATATGTATAATTTTATTAATATATTTAGCACTATTCATATTAGTCATACCCAGAAGTAAAGTTAGTAGGACCCATATCTCTTATTAAATGTGGATATATATTACGATAGTGGCTAATACAATTTATTAATGGAGCTATATGAAATGTACCCTTACATAATTTAGATGATATAAAAAATAGATAACTAAAAAAAGCTGTGAGCTTTTGCAGGAAGATTTAGAATTTTAACCACTAAATAAATTTGAAGTGAAATGTGTTTATTATTATTTCATAGTGATCAGAGTGTGCCAACTTTACCAGTATACAAGTTATATATGTATACACCAGTATACCTACCAACTATTGGTTTACACACGCACTATTTTTAATTTTATTTCTAGCTTAAAATAAACTCACTCTTTTTAATTACTTAAAAGTTTCTTCATTCAATTTTTTTTTCAAGTGAGAAGAAAACAAATATGTTTGACAAGCACTTAAAAAAGGGAAAACATGAGATTGTCCTTTAATGCAAAGAATATTAAAAAATACCTCTGTGACTAAAAATAAATAGACGAAGTTTTCCACGTATTGAAGAAAACTATGAAAATTAAACGTCTTTTTCAATAAAAAAAAAGAGTTGTAAGAAAGCCTTCCAAAATTTATTGTCTTAAGGAGAATATTCCAGGGAGAAATGTTAATGGATGATATCAAACAACTATCAATTAACTTAACTTTATAAAGTTCGAACGTACGAGGAACATACTCAATCTTAAAAGGCAAATGAAAAGCTTCACAATATTGTTATTAGTTTGTGTATGTATCTAATACACACATGCAAATTATGACACATTGCTAATCAAATTATAATATAGTCTGATATCAAGTGAACTAGTTAAGTGGTAAAATTTTATTTTTATAAGGGTCATATTTTAAGTTCGAACCACATTATTCTTATTATTTTTCTTTTCTTTTCATGATTCGAACTTTGAATGCACCTGGTAATCTCTTGTATAAAAAAAAAATATAATTTAGTTTGGTGACAATATGATGTCTAATATAATGTGTTACTAATATACTAATACAAAAACGTAATTTATAAAAACTAACGGTCATATCTTAAAGCAATACATCGTAATGTTGTCTAGTTTTACAGAATCCATAACGCCTGTTTTACAGAATCCATAAAGCAATACATCGTAATGTCTAGTTTTGCCGACTTGTTGGCCGGCGTGCCAACTACACCCATCATGAATCTTGTTCTATCTTTAGCATTCTATAACTTTGAAGATATGTTAACAATTTATCCACATACTGGTCTTGTCTATCAGTGTCTGCAAACACCCATTTCATCTCCTTAACCTTATCCCTATATTTCCTCCCTTCTTCCTCGACCACTACCTTCCTAAGTGACTCAGCTACTGCATCACTCGTAAATGATCCATCTATGTCATTTCTCGGTATCGAATACCCCAACCCTTTCTCTTCCAAAACCCTAGCATTAATCCCTTGATCAGCCAAAAACGTCAACAAAATCAACGCTCTCTCGTACATAACAGCCTCCACAACAGAACTCCAACCTGAGTGAGTCAAGAATCCACCCACTGAGTCATGACTAAGTATTTTCAACTGTGGTGCCCAGTCCGTATACACCACACCCCTACCTTTCGTTCTTTCTTCAAATCCATCAGGCAACTGGATCAACTCGGTATCACTCGCTCCTCTCTGCTTCCTTAACACCCAAAAAAAAGGTAACCCAGATTTCTCCAACCCAAGGGCTATCTCTGCGAGTTCGAGTTGACTCGGCTTCGCCTCACTCCCAAACGCAACGTAAACAACTCTCCCCTTTTCCATCCCATCAAGCCACTCTTTAATCCCCCTCCATTTCTCGTCATCCCCATCACTACCAAACGATGTCGTGGGCAGTTGACCAACCGGGAAAACTGGCTTCCGGTAAAGATCCTCGAGAATCTTCAACCAATCAGATTCAAGTTCATAACAACTCCTGACAAGCATCACATCGCACCCCTCAAGTGTCGACCCCATTCGATACGCATCCGACACGTTGTCCGTATCCCCCTCTACACTATGCCCAAACAAACGCAAAATCTCAAACATCTTAAACGCCACCGTAGTCTCAAACGGGACCCACTTTGGCGGGACCGTAAAATCCTCCGGCGTAGACCTGCCCGAGCCGGTGAGCAAAACCTCCGACGACCCACAAAACCCGCAAAAGGCGGCAATAAAAATACTGAAAAAACCCGAACAAACATTAAACTTCGATGCGATCGGGCCCACCCAATATGGCGCGAAATCGAACAATACCCAGTCGGGTTTTTCCATGTTCAAGAACTGAGTGAATTGTTCTTGAAGTCCGTCGTAGGCTATTTTGAGGTACTTGACTTTATCGAAGGGTAAGTCAATAGTTGCCTCGGCGTTTAATGGGAGGTTTTGGGTTTGGGGTAATGAGAATTCGACGAAGTTGATGAAGGGGGTGAGATTAGGGGGTAGTTTTGGGAGGCGCTCGATGTTTCTTGGGGTGGTTATGAAGGAGATTTTGTGACCCTTTTGGGCTATGAGCTTGGAGAGTTGGAGATAGGGGATCATGTGGCCAAAGGCTAGCCATGGGAACATTACTATGTGGAGCTTTTTTGCTTCGGACTCCATTGTTGGTGTTTGTGTTTTCTGGTTGTGTTGAGAATAAGATATATACACACAGATATATACACACATATATAAATATATAGATAGAGAGAGAGAGAGAGCTAGCTTTCTAGATCTCTTTTTCGGTCTAACTGTGATTGGTAAATTACTAAATTCATGTCAAAGGCGACTCAAGTAAGGGAAAGGCATCTCCAATTAATTTTATGTTTGATTTTTGGAAATTTAATTATTGTATTAACTTTTATAGTTTGAACTTTGATTAAGTGAAAGGTAATGTTGTACTGCTGATTCTTGATTAATTTTTGAAAAATAAAATATTAGTTAGTGCAATTAACATATATTTTTTTTGATTCTGAACTAACATATTATTCCGATCAGTTTATGTACACTTTGGCTATTCCTTTTTCAAAAGGTACTTAAAATATTCGAATACGACATTTGTTACTTCATGAAATATCAAGTCCTAAGTTTCAACTACTGGGGCCAACTCGTAAAATTAGAGTATAATATATTTATCAAGATGAAATATATTAATTGATAAACAATAATACTTTATAAATGAAGCTAAATTAGTTTTATTACTTTTTTCCCCTGTATTTAAGTAAATTTGGTTTAAGCGTATTCACATAGGCGGGTAATTTTTAATTAGTTGTATGGTACATATTTTTTTTAAAAATAAAAAATATTCTAATTCTTATACAAAATTTAGAAGAAAAAATTGGGAGAAATAAAATTTTAGTTGATTTGTGTACGGCACCCTTTTGTTTACACCTATTAGACCATCTCCACCCCAAATGGTAATAAGGTATATTCCCACTTTTTATAGCGTCCCATTGTAGAAGAAAAAAAAAGTCAAAAGTGGAAGGTAAAAGTTATACCAAAACTAGAAATTGCAGCCAACAATTTTATACACTAAATGATAAAGGGTGGTGATGTTGGCACCCCCAAAATCTCTTGAAAACACTCTCACTTTAATTCGGTCATTCGCAACCGAGTAAAGTGTCTATTATTCGGTTGTTGAGGACCGAATATAGGTCTATATATTCGGTTCTTGACAATCGAGTAAGGCATTTTCAAGTTTTTTTAAATTTTTGCAAGTTTATATTCGGTCTTTCATAACCGAATAACGTATACGTTATTCGGTTGTTAAGGACCGAATGAAAAGTGGAAGTGTTTTCAAGAGATTATGGGGGTGCCAACATCACCACCCATGATAAATGATGTATCAGTGTAGAAGGAATTTTCTTTTACTACACATTATGTGTCGCGAGAAAGAAAAATATACATTCCCACTTTTGCATGTGAAGATGATGGTGTCCAAATTGCATGTGAAGATGATAATGTCCAAATGGCTTTTTTGATTGTCCTATTAAAATTGTTAGATGGCTGCGTGAGGTGAAGTTTGGCATTGGCACAACACATAATGTATCGTGAGCCATTTTGTATTGGCACAATACATCATGTGTCGGGCCAAAAACTCCTTTTCTTCTCCAATACATCATGATTTGTGAGAGATATATTACTTTTCTATTACTGCATTTTTATTTTCACTGATAGGCTAAATATCCACTTTTGCACTACACTTTTATACTACCTATTGGAGATGGCCTTATGTTACCCAAGTGGTGAAGTGGTAGGTACTAATAAGAGTACAGAGTTCAAGTCCCATTACTGCCAATCCATCTCCCAAAATTTTGAAGAGCTTGTGCATCTCCCTAGCTCAAAAAAAAAAAAAAAAACACATTTTTGTTCTATAATTTTAGCACATCAATAGCTCAATACTACGGGTCTTAAATTAATAATACTACTTTATTTCATTAATTTAAACTTAATCAATGGTTTATAACGCACCCTATTTTTATTGATTTTAAAATTACTTCATAATGTTTTCATAATATATTATTGACTTTAAACATGGTATTTGAGATTTGGTACAAAAATAAAATTATTAATTTGATATAATTTTTCTTTTTTTGAATCTATCAATTTCTTGTTGGTGATAATTTCGAGCATCGTGTCTTGAAATTTGAATCAGCCGGCCACTTCTTGGATGCTTCATTGGCATATGCGTGAAGATGTATGGTCAATGAAAAAGATTCTAAATATTTAATTTACTGTAAATAATAATTATTGTGTCTTTATCATTGTCTTTATCAATTATATTATTGTTATTCTCTTGTTTATTTAAGCTAATGCTGACGCTAATGCCAATATTTTATTTGTCGCATTAAAATTTCAAACTAGTTTCTAATTTTGGCTTTTATCATATGGACGGGTACGATAAGGGGAAGGGGATAGGAGCAGGGAAAAGAGATGCAAGTTGGTCTTGGTGTTTTGCCTGGAGATTCATCCACTTAGATTTAATTAAATCTCGATCTACCTAATTTCAAACTCGTTTTTAGCAGTATTTAATTTTAAACTGGTTTTTGGATATTGCTAAAATAAATATTGTATAATTTGACATTATATTTATTAATGCTATATATTTGGAACTAAAGCGCATTTTAGGTTTTCATAACACCAAACTACCTGATTTTATTTAATTTCATTAAATATATTAAAAATGAGTATATAATTATATATGTTTGGAGCACTTTTATATGGACAGATGCTAATGACATATTCAAGAGATGCTGTGACATGTCACTGATTCTTTGATTACATTAAGCCTATCATAAGTAAAATTTATCGTTATTGCTGACTAGTGCATGAGCGACACGTCAATGCATCTTAAAAGCATGTTGAAAGATTGTATCTCTTAAGGCCATTTCCAATGGGCATTTCTAGACAAACAAATTTTTATGATATAAATGAATAATAGAAAAAATCTTCTCCAATACGCATTTTTATCTCCATTTCTATCCTAGGTGGAAGTCTAGTATGATTGGAAATTTCTATCTCCATTTCTACATGTAGAAATGGTAATAGAAATTTTTTATGTGACATGGCAAATTTTCATTTGTTATTATAATACCCACTAATTCTCTCTCTTCTTAAATAAAGTGACAAGTAAGTAAGAAATGCAACAATAGAAATTACCATGGGAGACCAACTTTTCTATCCTTTTATACCAATGCAAATATTTTGCCAATAGATATGGAAATATTATAAAATAATATTGACACATAAGATAGAAATGCAAAAATAGAAAACACCATGGGAGATGGCCTAAGGCATTTCTACACTAGCAAATTTCTATGATAGAAATGAATAATAGAAAAACTCTTCTCCAATGGACATTTCTTTCTCCATTTCTATCCTAAGTGGAAGTCTAATAGGATTGGGAATTTCTATCACCATTTCTACATATAGAAAAGTGGGATAGAATATTATTTTTTGTAGGCCAATGGTAAAATTATTTTTACCCCATCATTGTACACCCACTAATTCTCTCTCTTCATTAAATAGGGGACAAAGCATGGAAGAAATGGAAGAATAGAAATTGCCATCGGAGACCATCATTTCTATCCTTCTACACTAATGCAAATATATTGCCAATAGATATAGAAATATTCTAAAATAATATTGATACATAGGATAGAAATGCAAAAATAGAAAACACCATTGCTATATAAAATCCATGTCACTCAATTCAATTATGACACTAATTTTAGTAGTTTTCTTATTTTGCTCTTATTATCATTAACGTGAAAAATAAAACATATTAGCAACAGGTATTTAACAGATAATTGTGTGTTAAATAAGTAACAACTTTAACAACCTCCAAGTTAACTCCTCCTTTGCTCGTTTTTTAAATTAGATTATTGTTTGCATATAAATTAAACATATATGCACATGCCTTACGTGTGCCTTTTGTGTCTAGTTATTGAAATATCTTTAAGCCGTGTAATATTCTTTTAATTTTTAATTATATGTTTGTAATTTTGCCTTTTAAAATGAAATAAAAACATATAGATTGCGTTTAGTTACGTTTAAGTGTTGCACGAAAGAGAGTGGTATTTCTTTAAGATTCCGTTTGATAGTAAGATGGAAAATAAAAAGAAAAATAACTAATTTAGGTGAGAAAATGAAAAATAAGTTGAGCCATGTGGTGAAATATTTTTCATCTCATATTTATTTTTGTGAGTATATGTCCTACATCCTTCTTTATATTTTGTGGAAAAATTTCTTCGCTACCGCCCAAAGAAAAAATTTCCGTGGAAGAAACTAAAAAGTAAGTTAATCTCACCACATCTCTTAACTTATTTTTCATCTTCTCATCAAAATTAATTATTTTTATTTTTATTTTTATTTTTCATATTACTATCAAATGGAGTTTAAGTGTAATTTCATGACACTTTTACTTATAAATATAAGTTTCTTTGATAGCTTAAAAACTATAAAATATATCATAATTAAAAATATGTTGCGGTAGAATTGGTTCGTTAACATTTAAAAAGGTATTATTTAAAAATTCAAAGATTTGACCCGGGGATTTGAGTTTGAATTTGATATTTAAAAAGGTATATATTATAAAAAAGGGTGAAAAACTAATAATATCCTCTGGGTTATCAAACCCAAACCATGTGAATCATCAGGCTTTGAACAACTTCGTCTGGCGCAATCAAAACTTTAACAATTCAAAGACTTGACCCATACATTTCTTTGATTTGAATTTGAGAGATTTGAACTCGTGATTTGTGACGTATAAGCATACTTCATCTTCTATATATATATATATATATTTTTTTTTTCATTTTTCTGCTGAGTATTAAGTTTTTTTAATATTAGGAGGCATTCGCAAAATTGCAACAATTAAGTGAATTAACTATCCAATTAATTCATATATTATTTTAAATAGGAATATTTTGTCATTGCACTCACGTTTTATTTCATTATTTGAACTTGTACTAATTTTAAAGTATTTAACTTTTTACTTTACCGTTACATACTTTTGTTAAGCCATGTTAATTAAATAATTAAAAAAGTATCCAGATTGCCTTTGTTCTTGCATCATTATTAGTTTTCTCGGGGTAATAGATTAAGCTTTTTTTGTGATAAGCTTATTTAAAACAATCTTTAACTTTAATATTGTAAATTGGGATGCTTATTAATTTAATAATGGAAACATATATATATGTGCGTTTCTTTATGGGTTTCAAGTTTCTAGTATTGACGGAGGAATGATGACTTAGCTTCGTAGATTATAAAATTAAAGTTGGAAGTGAGTTTGCAATCATTTTGCAGCTAGTGGTTAATGGGAAATAGCTAGATATGAAAAAGTAGAAACTAGGAATAGCACCTAGGGCAAGAATTGGTTTGCACAATCTTAAAGGAAGTAACTCTCCAAGAATTCTCTGCATACCTTCTTAAGTATATTCTTGAATTAAAATCACTCCATGAATTTATGTAGTCTTTAAGTACGCAATCAAGACTTTAAGATTGAGCGAGTGGGTTAATCTAATCATAAAAACAATTATTTAAATTTAGGAGATTCTATTTCAAGCCTCACCTAAAATAAAATAGAGGAAATTTTTTTATTATTATTGTAATAAAAAAAGACTTGAACCTTTTGAAAAAATAAAGTCTACAATTAAGATTCTCTCAAAACTTAGAAGAGGTTTTTTTTTATATCTATGCCACTTTTTGAACTTATTTAGCCAAATAAGGGATGAGTGGTGAATATTTTTGTAGAAAAATGGTACTTTTAAAAACACTAGAGGAGATGGCAATTTTTAGCCAAAAAACGCCACTTGTGGTGGCGATTTTAAGGCCCCAAAATTCAAAAGCTTTACTCAAAATTGCCAGTGGTGAAAGAGTTATTAAGTAAAAAAGGGTGGTGATGTTGGCACCCCCCATTTTTATTGGTAACACTCCCATCCCAAAAAAAAAGTAAGTTGTTATTTCCACCCCATTTCCTCTATTCTAGTACAAAAGTTAATTAGCCCTAAACTAATTTTTCACCCACTTGTTTTAATTTAAAACAAAAATTCCCTCCAAAGTTAATCAAACATTTATCCCCAAATTAGATTCCTCTTCAAAACTCCTCCCTTCCACCATCTCTACCATCTCCAACCGAGTTAAGCAACAAATTTCGGTTGCGTCAAAATAGACAACAAAACTTTTCTACCATTGATGCAAAAGGGTAAGGTTGAGAAGAATGGAAGGAAAAAATGAAGCTTTGGAACAAGACAAGAAAAACATGGAAAAAAGAGTTAATCAAAGAGAGGTATACATGTTTTTATTATGTTTCATTGTTTAAATCATTTTCATAAGATAAATAGCATATATATATACAAACAACACATTTTTCTTCTTAAATGACGAAGAAGGTTTACTCGGTTCCTCGTAACCGAGTTGCAGGCTTCTAAACTCGGCTGCTCTCAATCGAGTATGGCCATTTTCATGCACTGTTGAAAAAAGTTCATTCGGTTGTCTGCGACCGAGTACATATGATCTTATTCGGTTATTAATGGCCGATTTTATACTACAACTATCGGTCCTCAAGGGCCGATTTTACTAATTTTCCAATTATAAATATTAAAATATCTTATTTTCAAGATGTATGCTCTCTTGATTCTACAGTATGGCCAGAGTGTTCATTTCTTGACGAAATTGATTTCTCTGTAATTGACCGAATATCTCAGTGTGGCCAGAGTGGTGAACAACATCTTGTGGCGAGTAATCCAACTCCTAATTCAATCAAAAATAATGTTGACGGTTGTGATCGCCAAAGTTGTCAGGATATGATTATAGAAGTGCCTCTTGATTTACAATATGATGGTGTTGATAATCCCGATGGCGCTGAATGCAATTCCCATAATGGTGAACAGCATCTTTTGGCGAGCAATCCAAATCTTATGGAGAATAATGATAATAAATTTAAAGTTGACGTGACTCCGATTTTTGTAACAGATGAAGTAAGTATAATATAGTATAAATTGTGGTATGATTTAAATAAGTTATCGGTTGAGTTGATTCTCATTAACATTTGTATTTTGTAGTTATTTTCTTCTCGATATACATTGGTGGATTGGTGCCAAAGTCAAGGAAAACGCATTCAAACTATTATCATTACATTGAAATCTGACAAAGAAAATGGTACGAGGAGGCGGCCAAGGCTAACATTGGGTTGTGAAAGAAGCGAGGTATACTGTGAAAGGAAGAATCTCAACAAAATAGAATATTGCACAAGAAAATGCAATTGCCCATTCAAACTTCGGGGTGTTAATGTTGATGGGGATAAATGGAAGATAAAAGTGGAATGCGGCATTCATAATCACGAGTTGCCAAAAACTTTAGTTGGGCATCTGTATGTCGGAAGATTGAGCAACGAAGAGAGAAAGTTTGTTGTAGACATGACCCTTGCTGGAATTAAACCAAAATAGATTCTTAATGCAATTAAACGGCGTCACAAAGAGAATGTGTCTACCGCGAGAACAATTTACAATGCGAAGGCTAATATGAGGACACATGATTTGGAAGGGAGGAGTGCGATGCAACAATTGTTGAAGGTTCTCGTGGAGTTCTATTATGTTTATTACTATAGGAGTAATGAAACAACAAATGAGGTCTTAGACCTCTTTTGGGCACATCCCGAAAGCATCTTATTAGCGAAGTGTTTTCCTTCGTTAGTACTTGTTGACTGCACGTATAAGACCAACCGATATAAAATGCCATTGTTTGCTATGGTGGGAATTACGTCCGCCGGTAAGACGTTTTTCATCGCTCATTGTTTTATGCATAGCGAAGTGAAGGATAATTATCGATGGGCCCTTTTAAATTTGAAGATGATATATTTGCCACATGAAATACCAAATGTATTTGTCACGGATAAGGAGAATGCTTGTATTAATGCCATCCATAGCGTTTTTCTTGAAGCTCATCGAATGGTATGTACATTTCATATTTCAAAATGCGTGCAACAACATTGTAAACCGAATTTCAAAAGTGAGTCTATTTGGAACAAATTCTCTCAGTCGTGGAGTAATCTTACCCAGGTGACATCCGAAGCTGAGTTATTTGAAGGTTCGGTGGAATTTAAAAAAGATTGGGCCTCATTTTCGAAGTGCATTGAATATTTGTCAAAGACGTGGTTCAAACATATAGAGCACTTTGTACTTACATGGACTAATCGGATAAAACACCGTGGCAACAATACTACGAATAGAGCCGAAGGGTCCCATGGCAAGTTAAAGACTCACCTTAACACGAGCCAAGGAAGTTTTCTCATAGTGTTTAGGGCAATGAATAATATGTTGAATAACCAACTTACCGAAGTTAAAGCCACTTTTGAGAGTAGTCTTGGATCTACAAAATTGTTTCACAATGGCAAGCCATACCAAGAACTCATGGGGAGGATTTCCCATTTAGCATTAGATTTGATAAGGCGGGAGAACGATAGGGCGATTGAGGATGTTGGCTTAGATCCATCCAAATGTGATCATGTCCTTCGGATGGTTTATGGGCTACCGTGCGCACATGAATTATTGGAGTATGGTCGAGAAAATCAGAGCATACCATTAGTAGCTGTTGATCAACATTGGGCAAAACTCACAATTTTGCCACATAGCGAGCCTTACAAAGAAATTGATAACACGGCAGAAATGATCTTGTTCAAGAAGTTGTACGAGAATTCAACAGATGACCAAAAAAAAGCTCTCTTGAGAAAATTAAAGGACCTTGCGACTCCAATGACTACGTCTCTTAGAGAGCCACCCCCCGTTGCTCCCAAGGGTAGACCTCGCGATAGTAAGCAAAAATTGACTCGAAAGGGGATAGTCCATGAGTTATCAACCAAGCGAAATCCTTCGAGGTTTGAATATGCGAACACGATTGAAGATCAAGAATTGGCCGCAAAAGTTCCCAAAAAGTTATCTCAAGTTTCAAATACAAGGAAGAGGAAGAAGGGGGCGGTTCAATCAATTGTCGAGTGTGGTTTCAATTCCTTTATAGCTTATATCCCTAATTACATGCACGAGTTCATAATCAAAATAATAGATGTCAAAAATGATGGAAATTGTGGTTTTCGGTGTGTTGCAGAAGAATTGGGATTTTCAAAAGAAAATGGGTGGTTAACTGTTAGAAATACCATGAAAGCCGATCTTGTGAAGTATAAAGATAAATATAATGGTTCCTGGGGTAATTGGTTCTACCAAGATTTGTTGTCTATAATTGATACTGACAAGAGTCCATGCCTCTAAAGAAATTGGATGGATATGCCCGTGATGGGTTACATCATTGCATCGGCTTTTAATTGTGTAGTGGTGTTCATTTCAAATCAACTATCTGTAACATTTTTTCCACACTCAGACCCTCCACCGGATGATGGTATACACCGAGTAGTGTGTTTCGCACACGTCCAAGATTGTCATTTTGTTAGAGTAAAGTTGAAGAATGATGCACCATTTCCTCCTATTGCTACATGGTGGGAACTTTTTCGTACCGACGAAGCAATACCTTGGATGAAAGATTATGTTGATAGGTTTGCTCGCTATTTGAAAATTAGGCCGATAAATGATTTAACAACAATAGACTTACCAATTACACTTAATTGATTGTTAAGTCTATTATGAATTTTTTTGTTTATTTATATGCGAATATGAAAAATCTGTCGCAAAAATAGTATCTGTTTGTCATTACATGTAATTTTTTGTTGTTTAGAAAGTGCTAAGGATATAATTTTTTGTACATGAATGACAACTTCTTGTAACCGAATATGTAATTTAATGGATATATAATTGATAAGTGTGGATTATTATTGACAATTTAGTTAATATTTTAGGTACTCACAACCGAGGCTAATATAGCAACGCTCAATTTCTCTAAATCGAGTGTGAATATATTATGCTCAGTTGTAATCAACCGAATAAAAGTCGGCTGTTCACAAACGAATTTTATTGATGTAACTCGGTTTCTCACGGACAAATATTTTATAATTTTACTCGGTCGTGAGCAACCGAATGAGGCTCCCGAGAGCATTTAATTTGCCATTTTTTTGGACTTTCATTCGGCTTCTCACAACCGAATTTTGTTGGTGTACCTCGGCTGCTCACCGCCGAATATGGTGTAATACCACTCAGTTATGAGCAACCAAATGATGGTCCCGAGAGCATTTAACTTTGGCATTTTTTTGGACTTTAATTCGGCTGCTCACAACCGAATTTTGTTTATGTAACTCGTCTGCTCACGGCCGAATATGTTATAATCCCATTCGGTTGTGAGCAACCGAATTAGGGTCCCGAGAGCATTTAAATTTGCCTTTTTTTTGGACTTTCATTCGGCTTCTCACAACCGAATTTTGTTGATGTTACTCGGCTGCTCACGGCCGAATATGTTATAATACCACTCGGTTGTGAGAAACTGAATGAGGGTCCCGGGAGCATTTAAATTTGCCATTTTTTTTGGACTTTCATTCGACTACTCACAACCGAATTTTGTTGTTGTAACTCGGCTGCTCACGGGCGAATATGTTATAATCCCACTCGGTTGTGAGCAACCGAATTAGGGTCCCGAGAGCATTTAAATTTGCCATTTTTTTTGGACTTTGATTCGGCTGCTCACAACCGAATTTTGTTGATGTTACTCGGTTGCTCACGGCCGAATGATGGTTCAAATTCGAGATACTATGCCTTAAATATGTGTATACCCTAGACAAAATGTCTAGTTTTTTTTATACAAATAGCAATCAACTAATCAGTCTTGTATATATATCAATACTCAATCAATCATTGAAGACGTCATTCAACCAGTCAATCAACAAAACTAAATAATATATAAGCATACATAACTAAGTTTAACAAGATAAACATAAGTTCAAAAATAAATACGATAGACTTACAAATACCTATAAGTTTAACAAGTTCACAAAAACCACAAGATTAATTAATATTCAAAGTAAACTACTTCTTGGCCTTTCTTTTAGTAGGCCCTTTCTCTTTTGCCGGGGCTTTCCTTTTGGCCGGAGCTTTATCTTTTGCCGGCACTGTTGTGGTGCTAGACGGAGCAGCAATATAGCTATTTCTTGCATTATAAATCATGTCTCGTACATTACGAACAACCACACCCATATCTTCTACTGAGACGCAACGGAGCGCTTCATCTAGCATTAGTATTGCCTTATCAGCTATAACTTGCTGCATATATTAATTAGTATTATAAGTAACTATATTATATAGCAATATCAAATGTCAAGAAATGGAAAAGGAGTATGATTACTGATACTTACCAACTTAGCAGTTGCGACATCTTCTGCCCCACGTGCCTTTCGCAGCGTTGTTCTTAGACGAGGAACTTGTACGTAAGGATGTGTGATCTTCAAATACCAATCCATATAATTCGCCTCACACTCCCACGGAAATTTGGCCGGTACAAAACGACGTGATTCGTTGAGTAAGTGATCACTCCAATTATTTTGTTGCCACCAGTTTGCATCGTATATTACCTTATAAGCATTTGATGTCTTTCCTCGATTTATCTTCGTGGCCTTAATCATTGACACTGTGGGGATTGTTTGCACTCGTCCAAATTGTCTAAGGAAGCGGTCGGGGTAGTAAGCCTCGGCGATGTCATAGCAAAATAGTAACCCACAGTAATATGAAACCTCAGGGAACGGGCGTGCAACTCTATTGTCCTTATACGGATCCCAACACACCTGTTACAAAATAAGCCAAAATTAATATTTAATCTTAAAATATAGTAATAAAAAAAGTAAAAATGTAGTTGAGAAGGCATTACATCTATCTCACTGAAGTCATCGAGTTTCTCCCTCAACGTTTTAATGGCCGTTATTGTATCGCCGCCACATGGATGGGGTTTCCACCTACACATACGTGGTTGCATCTCAGTGTATTCCATATTGTGAATAGATTGATGACAACCGAGAAAGTGCTCACAAATCCAACCCTGCATTAATTATTTAAAGTTAATAAAAATAATATAAAACAACAATAAAAAAATTAATATTCAGAGTCAAGGCAAGTAATGTACCACAACTAGAGTCAGACATCCAGTCATCCATTTTACTCGGGCTCTCAATGCATGTCCTAATTGACGATACGTATGTGCGAGTATCGCCATTCCCTACCCTATTTGTCCAACCATAGACAAATCTTTCAAACTACCCAAATAATATAACGAAATTTTGGATTTTGTCTTATCGGGAAAAACTACACACCCAAGCAAGTACATGATATACCCCCTCGCACAACAATCCAACTCCTTATCAGTTGAATCAATCTTAGCCCGATCCTTGCACTTCTCCTTCAACCACTGTAGCTTAACCGCATATGTATCCCCTGTTTCCTTTTTCACGTCGGCTAGACTAACACCTAAATACTTTGACGCCAATTTTCTTGCTACGTCTGATTATATTTCTTTTCCTCCCTCATTCGAATTAAAACACTCTCCCTCGATTGGAACGCCAAGTATTTGTTTAACGTCATCCAACGTTATTGTCATTTCACCAAAAGGAAAATGGGACGTGTTTGTTTCTGGGTGCCAGCTTTCAACAAATGCTTGGACAGCAACATAATCAATGTAGCGATAATTGTGTTCCATCAAAGCTATTAACCCAGTCGCTTTCACACATCTCTGTACCCCCTCAACCTCCTTTGACAAATCCCATTACTTTAACTTTGCCCAATGTGATATAGTTTTCAGTTTTCTATTTTTATCCTACATTGATTAATTCAATTAAGGCCAACCATATTATAATTAAAATAAATGTATGTAAAAGTAAGTAATGTAAGTGATGAATACCGGTGTTCGATTCCAAATTGCATATGCTATGTGATCTTTAAATGATGTCAATACACTTTTGTCGACCGGCCCACCATCGTCATTGTCATCTTCATCAGGGGCCACACTACTAGGACCTTCTTCATTTTTGTCAGGAGCTACACCACTAGGACCTTCCCCATCTCCGCCGCATCTCGGATTCTCTGGAGCCACTATCTCCGTTTGAGTTTGAGTTAAACTACCATTAGGATTCTCTTGGTTTTGAGTTTCGGGATTTGTTGATGATGGGGAGTCACTTTTCTCTTTAGATGAACTCGATGATCGTGATGGTTGTGGTGTAGGGGGATTTTTTCTTTTAGCATTCTCTTTTGCCTTGCCAACAGTTACTGCATGCTTCTTCACTTTTTTTTGCCTTTCAGAGGCCGTCATTGGTTTCTTCTTAGTCATGCCTAAAAAGAGAGAAAAGAGTGTGGGTGAGTCATAATAGAATTTCAAATGTCACTGAGAAATGGAGAACGAGTATATGTATAAAATACAAGCAGGTGGATCAAGAATCTACCACGAAGAATAGACCAATAAACAAACAGAGGGAAAACTAAATTAGCAATTGATATATATTATATTTTCCCTTCTCATTTTCATATACAGTTCATTAATGTTTGTACCAGCAATACATTTAATACTAGTCTAAGAACCACATATACAAGTGCATAAGATAGAAAAATTCTAAAATGGAATATTTTTTTATAATTCATCTTTTTTCTAAGAGAATAGATTTAGTGGAAGAGAGAATCTATCAATGTGTTTTTCACATAATCGAAGGCCAATTCACAGTTATATTTTGGAAAGAATAATTGAGAAATATGAAAATGTGCTTGTCCAAAATAACAAAGGAAAATAAACACCAACAACTTGGTAACCAATATCATGGTCATCGACTTAAAATCTTCAACTAATCATCGCATTTCTTTCTTTTCTCTTTTCCCTGTTCTTCTGATTCTACAGTTCTATTTCTCTATAAATTGGCAATCTAAAATTTTGCAGATAGTAAATGAAATAAGAAAGGGGGAAATGCATTATATTTATACGATTGTCCCTCGTAAATGAACATTAATTTTTTACTACACGTACCAGTCCAACATTGTTCTTTCAATCCCTGTAGTCCTTCATAATCATAATATGTGAAACCCATGTTTTACTATTAATAATTAAGATTTTTATATCCTTTTTTTTCACCATTGCTCCAAGAAAAGCAACATAATGCATTTCACTTTCTACACCATATTTCAGTACCTTATGTTGAAAAAATTTGGTATGAAAAAAAAGAATTGGAGTTGTTTTTAGAGTAATTTTAAATAGGATATTATAATTGTTTATGAAAAGTTATGGTAAATTTATGTTCACCGTTGTGAGTATATTAAAATCATGTATTGCTCATATTAAAATCATGTATTGCTCAAATATAATATGGATAATAAAATGTCTCTCAAAGTGGGAGACGGAATGGAAAGAATGCGAATATGTTAACTCCCAAATAAGAAATTCGTTTCCTTAGTGTCTTTTCTCTCTCTATGACCAGCATAAGCGTAACAGGGCAGGTAGAAAAAGGCTATGAAAAATGTGACAAGGCTGGCTGTGTGTTCTCTCTATTATTGTCAAAGCAAGTTGGGATGATGACAAGCAAACACGCAACTGTTACAGCAGCTGGTACAACTTGCTACAGACTCTCTTATTATGCAATTTATATTTTTATTAAAAAAAAGACAAAGTAAAGACACAGGTGGGGGGCCTGTTTTACATTTGATTTTAGAGAGGAAATTAAATGAAGTTAGCAAGAAGGTATAGAAGGAAGTGCACTCTAAGAGGATTGCTGACTCTGCTTACTCTGCTCCAATACACATGCCAATCAACCCTTCTTAGTTCTTACCCCCTTATTAACAAGAAAGACTCGTAACATAACACTTTAAAAACTAAATGTATTAAACTTCATGCAATGACAATGGTTATCGTAAACCCTAAAAAACAACGGAAACAAACACATTGTAAAAAGCACCCAAATATCCTGTCCTTTCCAGTAAATTCATAAGCAGTACACCACAGCAAGCAGAAGATCAAACACATTGTAATTTTTAATTTTGGTACCACTGTAATTAATCATACCTTTAAATTTATATAATTATAAATTATAAAGTGCCTATATTAGATTTGTAAGAATTTCATTTACTTAGATAAACCAAGGCAGCGTAGGGGGTGATAAAAAAGCAGACAAAAGTTAGTTCCACTCATGAAAATTAACATAATTTAATTTAGACTTTTCATTCCTTTACATCACATAAGCCATTATAAGATTACATAAATAGTAATACAGTTAATGTAAAACAAAGTAAAGTGAAACTCCACTGGAACATTAATTTAGACTTTTTCATTCCTTTACAGCACATAAGCCATTATAAGTTCAATGCTTTCTTATATAAATATATACTTCAAATTCTTTAACAATGTAATCACTCCACTGGAACATTATTTTGAAAAGTGAAATTCTTAAAAAGTAGTTTATTTAACACCCATTAAACAATCATTGCCCCACACTCCTAAAAAGGGTTTTAATTTGAAGATGCAATTTCAAAAGTTAGGGTTCTACATTTTAGGGTATTAATCTAATTTGAAGATGGAGGGAGGTTGTAGAACTTACTTTATGAAAATAGAGGCCGATTGAGGAGATGGCGACGGAGAAGGAAAAGGAGAAGGAGAAGGAGGCGACGGCAACGGAGAATGCGAACGGCGAGACGGAGAAAGGGGAAAGAGGCGACGGCGATAGCAACGGAGAAAGGGGAAGGAGACGACGGCAACAGAGATGGAGGTTCTCTTCTCTTCGACTGACTCTATTTGAGAGATGGGAGTTTCCTTCAACCGAATAATTGAGAGAGATAGAAGCTAGGATTTGAGTAAGTGCCTTTATTCTCTTTTAATTTAGATTGTTAATTACTTAAGTTAAGAGAGTTTATTTTTAATTAAGTTGAGAATTTGTTTTAATTATATGTTAGTAAGTGGGAGTGTTTTGTATAAAGTGGGAGTATTATTAAAAGAAAGAAGAAAAAGTGGGAATATTACCAAGAATGGGAGTGTTACCAATAAAAATGGGGGGTGCCAACACCACCACCCGTAAAAAAATGCCACTCATAGTAGCGATTTTAAGGTGAAAAAATCAAAGCTTAAAAACGCTAACACGGTAACACCTGTGGCAATTTTACACATTAACTCACTCCCTCGATTTTCGTTTCTATGCCAAAAATCCCATTGCCCCTTCCCCATTCCTTCATTAATTTAAACTGAAGAAAAAAAAAGGCAACAGCTGAACTGAAAACCCTTATTCCTCCTCCCTCGCGCAAGTTTCTCCTCCCACTCTGTCGCGCTGGCGTCCTCACCGTCCTAGTCCGTCATTCTCCGAGTTAACCTCGCCATCTATAAGTACCTAATTAGTAATTACTCATTACCCCATACAGTAACAAGACTTTGTCTTAAATTTTTTTATATTTTTTAAGCAAATAGTATAATTTTGTTGTGTTGGGTTTGCATTATTTGTTTTTGAGGCTTAATCATTTGTTGAACTTTGTATTTGTGGGGTTTCAATGGTTTAAAGTTTAGATCTGTGGGATTTAAATCAGTTGGAAAAGGGCTATGTGGAGCTTAAATGGAAAAACATTTTATGGGGCTTAAATCAGTTAGTTGTCGAATTTGTGGGGCAATAGTATCTTTGGATGTTTGTTCAATTTGTTAGGGCGATATTGTAAATTTATTTGTGGGCAAAAAACTTTGTTTTCCAATCCATGGTGTATACATTTACTAATACTCAGTAGTTTAAGACCATACAAATTTTAGCAATGGATAAGAGACAAAATAGTGTGCGGAAATTATTGATTCCAACAAAAAAACATGGATGAAAAAGTTGTTTAAAGGCAAAAAATTAATATCGAGAAGAATAAGAAAAAAACCAATTGATGGGGTGAGTACACAAATCTTAATTTATCTTAATTTGGGGTAAAAATATTTAATTGGGGTGAGGAACACATTTTGGCGAGTTCATTTAAAAGTAACTTTAATTTTTCAGCAATGGATAAGAGACAATTAACTCACTCCATACTTATAACCATGGTTGGCCCTTGAATATGCATTTGGTTATATTCAATTTGTGTGTAGTGTGTGTGAGACAGAGATAATGGTTATATTATGGAATTGACTTAATTT
This sequence comes from Lonicera japonica, assembly GCA_021464415.1. Classification (NCBI taxonomy): domain Eukaryota; kingdom Viridiplantae; phylum Streptophyta; class Magnoliopsida; order Dipsacales; family Caprifoliaceae; genus Lonicera; species Lonicera japonica. The sequence goes on from CM038466.1 coordinate 27,654,762, forward strand.
TATGAATCAAGTGGATGAATCGGTGATATATATAATCAATTATGGCCATTATTCAAGTGGGTGTTTTGTTATATATATATACAAGTTTACAATCTGTGTGATGCACATAATTTGTATAACTTATTTTAATCGTGTAAATAATTAAACTAATTATATTTTAAAATAATCATAATTATTCTTAAAATAATGTAGTTTTCATTAACAAAAGTTTTATGTGCAATACAGTTAATGAATAAAATAATAAGGTAACACATGAGAAACTGAAAACTACCTGTGTTCATGACATTTATTCAAATTTTCAAAAATTTCTTTGTTATATTTCTAGCAATTAGGTTAGCTAACGTAATTCTATGCAAGTGTATTTGTATATATCTTTGCATATAGAATATTTATAGTTGAAAATGTTTTAGGAGGAGATTAAAAAATAGACTTAATAAATGCAAGAAGTAAATGTATCTAATAAAAATGTAGTAGAATAAATGAAAAGTATAACTATATAAAATAACAAAAAAATTATAAGGCATATAAAGAAAAGTTTTGATAAATGAATAATTACATGAGAAATTTGAAAATACACTATATCAAGAGAATATGTGAAATATATATATATATAAGATAAATAATGCTCATTTATTATTGACACGTGGCAAGCTCTCATGAAAAGAGAGTATTTTACTTTATTATATATGATATATTTATAATTCTGTTATATATATATACATTTAGAATTGAGTGTGAATTGTCTTTTGAACGATAATTTTTTGTTGTTAAAAATATCTTTTAATGTTTTAATGATGAAAATTTATTGTAAAAGGCCGGTTAGTATATATGGACGGTCCATACCATATCCGAACTATATATGTATTTTATGTATATTATAAGATTAATAAACTTTGAATACCATATTTTATGTTTTTATTATTTATTTGTTTCATGGATTGGATTGTAATTTATTTGTTTATTTGTCTATGTGACGAGGTTTTTTCCCCCTTTTTTTAAAGCATATGTTAGTTAATTTTTAATTTTTTGGAGTGTTAGGTGAGAAGTCGGAAAAGGATAAAGCAGTTGCCTTATAATAGTTAAGATAGTTCTTTATGCATTTGTATAAATGTTTCATATGGACTACAAATCAGTGTAAAACAAAATTACCTCTATCCTAAGCTGTTTTTAAAATTCCTTAAAAGAATATAGGAATTGTATAGGTCGTCTACATATGATGAAACCATTGTTAAGAATCTAGGGTATGTTTGACGTGCCGAATTAGAGAGTCGGGTAGGATTATTTAATCTCATTTGGACAAGATAAAACAATCCCACCTAAGAGGTGGGATTTGTAAATCCATCTCTTAGTGGATAAGAAGGTTAAGTGGGATAAATAATCCGCCCGGATATCCAATCTTGACGAACACCAAACATAGGATAGAATAAAGTTATCATATTCCGTAATTTTATCCTGCGGGTCAAACGCAACCCTAATGGATACAAGAGTGCTAGACTATTTCTTCTATTTTGTTATCTCTCCCTATTCAAAAACAAATTAAGTTTAGCAACTCTTATATATATAGAGAGAAAAAGAGACATTAATGAAAGAATTGAACGCCCATGCTCGAGAGGTATATTCATTGTTTTCTTTATATTAATATAAGTTAAAAGAATAAGTACCAAACAGATAGATTAAATATTAGTGACGTAAATCAAACGTATAATTTTTATGTATTTATTACCCTTGTATTTGCCAATTTTAATACTACCCCTACTATAATTGCATCATTTTACGCAGAAATGTCTTCAAACTCCAATTCTAATTTTGAATCATCTAGTTCGTATGCCACTTGCTTCTGCGGAGAGGTTGCCCCTACAAGAGTTTTATGGATGGTGAGAAACTTGGGTAGAAGATTCCTTTATTGTAAAAAAAATGGATGCAACTTTTTTGACTAGGTTAACAAGGAAAGAACTATGGACGAAGAGATGCACGCAAGACATTTACAGTAAAATGAGGGCCATGTCTCGCCGAAAAGAAGATTAGAGGGCATTTGTCGAAGGGGTGAAGGAATTGAACTCCCATTTGCTGAAGCGTATGGAAAACAAGAGAGAAAAAAGAGAAGAAATACAGAGAAAGTACGAGCAATGCAATAAATCATTCAAGTGTGCGAGGAATAGGGTGTATTTGCTTATATTTTTACTTGCTCTGTCAGTTTTATGTAACTTGTTTTATTAGGTAGTGTAGATTTACATGGAATATGTTAGTTTATTTTTGGGCTATATGTATGGGTTTTAAATGTATTTTTCGAATATGTATGGATTCGGTTTTTGTTTTCTTTCTTAGAATGTGTAATGCTACATTGTAATGCATTTGTATTTGTTAATGAATGAATGAATGTATTTTCAATTATACATATGATGTTGGTTTGTTTGTTAAGTTATGTACATATATGTACTATTTAATAAGCATTCTTTATATTTTTGTATTTAATGAACACATACATGAAACATGTATTTGTAGATGGATCCTGGTCCTAAGGATCGTCATCTATTATATTTACAGGAGAAGCATAGGTATTCCACTATATGGGATGGCGATGACCCTGGTTTGTTAAATCCACGCATGAGCGATATGGAGTTCAATTGACCCGATGGACACCATATTATTCCACTTGAGATGGTACAATGATTATTACTACGAGAGGGATTTTTGGAGTATACCGCATATGTCACATTCAATACCACCACGCATTGATTACAGCTATAGTCGAGCGGTGGTGGCAGGAAATGCACACATTCCATCTACTAGTTGAGGAGTGCAGTATCACATGCCAGGATGTGGCCATATTGCTTGGATTGCCAATTGATGGCCATGCAGTTATTGCTCCTCTATTATATGTCCCTCCAGCTAAAGTGTGTGAGCGTGTACTGGGCATTTGTCCAGCGGACCATGCTCTCAGGAGTTTGAAGCTAAAGTTTTCTTGGATAGCCGATACGTTTCGGGGTATACCTGTCGACGATGCTGATGACGTTGTTGTTGAGTGATACGCACGGGCGTGGATTATTCAATCGCTTAGCGGTTCTTTTTTGGCTGACAAGTCCTCAAGATTTGTCAAACTATCGTTACTCTCATTGCTTTAGGATTTAAACATGATGGGCCATTGTAGTTGGGGGCGCCGTAGTTGCTGTTTTATACAGGGAAATGTGCCGTGCCAATCGTATAAGATCAAAGCATATTGCAAGTCCACTGATCTTGTTGCAAGTATACATTAATCTAAATCTAAATTACTTAATTTTTATTATTTTATTTGAAATTTATATGTTTATTGATATGTTATGATTAATTTTTTGTTAGTTATGGTATTGGGAAAGATTGTTGCACATTCGCCCTCGACGAGTCAATATAGCTAATAAAGAGGAAAAGGTCGTTCATTTGATTGATAGACCTCTACATGGATCAAGGTTTGATGATTTATAATAAGACTGTTGTCAATATATAAAATATGCTATGATTTCATTTCACAACCTATATTTACTTAATACAGGTGGCGTATGAGGTTTCTACTAAATCGAACTCCGATACATGTGTTGACTTACTATAGGGACCAGCTAGATCGTATGTAAGTGAAGCATGTTATTATAATTATTATAATCTTAAAATTAATTAGTATACGAGCGGACTAGCTAGATTGTTCACTCACTATATTTGTTTTTACAATTAAGTTGAGGATAATTATATATAAATTCATTTTGAATTGTTTGGGAAATGAACTTGCTTGGTATATTTAATAAACTCATTAAACAGGTGAATATAAAAATATTGGATTGATATAGAAATAAACGGAACACTGTCAAAATTTAGAAAAAAAAATAAATTTCTTCACGTTGAACTATTGTTTTGATGTAATTTTGAATATTCATAAGTTGTATTTACTAATTTACAGATGATCTGGCAGCCATACACCGCACATGTTATGGCATCATTGCATCCCTACTATGTTGTTGGCTAGGCTTTATGGTGAACGCGGTCACCCTCATCTGTTTTGAGATAGTGGAGTGGCATTTTCCCGACAGAGTGAAGCGATAATTTGGTTTACAACAGAATATCCCTGTGGATTTTGACACAAGTGAGCAATTGTATGATACGGATCTGAGGGGGAGGGGGTGAGGGGATCCCATTGATTGGATGCAGTATCATCGCCACTTTATTACCTTTTGGGACAGCCGACACGAGTATGTAGTTACCGCGAATGCGTTGCAGGGCCTGATTCAGTACGACAATACTTATATGGTTTGGTTTTGTACCACTACTCAACGTTTCATACTTGCGGCGTCGGGGCAGTCTCATGAGTTCGGTCCTGAGCCAGTAGGAGTTACATTAGAGATACTCTAAACTCTATTTGCATTAGTTAAATGTAATTTCAAAGTTTTGGTGCTCTCAATTTGATATTTATTTTGTACTTTTAATGGTACAGGGTGATGCGCTTACTAAGATATATGCATTGACATAAAACCAACCTTTTCAGTTGATCACATGAGATTCCACATCGGAGGAGATATCTGACTTGGCACATACAGCTCTTGTTACTGTGCGACCAGAGTTCCAACTATCTGTTGATCCATTTCAGGTCCACAACCCTATACCCAATCCCACAACCATCTCACCTTCGTCAGAGGCGGCCCATTAAGGGTACGTCATCCTCATAGCTTGCTACGTTATATTCACCTGATGCTGGTCCATCTACCTTTACACAACATGTCTCTTCCCACCAGACCCGAACTTGAAACAACCCACTACTACTACTACTACTACTACTACTACTACTACTACTACTACTACTACGTTATCTTCCCTACCGAACCCCAGCTTAGTACATCCTACTACTACGTTATCTTCCCTACCGAACCCCAGCTTAGTACATCCTACTACTACGTTATCTTCCCCACGTGACCCCAGCTTTTCACATTCGACTACTACTAGTAGTTATCTTCACCACCATCCTCCCTCTTATCATAGCCAAGTACTACAGACTTTTCGACACTTCCCACCATATTCGAGGACATTCACATGCATAATTTTATGTCTATATTGACAACTGACTCATCATTTACTTCACCTGACATATCGCAGCATCCTTCGTCGGTTCTTTCATAGTTACCATCACTTACACCCACGGAGCATGCTAAACGATTGATGTAGTTGGTCATACCAGAGGTTATAGATGTACCTGTAAGACCTATCGATAGAGGTCAAGAGAGAGGTAGACCGAGGGGTAGGGGTAGGGGCAAGAAGAGAGGTAAGAGTGAGGATGTAAAGGCACACACCCATGCACTAGTTGAGAGTGGTGAGAGGCCTAAAAGGAAGAGAAAAAAACCTAGTTGTGCTACGTAATAGGTTGATTGTTAGTTGTTACTATTGTACATGGATATTTGTTTTTGTTAGTTATATTATTTGATGTGTACATAGGCCACTAATTTTAGTAAATTTGAGAAAAGACATTAAATATAATTAAAATTGAAATGTGAAAAATAAGAAACATTACATATTAAAAAAATAAAACCAAGGTCTTTCATCGCAATACAACATTAAAAATATTTAAAAATAATGTAAACAAATATTTGATGACCCACTGAAAAATATTTAACTTTTACTCCATATCCATTTACATTATCAGAGATTTGAGGATCCAATGGGTTGCAGTAGAGATTTGACAAGTCACTTAAAAAGTTTCACTGTTGCTATGATTTGAATATAAATGAGAAAATTGGGGACAATTATAGGAAATGATATGGCCATTCACTATAAAAAGCATTGACTACTTTCAATAGCTATGTTAAACCATTCACGTGACTGCATTAATGCGTGATTTTACAACACATGCAAATGTGAAAAACATTTATTTCACTCCTATTTAAGAATCATATTCATGTTACTCTCATCTCACTACAATCTCACTAAAAATATTCAACTATCATTTTACTATAAACAAACATGTCAAACTCTTCCAAAATTGATGATTTGGTTTCCCTCATTCCATTTGAAATTCAAAGGGAAATACGAGATCAATTTTTGCGAAATCGAACTCTCAAAATCATATCAATGTGTCAAGGGTTATTGCTAACTCCATCTCATTTTTTTAGGCCAAGAGATTTTATATATCATTGGCCTAATATCGGATTTTCCTATCGTTCACCACTTGCGTTCGTGCCTTTACACTTATGGACGCCTTTATTTTATGTTTACCCATGGTACTTGCTAAATACTTAGCACATGCTTATTGTCTTATCACCGCATTTGTACATTACATGGAATAAATGGGTATACTATCATTACACTCTATTTGACAAGTTTTGGTTTGAAGTGTTTGGTGAAGACTGGAAGGTAGTTGCATCCGGACAAAGCTCACTTCATCCGTTAACTAAGTCAATTGATAAACATGTCCTTTTGATAGCAAAGTTCAACTTGAATAAGCCTCCAATGGACAATAGCAGTCATGAACCAACTCAATTCGAATGGGTAACCAATGCAAATTAATCTTTGCACGGACACGACCTATAGAATTTGCTGAACTTTGTATGCCAAACTGCCATATGGAAATTAAAGTGTTCAAACACAAGCATTGCATACAATACTGAAGAAATGGTCACGACTCTAGATGCGTAGATGCAAATGAAAACTGATTGAAATACTAGGTTTATCTAAATGTGATGGATGTCGGTGGCCACGACTCCTCTATTTTCACCTCATCCGATGGATGTAAACGCTTCTTCGTCTAACACATATGTCGGATAAGTTTTATGTTCATTTTAAATTTCAATTATATGTAATGTGTTTATCTAAATGCTTGATTTCTTCATGTATTTTTTTTAATAAGATTTGAGTGAGATTGTGTAAGGTATGAGATGTTATATACGATATTAAGAAGCATATGGTTGAACAGTGCGTTGGATTTAACTAGTCCATTGGGAAAAATATTAAGCTTTTTACTTTTTCAGAGATTTGACGAGCCACTGAAACAATATTACAGTTGTTAGGATTTGAATACAAATGAGAAAATTGAGGACAATTATAAGACATGATATGATCACTCATTGTAAAAAGCATTGACTATTTGCAATAACTATGTTAAATTAACCATTCACATGACTGCATAGTGCTTTGCCTTCCAAGTGAAATGTAATAATTTTAAAAAAATATATGTTCTTTTATATATACACATTATAGGTTTTGCTTACATAATAGATCATTTAAAAACGACTTCCACAACTTCCATTTTGCTTGACGAGTCATTTTCCCTTGTGATAACCTCCTTAACTTAGAAGAGCAATTTCATTTATGCAACACTTGGAATGAGCTAACCAAGTCTGGAAAATGTTGCGACCGAGATCCCACCACAAGAAAACATACTTTAGCGAGGAAATTTCAGTGACAAAATTAAATTCATCGCTAGACATGTTTTATTAATGAGAAAATTTCAACGTTCTTCGCTAGATCAAATTAAATGAAAATTAACATTTTGTGACAAAATTAATTTCTCACTATTACCTAATATATTGTGAGGTTATAAATAATCCTCACAATAGATATTTTTTTCGTCATAAAAGACAAGCGAAAAATAGTTTTCTTTTGTGAGAAAATAATTTTGTTGTTGTACATTTACTTTTGACAAGAAATTAAATAATCGTCACTATATTCAAATATTTTTCTCGTGAAATATTTATCAACGTTATCCCATAGCAATGCCCTTTATTGTGAACAAAAGTCCACTTTTTTAAGGGAATTTGGTTTAGCCACCTCCATGATTTTTTTCCTTCGCTCTTCTACTATTAATTGTACTCTTTTATCATGGTCATGTACTTATTAAATTTTGAAAAGCAGTAAGCAGTAACAACCTTCCACATTAGTATCATTAAAGTCTCACCTGGTTTACATTTACTTGTGAATTTGCTGCGAACATGTTGCATATAGAAACAGTGGTACGTCATTGGCTCTTGAAATTGTGGGTTGGAATTGATTAAACAATATTCCCCTGTGGCAATCAAAAAGCAAGCAGACGCCGTCTCGTCCCCTCACGACGTAATGCCAAAGCTACTTGAGAAAAAAATGCCATGTGTCCTAACTTTTCTCATCGCCGTATCCAAACGCAAGCGAAAATATTCCTTCGCTTGCATCCATGGCTATTATAACGAATAATTTTTTAGTGTACTTGCCATGTAAATGTGTTGCGTCTATACTTATAACAGGCCGGCAATGCCTAAAGCCTTCAATGGACGCACTAAAGGCCCATATTGTTTGCTTTTACACCTGTGGATCGTGAGTGGGTTGTTGTACTTAAGAGCGGCCAAATATCTCGGCATAATAGCATAAGACTCTTTTCAATAGCCAAATATTTTTTCAATAGCCTTTTATTTCGCATTCCATGCCTTCTAATATAAAATCTTGTAATCATATTGATCCTTAACAAATGCAATGATAACGCAAATCTTAAGACCATGATCAACCTCAACCAAGTGTTTTACTTTGATGGCAATGAATTTGCAATCCAAATGTTTGTGAGTTAATTTCAGACGATCAAATGTGCATGTGTGGGGACCTTCTTACTTGGTTATCTCAAATTGCCCGTGTTTCTTCTTTCTCTTACAAGCACGAAGCTTCCATTTGCACCATTTTTCATGCAATTTACACCTAATTTTATGCAATTTACACCTAATTGTCCATGTATCTGCCTTTCATTCCTCAACAATAAATTCATTTGAATTCTTAATTGCAAACTGTTTTACGACAATCTTCAACTTATCTTTAGTTTGGTAAGTGAGCCCCTTCTGCAATTTATTTTCATTTACCACATGCTCATTCATCGTCACTTCCTAGTCCACATACATAACATTAAATTGTGTGTACAACAACGGTATATCTTCCGCAACTTGCTCATCTGGTTCGATTCTTCTTATTCATTGCTTTAAGTGTTGATTTCTGTAAAACTGTCAGATTCTAAGTCATAGTCCGTGTCCTCACTAGTGGCATCATCATATTTTATACCATCTCCGCACTCATACATGGGTTCGGGTATGGGTTAAGATGAATTGCAAATCTTCCTGTTACTCCGCGAACTGGAAGGCAAGTTAAAAGCATGAGTGCATTGTGTCAATGGTGGTGAGCTGTACAACCCAGACAATGGAATATTTTTCCCAATTGGGATCACATCATAATTCAGGTCAATTTTCTCTACATATAAATCGATTACATTGACAAAATGGGCATTAAAAATAATATCCATTGCAAACTATAAACTTTCGTCATCGTTAATTTCATGAAGGAAGTAACTACATATATTTGTGGTCACAAATAGTGGACATCTACATAAAATATTTATAGCGGTTAACATCCATTGCAGAATAAATAATTTTTACTAATTCTGATTAAGTAGTAGCTTCTCTTAAGACAATGCATCTTCTATGCCGCATATCGCAACCTCGACCATGCTCTCGGTTAATAATATGGCCGCCCTAATATAGAAGCATAAACACTTGTATACTTGTCATTATTCACCTTCAGCACAATTAATTATATTTATCACCAACTGATAATAAATAATTTCTTTAAAATAGTAAAATAATTTTTCAAAAATATAATTTAATTATAATAAACAAATTCTCAAAAAAAAAAAAAACAAATATGCACATGCATTCTTCAAAATAGTTAAATAATTTTTCTATAAACAAAATTAATTATCAAGCCCTACAAAATATTTTAATTATAAAGCACTACAATATGTGATAAGAAACACATTCTTTAAAATAAAAAATACTTTCTTAAAAAAACAAATATTAATACATGAGTACACATACATGCATTCTACACATCTATATTATACAACCACATATATACAATATGCAAAAATTTAAAATATAACCATAAATATAACCATTATGTATATATAAATCTACATATATGCAAGTAGTCATTTATTCATTCATATTACACTACAAACATATTAAAGAGGTGAACTTTTACTAATCTCACACTACATATATACAAGTAACCATTGATCTCACACCACAAATAATCAAAAAAAATTCAATAATGTTAGAAGTTCATAATATATGAAGTATAAGAATATATGATAACTAAAATAGCATATTAAACATACCTTCTTTCTTTAAGGTGGAGAGAAACGATTATGAATGAATGGATTTAACAAAAGTTAACTTTTAGCATAAGTGATGGAAGGGAAGAAGAAAATGGTGAGATGCAGCTACTTCACTGAGATTTACGTTTAAAGAGATGGACTTTCAGTGAGAGACGGCCTATATTTTTAAAAAATTTAGTCTTCAAAAACGCTAGTAACTCTAGTTATTTTAAGCTAAAAAACGCCATAATGTGTGCCTATTTTAACCAAAAAAAACCATCCTAAATAGCGATTTTATGGGCCACATTTTTAATCCTAAAATCGCTAGCCCTTGTAGTGTTTTTATGGCACATTTTTAATTTAAAAATTGTCAGAATGTCTAGTGATATCTGAGTTGGAAAATTTTAGGCTTCTTAAGATCGTTACCACAAGTGGCATTTTTTGGCTAAAAATCACCATATCTTTCAGCGTTTTTAAAAATACTCTTTTTCTACAAATATGTTCACAACTCCCCTATTTGACTAAATAAGTTCTAAAAGTGGCATAGGTATAAAAAAAAACCTCAACCTAGAATAATGAGAAAACATATAAGACTAGTGCTAAACTTCTTGTAATATAAGTATACTAAAGTTAAATATTGTATACATGTATTCTTTTGTAATTTCTTTTATTTTTTTTAAATAATTACACCTAGAGAATACAAAATCTCCCGCTAAATAGATCGCCCCGCACAGGGATTTAGTGAATCACAAGCGGAATAGGGGGGAGATACTTGGGATGCAGCCCACCCATCAAAAACAAAAATAGTGATAATTATAATATATTTCTTACTTGAACCCAGCTCATGATATGTGAGTCTAATTGCTATACTTATATCAAACAATACACAAAGCTTTGTTTTATCTATTGGACTGTGGATTATATGGTAGTTGTCCCATTTTGTTTGTTTACTACTCCTCTCTCTACTAAATAGGGATTCGTACTATCACTCGATTACTATTTTACGGTTTCTTTTTCTTTCTTTTTTTTAAAATATTTTTCTGCACTTTTTATATACTTGAAATATTAGAGTGCTGATTTAGAGTAAGAACAGTCAGACAGTTTAAAATAACTTTTTTTATCTAATTAAATAGTTTTATTTATCTATTAATATATACTTCTTTCTCTTTCAATATGCTACTCATATACAATGTGTGGGTATTATATCATACATTTATTTGACAAATATTTGTTATTTTGACCTTGATATTTATTCAAGATCTTATAAAATAACGATGCCACAAATGATCAATTCCTAGTTGTAATGGTTATATAAATTAATAAAACACCATATATATACACACACGTAGATATATAAAAAATTTATTGGGCAACTAACTAAAAAATATTTTGCACAACAAAACCAAATCTTTAGATCTTAAATTGATGGAAAAAAATGGTCTGAATTGATGAAATTGAATCTCTAAAAACTTGTGGGGTATAACTTCATATGGATTTGTGTTGCTATGTTTTGATCTAAAATTTAGGTTTTTTTTTGTAAAATTTTAACTTTATATTTGCTCACCCCATTATAAAATCCTAGATCCGCCCTTGGATGCCCGCTCCGTTGGGACATATTTCCATGGTCTTAGTTTTATGGTAAAACCTTGGTAGTAATATAAGCACCCTAAAGCTATGTAATGTAATTTCAATTCAAGTAGTGAGACATAAACCTTAAATATATACTTATATTATCACATAAGTATAGGGATGTTTTCGTTTTTGGTCGGGGTAGAAACTAAGGTACCCAAATCCAAACCAAATGTAGTTCGATTTCTAAATTTTTGAAACCCAAACTCGAACCAAACTGTTCGATTCAGTTTCGGTTCAATTTTATTCAGTTTTGACTTATGTTTTTTTTTTCCTTTTTTCTAAATCAATTTAATGTAACAATGTAATACTAATAGTAATGTAAGAATGGTTCATATTCAAATTAAAGTCATGGTATTTTAGAAACAAGGAGCAAACATATAGATACCATATTTTCTATGTACTTACGTACTATTTTATTTCTACATTTACAAGAATAAAACACATTAAATAAAATGATGAATTATCTTGCCATCATACATGTGATAAAAAAATCTTAGCATTGTGTAATTAATTTAATAATAAGAGCACGCGTTAATGATTTTTTTTTAGATTATCACAATAAGCAATTAATAAGGAACATATTCTTATAAAAGGCTCTCGTTTTTGTATTATAGTATAATTAATGTATGCCCTTAAAGTATATATTAACATTTTTTATACATAATTCGGTTCGGTTCGATTGTAGTTCAATTTTGGACTAGCTTGCCCCAAACCCGAACCAAACTTTTCGGTTTTGGTTTGGTTTTCTCGTTTTCAGTTCCAGTTTTTTTTCGGTTCGAGATTTTACTGATATATCTGGATCGGTTCGAGATTTTATAGATCGAGCCGAATCGGTTCGGTCTGTTTAGTCGATCAGTTTTCAGATTAGCCTTAACACCCCTACATAAGCATTTCAATTTGTAATTTCAAAGGTAAATATTTTTCTAAGTAGGCACTAAAAAATCATACACTTTAAATTAACATCATATTGTAAATTTAAACTAGAACTTTTGCAAATTGTCTTTAAGATTATCACACACACTATAAAAAAAAGCCCACTTGCTTACCAAAATAAAATCAAATCAAAAATGCAAAAGTAAGGGCAATTTGGTCATTTTACTAATTATTTAATGTGGCTTAATTAACAGAAGTTTATAACGATGGGGTGCAAAGTCAAAAGTTTTAAAATGTGGGGTGCTATCTCAAATTAGGAAGTAAAAAGTGGGGTGTAAATGTGGGGTGCTATCTCAAATTAGGACATATTCCTTTCTATTTTTATTTTAATTTTTTAACAGTGTGAAATTTTATTTTTTGTGTAAATATTAAATTTTCAATAATTATGCTTTTGACTTTACAATTTTATAACTCCAATGTAATTTTTTTATAAGACAAAATTCATTAGTATGGCATGACTTCCAATAATCTATATTGTCTATTAATACCATGCATGGTTTGTACGTATACCAAATTAAAAAAATAAAAAATAATACTAAGTTCTTAAAATATAAGTAAATGAATTGTTCCAAAAATTTTTGACTACACAAAATGTTTTTTTCAATAGCCATAATGATTATGTTTGACATTTTAAGATTTCAATATACATAATAATTTTGTTCGTGACTTTTTTTCTTTCAAACACCACATGATGTTATCCATTGATTACGGATGCTTGGAATGTCTTTAGATTGATCTAAATGTTGTATACATTCTTAATTTAACAAAAAGAAACAAAACATCTTCATCTTCAAAATTCTTCAAAATTTTCCATTCTTACATTTCTTCAAATTTTCATGTAAGTTTTGTTAAATTTTTATATATTTTTCTTCTAATCTAGTAGTTTACTAAATTGTTTATCTATAAATTGTTGTTTTAACAAAAACGATCATAGATGTTGTTCGTCGGATGTTTAGTAAACAAGCCATAAATTAGAGCAGGAAGATAAGACGTCTACGTTTACACCTACGGAAAGGTGTGAACATCCAAAAACGAGTATTGGTAGAGGTGGTTCGTTACATAGATGTGAGAATCCGCGAATACGACCCCCGGGTCCCGACGTCTTCTTGGGGGTTTAAAACGTTGGAAGAAATTCTATCAATTCACTCGCTTCTATATGGTGATAATTCATAGTGTGTTCCTCTGTCCTATTATAGATGCAGGAGGCACTACAAGAAAAATGGGATTAGGTGACGAAATTTTAAGTGAAGCCTGAAAATTTGTCACATTTTGTTAGATTTTGTAAGGCCTTTTTAGAAGTTCATCACGTAAAGTTTTTTTTTTCTTTGTCCAAATAAATTCCTCACTTATAATTTTCATGTCGTCACTTATTATTTAGCGGGAAATCTTGGCGCCTTTATTTCATCAACAATAGGTGAAGAAATTATATTAGCGTCACATTTAATTTTATGTGACACCCTATAAATTAAATGTGACCCTTAAAATCCTCACATAAACTTTATTATTAAAAAGAAAAAAAAAAGAGTGAGAGAAAATAGTCAAAGTAATCTTAAGTAATTTTTTTCACCCTTTTTCTCTCATCCTCCTCGCCGTCACTGTCATCTCTCATCCTCTTCACCGTCGCCGTCGGGGCTTCTCCAACCTCTCACCAACGCTCAAGTATTCCACCAGCAACTCTAATCTCCTCTACTGTGGGTTTTTTTTAGGTACACATATCAAAACCCTTCAATACTCTCTCCATTATAATTGAATATATATATATGGTATATATATATGTGTGTGTGTGTGTGTGATTGTGTGTGTGTTTGTATGTATAGATTATGTAAAAAATAGATCCACTTTAGGTTTTGCTTAATTTGGGGGTGGAGATGGTGTTAGAGTTGATTTTGAAATTAAATCCCTAATTTGAGGGTGGAAATGTGCAATAATTGTTTTGTTTGTGTAAAACAAAAAAAAAGGAAGCCCTTCATTTGTACCGAGCAGCTATCACTTCGAGATTTAGGAATGGATTTTATTTTTTATTCTGTTTCTGTCAAAATAAAATAAAATTTGGCCATTGAACACATTTTGTTTCATCTTTCCCCCTTATTTGTATACAATTCTCTATATACAATTTTTTCTTATATATGTGTGTGATATTATAATTATTTGCTTCATTTTTCTCGGCCCCTTTTTGGCTTTACATTTGTTTTTCAAGAATTAGCTTTACTCTCGTGGTTTTTCAAAATATTAGTAAAGCTCCATTTGTATATATGCCCTTGCATATAGATAGAATTGATGAAATTACACAACCCTTCATTAAAAAGTAATATTGATCCATCCTGGTACTTGGTTGTTATTTGATACTTAATTTTTACTGCAATACCTTTAATCGAAGTATAAAATCAAAAAGAATAAAGCAGTTTAAGAAAAAACACAATCACAAAGCATAAAAATATACATGACAAAATCGATCAAACCTTACTCCACGAGTAAAAACAATGGTTTCATATATTATTTTGTGCACTGCAAAGAATGCTTAAGATTATTACTTGATCAACTCCTTTTATAAGAATTGAAGGCATAATGCAACAATTGCCTTAGAATGCTCAATATTTTTTTATCAGATGTATGGATTGTATATTAATATAATTAGTATTGATAAATATACATATGAAGGAAGTTTGGCTTCTTTATGTTTGTGTGGAGAGATTGGGGAGAGGTTGGTCCTACTTATAAATGCACAATTTATGTCGAATGTGTTTTTCTGTGTTTTAAATATTCAATAGACATACCATAGACATACCTTACTTCTAATAAAGTGGCAGAATACTTCTTTGATTAGTGTAAAATTTGTGTATCTTAACTTACACAAATGTTACTTCCAAAATGAACTCTTAGTTTATGACAAAGATAGTAAATTTTTTTATCGTGAGAGACTCAAAATTGTAAAATTAATTAGTGCTTAACCTTCTTGGCCAAAAATCTTGGTATAAATAATAGCCAACTGCTTCAGTCGTTAATTGAAATTTAACGTTGAACTATCTATTTTGTATATGTTTTATTTCTTTTTCTTTTCTTTTTTTTAATTTCCCCAAACAATGTCAAGTGCTTTTGTGTGTTATAACTTATGATTCCTATTTTTTAAATTGTTTTTAAAACTGTTTTTTTAAAAACTGTTTTTATTTTGATTTTAAATTGTTTTATAGTTGTAAAAACTGTTTTTATTTTTGATTTAAACTATTTTATAGTTGCAAAAACTATTTTTATTTTGATTTTAAACTATTTTTTAATTTATTATGCTTATGAATATTATATTTAATTTTTGGAAAAAAAAATATATATCAAAACCGAACCAAAAAGTCAGGTCTAGGTATGGGTTTCAAATATTTAGAAACTGAACCGAAACCAAATTTTCATGTTCGGTTTGGGTTTGAGTCTGCCTATTCTTACCTAAAACCAAACCGAAAACACCCTACCTTAATGGATCAATACTTCGGCAAAAGTTATTTCTACATTTTGTTTTTTAAATGTATGCATCAAAACCTTACTTTTAATTTGAAGTAAAATAAATTAAAGAGTATTAGAGCATCTCCAATACAAACATTTAAAGTAATCATCTTCCTTATTATATATAGTGGCAGTAACCCATGCTAAAAGGAACTTTGTGTTGTGCATTATAAAATTCCCATTTTAACTATTTAAAAGGGCATATTTCAGCCAAGCCTTATGGTAGTTTATTCCTTGTACATTAATTCCCTGTACATTACTTCCAGCCACCGCATCACCGTGATGCAAATAGGGAATTTGTAGGCTTTGCTTTCAGCTCCAGTTTTAGTGATAGTGTAGTTCTTAGCTCCTTCTCTACTTAATTAGTTTATTTTATGTTAATGATAGAACTATCAATGAGTTATGTTGTGTTTATCTGTTTTAAAGATATTTAATATTTTTAAAGTACCATGTGACTATGCTGTAGCTCAATATGACTGTATTGCAGTTCAATAGTGAAAATCTGGGTGATGTTCACCTGGCATGCATGGGGTTGGGGAGGGGTTATGGCAAAAAAACAAATATCAAGATTATAGATGCGCTTGTTTGGTGCTTAATTATTAGATTTGGAGTATAGTCATGTTGTATTTAAAGAGTAATCAGTGTTCCCTAATTTGTACTTAAAGAGTAATTCATGTTGTGTTTAATTAATGCAAATGTGATATATATATATATATATATATATATGAAATATATGTACTTGCCATAAATAATTGGTTCATGTTATTTTTTTATCAATATGTTAATGACTTGCACTAGTGCACTGCATTATTATATTCTCTGTGATTTTAATTTGGAAAGATAACAGTGAGAGTTTGGGTTTGCATCATTACAGAGGAAATTCAGGGGGCCTACCAAATATAAGTGACAACCACTGCTCTAGCTTTATTGTTATCAACTAGGCATGCTGAACTGGGGAAAATCAATGTCCAAGGCCATCTAATTAAGGTCTGTTGTTTTATATTTTTCCTGGTCATTATATATGGGTCAAACTCGTTCAAGAATTTAATATGAACTGTATGTATTTTATTTTATAAGATATGCTAGATTTTGGTTGTGAAAAATCTGTTGGTACTATTGAAATTTGTTGGTGTTATTGAAATATATCATGTATTGCTATTGTTTTTTGCTACTGTGAAAACTGAATCTATTAATTCGTATATGTTGATATTGTTGCAAATTTGCTGCTGCAAAATAGTTCATATAAATTGTACTTTGTTCGATTTTTTTGAAAATGTTCTTTAGGCTGGAAAATCTGTTTTTAGTTTATATTCTTGCTGTCCGAAATTCTGTTTTGTAATCTAATTGTTGATCCAGTTGTGCAAAATCCTTTTAAAACTAAAGATTTTTAGAATCTGAAACTTATGGTATATACTATTAACACATTTGAAAAGTAAACTTCATCAGAAGCTTTTTAGTCCTCTTTTAATTTCATACAAGTTCAAAAAATTTACGTTTTTTTTTTTAGATTTTGTACTTACTTTATTTTGTTATTGTATTTTTCATTTGCTTATACCATGATTCATAACTTATCTTTCCTAAGCCAATATGTTTCTCACTCTGATATCACCCTAAATTCTCCCATTTTTGTTTAGTGATGCCGGTTTCATATTAGGATAAAGCTACCATTAAGAAAACAAGAACCACCTCGAGATTCTAAGAAGGTAATATACTCCCCATCATTCTTTTTTAAAGTCTCTAAATTATTTTCTTTAATTTTCATTTAAACTTGAACTTCACACAGTCCCTTTTGTATAATCATTTCTTTTTCATATTAAGCTTTGACTTATTTTTTCTAGCAAATTACATATGTGAATTAAAACTAATGACACTATCTAATTATATTAAAAACTACTATAGAGAGGCGGTGGATCATTAGCCCGAATCAACTTAGTTTGGAGTATAGAGAAGAGGTCGAATCTTTTATTAATTTTGCTAGTCATTATGTGAATGAGAGGAATGGGATTCAAATGTCCTTGTAGAAAATGTCATAACAAATATGTACATTCGCTTGATGTTGTTCATGTCCATTTGTTGAAATATGGGATGGACGTGACTTATACTAAATGGATACATCATGGAGAGCAAATTTATCATGTGAGCGAACATGCTTCGAGATCATTGGACGATGAGGCAACCAATGATCCTAATGTGAACATGTTTGACATGATATTACGGCATGACTTTTACTAAATGGATACATCATGGAGAGCAAATTGATCATATGAGCGAACATGCTTCGAGATCATTGGTCAATGAGGCAACCAATGATCTTAATGTGAACATGTTTGACATGATTGAAGATGCATTCAATAGAGTAAGTGATGATGTTGAAGATATGATGAGGGATCCAAATACATTTATGGAGGAAGATACAATAAAAGGTGAGGATTCGTCAAATTTTCATAAGGTTGATGTTGAAAATTATGAGAAATTATTACGTGAAGCTCAAAAATAACTATACCTTGGATGCTCCGAGTACACAGTTTTGACTTATGTTGTGGAGTTAATACATTGCAAAGTTGACAATCACTGAACTAACAAGTCAATTGATACGGTTCTAGGAATCATCAAGAAGATGTACCCTAAACCCAATAATGTTCTTGAATCATACTATGAGTGCAAGAAGTTGCTGAAAGGTCTTGGCTTGGGTTATGGAAACATCCATGCATGTTACTATGACTGTGCATTGTTCTATAAGGAACACGAAGGGAAAGATAAATGCCCAATATGCAATGAGCCAATGTATAAGGATAATGAACGTGAGCATGGCAAAAAGGTTCCTAGAAAAGTGTTCCGATATTTTCCACTAAAACCAAGGTTACAAAGATTGTTTATGTCAAGACATACATCGGAAGATATGAGGTGGCACAAAGAATCATTCATGGCGAAAGAATGCACAAGACTTTAATGGTTGGCAATAGATGAAGGATCCCCCCAAGGAATTCTCAGGTGATGATATAGTTGATCAATTTAATTATCTTGTACCTTGCACACCTGGTAAACATCCTAGTAATAAGGATAGGAAAAGGACCCAAAATGTTGAAGAATTAAATTGGACAAAGAAAAGTATTTTGTTTGAGTTAGAGTATTGGCACAAGTTGAAAATTAGGCATAATTTAGACGTTATGCACATTGAGAAGAATATATATAATAACGTTATCGGAACATTATTGAATATGAGCAATTCAAAAGATACACTCAAAGCGAGGATGGATTTAAAAAATATGAATATTAGGAAACCTTTGCATTTAGAACAAAATGATGGTAAATATAATATGCCTCCAGCTGAATATGTGTTCCCACCACCTACGCGTAGAGTATTCTTAAAATGGTTAAAATTAGTTAAATTTCCAGATGGGTATGCCACTAATATATCGAGGAATGTGAATGTAGAGGAAAGGAAATTATCGAGTCTAAAGAGCCATGATTGTCACGTATTGATGCAACGGGTTCTTCCCGTAGAAGTTCGATAACATTTGAAAAGTCAAATATGTGCCCCATTGGTTGAGTTACCAAGTTTCTTTCAGCAAATATATGCGAAGTCATTGAGTGTTACTGATTTAGATAAGTTGGAAGAAAATATTCTTGTGGTGTTGTGCAAGCTAAAGGAAATCTTTCCACCGGCATTTTTTATGTCATGATTCACTTGGTTGTGCACTTACCACGAGAGGCAAAATTGGCAGGACCGGTTGGATACCGTTGGATGTATCCAGTAGAAAGGTAAAAATCACATTATATTTTTTAAAATTTGACTTCCCTTTCTTTTGTTAACTTAACTGATTTTGTTATTTATATTATTGGGCATTTATAAGAAATATGTACGTAATAAAGCTCAACCTGAAGGCTCAATTGCGGAGGCATACATAGCGTTTGAATCTTTAACATTTTGCTCAATGTACTTATGTGATGTCGAGACAAAATTCACTTCGACCTGACAGAACCAATGATGGGGGTGAATCTAATGTGAAGCTTTCAGTCTTCTCTTCAAAAAGTGCATCCATTTGGAGCGCATGTGATGGTTGAATTTTCGAGGGAAGAAATGGAAGTTGCTTATTGGTATATCATTGACAATTGTGTAGAAATTGAAGTATTTAAAGAGTACGTAGTTATTCTTATGTTTTATTCATAATTTAGTAGCTTCTATAATCATTAACATTTTCCTCTTTTTTTCCCTTGTAGTGAGCATACCCGTCTATTAGAAAGCGAGAGCCTTGACAATGTAGAACAAAGACATAGAAAATTATTTCTTGATTGGTTTAGACGTCATGCCTTGGATTTGTATTATCAAGAACTTAAGTTGATGCGTGAAAAGGTTTTCGCCTTAACCATTGGTCCAAATCTGCATACAGTCCAATATACAGGGTGCATTGTTAGGTATTCGATATTTAGTTAATAATGTTGATAGAAATTACACGACACAAAATAGCGGGGTTATGACGCCGGGGTCACACAATGGTAAAGCTTGTAACTTTTACAGAACCTTGGTTAATGTTATTAAAGTGCAATTTCCAAAAAGTTTTAGAGTATTTCTTTTCAAATGTCTTTAGTACAATACATATGTCAAGGGTAAGAAAGCTATTCAATATTATCATCTCATATCCGTTAATTTAAATAGTCGATATAGTGATCCATATGTGCTCGCTACACAAGCACATCAAGTGTTTTATATTGATGACCTAAAGTTGGGTCATCCTTGGAGAATTGTTCAGAAAATTCAATATAGACATATTTGGGATGTTCCTACAAAAATTGATGATGATGGTGATGGTGATGGTGATGGTGATGGTGATAGTGATGAACAAAATAACGAAGATAGTGATGATTCTGATGCAGATGATAACACTATAAAATTAATTAAAAGTAGAGATGATGAAACTAGTATATCATTATTTAGGGATGACGTTGTTCCTGAATATTTTGATGTGAACGATAGTACTGTCAGAAACTTGATCGAGCATGAAAATGATGATTTTGTTAATGATATTTCTAAGGATGATAAAGTAACAAGTGAAGATGAAGATAGTGTAGATAGTGATGCATATAGTGATTATGATTGACGATCTTGGTGAGACTTATTAAATGTTAATTTTTATACTTGATAATTATTTATTTTGTATGAAATTAATTTAGAATTTTATACTTATAAAGTTTGTTCTAATTTATTTCATATGATATTATTATAGATGGAAGCCCATGGACAACGAGGGAAGAAGCTAAAGAAGTTAAAAGTTTTGCCTACGACATCGCCGCCGCCACTACATCCACCACGACAGTCACCACCTCCGCCTGCTATTGGCACATCGACATTGTAGACACCCCGATCCGTGACCCCCGCAAGAACCCTAACGACTTTCGAGACTACTGTTTTTAGAGTCCGGGACCCATCCGAGCACCCGAAACTACCCCGAAAGGGTTTGTTGGCCAACAAACCATGTTTTTAAGTGGGATTGTCGCACGACATACTGGTATGTCGCGCGACAATCACTCTTATGTCGCGCGACAAACCCCTCTGCACCCGACCATCCACTTTCTGACATATCACAGTGTCAGAACCCATCACTTCAGCCGTTTGTCGCGCGACAAACAGGTACAGTGAAACAGATATGTCGCGCGACAAATAGATAAAGTTGGGAAATGTCGCGCGACAATCCTCTCCGAGCAGTATAAATAGGCCAACACCCACAAGGGTTCTAGACGGCAACTTCTCACCACAATTTCTATACTAAAATTCCTTATTCTCTCTCATATTTTCTAATCTTTAAGCCTTCTCTGGAAGCATCTGCGATAACATTTATTTCCGCAAGAGTCTCGGATCTAATCTTGGCACCCGGAGTGCCTACCTTCTAGAGTCAGACCGCTGGAAATATTTCTAAGAGGAAAAGTTAATATTCGCCGGAGGTCTTCTCTGCCGTATTATATTTTCTCTCTCTTATTCTTATATATATCGTCGGGAAGGTAACTAAAGTCTCTTCTAGTAATTAAATAAGATATTTGTATATTAGTTTTATTGTAGACTTGTTTAAAACTCGATTTTTCTAACGGAGCGCTGCCCTGCACCCCGCGACCTGACCGGGCAGGTCGATCCCCGTCCTAGTAAGCGAAGTGGCGACATGGTTGTGGTAGATTCCTGACGCGCTCGAAAATCAGGTTTCATTAGTTATTTCCAAAAAGCAGTAGAATATTAGTAAAAGCATCCAAGTTTTCCAACATAGAATAAACATATAAGACCACTAGAGACCGAAAGGGCGGAATGGGTGCTTAACACCTTCCCAAACCGTAATATAGTTCCCGAACCCTATAGAATCCTGGTTTCGTAGACAAACGTGTAAAGAAAGGCTTATCTGTAGCATTTCCTCTTACACAACTATTTTGTTCGTTTTCTCGTAAAATGTACTGGCGACTCTGAACAAACCCTCTTGCATCTAGAAATAGGATAGAGGGACACCCGATATGAATTATCAACACATAGAAGCAAATGGAACAACGGAATCCTTTTCGATGTTTCAGACTCCCAAACCATAGGCTGAGAACCTGGGGTCGCATTTGCGGATTCTCACAGACATCACCACCTCTGACTCAACAATCACCACCACCCCCACCACCTACTAGTCCCGGTATTAAAAGAGAAAAATATATAACTTTATATTCGTAAATTTTTATTGATATTATAGTAATAATCACGTTAATTATATTGATTTGCAGTGACTTATGATTTTTTTGGGAAAAAAAAGGAAGCGTGAAAAATCACATGGGAAGGGCCTCCACGATATATTAGAAGCTAATGGAGGGAGTAAGATGCCCATTATTTTGAATACGAGATTTCAAGTTCCTAATGATGGCAAAGTGGCTGCTCGATTCACTTCGGAGATAGGGAACATTGTTCGAACTTCTGTACCCGTTTGCTACTTAGGATGGAGTAAAGTCCCATTAGATGAGATGAAAAAGATGCGAAAATTATTGCTAGTGAGTTTAACTTCATTCCAATCTTTTATTTATTCTAATTTCATATTTTATAATACTAATTTAATATTTTTTGTATATTTGATATATATATATATATATATGTATTAGGTTCTATTTGATGTAGACTTGTCCAATATAAAAATTCTTGAGTATGTGGATAAGAAGATGCAAAAATTATTTTCCCAATTCAAGTATAGGTTGCACCAACACTATCTGAGTTATAAAACACCTGAGGAAGGACGAGTCAATTTCCTAAAGTGTGATTTATGGAATGAGAGACCGGAAAGTCATTGCCATTGGTTGTGTGATGAAGTTTATACATCTGTAGACTTTACAGTGCGTATTATAAATTTTCTAAGTTAATTTTATGTTCCAATAATATAGTATATTTTATCTTATTTTCATTGTTAATTTCTTTTATAGTATATTATAAAGTTTTAAATTTCTTTTATAGGAGATTTCTAAGATCAATGCTGCAAATCGAAAGAAGCATAAATATCACCACAAGATAGGGGCAAGGCCATTTATACAACATGCAAAAAAAGCCCACAGTGTAAATATAAATAAGTTCAAAGCTCATTAGTTTATTTAAAATTTGTAACTTCAAATATTGAGTTTAACTTCAAATGTAATAATGTAAGAAGGCAAGCCTTTATCTGTGATAGATAATTGGGAGAAGCTTCACAAAAATGGAGAAAATTAGATCAATGATGTTGCTAGAAAGAAACATGTAAGTTTTAGTACTCTCCACAATTGATAGTTTATTTTTATGTTGACACCAATTGATAGTTTATTTTTATGTTGACACTCATGATATGTTTGGGACCCATGTTGACAGGCTAATTGGTAGTTTACTTAATGTGTTCACATTCTTATCTTATACATGTTTGGGACCCGTGTTGACGGGCTAATTGGTAGTTTACTTAATATGTTCACACTATTATCTTATATATGTTTGGGACCCGTGTTGACGAGCTAATTGGTAGTTTATTTTATGCATTCACACTCTTATTTTATACATTTTTGGACCCGTGTTGTCGGGCTAATTAGTTAATTAGTAGTTTAGTTTTTTTATGTTAATGCTATTAGGACATGTTTTGGACCCCACTCTTTTGCTAAATTTGAATGGTTTGTACTAAACTATAGTGCACTGAACTGCATTGAATATTTCTTCCTACCTATCCACTTTATTCATTTTATGTTACGCTGGGCAGTCCAGTGTAGCGTAGTGCAATGCAGTCCAGTGCAGGAAATTTAGTGTGCAGGAAATAGTCTAGTGTAGTGCAGTGCAGTCTAGTTTAGGAAATTTATTGCAGAAATTAGTTTAGTGCGGTGCTGGAAAATTTAGTGTAGTGTAGGAAATTCAATACATAAAATTCTGCTTGATGCATAAGATATTGTAATCCAGTAAAATTAAGTGAATATTGTACTATATATAAAGGTAGAAATTAGATTTGGTTAATTCAATGTAGTTTACACTTAACTTTATACTTATTAAGATTTAGTTAATTCGACAAATTTCATCAATGCATTTTACACCTAATTTATTTTGTATGAAGAGATGAAACAAATAAGGGGTACGGTTCGGGATAAGATGATCCAAGAAGCACCTAAGGATACTTTGCCAGATTCTATTGTGGTGGACGTGGATGCTAAATTTCAAATACTAGGTGAGAAGCTTGGGAGGAAAGGAAAGTCAATTCGTGGTGTTGGTGTTTTTCCTCGTATGGAGGCGTCTAATTCATATGTCATATCATCTATGGCTACTAGTTCTGAGTTGAATGAGATGTAAGGTCAATTAAAGCAACTATCAACACATGTTCTCACTTTGCAAAAGGAAAATGAAGAACTGAAAGAGTAAATGAAGGCCTTCATGGCTGCATCTCTTGCATGACAACAATTTCGTGTACCTCAAGATGATGCTTACTACGATGAATTAGGTGACTATAACCTTGATGACTAATTTAGAGATTTAGTCTTTTTGTTTAATTTTGAACATGCATAAACTTGGTGCATTCTACCTATTTTTTGTTTCTCGACATGTATTGAGGGAAAATTGATGTTAAACATGAACTATGTTAACCTTGGAATATCTTTGGCATATTTTGCTATATATGTAACTATTTTGGACGTATCATTGGTTCATGCAAATATATGTAATTTTATGAATATGTTGTCTTTCTTATTTCTTATTGTATTTTGTTATTATATTAATAAAAAAGGGAATAAATGATGAAAAAGTGAGAAAAAATACCTCACAAATCTCTACAATATGTGACGCCGAGACATCTCAAAATAATGTATTTGTGAGAAATTCATTGTCACAAATAATACTCATATATGAGGAATAAGTCATCACAATATAGAAACAGTATGTGGCGCCAAAAGCATCACAAAAATTTATATTTATGAGGAAAAAGTCTTCACTATAAAAAGGATAAAGTGAGGAAAATGTCATTATAAAAAATAACATAGTATGACAGAGGAAAGCGTCACATTTAACCCAATAAAGTGAGGCACATGTTGTTACAAATGTTAACAAAATGGGTATTTCGTCCCCTTAATAAGTGACAAAGTGGTTGCCACATATCATAGGAATGCATGACGCCTCAAAATTTTCGTCACTTAATATATTTAATGACTTATTATAGGTATCGTCACATATATTCAAGTGTGACAAAATTGACCATTTTTGTGATGACTTACGGGTGTCACATAAGCCCATTTTTCTTGTAGTGAGGGTTCGTTCAGAGTCACTAGTATGTTTCATGAGAAAACGGACAAAAGAATTGTATAAAGGGAAAGGCTACAAATAAGCCTTTTCCTTACACGTTTGTTTATGAAATCAGGATTCTATAGGATTCGGGAACTATATTATGGATTGGGAAGGTGTTAAGCACCCATTCCATACTTTCAGTCTCTAATAGCTTTATATGTTTATTATATCTTGGAATACATGTGTGCTTTTACTAATATTCAACGATTTTCTAAAAATGACTTATAAAAGCCTGATTTTTGGGAAAAACAGAGAAATTGATGAAAACCTTGTATTTCGTGATAAGATGTTTGGTTTTGTCAAAATATGATTACTAGTGACAAACATTTGTTTTATCTGTTTGAAATCATGAGATTGATTTGGTATTATTTCCTCAAATAACAATATTAATTATCTCATCTAGTTAAATTATAAAAGATTGGATTATATCGAAATTGATTTGATATGAAATTAAACTCTTGAGGAGAGTTTGCCAGACACATTACAACTTATATATATGGAAGACATAATGTATCTGAGTCTAATTCTTAAGTAAGCTTTATCAGTCCAGGTTTTGAAAACTTGGTTTTATCTGGACTACAATGGCTTTTACTTCTTCTAGTTTTACAAATAATTTTATCAGGATTTTGAAAAGAAAGTTTTGTTTAAAAAATGAAAAACTATTATTAACTTGACAAAAAGTTTATCCAACTAGAAAGTGGACATAACAACAGATACATAAAGTCTACATTATGAATAACTCGATTTAAACAAATAAATAATATAAAATAGATATGCAGATATATAAATGAACTTATAGAAGAGACTTTAGTTACCTTCCTGATGATATATATAAGAATAAAAGATAAAAAATATAATACGGTAGAGAAAATCTCTAGCGGATATTAGGGCTGGGAAAAAAAATTGAGAATTGGTCCGAATCGAACCGATAAAACCCGGCTCGTTTCGATTCTTAGAAATTATGTTAATTTTGTTAACAGTTCGGTTCTTGTAGATTGTTAACGGTTCGGTTATCAGTTCTTAGTATAATTTCTTTACAAGAATTGTTAAGGAATCGTTATTGGATTTCCCTTCTAACCTTTATTCCAATGTTTAGGAACTGAACCGTTAAAACCATTATTTTTTTCCAATAACCTTTATTTCTTTTCAATAACCGTTAATATTTTAGTTTTTCTCTTATTAACGATTAACCAATAAACCGAAAGAATTGAATAACCGTTATTTCTTTCTAATAATCGTTAATATTTTGGTTTTTTTCTTGTTGACGGTTAACCAATTAAACAGAGGAATCGAACCGTTAGAACTGGTTCGGTTCTTAAACCGGTTCTTCACATTTTTATAGTTAGAACCAAACCATTATGATATAATTGGTTCGATTAACGGTTCTTAAAAATTTGCCAAAGAACCGAACCGATCCTAGCCCTAGCGAATATCATATTTTCTTCTCCAGATATTTCCAGTGATTCGAATCTAAAAGTAACACTTTGACTGTCAAGAGCAGACTCGTGAATTATTCAAGAATTTGATGAATATAAAGATCGAACTTTGAAACATCTTGAAAATCAGTAATAATAGTAGAATTTTTAGGGTAAAAATCATGTCTTTAATCCCAAGGGGGTGTAGGCATATGTATAGTATTGGAAAGGGTTTATCGCGCGACAAACTGCAATAGTGTGCCATTTGTCGTGCGATAAATGCCTATATGTTACGCGACAAACAGTTGAAGTGATGATACTGATAAATTGATGTGTTAAGAAGTGGTTGGTCTGTGTTTGGAGAATTTTGTTGGGCGATAAACCCATCAAGTAGGCATGTTTGTCGTGTAACAAACCTCCTTTAAGTAAATTCAAGTGTGTGAGCGTGAGTTTCGGACTCAAAGTCTACATTTCGAGAACTTTTTAAGGTTCTTGCCGAGGGTCAAGATTTGGGGTGTCTACAGTAAAAGGAGAGAATCACCAATAACATCGGTTATAGCAAGTTCTGCCAAGACATTAAGAAATTTCAACGACCAATATAAAATTTGAAATGTCTTGTACAACCTTCAAGTTATTGATGATGATACTGGGAGACGTATCATAAGACAATACACCCGTATAGCAAATGATATGCCCACAAATATTGATGATTATAATGCTGCTAGTAATATAGACGACCGAAGTAATAATTAGGATGACCCAAGTAAAGTTTATCATGAGGTTATTACAAACCACCCGAGAGTGAAACATATAATTAATCAAAGTGGTTGGTCTCAACTGTGGCAAATTGAGATGCCTAAATCAGACTACAAAATTGTAAATTCAATTATACAACATTGGTCAAATAAAGCTCTTATTTTTCCTTCCTATGGTTGAAGTGAGTATTACTCCACATGACTTTACATTCGTAATAGTTAATTTTTTTTTCTAATTTTATAAGCTTTAATTTTTTTTAATTTAATTATTTAATTGTAGGAACTTTTTCTAGGATTAAAGAAACAGTGCTCGAATTTAATGAGCACGAATACAAGGACCTCAAGGATGTTGCTCCCAAATAATTTCTTCTTTCTCTTAGCTAGTAGTAATTAGTTAGCCCTTCCTCATCCAAATTGCTAGGGACGCACTATTGAGCATGAGGGATGATGTTTTGAATCCAATATCCAATATAAAATTTTGAAAGATTTGTTGAGTGTGGTATATATATGAACCCATGGATATGTTTCCATTACAAGCAGATTAATTAAAAGTTCATAACAACTAGAAAGTTACAACTCAAGTTAATACTAACAAGTGCAAAGAAGATTTGTAAATAATGTATCAACAAGTACAAGCAAAGGAAGTTTAAAGTTCAATTTATTAAGAACAAAATCTTCAAATAATTTAAAATTGAAATTCAAGTTTGCTTTTGTAGAATTGTTATATACTATATAATATTTCTTTTACAAATTTCAATTAACAAGCCAACGGGTCTTCTAGTCCATTGGCATACTTCTGCTTCTTGTAACAAGAAGATCTTGGGTTCTATCAACATAAATGTAGTTATTATTGAGAGATTGCAATATATAAAGAGATGATAAAGAAGTTGAAGAGGTAATAATAAATAAAATTTAGGAGGTAATGATAATATATAAAGAGATTGCAATATATAAAGAGATAGTAAATAAATAAAATTTAAGTTTCACTTCAAAAAAATAAGTTTTGATGAGTTAATAAAGAATTAAATGCTATAAGAAAAGACTTCCCGTCGAAAGGTATGCTATTGCAGTATAGCTCACATAAGAATGGTCAAAGCACGAGCGCGTGCGATTGGATGCTTAAGGGCATTTGAGCACAATCGGAGCCTTCATTTTATAATTGAATGGTTGTGATTAAGTGCACCATTAGTTTGCAAAAGACATAATCAATTCCAAAATAGTTTAAAAATTGGAATTTAAAATGGCAATTAGAATTTGAATTCTAAAATAGAAGCTATTTGTCTGAAAGGATTCCTACATATATAAGCATGTCCTTTCATTTCTAGGATTTCAATTCCTCTTGTCTTGTATCAAATTCAAGAAGTGTTCTTAACCTCAAATTCTCTTTTTTAAATAAAGGGCATGCCCTTTCATTTATAGGAATTCAATTCATCTTGAGTTGCGTCAAATTCAAAAAGTATTCTTAACCTCAAATTCTCTCTTTTAAATAAAGTCTCTGCCATTACCAATTAATTAAATTTTTTTCTTCCCTCTTTGTCTTGTATCAAATTCAAGAAGTGTTCTTAACCACGGATTCATTAGTATTGCTGAACTTCAGAATTCACGGATTGTTATATCTTGGAGGTTATTTGACAAAAATCCCATTAGCAAACTTGTATTTCGAGTAGGGTCAGATTACACCTTAAGAAAAGTATTTTCTTCACGCCACTATCCTATCCATCTACATTTATTGTTATACTATTTTCTTAACAGTTATCGGTCCATTGTTGCGTTCACCCTAAGGTAGTAGTTGTAAAATTATCGATTCTATGGAAAAAAAAATCCACTAACAAAAGAATCTCCCTAATCTTTCTTTTGAATGGTTTAACATAAATTTTTTAAGTATCAATACTACATTATAAAATCAATAAAAATTTAAACTACACAATATTTCTTTTACAAATTTCCATTAACGAAAAGGATATGCCCCTGATCTTTCTTTTCAAATGGTTGAGCATTTTTTTTGTAATTAGGCTCCTTTTGATAGTATTATGAAAAATGACATAGAAAATAACTAATATATATGAAAAGTTAAAAAATAAGTTGAGATATGTGGTGGATATTCTCTATCCTATACTCATTTTATGAATATATATTATTCGTGTACTATTTTATTTTTTGTAAAAAATTATCTTCTTCACCCCTAGAGAATTTTTTTTCATAACAAAAGTTGAAAATTAAGATTCAATCTCATTACATGCCTCAAGTTATTCTCAAACTTTTCATATAAATCAATTATTTTTTATACTATTTTTTATGTTAATATCTATCATAGTCTCAAAATTTACCATTAAACCATCTTTCGCTTTTATCACATATTTCTCATGAAATTATTTACATGATGCTGTGTGTAGGTAATTTATTGTAGAAAAGACTTTTTGAATAGTATAAGAAAATATCAAAGCCAAAAACCAAGTTTAATATGATTATTAAAAAAAAATATATTAAAAAAAAAAGAAAAAAGAAAAAAGAACAAGTTTAAAACTTTAAATACATGTTGACCACTAAATACTAATGCATGTTGACCATTAGCCTTCGCCCAATTCGGCACGTGAAAGTCACACGCCTTAACGGTATCGGTTTCTTGAACAATACGATTATTCGAAGACTTACAAAAAAATAGTTTGAGCTTCAAATCATCAAGATGGGAAAATCTTGAGGAACAAGAAGCCCTAATCTATAATTATTTCCATCTTCCTCACACAACTCAAAAATCTCAAATTCTCTGCAGAAACCAACCCCCTTTCCCCTCTATAAATCCCCCAACAGTTAAAATTTTCAATCCCCACATAAAATTAGGGCTTTTTCTTCACTCTCCTCAAATCCAATGTCAAACAACGATCCCATTCCCTTCGGCTGCGCCGTTATACCGATGGTTAATAAGCTCCAGGAGGCGCTTGCTCAGGTCGGTGACTCGACGGTGGAGTTGCCGGTGGTGGCGGTGGTCGGCAGCCAGAGCAGCGGCAAATCGAGTGTCTTAGAAGCGCTGGTGGGGCGTGACTTTTTGCCCAGGGGGAGTGATATATGTACGCGGCGGCCGTTGCTGTTGCAGCTTGTGAAGATAGATGATAAGGATGGTGATGAGTATGGTGAGTTTAAGCATTTGCCTGGGAAGAAGTTTGCGAATTTCGATGAGATTCGAGGCGAAATTGAGGTGAGTGCTTTGAATTTCATCAGCAAGTAGGCAGTAAGCAATTTAATTTTACTGGAATAATGATACCTCTAGTAATTCCTTCGCGTATAAATTTTTAAAACAAAATAAATATACTTTGGTTAAGTGGTAATAAATTAAGCATTGCTTTTATTACAACTTTTGAAGTGCGGAGGTTAATTTTGTAATTTTATAAAACTAAAGTCAAATGGTACACTTTTTACAATGCTCTAAAAGTAGAAGTATGTTTAGAAACTAGAAAGTGACTGAGAATAAAATTTTGGTTTAAAAGCAAAATATAACTTTTAGTTCCCACATTTAATTTCCCTATGAAAATTATTTCTTAACTACTTTTTGAGTTTTTTCCTTTGCTTCAAGGGTACTTTTATACTTTTCATTATGTTCTTTTCCTTCTTTTTTTTTTTTTAAAGTTATATTGAGGCAAGGGTTTTGTATTTAGTTAGGCAGTTTTTGGAAGTAATCGATTTACTTTGCTGTAGAAAGTCGAATGGCACACTTTTTATAATGTTCTAAAAGTTAAAGTATTTTGCAGTGTATACTTATGTTTGGACGGGGAGAGGGAGAGAAAGACTCCAATACAGCTAACCCCATTTACAATTATGAATGGGTAGCTGACATTGGTTGATTTTTAACAAACTAACCATATTATAATGCACAAAAGAAAAAGAGAAAAAGTGTAGCATATTACAGCCTATTAACCTGTTTGAGCTAACCTGGCATATAGCCTCCCCCTTCAAAAATCCTTGTCCTCAAGGACCAAACTCTGGAAATGAAACAATCATCCATTCAAAACAACAGGCCAATCGGCTTCAGGTTATAATGTCAAAAGGAAAATTAGCAGAGATACGAGATTTCTTGTTCTTTTAGAATTTCTGATGTGAAAGGGTATGGATACGAGAACTTCAATTTGTATTTGGAAGGTTACTGGTGCAGCATGTTCATGGGTCAGGGCATGGCAGCATCGATTTTGAAATGATGGTTTTGTAATTTTGTTCAAGCCAAATCAGTTACTCCGTACATGTGGTCATTTCTTAAATAAATTTAAATGGAGAACCACTCTCATAGATAATATATGGTAGATTCTTTGACACACCTTTCATCTTTGGCCATATGCTTGAGTAGCAACATAGGAGCACCAAGGGTTCATATTAGAGTGAAAATCTAGGCTGGAAGTTTGACTTTGTATAATTTACTGCTTGCATATTTTTTCTTGTTTTATGGATGAATTTTAAGGTTCGAAGTTTGTCTTCTTAAGTAGCTTTCTCAAGGGGCTTTAAGAGGTTCTGGAAATAAACAAAGGAAATGTTAATAGACTTTCCCTTTTGTGTATATGCTCCTTAAGATTTTAGAATCAGACTATAGAGTGTAGACCTTTCTTGGATTTGTTAAATGTTCTTTCATTAGGATTCAACTTCAATATTTGTATTATACCGTCTTGGTAACTGTGACTTAGCTTTATTTTGAATTTATGGTCATATGTATGTGTGTATACTATATGCATATGGCTTAGTACTACATTAAGCTACAAAAATTCAAGATCTTGAGAAAATAATTTTAAAATATTTTACTTTTAAGGCAAGAAGGGGTAATTGTCTGCCATTATTTCGAGGATATAAATCATATTTTCGGGTACTCCGCTACTCCATCCTTTTTTCCATCTTGTATTACTTGGCTTATCCCTGATTACTAATACATCTTACGTTTGGAATCCTCATTATTCTGTTGTGTTCACAAATGTGTTCTTGAAATTTTCAACTCCTGACTTGGCTGAAATGAGTCAAATGAGAGTAAACTTCGATCATCACATGTAGCAAAATAAGGAAGTTTGGAGATGATTATTTGGACAAGCATAATCCGAATTTGCAATGGAGGAATTCTTTTATCTTTGAATCAGAAATAAAATCTATCAAAGAGCAAGGGGAAAGTACAAAAGGGGAAATAGTGCAAGGCGTCCTCAAAAAGGGGATGGTACATCTAAAACCTAAATGATAAAAAGATATAGTAAAAAAGAACAAACCATATAATAGTCACTGAATAACAAACCCTATGAAGAGTCCTTCTACACGGACATATTTAGCTGACATTGACATAAAATAGTGACATTCCAATTTCGTGATTACTCATCGGTTGTAGTGTGTTAGTAACCATCTCACCCAAAAGCTTAAGCTGTTAAGTAGTGGGCCAACAATGTATATCATACTCTTCAACACTCCCCCTCACGTGCGAGCCACTCGCGCGTGGATAGACAAACGAAACCAAAGGCCAAACCGGCCAAACCAAATGTGCATTTCGTGCACAAACACAAAGGGGGAAACAAATGCAAGTGGGAGGATTCGAACCCGTGACCTTGCAGAACTTGAGCTCTGATACCATGTTAGTAACCATCTCACCCAAAAGCTTAAGCTGTTAAGTAGTGGGCCAACAATGTATATCATACTCTTCAACATAGTGGATTTTGACTAGGATAAATGTGATATGGTTCCCACATTCTAATCAATACATGGTGGCCACACTAAATATATTAGTTTTCTATGTCAGATATATATGTCCCTCTAAAAGGGGCATGGTACATCTAATTCTTTTAGTTTGGCCACATACAAACAATAATTGTTTGCTGTTGTTCCTTTTTATTTTTGGGTGTTGATTCTATGCGATTGACATAACCTTTATTAAACCATTGACGTTAACTTTCTCTCAAAGATTGAAACAGAAAGGGAAGCAGGAGGGAACAAAGGAGTTTCAAACAAACAGATTGGTCTTACAATCTACTCCCCAAACGTTCTTGATATCACATTAGTGGATTTGCCTGGAATGACAAAGGTTCCAGTTGGTGACCAACCCTCAGATATTGAGATCCGTATCCGAACAATGATACTGTCGTATATAAGGCAACCAAGTTGTCTAATATTAGCAGTTACACCTGCGAATTTGGATTTAGTAAATTCAGATGCTCTTCAAATAGCAAGAATTGCCGACCCTGATGGTAAATGTTTCCGAGATAGTATAATGAACCTGTGTTTTTTTCTAAGGTATATATTTGAAATAGTGTTTATAGAAGAAGCCTTAGTAGGAAAGGCTCCAAACTTGATTCTAAGATATTGCTTATTGTGTCAATTGGCAGGTTATCGAACTATTGGTGTAATTACAAAGGTGCTGTGTCAATAGAACTTATCTTGATTACTAGCTATTGCATGTTCTTACATGAGGGGTTCTTTTGATTTTCTTATGGAGCATTGTAATAATACTATTATCTATGTTCTCAGTTGGATATCATGGACAGAGGTACCGATGCCTGCAATCTTTTGCTTGGGAAAGTAATTCCCCTTCGTCTTGGATATTTTGGTGTTGTGAATCGTAGTCAACAGG
The DNA here is from genome assembly GCA_021464415.1 of Lonicera japonica. Lineage (NCBI taxonomy): Eukaryota > Viridiplantae > Streptophyta > Magnoliopsida > Dipsacales > Caprifoliaceae > Lonicera > Lonicera japonica. Next base: position 27,689,455 of record CM038466.1, read on the forward strand.
TAATTGTCTCCCCCTCATCTCTCTCTCTCTCTCTCTCTCTCTCAGGTGTTTGTGCTCTCATCCTCTTCACCAGCCTTCTTTCTTTGATGATTTGAGTGGCTTTTTCATCACACGGGTTACGTGTTAATGTGATTGCGGCACCAGCAGTCATTATATTATGGAAACGGTCCTCCAAAACAACACTTTTTTTTTATACCGTCTTAGTGAAAGGAAAGTATGATGTGATTGTTAAATAATCTTGATCTTTTAATCAATGTCCAAGCATATGAAGCATGAGCCATGAAGAAAGAGAAGGGGCACATTACAATTTACACATACAGCGGACACTTCAACATGGAAAATCGTAAAATTATAGGATCTAGATAAGATGAACATGACTAAAAATTTTTTACATAAAAAGTAAACACGGACACTTCAACATGGAAATCCTTTAATGATAGGACCTAGATAAATGCACACTTTACTCTAAAAACATTTTACATAAAGAAATAAAATATATGACAATATCTTCTTTCGTTTTCTTTCCAAGCACATTTTGTTTGCTATTCAAGTATCGAAGACTGCTGAAGTTATTATGATGATAAGTATGTAACATTTAGTTTATTATGATTAATTATCTCTCCTTCACATCTCACTCCTTTAACGCAGATTTTTATCCATTTTTTCCATGATTGGAATTATATTAGATTTTACTAACAAATATATATATATATAAATTTGTACTCGATAGCATTAGCAACCAGGCCTCTTAGAGCACCTTTTTAATGCCCAAGGGTATCCTTATTCCTTTGACCCTCCCATCTGCATGCGTTGGGAAACCGTGTATTGAAGGTGCCCCAAGAGCCTCAAGGATGTTAGGGAAGAGCCATCCATATATTGCTGTCTTATCTTATTATATGATACCTTGTCTTAGACAGGTGCTCAATTGTCTCCAACAAAGATTGGGAGAAAAATATGCATGTAGTGGTGCGAATATGTTGAAATATATTTATAAAGATTTTTGGTAATTTTTTTTTCTTATCAATGTGAAGTTAATAAGTTGGTAAACCTTGTAAAATTGTTGCATTTTGTGCAGGATATCATGCTCAATCGCAGTATCAAGGAAGCACTTGCCTCTGAGGAGACGTTCTTTTGCAGCCATCCAGTATGGCCATTATGTTTTATGAGTGATTATTAAATACCTTATTAAGAGATTTTTGCTCTCTCCCTCTCTCTCTCATCTTTTCTTGATACTGTTAGGCAGGTATATACTGGTCTCACTAGTCGCTGTGGCATCCCTCAACTGGCCAAGAAGTTGAACCAAGTACGAATCTCGAGTGACTTTACTATGAGATGTAATTTGTTTCTTTCACTTATCTCTGTACAATTATTCCTTTGCAGATTTTGGTACAACATATTCAGAAAGTACTCCCAGGGTTGAAGTCACAAATCAGAACTAAGATGCTTTCTGTCGACAAGGAGCTTTCTGGCTATGGAGAAATTACCGAATCAAAAGTATGCATTAATTTGAGTGATATTTGTCTACTTTTTTTCTGCTTATTTCTAATTCCAAGTTGATTTATATGTCTCCCAGTCTGGTCATGGAACTCTACTACTGAACATTATTTCAAAGTATGCAGAAGGTAAAAGTGCCTAAGATGATTTCTTTTCTGTTGTTTTTTTCTTATGGTTTTCCTGAGCCTCTAAAACTATCATGTTACATTTTGAGTAAATTTTTAGGGGTGTGATGAGTGGTTCGACTCTTACTGTTCTTTAGCTTTTATGTTAAGAGTAACGGGTAACTTCTGGTTCACAGCTTTTGCATCCATGGTGGAGGGGAGAAATGAAGAAATGTTAACTGCCGAGCTGTATGGTGGTGCACGAATTCATTATATCTTCCAGTCAATCTTTGTGGACCGACTGGAGGTGTGCATTTTTATTTTGTCTGTGTCAGTTTTCTGAGTCTGCCAATTATTATTTGAGTTCTTTTATAGGGACAAATTTATCTGACACAAAGAAGAGACATTCCAATCTGGCGATTACTCATTGGTTAGAAGGGACTGCAATTAGGATGAATTTCATATGAACTCCACATTTTGACCAATACATGGTGGCTACACTAGATATGTCAGTCTTTTGTGTCAGTTGCATATGTCCCTCTAGAATTATTGTTATTTTTCATGATCAATGTTGTACTACAATACTACTAGTTGTAACTCATGCCAACGGCACTATCCATCATTGAAAAAACATCTTGCAATATCAGCCACGTAATCTTTTATCCCTTATACATTTTCAAGATTCAAAACCATTGCTCCTTATTATCTAGATTGTTTTGGTGAGATCTTAAATTTTAGCTATGCATAAAATTTTCAACATAACTTTTTTTTTGTTGTTGTGGTTGTAAACCCAGACAGAAACATTTTTTTCAGCTTTTTTGATGGTTGAAATCCTAGAGAACCTTTGATGTTTCTTTTAATTCGTTATCAAGAAAAAAACCGATCAAGACTTGGCCTAAGGCCTCGTTTATGCTAAAGTTATACATTCCTGCTAGATTCTTAAAAATACAAGGAACCTCTCAAATAAATCTTCTAAATAAAAAGAAAATGGAATCCTACCTAAACTAGGACTTGACAATAAAAGGAAACACTTAATAGTTGAATAAACAAAAAAATATATTATATTATGTTAAATAATTAAATTAATGTAACACGCTATATTATTCCAAATTTCCGCCCCCTCGTCTCCTTGTACGTTGAATTTCATCATTTAATCTCTTATGCTAATTAGTCTGACTTCGCTTGTGCTAATCTTTTTTAGTTTCCGAGCTCTTCAATAGTGTAATCGTGGGTAATTTATTGATATAAGGATTTTGGACTTTCTATGCTCCTCATCACCTAGAATCATACAATTTGGTAAATCTTGTAGGATGTAGATCCATGTGAGAATTTAACTGATGAAGACATCCGAACTGCCATTCAAAACGCAACTGGTCCCAGATCTGCTTTATTTGTGCCGGAGGTGGGATTTTCGTTTTCACTCAAATGTTATAGGGTTTTAAGAATTTTACCCCTGCATGTAGGGTAGTCTCAAAGAATTGTGTAAAAGTAGGGGGGTAAATTAAAGGATTACATTAAAAAAAAATAGATATTGCCCTCTATTTTTACGTAATTATTTGAGTTTCCCCGCATGCAGGGGCCAAAGTCTGATGATTATGAAAACAGGGGTAAGTCAAGTATGCATTAAGAACAAGGGGTGAAGTAAAAAAAAAAGCCCAATCTTTTATAATCTTCACATGTTATCCAACTCCCCAAGTGCTATTTGTTTGGAAATTCTTCTTTTATGGTGCATTTATCTCAAATGCATCTACATTTGATTTAATGTTATATTTATCATACAAATGTACAGGTACCATTTCAAGTTCTGATCCGAAGACAGATAGCTCGATTATTAGATCCAAGCCTTGAGTGTGCAAGGTTCATTTACAATGAACTAGTAAAGGTAGACATCTTACATTCTAGTTTATAGCTTGGCAGACAAATTTAATAAGTTACTGCAGTGTATTGAAGTTTGTTTAATCAATGCCCCTTCACACAGATGAGCAACTGCTGTATGGTTAGTGAACTACAGAGATTTCCTTTCCTTAGAAAGAGAATGGACGAAATTGTTGGAAATTTCTTGCAAGAAGGCCTCGAACCAGCAGAGACAATGATTGGGCACATAGTTGAAATGGAGGTATACTTAAAACAAGGACGGACATTTGCATTATCATTTGGCCACAAACGGTTCAAACTTCAATTTATTATGTACTCTATGTGCTGATCACTCTGAACGTTATATGATCTGTACCTATACCACTTTGAAACTATGGAAGTTAGGCGGCCGCTATTTTCATTACTAATAGTTCTGAATTTCCTGAAACTTTGTGCATATACCACTAGCCATATGACAGACATAGAGTATATCGACAAGCAATGATTAATATTTAAAATTTTCCTTTTATGATTATTGGTAAGAGCATCTCCAGTGGAATACTCAACATTGGATAACCAAAAGAGCATTTGATTATTCGTTTAATAGATTGTTGAAGTTAACCATACGTTTCACAATGGTTATTATGTCTCAATAACCAAAATTATGGGGCCCATTATGCTAATTGGCCGCACAGTAATCACTTTGAAATTTAAAACAAAAAGATGGAAGAGAAAACTTATCTAAATCTGACAAGTTTATTTTTATCCTTTCTTCTGACCAATGGAATTAGTGGGGCCACCATTTTGATGATGATTGAAAAACATTTTAAATTTTGATTATTGATGAGGTGAACTTGATTATTGGATAAACGATTGAAAAAATTTGATTATGCCATTGGAGTGGGTTTTCTAAGCAACATTTTTAAAATTGATTATGCTTGTTTGTTTGATTATACCATTGGAAATGCGCAAGATTTTTTTTCTTATTGTTATGGTCTAGAAGTGCTCCTTTTAGTTGTGATTCGAGAAAATTGATTGGAGACTCTCAAACAATATTTTCTGATTTGCAGCTTGACTATATAAATACATCACACCCAAATTTCCTCACTGGAAGTAAAGCAGTAGAGGTTGCTTGCGGCAAATCAGGTCATCTAGGTTATCTTCAGCCACACCTACACAAAGGGTATGTTGTTCTTCTTTTTGCTTCTGTTATAAATATTGAGGTTGACACAACCCATTTTCATTAACAATTTTGACATTTTGGATAGGATGGGGTAGATACTGATGCTACTCCAGCTTCTGAAAGAGGTCCTAGGTCCAGAGCTATCGTTGTTAGGTCTCAAGCAAATGGTTATATTAGTGATCAGGTTTGATATCTTAACTTTTAATTTACAGACTGCATGTGTTTATAAGTTGTGTTTTTGCTAGAATGTTACTGCTAAAGATGTTTTCTTACTGAATGTTTAATTTGTCCTTTCTCTTTTTTTGGCCTGGCTCACAAATAGGGGATTCGACCGGTCACTGAAATTGAGAGAAATGGATTATCTGGTAATTTGCTGATTTGAATAAGTTGTTGTTCTCTTCTAGTACAAATATGTATCCCCAAGGTGTAATATATTTATGGGTTAGTGTTGTTTGATATTTCTGTAGCAAATGTAGCAGACTTATGATGAACCATTAAATTCTTGATGGAATTTTCAAAATTAATAAGCTTTTTCATTCTTTCCCAAGTTGATATATCCTCTCATTCCAATATGAGAGTATGGATTGAATCACAAAATTAAGTCTGTCTTATTATTAATTTATTATCCATTTTTTTTTCAACTCAAAACAGTGATAATTGAAGGGGAGTTGCTGTAATTTATGGCCTCTTTCTTTCCTTGCTTCCTTGTTTGTTTGCTCGCTCACTTGCTCTTGCGCTTGCTTCATTCTTTGGATCGTTCCTGAAATCCTAATTGTTGTTCATTCGAGATTCCAATGTTTGGTTGGAGTTTTGTAAAGGAATCCCGTATTCGTAGGAAAGGAGAACTCCCATATTAAAAGCTAAGGATTCCCGGAATCCTTTCATATATACTTTTTATTTTTGACAAAATTACCCCTTATTTAACAAGTAAATATTTTCCTTTTGCACTATAATATAGTAATTTTAAAAATATATTATACTACGATAACTAATGTTAATTAAATTATTTTTATATGTGGATTTTATTTGCAAGTTATTCTCCATATGAGGAGAGTTCCTATCTTAACCAAACATTGGCAAAGAATCTCAAATGCCAGGAGAGGAGCTTCCCTGGTATCTAAAATGCCAAACAAGCCTTTAAACTAATACTCAATCCATCGCATTCAAAATACTAAAGTACAATAGCCTGAATTCTTGGCTTTTTTTTATTTTTGGTTTTTCATTTTCCTTTTTGAGCTGGGAGATTTTTGATGGGGTGGTTCCTCAGGAGTTACTAGTGGTTCAAATTGGGGGATTCCATCAATTTTTAGTGGAAGGGAGAACCGTACCCAAGCAAGAGATATCGCAAGGAGCAATTCACATGCCGAACCTGCACACAGGGTGGAACATGCCTTATCTATGATTCATTTGAGAGAGGTATTCAATCCCTCGAATATTATTATAAGTTTAAATGCTCTGAATCCTCTGGTTTATTTTTTGAATAACATTGCTTATTGTGTTCTATATATTCTTTTAGCCTCCCACAGTATTGAGGTCATCAGAAATGCATTCAGAACAAGAGGCTATTGCGATTGCAGTTACGAAGCTGCTATTGGGATCATATTACGTCATTGTACGAAAGAATATTGAGGATATTGTGCCCAAAGCTATTATGCACTTTTTGGTGAGTGCCTTCTATTTTTCATTTGTTGGAGTTTTGCATTGGTATATGGTAAATTCTATTCTTCTTAGACGTCCATGGACAAATTGTTTACACATGCTGATGCTACGGGTAGGCTCAGGTGTTCAAGTTGAGGGGAGAGGGGCGGGTGGGGACTAGAATCGTGGTGGCTAGGATAGTGTCCCCGATTGACAATTATGTTTTGGAATGAGTACTCTTCCCAAGAATAAGGCAAAAAAAGGAGGTTATTATTAGTATTTTTTCTATTGGCAATTGTACCCTTGTTAATTATTATTCTTCCCTTCTCACCCATTGTGGCCACTAAGCCTCAGCAACCAAAGCCAATCACGAGCCACCACTATCGGTACAAGAGGTGAATTTTTTTTTTAATTAAGATGGAAGAGCATTTTAGGTATTTGAAAAGGAAATGCAAGGAGAAGGAAAAGACACATAGCCGACACATAGCAATCTTTGGTCTGGTCAAATTCAGGGAATTATCTTACATAAATACAATTCCTCGTCCTTTGCGCTTTTCTTTTTGTTCCTTTGTCTTCATATATTCTTTCCAACTTTTTTGTCCTACAAGTAGTTGCATTTTCGGTTTTTGTCTTCTTCAAATTTCAAGAAGTTGCTTCATATAGGAACTCATTGATATTTTCAACTCCAATGACCTGGTAGAAATTAATGTCTCATAAGGTGGCTAAGTGCTGGGACAGTTTAAGACCTAACATCCAAGTATCTACCATTGTAACTAACTCAAGTATGCCTATATGGTACTCCCTCCATCCTAAATTAAAAGTCCATATTTTTCCACAAGCTTTCAAGAATAGACTAATTTCAACATGGTTACGAATAAAACTTGTTCGCTATTGTGAGATTTGGTACATTGTTTCTATCCCGAAAAGGAAATTAGACTTCTAATTTGGGACATCCCAAAAATTATTGTTTAGTATCTTGTCCTTCTTTGGGAGATCACATAGACAAGAAAGATATAACCTCGCTTGGACTCTGTTGTAGTTTTTGAGGTTTCACCATTTCAATTTTCTTTGATTTCCAGAAAGCAATGATTGCCAGTGAAAATTCAAACTGATTACCTTCAATTCTAATTCATTGTCATCAACTCACTCTATGTCCAGGTGAACCGTAGTAAGCGAGAACTGCACAATGTGTTGATAAGGAAGCTTTACAGGTAAAGCAAATGGTGGGCTGTTTTGATTTATTGAAATTGACCTTACATATATGTACTTTTATATAAAGCAAGCATGAATTTCCACTACTTTGAGGCTCCGTCATACTTTTGATTTCCAATTTTGCCCCTACAATATATATATATATATATTATGTCGTAACCCACCAAAGGCACTACCAGCTATTCAAAAAGCATCTTTAATCTCAGCCACACAATTCTTTATCCCCTTATACATTTTAATATTCAAAAACCATGGCCTCTTATTATATTGATATTATGAAAATATGCCTGCAACCGGATTTGAACATTTATTACTAAGTAGTCTAGTCTCATGCTTAAACACTAGACCACCTATCATTTTTATTAAACTTTTTTCTTCAAATTTTAACATTCTATCTACACACGCATTGTGTGTGTAGGGTAGTCTAGTATGGGAAAAAAATGAACAAAAAAAAAAAAGAGGAGAAACCAGAAGGCAAAATTTGAACATTTATTTGGCTACATGAGAGTACACTATAATTGCTACATGAATTTTCCATTATTATTGTTTTCAAACAGAGATCACTTTCTCGAAGAGCTTCTACAAGAAACTGAAGAGGTGGTAGTGAAGAGAACTCGTGCTAGAGAAACTCTACAAGCTCTTCAGCAGGCATACCAGGTGAGTGCTTTGAGGTTCATTTGGTCATGGTATTTTGCTACTAGAGTACAATGTATTCTCTTGTCTAGTAGTCCATAAATTTGTGTTAGTAGATTTTCACATGAGTTTGTTAGTGAGATTGGTTAGAGATGAACCCACCTTGTTCGACACTTGGAGTGGTTGACACTCGAACCTGGGACCTCCAGGTTCCAGTGGAGATCTTTAACCACTGGGACAACACACAAGTTCATATGGACCTACCTTGTTGATAAGCGCTTTCGCTGAACTATCCTAATTAATATTTTTCAAAACTCGTCTCTTGGATATTCCACAAAATAGGGGAGTAGCGATAGGAAGTACCTTTTGAAACATAAGAAAAACTGGATATGGGTTCTTCTTCTTTCCAACTCATGTTCAATTTTGAAATTGCTCGAGTTGTTGATGATGAAGATAGAAGGAAAGAGAGAGAAAATGTGGTATTTTCATTTTGCAGATGACTTCAGCTATAATATAACCTCTAAAATTATTTCAGATTCAAACCTATATAAATTAGGTAAGGAGCTTCACACACTTGACTTTAGCTAATATAGTCCCTCTTTCTATTTAGTTGAGAACCTTCTGCATCGCTCTGTTCCTCTAAAATTAAGGGAAAAAAAAACTGCAACATTGCCACTAGTAATTTCGTCTTGTCTTATATATGGTCCTTGATTTGAAAATTAGCATTGATGCCAGTTAATTGTAGGATTCATCAATAATTTGAAAAGAATCCACTTTTTGTATTTACTAGTTTTTGTGCACGTGCGTTGCACGTGGTTTTAGTGTAAAATAAAGAATCAAATAAACAAAAATAAAAATAAACAAATAAACAAAACAATTGAATAATTAGTAAGAAATAAAAATAATAACAAATAAACAAAACATAGTATCAAATATAAAATTATTTGATTTTTTTTTACCGACCAAAAAGCCTTGTTTAATTATTTTAGCCAAATAAAGTAGATTTTAAATTTATTTGGAATATTAATACTAATATAAAAATATATGGAGTTATACACTTGTAGTCTTATACTATTTTATTTAATGTAAATAGCTTAAGATATTTGTTTAATTATTTTAACAAAATAAAGTAGAGTTTGGATTTGTTAGAAATACTAATACTAATATAAAAATATATGGAGTTATATAGTTTTATTTAATGCAAATTTTAAAATCTTTTGTTTGTTTAAAGTCTTCACAAAAAAAAAAAGAAAAAACACTTAAATTATTCGTACTTTTATATATAGTATAGATTATTTGAATTCTTTGGTACGGCCAGTGCAAATCAAGGAAAAAATTATGCTCTTGCTTGTATGTGACATGTATGTACTACCCCCCTCAGTCACAAATCAAGTGTCCCATATCCTTTCTAGGACATCATTAATGTAACAACGCTCAAGATAGTAACTTTTATTATTGACTATTGATTACGTTGAAAATAGTTCTTTTCTGAAAACATGTAAAAAGTGACTCTTAATATGGAACGTAGAGAGTGTATTATAATTGTAGATCCTTATTTCTGATCAGATTTGGCATAAAGGTTTCCATTTTACAGTTACTACATTAACTGATCTCATTTTATCTTCATGCTTTCTCCTCAGATATTGGATGCACTTTCCCTTGAAGCTGAAACAATATAGAAAATATTAAAGTCTCGAAAGAAATCCGAGGAGCGGCTTACCAATGTATGGAACAATCAGTTGAGTTTAGTAAAATACAATTAAGGCTTCTTCTGATTCCTTGTACTTGTTTCAAACAGGGCCTCATTAGTCATGAACAAGAGCAAGATACATGCGTTACATATACACGTTTGTCATGAATATATAGTATCCATTTGTTTTAGATGTTGAAGATAAAAGTAGTATATTATCCCTTTTCCTTCAACATTAGATGAAATAAAGTGATGTTAAATGATAGTATATCTGTTGAAATGTTGATATTTGTTTACAGTTAGAGAAAGTCAAATGAAAATGATATTTGTTTACGAGAGATTTTGGTTGAATTGAGGTGGTTTGGGTTGGGTTTTTATGCTTTCCTGGAATTTGAAGTTGGTACTTACGCATTGAGTTTGAACATTTCGCAAAAGAATTAGTACGATGTGGTTCAAACTTTTAACATGAATTATGGAATTTTGCATTCTGAGTTTTGTCAATTTGGAATTTCTAGGAAGAACAAAATCTTAAGCTAAATCAATGCTGAACGCTACTAGTTATTGTTTTTACTATTATAAATGTTGCCTTTTTGTCCGTCACTTCCTCAATAATTGTTTTCCTAAATAACTGTTTTGATACTTGCACTTACGAAGAATTCAGAAATATGCTAATAGTATGTGCTAGAGTTCAGAGGTAGTAGTATGAGGCAGGGGGAGTTGAACTAGGGTTTTCAAAACTCTATTATCACTTTCAGCCATTGGACAACAAGATAGCATCTAAGGCCTTCTCTAATAGTCATTTTTATCCATACAAATTTCTACGATACAAAACAAAAATAGAAAAAATATGCTCTAATGGGTTTTCTATAACCAAGTGAGGTGGACGTTGAGTAACATGGAATTTCTATCACTATTTCTTTTTGTTTTTTTGGTAAAATTTCTATCACTATTTTTATACATGTAGAAATGGTTATAAAAATTTTTAATGTGACATGGTACATTCTCATTGGATATAAGAAACTCACTAATTCCTAAAATATAAATGGTACTATTGGAGAAACTTTATTTGAGACTTTTCTATTTACACAATTATATTGCTAAATAGATATAAAAATAAATTTATAAAAAATATCATTAAAGATGGTCTAAAATATCTCATACTTTCAAGAGTTTCAATAAGAGAGGAGATGTGGAAATGGACTTGAATTCGAGTGTCTTGTGGTGAACTAAATTTTTTCAAAAAACTCGCGAAAGCTTGGATTTAAGAATGCAAAACTTCGTCTACAAATATTTGATAAAAAGAAATCGGTAATTGCATCACTCTACTTAATTTTTAAAAAATTGGTTAATGCTTTATTGCTCGGGAATATTTTTCTTAAAAAAGTTTGAATTTTTGTGAATAAATAACCAATTTAATGAATTTGAACTAAAACTGAAGTATTAAAAATGGATAAGCCAGATGGCCATGAGAAAACATGCACAGAAATTATATACGAAAAGAGTTGGCACTTTATAATCGGAGAAAGGGCTAAATCTCACTCATGTAAAATATTTGGCATATTTTTAGGTAGCTGCTATTTACATTATACAAAGCACTCGGTAACATTTCATTTTTCATTCGCTTGATGACGGGCAAGTAAGTGCATGTTATTTGCCCGATTACAAGCGTGTATATGCCTACATGCTCCCTCCATGACAAGCGAGTAAGACATTTTCAAACTTGTTATCGGCCGAATAACATGCATTTACGCGCTTGTTATCGAGCGAATAAGCAAGTAAAGTGTTTTCAAATTTTTTGTAGTGTGCAGATGATGGTCACTTATTTTTGTTCAGTCTATCATTTTTTCTTTTTCTTTGTAAAATTTTGAGAGTTATTCTATAGGGTGTTCGAGTTACCATTTGATAAATTTTCGCTCGTAATGTATGGTTATCGCTAGACATATGTTATATTGACAATTCCAAAAATCAATTTTAAAATTACTAAGCCAATCTTAAAATTATCTCAGTATTTGGGGCAAGAGGCTTGATTTATCATTTTTCCTTTGAGAAAAGCCGGCAAAACAAAGACGGAGTCTGGACAGGGCCAATACAAGGCAGTTCCTGTTTCACACACTTAAAAAGTTAAAAGGGTAATTGATATTTTAAGTCCTTGAAGTCTAACTGTTTTATTAGTTTGGTCCTTAAAATTTCATTCATTTTATTTTATTATTTATAAAGTTTGAGTTTAATCTCATCTTCATCAAAAAATAAATTAGAATATTTGTGCATTAGATAAATTCTTCGTTCAAAAAATTGATAAGACATCTTATTTTAAATAAAAATAAGATGCAATTTAAATTATGAGGATTAAAAATGAAATGAGAACAACTTTCATGATCAGAACGAGAAAATAGACAAATTTTGGGGGCCTAAAAGTTTACACCGCTTAACAGATAGTTGGACTGGAGGGTCCAAATCGAATATTTCACCACTTAAACCAACACTTTACTCCATACACAACTTCCCCATCATTCAGTTATCTTACAACGTTTCTCCGGCAACTGCAACCGCCACCATCAATGTCGGCGGCGAAACCCGCACTACCACCGTCCTTCTTCGCCCTCTGCTCTCTACAAGGTTCACTCCTCACTCTCGCAGCCCTAACCATAGTCTCCTTCACCTTCCTATCTCTCAAATCCCTCCACTCCCCTCCCCAATACACCACAGCCAACACTCCTCAAACCCTCTCCGCTCTGATCAATCAGGTACATTACACTTTCAATTCCTTCGTCTCTCACTGATTTCGTATTTTCTTTTTCATTTTCGTGTGTTGATTTAAGAAGGAAGAATTGTCAGATATACATCAGGTATTATTATTACCTTTAATTCCTTTGTTTTCTCCACTTTCAATCTCTCATTGCTTTGCTTTGATTTTTCTTTATTCCTTTTGTGTTGGATTAAGACGGTTTCGAAGGATGAGATGGAGGAATTGTCGGATATATATCACTCGCCGGAGGTTTTTAGGCTGAATTACGCCGAGATGGAGAGGAAGTTCAAGGTTTACATATATACTGATGGGGATCCTAATACGTTTTACCAGACGCCGAGGAAGTTGACAGGAAAGTATGCAAGCGAGGGATATTTCTTTCAGAATATCAGGGAGAGTCGATTTCGTACGGAAGATCCAGATCAGGCTGATTTGTTCTTCATACCGATCTCTTGCCATAAGATGCGAGGGAAGGTACACAACTACACATTTTGCATATTGATCTTTAACCGTAAATGTTTATCAGTTTATAAGAGGAGATTGATCCGCTGTTTGCTTTTGATGCGAAGGACAAAGTATTACGCATTTAACATAATGCCTTGAGCTACTGAGTAAACATAAAACTTATTTCATTAATACAATTATGAGGTTCAAGAATCAGGAGTAATGATAAATATGGTAACTTAAATGACTAAGTTAATATTACCAAATGACGGATGTGTGGGCTCTGCTCGAAACACTACCAATGTCATTTGGTATATTAACTTGGTCATATGAGCGAGTACGTGTATCATTACTCGAGGTTCAGCGTAGGCTTATTGAAGCTCCAAATAGTTTATAGGTTGAAGCATATGTATCACTAAATATGTTTAGTGAAGTTGTAATGGACTAATGGTTGATAAGATGTTTTTATTTTTTCCCTTCTGAGGGGAAGGTCGAAGAGCATTTTTTTAGTACCTATTTTTAAAGATAGAGGGAATATTGAAATTCATTAAATATTGAATCACCATGATGTTAAACCAATGTATCATTCAGTGAAACTAAAATTTTGGGAAAGAGTAATTGAGCATATAGTCGTTGCCCAAAACAAGAAATAATAATGTAGGACAATGCGCTTGAGTTCATGCATAAGAGGTAAATAATGAATGCTACATACTTATGTAGGAGAAATGCAAATGCGTAATGAGAAAATAGTATGGTTCCCATGAAATGAGGGTGCATATAATAGAGACCTTAGATAAAAGAGAAACAAGTCAATTTTTTATCATTGTAGCATTGCACTAAGGCTTAACTTTGTGTCCTCTTTTTGCTCTAGCCTCTAGTTATGGATAGGTTGACTATAGACGTCTATATGATGAGTGTCATTGTGATGTCATCTGAAGATGATATTTCTCCAGTTCATGAACTATTTTTGGAGACTAGCGCAAATCAAAAGTTTGGAGAAAGTCCTAGAATGGATAAATTTTAGCAAAATATTTAAATTGCTTATCTAGAATGCAATTTTGCTGAAAATGGTAACCCAAATGAAGTAGTGAAACTTAGAGATATGCAACGGCGAGCTATGAAGCATAGACTCGACATGCGACGCGTTTCGACACGACACGCAACACGCAATTTTTCCAAAATGTAAGACACGACACGTGGGGGGGACGCGTTCTTAATTAATTAATTATATATGCAATAAACATTGTAAATATTTAAGAATTCAATAAAATGAAGCTAGACTGCATTAATAACCCAAATACTCAAAACATCATCACTAAATTGTTCCATAAGTAAAGCATCAAAAAGCATACATAGACTAAATTGTTCCATAGCATGATTGAAAACAAAAGGGGAATATAAAAAGTAGCTTAGTTGCCTCATCCTCAGTTGACATTGCAATGAAGAAACACTAGGAGTAGTAACCTTCTAAATCAATTATCAAGTATTAGAGACTATAATTAAATTCAAGTGTCGGACAGAGTATCAGAGAGTGTTGGAGTGTCCGACAAGTGTCGGGCCCAACATGTGGCCTCCAAGAGAGTGTCTGTGCTTCATAGACGGCGAGAGACATCTTTCCAATTTATATCACTGCTCTTCTAGATGTAATTTATGCTTTTGGTTGAAGAGCAGGAATGGAGGATAGGTGGTTTTGAAAGAGAAAACAGTGACCTTTTTCCTGTTGACTTTTTATGCTATTTGAGTTCAAGGGGTGAATGGGTGATGCCCCTTTTTTATTTGTGGGATGGCAATATGGGGGCCATGGCTTCTCTTGAGGTGGGCTTCTTTACTCGGGAGGCGCAGTATTGATTGGTAATAATGTGATTAGTAAAATTTATGTTAGTCAAATGCTGTATATAAGAAAGATGTAGGGTGAACTAGTTGCGCCTTCATTGCGATGTGACTATGGAACTATCATGTTTGGTGGTTGGATTACTTGGTAATTATGGGGTTGTACCTGGTTCGATCTCAAATCTCTTACGCATCATCTCCTTATACAAGAGAACAGGAAGGTTACATGTTTTGATTATTTATGATTTTCATAGGGAAAGAAGATTTTGTTGATGGGAGAGAAGGATACAAAAGCATACATAAGGTACAAGGTGTCGTCGTGAGAAATATCTATTAGAAAGATAAAAGAAAATAAAATGAGGATAGTGATTAGTAAGTATGGCCTGCCAGTCTAAAAGGTTACCCTTCTGAAAGCACCCATTACTTAAGACCATAGGAAAGCAAAAAAAAGACCATTCTGCCCCATGTGAGCTGAGGTGATGAACACCGATCCTGAAGATTCTCGAACTTCTCTTTCCAGAGGGCCCATATGTCCGGAAACATACCGCAAATCCACAATAAAATAGTGTCTCTTCCTGTAAGATAACTTCTTGATACTAATGGTGAAATGGAGTTTCAGATTGTTCGTTTTTACTGTAGGGAGTTTGTATGGGGCTTGCAGATTAATCTTAGTTGACCTCACTGGAGTTGTGCTATCTTTGTCTGCCAACAGCATACAAAGTTTATACAACAATTGTCACATCGTCCTTTTTTTCTTCTTCTCGTGTTATAGACTATTCTTTCTGCATTATATATGTATAATCAATAACAATGTTGGCATCCATTTTGTTGGTGAGAACTATTGTGCGTGTATCTATTTTTTGGTGGTTTGAACTTTATCCAAGTGTACAGTAGTCACCTATATGCAGCTATGCACACATATGCATTTGGGTAAAATGCAATACCTTAAGTTAATTGCAATGGGTATGACTTCGATCATCAAAGTTTATTTTCTACTATATGGTTTTGGGTCTTCTGGTATACATGTATCTTATACTTATATTATATAATGACACACAGGGCACATCCTACGAGAACATGACCGTAATTGTCCAAAACTATGTGGATGGCTTGATATCCAAGTATCCTTACTGGAACAGAACTCTAGGTGCAGATCATTTTTTTGTTACTTGTCATGATGTTGGTGTTAGGGCAACTGAAGGAGTTCCACTTCTTGTAAAGAATTCGATTCGAGCTGTTTGCTCCCCAAGTTACGATGTTGGATTTATTCCGCACAAAGATGTCGCTCTTCCTCAAGTACTGCAGCCATTTGCTCTTCCTGCTGGGGGAAATGATGTTGAAAACAGGCAAGACCTCGGATATTTTGCACAAACTCTACTTTCTTTTTCGTTTTTTTTGACTTTGCCCTCCATTTTATACTCAAAGTAGACTTACTCCCCTATTTTCATAATCGTTGGACTTTGCCCATGTATGTGGGGGAATCTCAAAGGATTGTGTAAAAATGAGGGGGGCTATGTCAAAGGATTACGCTAAAAAATTTAGACATTGCCCCCCATTTTTACGTTTGACGTTCTCTGCGAGCAAGGCAAAGTCTAATGATTATGAAAACAGGAAAATAAGTCTTATTTCACGTTAAAAATAGGGGGCAATGTCAAAAGAAGCCCTTAGTTATTTTTCCTGTCATATGCCATGTACTTTTCAGTTGTCACAAAGAACCCTCTTTTTGTTTGTTATGCTTTTTGCCTATCAAACAATGACTCTCATTATTATCTAATGGTAGAAAGTGCATACATACGACTATCATTGCTTTATTCACCTAGTTTTTTTTTTTAATTCCTTTTCTCCAGCTCTCTCACCTTCCTTTGACCCTCTTGTACTACATTGATGATAGAAATTCATTTTATCTGCAGAAGTGTTTTAGGTTACGAAACCGAAATTTGATGTGGAAATATACCACCGGTTATTTTGGAATTTTTTTTCAAGAAAGGATGTAACTTCTTTCGGGGGTAGCCAAGATAAAAAGGTTAATGAAGTTGATTATTGTGGAAGGATTATTCATTTATGTTGGTCAATCTTTATATTATGCATTGTTCAAGATTATGATGAGAAAAGCTTTATGCGTTGAGGCAACTAGTCATAGTGCAGGAGCTTCATTTGCGTGCAATCCATTGTGTCCTATTGAATACACTTGATGCGTTCTCTTTTGTAATATTAAAATAAATATAACCTAACGACCTATGAGACCTTGAAAAATTGAAGCTCCATTCAGTAATCTCTGTTTAAAAAAAATGTTAAGAGCCAAGAATTATTGAAGATAAGAAAATGGTACTGTATACAGAAAAAGGAGAACGGGAAAAGATGGAGGACGAGATACCCATCAACTCAAAATTACAAAAAACACAAGGACAAGATAGAATCTGGCGTAGTAAATCAAATATTCTCATGTTGCTCCTTTTGGTAATTTTCCAATTTGTAAAATTGGGTCGGGTTGGTTATACGGTCGAATTGGATTGGGCCAGATTCCAAAGTTACAAAACCGACTAACCTTGGTTCTGGTTTAGCTATGAACAGAACCAAACCGACCCATGCAAAACCCCAACTGCTACTGGAATTATTCACTTGAGATAAACGTACTTCATATTTATGCATCAGTTATCTTGCTATTTTTTATTGGTCCTTGATTTAATAATTTCCTTCTAGTTTGCTCCATCTGGTTTCTTCAGGAGACTGGAATTCGTCTTTGTTTATTTAATAGGGAAAATAAATTCCATGGTACAAGTGGAAGTGTGGAACTAGCTCAATTCCATGTAATTCAATTAATACATTATCCACCCTCCTGGGTTGTTTTTCAAATTCTTGGTTGCATGGAAAAGTTCTCTAGAGCCAAAAGTTGGATACAAAGTGAAAAATTACCACATCAAGTACGCAAAAGTTGAAAATTAAGTCATCAAAAGTTGGAAAATGTGCATCTTTTCCAATGAGAAAATAAAGGCAACCAAACACCCTTAAATGCTTTTTCCACTAACCTATTTCCCAAAACCAACAGCCTGGAATTGAGTTCCTTTCTACCTTAATTCAATGCTTGCAATCAAACGTGACCCAATTTTTATTCCTACATTTGACAAGAAGCATATTTTTGCAGGACAACTCTGGGCTTTTGGGCTGGTCATAGGAACTCTAAAATTAGAGTTATACTGGCTCGTGTATGGGAAAATGATACAGAACTTGATATTGCAAACAACAGAATAAGCAGGGCAACTGGACATCTAGTATATCAAAAGAAGTTTTATAGGACTAAGTTCTGCATTTGTCCTGGTGGGTCCCAGGTCAACAGTGCTCGCATTGCTGATTCAATCCATTATGGATGTATTCCAGGTGAGGACTCAATATTAGTTTTCAGATGGAGCTGAAAATGGCTTCGGTGTTGGTTTTTTTCTTAGAGGTTTTTTTCTTGGAATCATAAATTAGTAATTATATGTATGAAATGTTGAACACCGGGCAACAAATTTACATCCTCTACTTCAAACGCTTGGCAGGAGTTGACTAACTTATGATTCCTGGAAAGCCCAAAAATAAATGGAATTAAACAAGTAATCAGTTAACCAGAAATTAGACAACACCCGTTATATTCTATTATATATATATATATATATAATATGAGACAAGTTGGTGTGCAGGTATCCGGCCTGTCAGATCATCTGAATAATCCCCAAGGGTAAGCTTAGTCTCTCAAATCCATATGCCCCTGAGGTCCAGAATTATAACACCCCACCACCTTATTGTTCAATCATAACCAGGGGTGCAACCAGTATGGAATTTATCGAAACATTATCGTATTAGTTTAGAAAGTATGGTTTTAATTTACATCAAAAAGACCAAAACTAAGGATTATCGAATTGGTGTAGAAAGTGTTTTACAGTAGAAAGACCAAAACTAAAGATCTCACTAAAATTCTGGTTAGTTTCTCTGTTACAAGTCAGTGTTCTAGAAATCACCGGCTAGGCCGATTATGCCCTGCCTAGTTGGTAGGCCGTGGTCCGCCACTTAGCCTAGCTAGGTGACCACCTAGTTTGGCTGGATGGCGATTTAGTAGGACTAATAGAGTTTTTCACTCCTTTTTTGCTTTAAAAATTACTTCTATCATGTTTGGATTGTGAGAAATATTTCTTTTAACAAACTCTGAATGTCATATTTTGATATAAAGTTAGATTTTCATAATATTATATCTTTGAAATATAAATAAACTAAAAAACAGCTGTCTAGCCTAGACGCCTAGTCCGTCTTCTACCCCTACTACGAATAGCGCATTTTAGAACACTGTTTATATAGTTGTCTAAAACTGAAAATACTGAAAATGTAAATATGAATATATTGACCAAAAGTACCCAAGCAGCCTAAAGCTAATAAGTATAACACATTAAATTAGCTTCCTCCCCCAAAAAAAATGATTAGAACAATTAATGTAGTATTAACCCTTGAGCTTCATGAACTTTTTATTTGCATTCCAGGGTAAATATATGTGTAGTTTGTTCCTGTGTTATATCGGGTTTCTGATTTATTTGCCTAAATTAGTTATTATTACTTGTTATTGCAGTAATACTGTCGAATTATTATGACCTGCCATTCAACGACATTCTTGACTGGCAAAAATTTTCGGTAATATTGAAGGAAAAAGATGTGTATCAGCTTAAGGAGATTCTCAAGGGTATTCCCGATTCAGAATTTGTTACTTTGCACCACAATCTGGTTAAGGTAAATATCCTTCTCATTAGATCTTAAACTGCACTACCAAATTTACCCCTATGCTCTCCCCTTTCATCGTTTAACTACAACCTAAACCCTAATCTACCAACCATCTGCCGCCAGCTCAAGGTTATGGTTAGGTTTGTTGTGGGAAGATAAAATAGGAATGAGATATATGGCATTATATTGGAAAAGTTGCTTTTGGGTTTTTTTTTTATTGGGGGATGAGTGGGGTTGTTCCTTTTTTTTTTATAAGAGAAATGCTACTCATCCCAAAAAAGTTCGGCTTTTTTGCTTTCTTAAAAAGTAGGGAAGTCAATGCAGAACTCTTAATTTGAGAGAAGTATTTGTTTAAGCGTCAACTGACAGCTGAAGTTGGATCATTTCTTTATTTAAATTAAAGTTATTGCGTCGGGATTTATATAGAAATGAGGGCTTAGAACTTGCTAAATGATGATGATAATTTTTGGGGCTTGTTGACTCATCAGGTGCAGAAGCACTTCCAGTGGAATACACCTCCCATCAGGTACGACGCCTTCCATATGGCCATGTACGATTTGTGGTTGCGCCGCCATGTCATCAAATACTAAAACTAAATCAATACTTAATAGGCTCAAAGATTGCTGGCTGGCAATTTAAAGAAAAAAAATGACCGTGTAAAAGTAACTTTTCTCCCTACAATTTTCTGTATAACCAGTGAAGATGGTTTATTTTTTTTTCAGATATTTTTTGTGTCTGTATATGTGCCTTTGATTTATTGATTCATACGCAAAGAAAAGGTAAATATCACTATGTGCCTCCCCATATTTCACATTTTTTTTTTTAATAATTCAAAAAGAATTCATTTTCAGAACTGAGTTTCACTCGCTAGGGATGGCAACGGGTTGGGTATGGGGCGGGTTTGGCCAATACCAAACCCGGCCCGCATATGTACTACTCCACCCCGAACTCGAGACGATTTTTTTTTTTGAAATCCAAACCAGCCCCGCAGGAATACCATAAAACCCTTGTTGGATTAATTTTTATATTAATCTTACTTTGGTCCACACATGTATATTATTAATGTGTGTCATCATTTACAAGCCTAAAATTAAGTGATCTAATTTAATGTTTTAAGTAGGCTTGAGGTTATTTGTCATGGAAATAATGTGTAGATGCCATTATGTGAATTCTATTTCTATGAGGGGCGGAAATAGAATTATCGGAAAGTTCAAGGTGAACTTATGTAATTGCGGCATTGGTCCCCAACCCATCCATCCTTATATAAGTTGTCTTCTATCAATGGAGACATACAACAGAGCTATTCTCTACATCCTCTTAAGGAGAATACTAAGGGATATAGAAGGGGAAAGGGTTGGAAGATCAATTGCCATACGGAAATTGACGCTAAAGTCCGCTGCATCGATCAATCAATTCCAATGGAGACAGGTACACACACTTCTCTTTTGTAATCTCTTGGCACTAGATATGATGCACGATCCTAGAATTGATGTTGTCTAGGACACTCAATTATTCCTAACAAGTGGTATCAGAGCCGGTTTTAGTGTCGTATCTATTGTTAGAGATTTTATATGTACAGAATTCATGATTATAATTTTCTATAAATCGTTGAAAATAATATTTTTCATGAATTGGAGAACACGATAAAATTCTAAGAATTTTAATTTGGTGGTATTGTCTTCGTCTTTATGGATATATATATATATATGCATGTGTGTGTATATATAATTTCGGATATGTTTACAATTATATGCATAAATAAGGAATCTCGTATACATGGCCGATTGAATTTATGGCAATTGGTATCACCCTTAAGTAATTAATTTTATTTTTTTTGGGATTATGACAACTCTTGGAATATTATGAAATTGTATAATTAGTGTTATATATATATATATATATATATATATGTCTACGGATGTGTGATTGTGCTTTCATTCATAATGGGATTAGGTGAGATCTATATATATATAAAGAATATGTTATAATATTTTTTCTTTACATGTATATATTAATTTAAAGAAAAAGTAAGATCTATATATATATATAAAGTATTATATATGCCACCATGATGTTTTCTTTTTATATATGTAAATGTTAATTTAAGTAAAAGTTAGATGAATGTGCCATTATCATGATGTTTTCTTTCTTTTACATTATTTATATATATATTAGTTTAAGTTGGTGATAAGATATATATTGTATATATATATAAAGAAAGTGCCATTATAATGCTTTTCTCTTTTATATTATTTATGTATAAATATTAATTTAAGTAAAAGTGATATATGTATTTTATATACATAAAGATTGTGCCAACATAATAATTTTTTTTATTATTATTATTATTAAATAAAGAATGTCTTATATATATGTTGGTTTCATTTATTACATGATGGTAAAAGTTTTATGGTAAATATATATATATAGACAAATTTTAGAAACATCAGTGAAAATGAAAATATTTATTTATTTATTTTTCGCCAGATTTGTCACTGTTTATAACAGTGACCAGTTTATCCAGAATTGTCACTGTTTTTGACAGTGACGAACTTCAGGTTGTCACTGTTTTCAGCAGTGACAACACAATTTTTGGGGTTATAATAAATTCGATTAATTACATGTGACATCTATTATTTATATTGCCTGTCTAAACATTCTATTAAGGAATATTTACACAAGATGTTACCAAAGTGACCTCTCTTTTGTAGATAAAGAATGATTAGATATTTGTGTTTGATTAATTCATGCGAATATTAACCAATCCAAAGAGGGGTTTGTATTTGGCCGAATTTCATACACACTTGTGATGGTAAATATGTGACAATTATCAAGGTAACCTAATGTGAATAATAAATCAATCCAAAGATAGATTTGTTATTTGACATAATTTATTGTCAATATTTGATCGTTACAACAAGAGTACCACTTACAATTAATATCATTGTCCAAAGACTTGGTATTAATGTTGTGCTAGGTATCTTGAGATGTTGCGATAAAATTAATCAATTTAAAGACTATTTTTTGGGTTATATGATGTGAGCATTATTGTTAATGTACTTTATTTTTGTTCTCTGTTCAGCTTTAATGTCTACTACTTCTGTATCTGCCAATATGAACAATGTTCCAATTTTAAATGGAACAAACTTTAAGGACTGGAAAGAGAATATATTAATTATTCTTGGTTGCATGGACATAGACTTGGCATTAAGAATGCCAAAACCGAATGATCTCACTGATCGAAGTACTCCTGAGGAAATTGCGTACTTTGAGAAGTGGGATCGTTCAAACAGGCTAAGTCTTATGATCATGAAACGTGGGATTCCAGAAGCTTTTCGAGGTGCTACTTCGGATGACAAAACTCTTGCAAGTAAATTTCTTGAGGAAATACAAAAACGTTTTATTAAAAACGATAAAGCTGAAACAAGCACGCTTTTAGCGAACTTGATTTCAATGAAGTATAAAGGCAAGGGTAATGTCAGGGAGTACATTATGGAGATGTCTCATCTTGCTTCAAAACTTAAGGCATTAAAGCTCGACTTATCGGATGATTTGCTCGTGCATTTAATATTGATCTCTCTCCCTGCACAATTCAGCCAGTTTAAGATTTCTTATAACTGTCAGAAGGAGAAATGGACTCTTAATGAGCTCATTTCATTTTGTGTGCAAGAGGAAGAGAGATTAAAGCAAGAAAAGACTGAAAGTGCTCATTATGTTAGCACCTCTAAAGGCAAGGGCAAACGTAAGGATAAGGGAAATGAAGTTGCTATTCCTAAGGGTCCGGATGAAAAGAAACAGAAAACCGAGGCCGGTTGTTTCTTCTGTGGTAAACCCGGACACAAAAAGGCGAATTGTACCAAATATGCCGCTTGGCGGAATAAGAAAGGTACAAATTCAATTTTGGTCTGTTCCGAGATCAATTTAACTTCAGTACCAAGTAACACTTGGTGGGTAGATTCTGGTGCTACTACTCACATATGTGTTTCTATGCAGGGTTGCCTGCACTCCCGCAAGCCAATTGATGTTGAAAGACACATTTATGTGGGCGATGGAAAGTGTGTGGAGGTGGAAGCAATTGGGCATTTTAGATTATTGTTAAGTACTGGTTTTTATTTGGATTTAAAAGACACTTTTGTTGTACCGTCGTTTAGACGAAATTTGATTTCTATTTCCGTATTGGACAAATTTGGTTTTTATTGTTCATTTGGAAATAAGAACTTCACTTTGTCTTTAAATTCAAATGTTGTTGGTACCGGTATTCTTAATACTTTTGATAATCTATATTTGCTTGAAACAGTTGCATCTTATAATGAAACATTAAATGTTGAATGCCGTGGTACTAAGCGAAAATTGAATAATGAAAATTCAGGCTCATTATGGCACAAACGCCTAGGTCACATCTCTAAAAATAGAGTTGAGCGACTTGTGTCTGATGGAATTTTAGGATCCCTTGACTTTCAGACTTTGGTGTCTGTGTTCAGTGTGTCAAGGGAAAGCAGACTAAAACAAAGAAATTAAGAGCAAATCGAACTACGGATGTCTTAGAACTTATACATACGGATATTTGTGGGCCATTCCCTTCGGCTTCTTGGAATGGTCAACGGTACTTTATAACGTTCATAGACGATTACTCTCGATATGGCTACCTATTTCTTATTCATGAAAAGTCACAGTCTTTGGACGTGTTCAAATCTTTTAAGGCCGAAGTTGAGTTACAACTCAACAAACGGATAAAGTGCGTTAAATCTGACCGTGGTGGTGAATACTACGGCAGGTATGACGGATCAGGTGAACAACGTCCAGGACCATTTGCTAAATACCTAGAGGAATGTGGAATCGTCCCACAGTATACCATGCCGGGTTCGCCTAGCATGAATGGTGTATCTGAGAGACGAAACAGGACTCTTAAGGATATGGTTAGAAGTATGATCAGTCATTCTTCTTTACCCGAGTCCCTCTGGGGTGAAGCTCTAAAGACAGCAACTTACATTCTCAATAGAGTGCCAACTAAGGCGGCTGCTAAAACACCTTATGAGCTTTGGACTGGGCGAAAGCCTAGTCTAAGGCATTTTCATGTTTGGGGATGTCCTGCTGAGGCGAGGCCTTATCGGCCTCATGAGGAAAAATTGGACTCCAAGACAGTTAGCAGTTACTTTATTGGCTATTCAGAACGATCGCGGGGCTATAAATTTTATGATCCCACTACTAAATCTATTTTTGAAACGGGAAATGCTGTGTTCTTTGAGGAAGTTGATTTTGGGGGGAGAAATCGAGTAAGGGACATTGTGTTTGAGGAGGAAATGGGAGCAATCCCAATTCCTACTATTACTTTTGACGATGTACAGGTTTCTACACCTGTCGTTAATCAAAGAGTAACTTTGGAACCTCAAATAAACAATGAGGAACAAACTCAACAACCTCAAGAACATGTGCCATTAAGGCGATCCATTAGAGAAAGAAGAAATGCAATTTCAGATGATTATTTTGTATATCTTCAGGAACATGAGGTAAAAATTAGAATGTCGGAAGATGATCCTATCAACTTTCGACAAGTCATGAATGGTTCCAACTCTCAAAAATGGATTGAAGCCATGAATGAGGAGTATAAGTCAATGCAAGACAATAAAGTTTGGGAACTTGTCCCATTACCGGTTGGTGCGAAACCCGTTGGTTGTAAATGGATATTTAAGACCAAACGGGATTCGAATGGTAATGTGGAAAGGTATAAGGCACGTCTTGTGGCTAAGGGCTTTACTCAAAAGGAAGGAATTGACTTTAAAGAGACATTCTCTCCAGTTTCTTCGAAGGATTCTTTTAGGACAATCATGGCACTTGTGGCACATTTTGACCTTGAGTTGCATCAAATGGATGTCAAAACTGCGTTTCTTAATGGTGACATTGAAGAAACGATTTATATGGTGCAACCAGAAAATTTTGTGTTGGGAGACCCACAGAATATGGTTTGCAAATTGACAAAATCAATTTATGGACTCAAACAGGCTTCTCGTCAGTGGTACTTTAAGTTTCATCAAGTTATCATTTCGTACGGTTTTGAAATGAATTTGGTTGATGATTGTGTGTATCACAAATTTAGTGGGAGTAAACATATATTCCTGGTTTTGTATGTCGATGACATTTTGCTAGCAACAAATGACATAAACATCTTGCATGACACCAAGAGATTTTTATCAAAGAATTTTGAAATGAAAGATCTTGGTGAAGCATCCTTTGTATTAGGAATCGAGATACACCGAGACCGATCTCGGGGTACTTTGGGATTATCACAAAGGAGTTATATTGAGAAAATTCTCAATAGATTTGGCATGCAATGTTGTAAACCAGGTGAGACCCCGGTCGCTAAAGGAGACAAGTTCAGTCTCAATCAATGCCCGAAGAACAGTTTAGAAATTAAAGAGATGCAAAAGATTCCTTATGCCTCGGCTGTAGGGAGTCTAATGTACGCTCAAGTATGTACGCGTCCGGATATTGCGTTCATAGTTGGCATGTTGGGCAGATACTTAAGTAACCCCGGAATGGATCATTGGAAAGCAGCCAAACGGGTTATGAGGTATTTACAGAGAACAAAAGAATATATGCTCACATATAGGAGATCGGATAAGTTAGAGATCATTGGATATTCCGACTCCGATTTTGCTGGATGCCAAGACAGCAGGAGATCCACTTCAGGCTATGTTTATCTGTTAGCTGGTGGAGCGATTTCATGGAGGTCTGCCAAGCAGACGCTCGTTGCTTCGTCCACCATGGCTGCAGAATTTATAGCATGTTATGAGGCATCCAATCATGAAATATGGCTGCGAAATTTTGTCACTGGGCTGCAAATTTTAGAGGGTGTTGAAAGACCACTCAAATTATACTGTGACAATAAATCAACAGTTCTATATTCAAACAACAATAGAAGCTCGACTAAGTCAAAGCATATTGACATCAAGTTTCTAGTTGTAAAGGAAAGAGTACAGAGTGGTCAGATTATGATAGAGCATATTAGGACAAACTCCATGGTTGCGGATCCGCTTACAAAGGGATTAACACCTAAGGTCTTTCATGAGCATACTGCTCATATGGGTGTTGTCTCATTTGAGGACACTTTGGTTTAGTGGGAGTTTGTATTTAAGTTTGTGTTGTTGCTCTATGTATGCTTTGGATTACATTTATATGTATTTGGTTTAGTTTCTGCAGAAACAAAGTATTCGGTTTATTACACTCTGTTTAAGTATTTTGAGGTTTTGATCTCAATAAAGAGGACCAGTTGGAAATAGGCATGTTTGGATCACATTACATGTAATTTCCATGCTGCACACCATGATTGATCTATGTCATTTGATTGTGTTGGTATACGTGATCATTGATGGGTCGAGTTACGATTAATGTAACAAAGGCCGCTTTGGTTCTATATTGGCATAATTGATGGACGAAATTGTTTGATAACCTAAGGTTATGATGACAAGTTCTGAGCTCACTAAGGTTAAACACATTTGGCAGGATACATATGTGGCCCAGTGGGAGATTGTTGGATTAATTTTTATATTAATCTTACTTTGGTCCACACATGTATATTATTAATGTGTGTCATCATTTACAAGCCTAAAATTAAGTGATCTAATTTAATGTTTTAAGTAGGCTTGAGGTTATTTGTCATGGAAATAATGTGTAGATGCCATTATGTGAATTCTATTTCTATGAGGGGCGGAAATAGAATTATCGGAAAGTTCAAGGTGAACTTATGTAATTGCGGCATTGGTCCCCAACCCATCCATCCTTATATAAGTTGTCTTCTATCAATGGAGACATACAACAGAGCTATTCTCTACATCCTCTTAAGGAGAATACTAAGGGATATAGAAGGGGAAAGGGTTGGAAGATCAATTGCCATACGGAAATTGACGCTAAAGTCCGCTGCATCGATCAATCAATTCCAATGGAGACAGGTACACACACTTCTCTTTTGTAATCTCTTGGCACTAGATATGATGCACGATCCTAGAATTGATGTTGTCTAGGACACTCAATTATTCCTAACAACCCTTACCCGCCTCGCCCCGAATTAGAATTGAGTCTTCACTATATTTCAAGAATCATAAACTTTTTTGGGGGGTATTAGAGAATCATAAACTTAAATTGATCAAAATTAACTCAAATCACAAGCATGGAACAACAATTCTTCATTGTATTTCAAAGAATCATAGGTTATTGATACAAAGAATGAATCGAGAAAAGGAGATCAGACTTTACGACACTCACACAACCTGGAATAGCAGGAAATTAATTTATAGCAATGCTGCCATGCTATAAAATTAAAATTGTTTATCATATGATGTTTGTAAATGTCACTGAAGTGAGGCTTGCAGCTCATAAAAATCCATCATATGAAAAACACTTCCGGACCTTTTGTTTTCTTGCGGCCTTCTTTTACATGGTTACATCAAAATTTCCCAGCCCACTTCAATTATTGAATTGATCTAGCGAAAAAGTTTGCATGTGATCATTTGGATGAGCTAAGCTAAGGGTAACCACAAGGTTGGCCCAGTGGTTTGTTCAACATAGGATTTATGTGAAGATCGATCGATTTAACATGTTGTCACTTGTTTGATTCTCCACAAGTGCAAATTTTCTCGGGCTAAAGGAAGGCTAAGATTTGTGAGTAGGGATTAATCACGCATCTAATATGATGCAAGGATACCCATAGGAAAATAAAAATGAAAAAAGCACTAAAAGGAAAAAAAATGCAAAAAACACTAAAAGGGTTCGATTATCACGTGGAGAAGATATGAAGTACCCTACAGACAATTAGGACGCAATGTGGAGTCTGTACCGTGTCCTTTTTGTACTCTATTTTAAAAGCACTGTCATCTCCCATTGATGAACACACGGTGTGTTTAGTAATTAAAATAGGTGCAATTAGTAAACTAAATATACTTAAATGTTAGTTAGAAATGTTTGAACTATTTTTAATTTTCATAAAAGATAAGCCTTCCACCATCAATGAATTTACATTTTTGACAAGTTTACCCATATATTTCAAGAAAGAAAAAAAAAATCAAGGTAAAATTGATTAATCTTACCAAAAGTTTATTATATTCTATGTCTTAAGCATTTGTTATAGAAGTTCAATGTTATCCTTAATTTGGATTGAAGAATCTTTTATCGTATTAGCGATATAGATTCCTTGAATGTGGACCGGAGAATAAAATGATTTTCCATTTATGCCGTGGATCACGTGAGGTCTCCACTAATGGGTTGTGGAGTTTAATTTTCATTTCATTTTCCATTATACTGGGCTTATATTTAAAAAAAAAAATAAAAAAATTCAGACAAATGAAGAGAGAGGGAGTAAGAATTCTATTTTCGGAAAATAAAATAAAATTTTTTAAGAATTAAACTTTTCTTTTAATTTTTTTTTCTCTCTAGTTTATGTGTCGTAAGAACACATATTCGTGAAGCGCAAATAGGAAGAAACTCCGCAATCTCTAATTCTTACTCATTTAGAGTTAAACTCCTTTCATTTTGTTCTTTTTATTTGTTTGTTTATTTATGTGTACAATGTTTTTAATTTTTGTGTCCTTACTCACCCATTCATAAACAAACACACGTATATATATGGTGAGGTTCAAGTGCAGATTATCTGAATACAAATTGTATCTTTAGTGATAAATTTTTGTCATTAAAAATATTTTACAATGTTTACTGATAGAAATTTTTTACTACAAATCTAGTATGTAAAAAAATGGTCCATACTAGGGATGGCAATAAAATCCAACTCGGTCCTAATGGGGTTGGCTCTGACGGATTTTTTCAACACCAGATCAGGTTCGGGTTTTAAAATAAAAACCTGACGTGGGTTAAGGTCGAGTTTAAGTTTGTACAAATTTAACTTGTTGATTTGCCACGCCCCAAATATAGTATTTTATTCCTTAAATACCACTATAATATAGTATAATTACCATAAGTTAGAGCGAAAAGGGTATGCACACATAATATATTATAGGTCGATTCATGTTTAAAAAAAAAACAAAAAAACCTGAAACCTGCTGGATTTGGGTTAGCCAGGTTTATAAGTAGTTTGGGTTAGGATTTGATTAAACCTACTTCAAACTCAATTCGTTACCATCTCTAATTCTTTACATGATCCCGAACCTATATATATGTGTGTGTGTACGTATTTGTAGGTACGTTAGAGTGTCGCACACAAAATACAACATAACATGTGCATTTATGGTGTGATGTCAATTGCCTAGCATGCACATGCTCGTCCTATTTTTCATATTGTGTCATTTGTTTATTTTCTTTTTAGGTGGTGATATTGACACCTAAAAACATTTGGTAACACTCCCACTTTTATTTGGTCATTCACAATCGAGTAAGAGGGATTGGGTATAAACTTAATAATGCCTTACTCGGTTGTTAAGGACCGAGTATATAAGCTTATATTCGTGTTGGTCGGAAAACTACCCTAGAGGGGGTGAATAGGGTTTTAAAAACTTAATGAAGAATTAAAACGTTTTTAAAATATTTAAGTAAAGCAACTTAGCTAAGCAACAATATCAATAAAATAATCAATTTCAAGTAATCAATTCTAAGGCAAGCAAATAAGCAATCTCAAAATACAAGCAATAATATAGCAATAAAAAGAGAGCTTGAGTTTAGAAAGATTATACCAATTTAAAGTTCAAGACTTTTTGTCCTCACGGTTGGTTTCCTAAACCATATGTCCGCGCTTAGTTAGTTCTCCGAGAATTTTCACTATTCAATTTTCTTCAAGTGAAGATCAAACCTCAATACAAATGTTGCTATGCACACAACACTTACAATGTAGCTATACATACTACACTTTTCACAAGATATGCTCTCTTACTTTATAAAGAGACAAACTCTCTTTTGAAATGAAGAATGAATTGTTTGTGGTGATACACACCAATGCAATAACTCTCAAGTGTATTTGAAGATTATAAATGAAGCTCACACTAGAGTTATCGAAGATTGATAAAAAATATATAGTTCAAAAGATGAAAGATTGATCAAAATGTGTTCTTGAATATGTGTATATTTGAATATATGAATAATAGAGTATTATAATTATTCAAGGTATGTTAAAACATATCTAGAACCTCATATATATAGCTTGCAAAAGCATATGGCCGTTGGAGGTAATTAAGAAAGGTTTTGGGTCAAATATATACATTTTTAAACTTTCTAATAGCTAGTTTTGACAAAAAATTCAAATTTGTTTTGATAATTTCTCCGAATCTGACCGTTGGATCATGCTCAAATTTTATTTAAAAGTGATAAGAGATGTTGTCTAACTACTGTAAAAATTTCAAAATGATCAAAGTTCAAGAAGGCCTGCATCAGACCGTTAGATCAAAACTGTGTAAAAACTGAGCAAATTTCAAATGTAAAATAAAAATATTTTTGCAATTTAGAAATTTAGTTTCAAATACAATTCTAATGATTTGTGAACCTCAAAGATATGTTTCTAAAATACCTATTTTTATTAGAGCTTAAAATATGATCATTTAAAATTAATATGAATTTATTTTAAAACTTGATCTTTGTAAAATGGTGTTTTTCAAATAAATCCAATTTCAAGCTTATTTAAATCAATCTTTAAAAGATGTATGAATACATTTGAGTTATAAGGATTTGATCAATAAAGTAACTTTACATAAATCTTAAGCACTTACTCAATTATTGAATTAACGAGTCTTTGAATGTTCTGATTTGTTTCTTCGGATTGATCTTCATTTGAAGCTTTTTTCTTGAAGCTTTTTTCTTGAAGCTTTTCATATAGTCTTTTGATCATTTATGCTTCATGATTTGCATTAAGAAATTTGATCTTCCTTATCTTGTCCAATGATCGAATAGTGAAAGAGTGATCATTGTCATGTTTTTCTTGAATTTTTCAAGTAAATAAACTAAATACTTATATTAAGAAACATGTTAAATTACACGTACATGATTAATTTATTGTTATTATCAAAACAAGATTAAGACCTTAGGTCAACAATTCGGTCTTCAAGAATCAAGTAATATATACCTCATTTGATTGTAAATGATCAAATGAAAATAAAAATATTATCAAATATTTTTGGCATGCCAATATCTCTATCTTCTTTTTTTGTTGATATAAACTCTTAGAAGTAGTATTTATTTTTTGTCGCCTTTTGGAAGTTTAATTCTTTTAAAACACCGTGTTTTGGCTAAAGAAACTGAGAGTAGGGACAAAAAACTGCAAATGAATTAATTTAATAATTTCCTAGTTTTCTAAAATTAAGTTGCAAAATGAGCATTCCAAAGTAGGGAAAAACCAAAAGATGACTCAAAAGAGTAGGGAAAAACCAAAAGAAAAAAATGTTTTGGTTTACTGTTTTATATGTGAATTCCCCTTTTCTTTGAACTCTTTTAGATTTTTAAATTTTATTTACAGGAAAAAATTACAACCACATTTTGCTTTTAATTTTCGAGTCTTTCTCAATTCTAATTTTTTTGGGAAATTGGATTTAGTCAGAGTTGAGAGAAGTTAAACGGTTGATAAAATGTTAAAATTGTTATAAATATTTTATATAAGATTATATATATATATATATAACTTTAGATTCCAATTACTTATATAGGAGCTACGCTAGAAATTATGCGTAAATTTTAAGCAATATTTTTTGTACACATATCTTATTTATAATATGATTTCACGAGGCATTTCAATTGTTTTGAAGTCAATTCCGTCGTAATTTTATTTTCAATTTTAGCCTTATGATTAATTACTGAGTTCATTTCTCAAGGAAAAACTAAAAAAAGGCATAAGTAATAAAATGCCATTGCAAATGGTATTTTAAATTTGTTCAATTTTTCATATGCAGATTATACAGAAGATTAGAATCTCACGGGTTATATATACAATATATAATGTATATATATATAGTCCATTTTTAGTATGGATCGGACTTTTTTACAATTTTTTTTTTGTTATAAAAATATTAAGGATGTTTTTTATAACAAAAACACGTTGTAAAAGGCTCGGTTCGTAAAGATCAGTCCGCACTTAAATTTTTTTGTGTATATATATATTTTGACTCTAATATGCAGATATTTTTTGGATCAAATACCGCATAGCGAGATAGTTTCATCACTAACAGTTTGTTTTGCACAAAAACAATATGCATTCGAACAGAGCTATATATGATCAATTGTGATTGATACCTTTCAAGAAAAAATTAGTCAAAATAAACGAAAACTAACCAAACCCATTTCTCATAAACCAAAAGAAAAGAAAAAAAACAACTAGCTATATATAAGCACAAAAACACATGCTTCTTACTTTGTCCCTACAACTAGCTATCATGTCACATCTGGATTTATTCCACTTTCTGTATATATATATTATTAAATAATCGCAAAAAATATATATATTATTAAATAATAAAGTGATAGCCTCACATGGCATGCTGTCGCACGTGGACCTCGCTTCTCGCATAGGATTTAATTTTTTCAATTTCATAAAAAAAAAAAAAAAAAAAAAAATAATAATTTAGATCTAACGTAAGACAAAATATTATTCGGAATTCTTTTAAGAAGTGGAAAAACAAATGCAATGCTTAACTATAGATTTTTTTATTAAAATAATAATAAAAATTCTTTTATTCCGAACATCCTATCATCCATCAATATGTTGAGTTCATGTTTTGATATCTTTTAATTCAAATTCCAATATTTAAAATTTTCTTTTAAAAAATGATTTTCATCAAATTAAGTGTCACAAACGACACTTGTCGTGAGATTGATATATCAATTTTTCTTTCAAATATTTTTTTTGTAATTCTAAAACAAAAAATATAACTTTTAATTTTTGTGCATATAGCTTTTGTATGTTGGGGGTGAGGGTTGTTTCGCTCTGTTCAAGGCGCAAATGGTGCATACCTATTTACTATTTAATCAGGTATAAGAATCTCTTACTTTGAAGCAAATCAATCCAAAGATCCATTTATTATTATTTGTTTATTAATTTTGTGTCGAAGTCAACTATAATTTTGGTTTCCTTTTTTTAATACGTAGTGATGTACTTATAAATCTGATGTTCGGTAAGGGAAGGGAAAGGACACCGAAAATTCCAACCAGAAATTTCTCTTTTAATACAGAATATAAGTTTTTACTGGCGACTTGAATTATAAGTAAGGTCTTCGTTTATCAAATTTTTACAAACTATAATTAATTTGTGTAAATGTGACATATGCCAAAACAATGTACATCCTTAAAAGTATACAATATAATTTCTTAAAATAACACTACACTCTAACCAAAAAATAATTATTTTAACAATATGGATATAGTCTAATAATATTCTAATTGTTTAACTTAATTAATTATTTGACACCAAGAAATTAAATATTTTGTCTCGTTTTTCGAAAGCCCAAAGCAGTAGTTGAGTATTAGACTGATAAAAGTGTTACTTACGAAACCCATCGTTTGGCCCCTACATAATTCCTGTATATAAAATATTTCCAAACTATGCGAAAATTAAAATATATGTAAAAGGCGTAAATAAATTTTGTGATGATAATTTTTAAAATGTGCGTGTTCAATCTAGGAATGGGTAAAATAATTATATAATATTCAATAGACGATCATCAAGGTACATATCACAATTTTCATTTCACCTACTATTAATTTTTTTTATGAAATTTTGTGAAATGATATTTATAACGCAAAGGTCAGCTTCACGAAATTTTAAAAAATGTATAACCCATTTATCTTTTCAAAGGGACTGCCGAAAGAAAAGAAAAGAGAACCGTCCTCTTAATTAGAGCCTGACTGTAAAAATATATATGCATTAGAAGTAGTAGTAGTAGTAGTAATAATAATAATAATAATAATAATAATAATAATAATAATAATAATAATTTGGTTTGATACATAATGATATATATATAGACCGGAAAATATATCATTACACAATCTGGTATTTTGCATGAATGCATGTTACATGTTGATTTAATTTTTTTTCTTGAATTAATAATCTAAATTATGGTCTGATTGCAGGTCCTAATCAACTAGATTTGGAAACATATTTTGCAGAATCTAAGCCTGCGTGTCCATGTCTGAAGTATGTCTTGGGTTTCATGTTCAGTGGCACCTAGATAATTCATCCAGTTTCAGTTCCACCATTAAATTTTAAAATGTTTTATTTAAGCATTTATTTTCCTAAATTTTTTACTGTAAAATGACATTTTTGTCCTTGATTTTGTCTAACTTGGCGGATAACTTGGATAGAAGGGTCAAAGTGAGCTAGACCTGCTCAATAATTAAGTGACTAAATGGAGAATTTTATAGTTTTAAGTGCTAAAGTGAGACTGGACGAATAGTTTAGGGGCTAGTAGTTACAGTAGTTCACTTTATTTATATATAACCCATGTTTGGACTATGTCTTGTGTTTTTTGTTTTTCAATTTTGCCCTTACGGACTTTCATTTCACAAAAAAGTTTATAGTACATGTGGCGTAAGCAATGCGATTCAAACCCTCGCTATTAGGAAGGTAATAACTAATAAGGTTCTTAACCACTACTCCACTTATCATTTCTGTAAGTTAATTTTTTCTTTAAATGACTTTATTTAAATAACACATGCATTACGTGTGAACAAAATCTATTATATATATTCAAGAATTATAGATATATAACACAATATATATACATAATAACTTTTGTTCACCATCAATGCGTGTACTATTCAAACAAAAGAGATGTATATCAACAAAAGAAAAATTAAATATATATCAAGTGGCTTAGTGATCGACTACTTACCCTACAGGTATGCAGAGATAAAAACTCAAAGAGAGAAGATAGAAAATATAATATGGCTCGACTTTTGCTTACCAAAATTCTTTTCACTTGTGAGGTGCAGTAAAGAAGTAAAGTTTGCAAATGAATTGATATCGTATTCACCTCATTATATTTTAAGGATTTTCTTAAATAAATCTATAAAATCAGTATTCTCACTCTTCTATAAATTCACCCCACTACAAACTTTCTTCTCACCTCACCTTTTAGTTAAATGCCACACAAGTAACTAATTGTCGAAACAAAAAATTCTTCTATGCGAAACACAAACAAAATTAAAAAGTTCAAGCTAAGGTACATTTTACAGAACCCTACCCAACTTAGAGCATCATCCTAAAAAATTATCATGGGTAATCCATCAAATGGCGACTGAGTACCAATGTTGAGTTAAATTACAAACTTTCTGACAAGTTATTGCTTTGTTCTTGCAATTTCTGTTTATTTCAACTCGATCAATCTTACTTTTCTTCTATTAAATGGCAATTAGCTGCTAAAATGATGCACCAAATTGAATGTCACACAAATTTTGATTTCAAAGGGGATAAGCTAGGTTTGTATTTAATTTTCAAATCGAGGCTCCTATTGTTGACGAATATAGAGAAAGAGAGATGAGAGAATGGATTGATATATTGCATTCATTTGTGTAACCCCTTTATATAGGGAGGAAGAAGAGGATACATTTTCAACAATTACATGTGAAAAGGCCTATATACATGTTTTAATAAAAGAGAGATGGGTTTGTACAGATTTGGCCATCTAGATGTGCTTGACCATCTAGATGGAGTGATGTAAGAGATGATGAATGAATGCTTTCTAATACTCCCCCTCAAGTTGGTACGCATATATCAAACATGCCCAACTTGTTAATCAGCTTGACGAATACTTTCCGTGTCACGGCTTTTGTGAGTATGTCAGCTAACTGATCTTCAGAGCGTACGTGAGGAACAGTAATAACTTTATCTTCTAACTTCTCTTTAATGAAGAACCTATCCACTTCAACATGCTTTGTTCTATCATGTTGAACTAGATTGTGTGCGATATCACATGCTGCCTTGTTGTCACAATATAGCACCATAGGTTCTTTCGGAGGAAAACCGAGATCTGTCAGTAGTAGTTTCAACCACAATAATTCTTGAATACCAGCTGCCATTCCTCGATATTCTGCTTCTGCACTTGATCGGGATACTACATTTTGCTTCTTACTCCTCCAAGTGACCAAGTTTCCTCCTACAAATGTAAAATACCATGATGTAGATCTTCTATCACATATATTTCCTGCCCAATCAGCATCAGTGTATCATTCAATCTTCAGAAAATCCTTATTTTTTTGGAACATGATTCCCTTTCCAGAAGCTGTTTTGAGATAACTAATAATTCTCATAACTGTCTGCATATGTTTTTCCCCTGGATTATGTAGGAATTGACTGACAATGCTCAATGCATATGATATATCAGGCCTTGTATGTGCTAGATACATCAATCTTCCCACCAATCGCTGATAGCGTCCTTTATCGACAGGCACTTGATCTGGTTCGACTTCTAACTTCAATCCTTCCTCCATTGGAGTCTCTGACGGTTGGCAAGCAGACATTCCGGTTTTACTTAGTAAATCTAGGGCGTATTTTCTCTGAGAAAGAAAAATGCCTTTTGATGATCTAGACACCTCGATTCCCAGAAAATATTTTAAGTTCCCAAGATCTTTCATCCAAACTCCTGAGATAAGAGCTTTTTCAAAGCATGTTGTTCTTGAGGGTCGTTTCCTGTGAGCACCATGTCATCTACATAGACGATAAGTGGCATAATCTTCTCATGACTTTTCTTCAAAAATAAGGTATGATCAGAATTACTCTGACTGTACCAAAATTTTCTCATTGATCTCGCGAATCTCCCAAACCAGGCTCTGGGGGATTGTTTTAGTCCGTACAAAGATTTTTTCAACTTGCATACTTTATTCGTATGCTCAATTGGAATCTTATATCCAGGTGAAAACTCCATATATACCTCCTCCTCTAAGTCCCCATGTAAGAAGGCATTGTTTACATCGAACTGTTGTAGAGACCAGCCCAAGTTTGCAGCTAATGAGAGTAACATCCGCACAGTATTGATCTTTGCCACAGGCGCAAATGTCTCTAAATAATCAATTCCATGTGTCTGTGTGTAGCCTTTTGCAACCAGCCTCGCTTTGAATCTTTCGATTGTTCCATCTGATTTAAATTTCACAGTGTAGACCCACTTGCAACCCACCTTTCTTTTTCCTGCTGGTAATTCAGTCAATTCCCATGTGTCATTTTTCAACAAGGACTTCATCTCCTCATCCATTGCTGATTTTCATTTAGGATTACATAAGGCTTCCTGCACACTGTTAGGAATAGATACAGAGGATAATTGATTTACAAAAGATTTGTTTGATGCAGTTAACTGATCATACGACACATAATTACTCATAGGATACTTGGCTTTACTGGTAAAGTCTGGGTCATATGTGGGTTTAGGTACACCTCTATTTATTCGGTTAGGAAGCTGCTTTATAGGAATAGAAGAAGATGATACCTGGGATGCCTCAGTTTCAGGGATATTTGAAGTGGACGATTGGTTGTTTGCATTAGGGAAAGACGGAGATGGAGATGGCACATCTTCACTTGAAAAAATTTCTGTTGATTCTGTTGCTGGTGGTGAACTTAACGTTGGAATTACCTCTATTGAGCTTATCTCCTCTTCTTCATTGATCTTTTCAAATAACTGAACTTCCTGATAATGCTCCCCCTGAAGTTCAGTTTGGTGAAAGTACATAGTTTCTTCATAAAACGTCACATCCATGGTGACATACAGTTTTTGTGTGGGAGGATGATAACACCGATATCCCTTCTGAGAAGATGCATATCCTACAAAGACGCATTTGAGAGCCCGAGGTTCAAGCTTATTCCGCTGTTCCTTTGGTAAGTGGACAAATGCAACACACCCAAATATCCGTGGAGGAAGATTTGGCACGGTGGGAGCCGAGACAAACTTAGATAAGAATTCAAAGGGTGTACGAAAATCAAGGACAGCTAAAGGAATGCGGTTTACTAAATAGACAGGCGAGGAGAGTGCTTTAACCCAGTAGGAGATTGGTGTTTTGGCACCAATCAATGATGCCCGAACTATTTCCAATAAATGACGGTTTTTGCGTTCGGCAACCCCATTCTGTTGAGGAGTGTAAGCACATGTTGTTTGATGAATAATCCCGTGGAGTTTGAAGTATGCCTGTAACTCGGTACTCATATATTCACCACCATTATCACTTCGGAGAACTTGAATAGTAGTGTTATATTGTGTACTGATCTGTTTCTAGAATTCCTGAAACAAATGACTAACTTCACTTTTTGATTTCATGGGACAAACCCACGTCATCCGAGTACAATCATCAATAAACGTGACAAACCATCGTATACCACTTAAAGAAGAAATGTGAGATGGGCTCCATACATCAGAATGAATAATCATAAATGGAACTGAACTTTTACTCAATGATGGTTTAAAGGAAGTACGATGGCTTTTAGCCAATTCACAAATCTCACAATGAAAAACAGATAAATCAACTTTATTAGCTAAACGGGGAAATAGTTTTTTTAAGTAACCAAACGATGCGTGTCCTAACCAACGGTGCCACAACCAAAGTTCATCTGCAATCCCTTTTTCAGAGTTACTGGTATGTAAGGCCAAGCGATCTGTGGTTTTCTCCTCCAGGTCCAGGTAGTACAATTGCCCTCTCCTAACGCCACAACCAATCGTCTTCCTTGTCTGAATATCCTTAAAAACACAATGGGAAGGCCAAAAGGTGACAACACAATGTAAGGCATTAGTTATTTGGGCAACTGATAGTAGATTATAATCTAAGGATGGTACTACTAAGACATAGTTTAGATTCAGGGTGTTTGATAGGTTAACTGACCCTTTGCCTATTACAGGAACTGGGGCACCGTTAGCTGTGAAAACAAATGTCTGAGATGATGGGTTTAACGTAGTAACCATATTTGAATTAGATGTCATATGATCAGTGGCACCAGAATCAATTACCTATGTATTATTCAAAACAGAGACAGAATATAAAGCCGTACCTGATGTATCTGTGATGGTAAGTAAGCCTGATGCCTGTTTGTTACCTCCTTCTGAGTTTTGACCTGTTCGGCGATTGCGAGTGTCCTTCCACCAATCTGGGTAGCCAATGATTTCATAGCAACTCTTTTTCGAGTGTCCCGTAAGCCCACAGACAGAGCATGGAGGGTACTTAGAGGTCGAACCCCGAGACTCATTTGGCCGGTTACCAGAACTGGATCGTTTATCTGAATTACGCCAATTTGAATTAGAGGGGGCTTGGTTACGGACTACCATAACTGCAGTTTCTGTCGTGATGTTCATTGTTTGTCGTCGAAGAGCCTCTCGACGAACCAGGGCATATACCGATTCTAGTTCTGGAATCGGATCCTTTCTCAAAATCTCCCCTCGAATTTGTTCAAGCTCATTATCCAACCCGGCAAGAAAAATGTGGACTCGCAAGCGTTGAATTGATTTTCTATAAGACTCCACATTATTAGGGTTTTCCATAACGACCTTATCATGGTGGTCTAACTTGCTAAATATTTCTGTCAGCTCCCCATAAAACTCAGATATTGGTCGCCCACCTTGTTTGGCAGAGAAGGCCCGTTGGTTTAAAGAGAACACTTGTAATTCATCTGCCCCGTTATGAAACGCTGTAGACAGTGATTTCCAGATCTCACGTGCTGTAGGAATGCGAATGTAGCGTTTCATGATTTATGATTTCATGGACATTAAGAGCCAGCGTTTGACTCATTGATTATCGGGGTACCATTTATTGAACTCCGGTGTTCCTTCTTTCGGAATTGAAGCTGAACTTTGAATAAATGAGAATTTATGTTTCTCTGCGATGTGCATTTCCATGAGTTGAGACCATATATCATAATTGGTCTCATCTAGTAGGATGCCGATATTGAATGAGGAGCCTTCAGTTTGAATAATGAGAGGATAATCTTTTGTGGATGAACCGGTCATAGTTATAGAGTCGTTAGCCATTGGAAGAATGAAATACTCAGTAATCTAGATAGAATTTGAAATTTTTGAGGTCGTGGTTGTATTCATAGGGTTGGAAAACGTCAGGAAGAAGTTTTGGGGCAAAAAATGAAACCTTCAAAAAGTTCAGGGGCCAAAATGCAAATATAAGAAATTTCGGGGGTCAATTTGCAAATAAAATTTAACGGATTTTAAAATATTCCATTAAGTACAAACGGCGTTAGGAATAGACCGTTAAGTGTAACGGCGTTAGGAATATACCGTTAAATGTAACGGCAGAATACTACAACCGTTATGCTGACGTGACGATGACGTGGCGGACACGTGGCACTGACGTGGCGCTGAAGTGGCGGATGCGTGTCAGTGACGTGGTACTGACGTGGCAAATAGGGCTAACATGGTCGTCTTCCTCACTGGTTGGCGCGTGAAACTCACGCGCCTGATGCTGATTCTTTCAGGTGGCGCGTGTGGGCCCGTGGTGAGTCCAAATCAGGTAATTCGAACGCGGTTTGGATCGTATTGTTATGTAGATGAGGATGGTATGATGTTTGGTTTGTTTTGATGTCTTGAATGGATGAACGATGCTTTCAAATTTTCTGGTTGAAAATTTTTGAGATGGTGTGGGTTCTAGAGGGTCTGTGGGGATGGTGTCAGCTGTTTGGCTGGTTTTAATGTGTCAACGTTCCCTCTGATACCATGTTGACGAATATAGAGAAAGAGAGATGAGAGAATGGATTGATATATTGCATTCATTTGTGTAACCCCTTTATATAGGGAGGAAGAAGAGGATACATTTTCAACAATTACATGTGAAAAGGCCTATATACATGTTTGAATAAAAGAAAGATGGGTTTGTACAGATTTGACCATCTAGATGTGCTTGACCATCTAGATGGAGTGATATAAGAGATGATGAATGAATGCTTTCTAATACCTATAATGGCATCAAAATTTTTTGAGACCTGATTCTCTAATTTGATGACAACTATTGGCATCATTATTCCGATCGAGCACCACAATTGAGAAAACAAATGCTTAAGAAAAGGGTCGGAATCGATAACTGGGGATTTATGATCTCAAGGCTTGAAGCATCATCACCTTGTTAGTATAAAATCTGAGCATGTTACTATTATGGTCGGCGGCGCCTCCGCTTTTGCTACCAAATCCGCCAAAGCCGTTGGAGGATTTCGAAACCTCTAGCCATTGTTAAGCATTCCCCGAAAACTAAGTGTTAGTGAAAAGAATTTCAATAGGAGGCAAGGATAGTTCGGTATGGATTTGAATATGGTGGAGATAAAGAGGCACTAGGGGCTCTTTGGTTACAAAATTTATTAAAATTTCTGAAAAATAGTGGGGGTGAAGAGACAGAATTTGTGAGTGTATACAAAATTACTCTATTTTAATTTAAAAACAATTAATAAAGATGAGGTGGCATATTCTACCAATAGAATCTCCAAACAAAATTATATAATAATAATAATTAAGTATCCCATTTAATTGAAAAAGTATCTGAAACCGTGGCCAAGTTAGAGGATGGGACGTAGGCGTATATAACCATTAATTAGTACTTGATTCTAATATTAAAATATTCTCTCTTAATCGCATTAAGCTACCATAATTGAGAAATCTTCAAAAATAATATAGTCCTTCAAACTTCAAAGAACAAATATAGCATATGCACCAATTTTGATTATTCATTTATAAAAAACTATCAATCAC
The DNA here is from genome assembly GCA_021464415.1 of Lonicera japonica. Taxonomy (NCBI): domain Eukaryota; kingdom Viridiplantae; phylum Streptophyta; class Magnoliopsida; order Dipsacales; family Caprifoliaceae; genus Lonicera; species Lonicera japonica. The sequence continues at coordinate 27,731,657 of CM038466.1, forward strand.
AATCAATAATATATGAAATTATTTATGCATCAATTTTTGTTAGATAAATCTATGTCAGTTAGAAAAGAGGGACACATATATTGTTGTTTTGGCACAAGAAACATGCATTGATAGTTAGCGTAATATAATAAAACCTATTTATAATGCAATTTTATTTTTCTTCATGTAAAAGAAAATTTTGCTCCAATATAATTGTTGTGAAAAATGATGAAAATTAATTTCAATACTTTTTGGCGTGTAATCGATTTACATCAATAGAGTTTAAAAGTAAATCAAAACTTTTTCATGTACAATTAACACCAACTAAACACTTCCTATATTTATACTCTATACAACGTGTGAGTATGACATTTGGTAGGTCTGTGATGAAAATTACAATAAAAGTAATATTTAAAAAGATAGCAAGAAAATACGTACATGTTATTAGTGTTTCACCAAATGCCATCAGATATAATTATTTTATTTTAAAATTTTAGAAATATACATATCAAATAGTGTACTAGCTCCGAGACTAATATATGTATATATATACAGTCTTTTTATTTACAAATATTTACAGATAATGAAGCATATAATAACAATTTATGTCAAAGGGGTATTGCAAAAGAAGACAAGATTGACTAAAGTGGGCATCTGTATTTTGGGGCCGGCTACTTGATGCCATCAGTGAGAGGAAGTGTGCGACAAATTCAAAGCATTTTTATGTTACTTCACCACCTAATCCTTTTCCAAATTATTTTTTACTACTAGTTAATTAGTTACTAAAATACAAATATTTGAAATATTTCAAAGATATTTGTTTCTATTTCATTGACGATCCCATATGCTTTGGCTGAAATATTGAAAATAAGGTTTAATTATACTTTGACCTTTGAATTTTAACGTTTTAATTGACTATCATAGTTTCTTAATATAGCAACATAGACTTCCAATGTTATGACAAGAAAAAATATAAGATCATATCACAAAGCCATCGCCAACATCATTCAATGTTCAATATCTGAAAAGCTACTTTTGCAATTTAGTTTTTTTTCAAAGATAACGTGTAACTATAAGTCCGATCTCTTGCACATTTGAATAAGAGTAAATAATAAATTTGTCCGTAGTGCCGAGTATACCGTACAGAGTAAATTCAGTTTAAGATCGTTTAGAACTGTTGTTTAGCTTGACTTTTCTATTCAATGACGTAATATGTAAAGTTTTTGCAATTCAATTTAATTAAATATTTACATGAGTCCACTCTTTCAAAAATTTGAATTCGCTTTTGACTGTGATATTTATCTTTTAAGAAAAAAATAAAATTACTACTCTATTGAATTGGGAGAATATGGTCATGCATAATTCCGCCGTTGGTAACATGCTTCTATTTTTTTATTTTTCAATTTTCTTTGTTTTCATCTCAAACAGGGCCCACAATCTAGTTAAAAGTGAAAAATGGAGGCGGCCTAGTGTGGCAAATATTAATTTTTGACAAAATAAATATTGGGTATTCATTATTCAAACATTTAAACAAGGTAAAAATATATAAATAAACTCACAATGCGTAGATGGCTTATATATATATTATAAATATAATAAACATGAAGCAGTGAATATATCTTTTAAGATACATTCAACAATATTTATTTATTATTTATTATTTTATCTTATATATATATATATTTTTATGAATCTATGTTAATAATAATATGATAGTATAAATACTTCTCTTTCACGTATACTCCACCATATTTATAGAAGATATGATATTTTCATTTCTAAAATTTATTAAATACTTTTTACATCCCAAATCGTGATAGAAGAGATTAACCAATTTTGTTCACAAAAAAATATAAAAAAATAAAATAACAATATAACTAATTAATTTATGCATTAAAGATTGCCACGTGGTAGTCTCACAGCATATCCTTCTCACTCCTCCCATTTTATATATGGGTCATGTTAACGTGTACCTTAAAGGCAGATGTTATGTACTCATTTTAAGAAATAATTAACTCCCAATATGCATTAAATATAGCACAGATTCTCAAATAAGATTTCATTATTTTTATTTATAGTAGCTTCAACATATGTCTTAAAAACATATGTTATCATTTTCCTTTATATATTTTTCTTGGTTCCCCATGGGGTGTCTGGGCCAACTTTTGCGCACCTCGACTAATCCCCGCTCACGGTTCGTGGTTGCTGCTGGCTAGCATTATTTTGACAACGCCGGGGTTCGACCTTGGGAGCTCCAAGTAGATCCAAGATTATTCTAGTGGCAGCCTTATATTAATGGGTCAAGAGGCTTGGTTTTTCTTTATATATATAGGCAGTGGTGGAGTCAGGAATTTTTTTCAGGTGGGGCCAATTTTATTTTTTTTTCAAGAATTTTCTAAGCCAATATTAAATCAACCACAATAACCAAAAAATAAATATATTAATCTCAATATTAACTTATCAAATAACAATCTAATAAGTAAATCAACCTCAATAACAAAATTTATTATCAATATTAAACAATCTAATAAACAAATCAACATTAATAAATAATAACTAACAAAAAAAATATATTAATAAACACGTAAAAGCAAATGTCATCATTAATATTACTATTTAACACTCTAAGAAACAAATCAATATTAATAAATAATAACCAACAAACAAACATATTAACAATTTAAGAAGCAAATCAATATTAAAACACTTAAATCTTAATATTAAAAATTTAAAAATAAATAAATTGGGTATAAGATTAAAAAGAATGGCCCCTTGGTCCTCAACCACTAATCACGCACGCTGCCCCCAAACTTACATAGTGTCTCACACAAAACTCCCTCATCCCTCACCCACATGTTTTCTTTTATTACATCGGGTGACCCCAACTTTTCACACTGCCTCAAATAAACCCCCATACTAAGTAAAACTTTCAAAATAGTCCAGGTAGCGCCATGGCTCTGCCCCTGTATATACGGTAGTAATAACACGTGCCCTACTTAAATACAGAAAGAATAAAAGTTCAACATGCATTTAATGTTGCATTAATTTTCATGTAAAATCTTAATTCTTTATATACTTAAATATTTATCATATGCTCTTAGGGCACATGCTATTACTAACCATATATATATATATATACTATTAGAAATGATAACGTCTTATCCACACTATTAATTGATGCGACCCTTGCCAATATCAACTTGGCCACGGTTATTAATAGCATCTCGAGCGCCTGTAAATTATTATTATTTTATGATGTGATTTTTGTGTTATTAGCATCTCTAACCTTTTATATATTCGCCATACATGATATGAGAGTTCATAATTTCATAGCTAAATAAATTTGGTAATTTTGGTAGCACTTATTAAAAGTAGATAGAGTGGATATAACATGAGAGAGATATAATTGGCATAATTTACAAATATTCTTACTGAAAGTAGTTATTGTTAGTATTTTTTTTTACGACAATAAATATCGTGAGACAAATATTTTAAATATCGTGAAATAGATACTATGAACATGCGTCGAACAATTTGTAAAGAGAATATTTTACTTTAGATAATATAAGCACATAACTTTTATAAGATAAATACTTATATACTAGATAAGGATTGTTTGTAGTAATGCTCTATTACTTTTTAGTTTTTCTTATTACACTCTAGGAGCCTAATAAGTTAGAATGATATGATAAAACATTTAAGAAGGTGAAAACACACACGAGAGAAAGCGAGCGAGAGAGAGACAGAGAGAGGTGGGTGGATGGATTATAGAGAGTCAAACGAAGAAAAACATACTTCATTTGTATATCTAAGCTATTGTGAATATGAGTCATATGACATAGCAAAGTAATTATTTTTGCATTGTCTAGAGACACTTAATTTATGTACGAAAAATCTCGTAGACAATGTAGATATGATGTAGCATTAAAAAGAAGAACCCACACATCTTTTTACTCTCTAATTTTATTGCATATATGAATTGTACCATACATATATCTATAATGGCATATAGACAATGAATCATTGGAGATTTGTTTTTTTTAAGGTTATCTACGTATATGAAAATGATGCAAACTAAACATACACATGCAATGTCTAAATTGGTTTTACACATCTATACTAATCTTCTATATATATATATATCAAAGACAAGCCCCCATATCTGGTTATGACACTAAATTTATCCCCCACACATTCGGTTATAGGCACAAAATTTTGTGTTGCCTATTTTGCCCTCTGTTACTTTTTCCCCAATAAAAGAATGATTTGTTGAGAGTTGAAACCACGATCATAAATATCTATTAAATATTTTTAATTTAAATTACAAATTCACACGTGCACGAAATGAGAGCGTGCACACACATCGCGTGTGCTTAGATGTCTGGACTATTACAACAAGTCAAAAGACCTTCCTAGTTTTAGGATTTATTATAAATTGCCATTCTTACCCCTTGAAATCCTATATTTCAAAAACTTAATAGTTTAGAAAGATTTGAGCCAATGATCATTAAGTTAACGTCTTACCATTCAACCATTACCATTTTTAATTAGTTTTTTTCAATTTTAAATTAAGTAATTTGTGTAAAATAATGTGCATACACATCGCGCGTGTATTCAATCTCGCAGGATAGAGAGGCCAAACATTCCATTCCATTGAAGAACTTACATGGGCAGGCTTTTACTTGGCGTTTATGTAGTACACTCGCCATTGCTGACAAATTACTACTTGTAAATGTCTTTGGTCTCCGTTCCTTTTTTATTACACAAGGATTCTTTTTCTGGCGAAACTAATTAGCATCTCTCTACTCTCACTCCCTCCAAATTTATAATCTCTAGTCTCAGTTTAATTTTAAAATTACTTAAAAAAATGCTCCCAACCTAATTAGTAGTTAACAATAAAATTTATTTTATGTTAAAAAAATTATTCATTAATTACATTACAAAAAAATTAATAAAAGAAGAATATAATTTTGAGACATCCTCAAAAAAGAAAAAAGAAAAGACTCAAAGAGTACATATATAGGAGAACCATATTGCTAAAATAATTATCGATCACTTTGTCATATTATAATATTACATTAAAAAGTTGTATGATATAATTCTAATATTGTACATTGTTTTAAAAATAATTATAATTATTTTGACAATAATAAAACTCTATATACAAGCAGAACTAGCAAAGATTCTAAATTGGAGGATTTTGAAGTGGGAGCATCTATATCTTCCGACCTTTTCTTCCAAAATTAAAAACAACAATATTCTCTTATCGTGATTTTATCATATGCTGAGAATCATCTATTTTTTTTATTTTATTTTTTAAAAATTCTGTAACATTTTTTTCCTTTTTTTATCGCAATTAAAACTGGGTCTTCCTTTGCCACGTTCTTTTTGGTCCAAAATGGCCTTTTCTACTTAATCATAATACTATTCAAGTTCTTAGTCAAATGTGTGTGTCCTTATTTTTAAGTCAAATGTATGTATAGTTTTCAACATTGGTGTGCACAGTAAGGCTATTTTATCAATTACTTTCAAATATTGCTTGGCGAGGAATTGAGTAGTGAGAAAAATGTAAATTAAAGTGTTTGATGGTTGGCGTTGAAAATATTAAAAAATAAAAAAATAAAATATGAAAAATTGAACATGTCTTGGTGGTAAAAAACTTCCACTTGAACTTTAATTGTTTCACTTGGTTCAATTTTTTTCAGTTGTATTGGAATAAATCGACCAAAGTAATCTCATTTTCAGCAAATCTATACAACTACACGCGGGTTGGGGGTGGGGTGGGTGGGGGGGGGGGAGGGTGGATATGTGCTCTATTTATATATGGTGAAACTCGAATATGAAATTTTCATGTATGAGCGAAGTCGATCCTTTTACAAATCTTAAATAAATTATTATGCGCTCTTACAAAGAAATCTAATCTCACTACGTGAACCCTAAAATGCCAAGTACCGAAGAAATAAAGCATTACTAAATACCACATTTTTATTGTTATTCTACTTCAGTAAAAGCAAAAAGGAAAAGGTGCCAACTAAATACAAAAATCACTTAAAAGGCCTTGACGAACGAGATAGAGATAAATAAATTTGAAAATAATCAATAAGATGGCAATTAGCATATAATATTTATTTAATTTAAAGTAATGGTATACATATAAATAAAGTGCCACAAAATTTTTATACAAACATCTATCACCAATTAGATAAAAAAAGAAAAAAAGAAAGAAGGTAATTAAACAACCTATTAAGTGTATAACCATATCCATCTATTTGAATGGTGCCAAATTAATTTTTACAAAAAATAAGTCAGCCCTAACACTTCCCATTTATTTAAAAGAAAAAAACAGACAAATAGGGATGAAGAATTATGGACCCCTCCCCCTTAACAGTATCCGCTAAAGTAGCTTCTAAATTCCAAACAAGGGGGGAAAATAGAGTTTCACTTCAAATCAGTCCACAATAAGAGTTTGCCAAATTAATTCAGACAATACAGCCATACATTCATTAGTTACATTAATTTATCTACAGCTATTCATGTCTACTTTTAAAAACCTACTGAGTAGCGAGGCTTGTTAGGATGGTAAGAGTATATCGTAAGAGTATCTATAATAAATAGGATAAATTTAACCCACAAATTTATAAATAATCATAAAATTTCTTGCGAGATTATAGCGCTTAAACATATGGTAAGATTGTACTTTCGCTCTCGTAGAAGAGTAAGTTTACTCAATAAGTTAGTTGCGGTGTGTACACATGCATATGGCAAATTTGCTGTGTGGATGCTCTAAGTAGTAAGTGGGCAATAGTTCGAGTCTCCCGCACCCCCTTTTCCTTGAACATTCAATCTTTATCCATTGCTTATATTTAAAAAAAAATTAAAAACCTACCTAAAAAGACTAAAATTAATGTCTTGAAGGCCTGATCTATTTATTTCAGTAATTGTTTTGGAGTAATTAGCACTTTTGACTCCTAAAGTTTACCACATTTCCCACTCTCGTCTTGAAAGTTTTTTTTATTTACTTAGAGGCACACCCAAATTTTAAACTGCGTCCCAAGCTCGTCCAAAATCGGATGCTCCGTTAAAAAAGTGGATGGAATAAGCATATGCATCTCACGTGTTTGTCTTTTGATGGATAATTCCAGTATTTTACAACATAACACGTCAATTACTGTATACCCAAATTAAAGGGAACAAAAAGCTACCATTCTTCTATGACCCCATCACTATCTCCGTTTTCCGATGCGATCCCTGTTGGCTAGGGATCTATCCCCAAATTCGTTCATCCAACCAAAAACTCCACTACTTTAAAAACAATACTAGCTAGTACAATTGAAGGTATTGATAGTGTGCAATCCATTGTACTGAAATTAGATCTAAAGAGAAAAAAGAGTTTGCCGTTGAAGATTCAATTGGATACCAAAGCTAATATTCCCACCGGAAAGTCGGCCACCACGGCCACTACTTCCGATGCAATGTGTAAGGTGGATCTCAGGATCAAGATCTGGAAATGGACTATCTGAGCATCAAAAATTAGTAAAAGTTTTGGTTTTTTTTCCCTTAATATAACCTTTTTGAATTTTGTCTAAAAAATATATATGATAAGAAAAACCATAAAACAAAGGCAAAATTAAACCATAATCAACGAAAATACCCATACTAAATTCAATCAAAAGCAAAATTAAATCAAAATTTCTGAATTATTCAGACTTGGGTGATTTCTACTGGATTAAGATTATATCTTTTGTTCCTATATATAATACATATATATGTATAATAAATAAGGCCTATAAGCACAAACCCATTTCCATACGAAGGTCAAAAATGGAAGAAAAATAAAATAAGGGTTTTTCTTGATTAGGGATGGTGGTTTAGGCTTTCTCTTCTACCTTTCTTTTTGGTTTGTAGAGAGTGAGTGAATCTAGGAATGTCTATATACGTGTATAAATATAGAGAGAGCTTTTAGAGATAGAGTTAAAAATGGATAAAAGATAGGAAATGTTAAAATTGAGAGAGAGAAGAAGAAGGATGTGTCGAATACTGGAATTACCCCTTAAAAGACAAACATGTGGGTTGCACATGCTTATTCCATTCACTTTTTTAACTGGACATCCGAATTTGGACGAGCCTGGGACGTGGTTCAAACTTTGGAAGTACCTGTGGGTAAAAAAAAAAACCAAAAACTTTTAGGATGAGCATAGGAAATGTAGTAAACTTTAGGAGTCAGAAGTGCTAATTACCCATTGTCATCAATAAGTCAATATTAGTATGGATGGGTACATAAATGTAATTCATTGCTGACATAGTTAGAAACGTTTTATTCTTAAAATGAAATAAGTCTCTCTTAAACTTTTATTTGGTATATATATATGAAAGACAAACATCTTTCCTTTTTATAGGATAAAAAAGGAAAAATAAAAGAGTACAATATAAAGACAAAAGTAGAGATAATTTATGAACTTATGATATTTCAATTAAATGAACTAGGATCATAATTATAGGATTCTACATTACATGCATAGTGAAACATATACAACTGTGTGTCACACAACCATTAACTCAAGGATGTGTCGTGCTTTAATTACTAGAAATTCTCGTCGTGCTTCATAAAGTATCGTTGTGCTTTAGCTTTGCATAGTCATGCTTTAGCTATGCATCATTGTGCTTGCAACTTTGCATCGTCATGTTTACAAGGGGAATGGTAGTGGACATTCACAACAATGATTTACTTACAACACTCCCTTTTGGATGTCGACCATAGGAATGCGCCTCGTTAAAACCTTGCTGAAAAACCCAGTTAAAAATAACTAGTGAAGCAAAAATAGTAGAACATTCTATTGACTTTCGAAACTATCTCATTAAATCCTTATCAGGAAAACCCAGTGGGAAAACACCTTGACTTTAAGGAAAAATAGTACAATGCATAAGTGGTGTCCGTGATGAATACTTTCTTATTGATCATATGTTCGTCTCATACGAATATCTTGTAGCAACCTCAACCTCCTAAATATTGTCATTGGTAGCATTTTAGTGAATAAATCAGCATGGTTATTAGGAGAACATATCTATTGGATATCAATCTCATGACTTTACTGGAGCTCATGTGTGTAGAAAACTTTAAAGAAATGTGTTTCGTTATATCACTTTTAATATATCCGCCTTTGATTTGTGCAATACATGCAGCATTATCTTCTTGAATAATATTGAGACATTTGTATATGAAGGTAATTTGCTTGTACTTCTAATGTGATAGATTAAGGATCTCAACCAGATGCACTCATTACTTTCTTTATGGAATGTAAATATCTTAGAGTGATTTAAGGTCGTAACTACCAAAATTTGCTTAGTAGATCGCCATGAGATTGTAGTATTTACACACATAAATACATAACATGTTCACAAATGAGCTTTGTGAGGATATGAAAGATACCTAATATTTGCATATCATTTCAAATGAGAAGTATTGAATAGGCCTTTAAGATAAAACAAACCCATGTTTGTTGTTCCACAAAGGTAACACAAAATATGCTTGACACCATTCCAATGCCATCGAGTTGGGGCCGAATTAAACATTGCTAACAAATTAACTAAAAATACGATATCAAGTCTAGTATATTAGGCCAAATATAATAAGGCGCCTATGGCGCTTGCTTCATCCGGAGTTATATTTGTGTCATTGCCTTTTTTTGGGGGAAAAAAGTCTTTTATCTCAAATTATTTCTTTAAATATTTAATTGCCTTAGTAAACTCTTCTAGAGTACCAATTAAGTTAATATCATCAACATATAGTACAATAATAGCATACCAACATTTAGTTTTTTTTTTTTTAAATAAATACACAAGGACAAATAAGATTATTAATATATCATTCTCTCACATTTGCCCATATTGTTTATATCACATTTGCCCATATTGTTTTAATCCATATAGGGACCGTTTAAGTTTAACCGAGTACATATTATGTGGTTTTGCTTCTGGCAATTTAATTCTTTCTGGGACTTTCACACACACACACACACATATATATATGTGTATGTATCTATTATTCGATATAGATACATTGTTACCATATCCTTCAATGCATATCAAGACTTTCGGATATTGCTAGACTTATTAAATACCAAAAAGTGATTGCCCTCATTACTAGTGAGTATATTTCTTCATAATCAATCAGAGGTCTTTGCGGGAAATCTTATACAACAAGTCTAGCCTTCTATAGAACAATCTCATTTTTCTCATTACATTTTCTTATGTAACCTACTAGGGACTAAAGTGAGAATACAAGTAAATTGTATAGGGGTATGAGGTCAATTATCATGTTTCTATCCGCCAAACAAGGCATTGTTTGGCACCAACAACAAATTGCTTATAATTCAGGTGGCTAAATTATTTTCACTACCTTCGATTTTAAATTAAATTTTATTTTTTTTAGAAAAAAGAAAGTCTAAAGGTGTTTTTTTTCTAACTGTTGATTATTGAATTCAAGCTATAAATATGATGTTTATTTTTTGTTTAGAACGAGGCTCTGAATATTAAGGGAATAATGAATTAAATTAAGCATTCAATTAAATTGATGCCTCTTGATACTGAATACTTAAACATTAAAAAGAAACTAACAGTTAATTTCTTAATGATTTAAAAAAAACAAATAGCATATTAAACATCTGAATGCTTAAAACTCTCTTATTAAGAATTCATAAGCAAAAACAAACATCCCCTAAATCTTTTCCTTTTAGATACTAATAACTTTTTTTTTAATTAAGAATCATATTGTTTTCAATATGTTAAAATTCCAAATAAATAATCAGATTTTGGATGTAATTGATTGATCAAATTTTATATCAATAAATCACTTTATTTTAATATTCCTTTATTTGAATGTCTAAATAGAAAGTCAACGTATAATTTTTAATTTGAGATAGAGTATTTCTATTATATAGATTTGGTGCTACTATGAAATTGTCCCATGATACCTAATTGATCCTTAATTATCCCGACAACTAATTGGGCATCCATCACTAATTAAACTAATTGAAGTTAGTTTTTCCATGCTAGAATCCTAGGGTGGCATGCATTATTTAATCTACATATTAGTAATAATTATAAACTACTTTCATGTGATGCACAGACATTAACAAATTCCTTAACTAAAAATAATCGTAGGTCGAAAAATAACCCTAGAGGGGGTGAATAGGGTTTTTGAAATTTAATATGGAATTTAAATAGTTTTAAATAAAGTTTAAGTCTATATCAAGAAACTAACAAATTAAAAAAGCAATCCCAAGAACAAGCAATAATAGAACAAGTAAATAAAGAGCTAGAGTTAGAAAGATTAAACCAAATGAGACAACGATGTTTTGTTCATGCAGTTCGGTTGTTTAAACCATAAGTCCGCGCTCGAGTAGTTCTCCCGAGAAGTTTCACTAATCGATTTTCTTACGGGTGAAAATCAAATCTCAATACAAGTGTAATTTTTCTCATTATACTCTACAAGTAGTATTCTTCTCACAACACTCAACATAAGATGCACTCTTACTAAATTATGAGAAATCCTCTCATAAATGAATAATATAAGTTATTTTGTGATACACATTAATGAACGATAACTCTCAAGTGTTTTTAAGATACAAACGAAACTCACACTATAGTTATCAAGATTGATCATTAATTTTAGCTCAAAGATGAATGATATGATCAATGTAAAGGCTTGAATTCTTGAATATTGTAAATAGATGAATAAATAGTTTGTGTAATGATTCAAACTTGTTTAAATGTGTCTTAGACCTCCAATATATAGTCTCAAATAGTTATAACCGTTTTAAATGTTTGGTATAATTATTACCTTAAAATAAAGCAAAAATCAAAATTCCAACGGCTATATTCCAAGGCATCAATCGACTAAGCAAAGTTATCAATAGACTGATGGCTATCAGTCGACTGAGCAACGCTCTTCAGTCAACTGATGGGCATTGTTTAACAGGCCAAAATCCTAAAATTTAGACTTTCACAATTTTGTTCCAAAATCAATTTTAATACTTGGGGAATGTTGTAAACATATTTCTAAGACACATATTTTTGTAAGAGCTCAAAAATAATTCATTTGAATTTACTATGAATTTATTTTGAAAATCGATTTATGAAAAAGTTATTTTTCAAGAAAAATCCTTTTCAAACTTTTTGTTGAATTCAATCTATGAATGATGCATGAACAAGTTTGAGCAATATGTATTGATCAATAAAGAAATTTTATATAAATCCTAAGCACTCGCTCAGTTTTCGAATTAACGAGTCTTCGAATGCTTTTATTTGTTTCTTCATTTTGATCTTCACTTGAGTTGCATTGTTAGCACATGTGATGCTCTTGAGATTTATGAATTTGATAGAGCAATTGAGTGATCAATCTTCTTTGTCCTCTCTAATATTTTGTTGACTTAATTGGACAGTGTTTTGATGATCCTTGTATTGTGGGCATATTTCCTTTGTAAAATCCATGCTTTTCTTAAATCTAAGATAATGAACTACAAGCTTATTTCAAGAAACATGTTAGACTACACATGATTAACTTATTGTTATTATCAAAATAAGATTAAGACTTTCTAGATCAAAACTAATAAGTCCTCCTAAAAGTTGACGGGGTCTCATAATACCGAACATCTGATACCATTTTGTCATGCTCTAATTTAGAAGGCCGCCATTCGGGAGTGACAAGGATTGGTTTATGAAACAAAATATAATAACAAGATAAGAATATATTATCTTCCAATATTCTCATTAATTCCAAAATTACAATTTCTCAATCCAAAATAAAATGCAACATATCTCATTCTCTAACAAAACTAATATAATTAAATCTTCCATCTTTGTAACCTATGTCCTAAATTTCACAGTGCACTTTGATAATCTGCACATGTAAATGAAATACAATAATACATTATCTCTCCTCTATTTATTCACTTTCTCTCTCTACAATATTTTTCCTTTAATTTTCTTTTTCTTATGTTGATTCATTATTGAGTGAAGAAATAAAGCTTCATTTACCTTTTTACATATAGCCACCTAAAATTAGTCTCCAATAAAGCTTAATGACCACAAGTAGCCACGTGGGAGTGGTGCATGAAAATTCCAATTTTTTTTTCTCTCATAAATATTTTATATTAAATTTTATCAAAATATTCAAGGTTGTCCATAATTTAAGCTTATCCAAAATTTAAATATATTCAAATATTAATTCATAATTTATGTTTATCCATAAATGCAAGTCTATCCACAAGTTTTAGTCTAACCATAAAATTGATTAAATTTTATTTTCATAATATTTTTTAACCTTCCACAATATAATTCCATAAAAAATTGTACTAAAAAGTATAGATAATTTATATCCAAAATATATCACTTATTTTAAGATCGTGTTATTATGCTTAGAATCTAACATTTATGTGAAATCCTAAAAGGATTTACTTTACCCTGAAACAAAGTCGAAAAGTAAGTATTTGATACAACTAAGACGCTAATTATATGGATTTAATCATTTAACAAGAATGCGGTACAATTATCTTAGCAAAGATTTGTCTAAGGAATGAAATAAAAATAATCCCATTTGCCCATGTGTCTTTACAAACAAATTCTTAAAAGGATTTTCAATAGTAGCAGTTTATGTTGGTACATTAATCGGGACTTTTGAAAAGCTCAAGAAAATTGTTGACTATTTAAAGAAGGAATTTGAAATCAAATACCTTAGAAAAATGAAATTTTGTCTCAAACTGCAGATCGAGAAAATCTTTATTAGGATATTAGTCAATCAATCTAATTATACAGAGAATATGTTGAATTATTTTATTTTATTATAAACAAGGCACAACCATCAAGAACTCTTATAATTGTCTAGTCTTTATGCATAAATAAATATCAATATCGTCCTAGAGAAGAATATGAAGAAGTATTGGTTCCGAAATACCATACTTAAGTGCCATTTGTACTTATTACAATGCACTAGACCTAACATTTCTTTTTATTTTAACTTGCTCAATATATATAGCTCAGCACTAATTAAATGACAGTAGATATGTATCAAACATATTATCAAATATCCACGAGGTATCATTAATTTTATTTTATTTTATTTGTATAACTCTTATGGTTCCAAGTTGATAGGTTATACAAATCTAGAATATCTTTTTGATTATCATAAGGTATGATCTTAAAAAATATTATGCATTTCTTAGTGGTAATACTATTGCCTCTTAGCGATATAATATATAAATTTTAGTGGCCATTTCTTCTAATTAACCACTTTAAAATTTTAGCTATTTATGAAGTTAATCAGGAATGTGTATGATTGAGATTTTTAATTTAGCATGTTCGTATTTCTTATCATTATCTTTTATTATAAATTTTTTTAGTGCTATAACACGAATTCAATAATGTTTCAACAAAGGTGACAGAGCTAGACATACTTAACCTAAGTTTTCTTCACTCACAAGCTTTAGAAGAACATAAAGATTGATTTAAGTCAAATAAATTTGTTCCAGAGCTGAGTTATTCATGAACTGATTACTGAAGTTGATATTCCAAATATCATTTTACGATATTTGCATGCACCAAATTCATTATCAAATTATATATAAATGTTTTCATTAGGGGGAATAAATAATCAGGGGGAACATCTTGAAGTATGCTACCCAAGTTTTGCAAACTCTACTCTTTTTCCTTTAACTATGTTTTGTTTCACTGGATTATCTTAGTAAATGTTTTAATGAGACAACATACTGTTCATTTGATATCCAGTTCCATGATCCAAAAGAATGTTTGTACTATTTTTCTTTTACTTTGGTTTTTTCACACTAGATTTTTTCTGTAGGAATGTTTTAATGAGCCAACTGTCATTGAATTGTGACATAATTAACATCTAAAGGGAGTGTTGTAATATATTGATATGTGAATGTCTATGTGTAATGTGATATATTTTGTCTCACATTGATTTTGTTGTATGAATGAGGAGATTATTTCATATTATAGATATTGTAACTTATCCTACATTAATTTTGTATAGAAGTAAGGATGTTAGCTTTTAATATAAATATAACCGACCCTTACCCATATATCTTATTAGTTGAATAAGAATATCTCTTCTCTTCTCTTCTCTTTCTCTCTCTCTCTCTCTCTATATATATATATATACATATATATATATTATTTCAATATTTTCAATTTTCTTTCACTGTTTTTTCTTCCATCTAGTATTTGACATTTTAAAATAAAATTTTAAGAAAGAGAGCAAACGTGGTTCGTAAATCAATTTGTTCATATATATATATATATATATATATATTTATGGTAAAAGACGACTTATAAATCAATGCATAAACTATATTATTAGTTATCACTTTAACAACTTATGCTTTCATTGTAGCTAATGAGACACGCATCTGTGATGCGCGCAATTGCATCACTTTTGGGATTCTTTGGATTGTCTCAGTTTGATTTTTTATTTCTTAGAAAATAGTAAGTTAGGCTCGAGTGAATTTCTCTATATATATATATTCTCATACGTTGGATTTTGAAGATTGAGAGCAGTGGCAATGGCGGAGAGTGATAACTATTAATTGAGACAAATCGAGAGAGATATTGTCAAATTGATCTTGACACATCGATATCTTTAATGATATTTTTTACACATATTTTGGGAACACTTTTAAATACATTAATTTAGGATGCATGTTGGAGTGCTAATTTTTGAAATGCGATAGGAATAGCCGCACACTAGCTAAGTGCTCATTTGGCTAGAGTCTTTGTTCCTTTCTAGAATTTAAAATGGTAATTTTACACATAAATCAGCTTATAATTCAACCTATATATATATATATATAACACAGCACATACATATATATTAAGCAACTAGCCGCTGGATTAAAGAGAGATTTTAGAAAATATGTTCAAAATTAAGACATGTACGTATTAAACACAATGCATTAAGCCTGTGTTAAGTTATAAAGTTTACCAATTCATATTTTGTATAGCATAATCAAAGTCATAATCGATGAAATTGGTAAACTTTATGCTATTTAATTGTTCGAGTAACTATGATTTTGATTCTGACTTGATGGGAAGTATTTGTTCCAAGTGGATGAGACTATTTTAAAGGTTATTGTCTTCAATGGTTATGCACTATATACCAAGATTTCATGCCGATTAATGCGACAGAGATTGAAAAGGAAAAACAAGAAAAAAATGGCCAAATAAGCTACAAGTTTGGTACAAGATGGCCGAAGTTTATCCTAATAGGTACTTGAGAATTCGTGGACGGATGAAACCAACCAAAGTTGGCTCTTTGATGTGGAGTTTTAACATATAAACTTGGCATATATAGTGGAAGTTTATTGAAAAACCAAAAAAAAAAAAAAGTAGATCAAGTATGCGAAGAGAATATTGGCGTTAAAGGAAATAAAAAAAATTAGGAAAAGGTAGAGGGAGAAAACAAATAAGTGTGGAAAGAGGAGAAGTTGGACAAGGTTTTTTGGTTTTAAGTGTGGGGTCCCAATGCGTCCTGTGCAACTAATATAAAATGGGTTGTGTCAAAATGTGAGTAGATGACTTGAGTTAATATTGTAGTGCCTTTAGCACCTCCCTTTCAGAAAGATTGCTTATATTTCTAAGGGTAATTGAACTTTTGACCCCCAAATTGTATTCTTGCTATGTTCCTGAATGTTTGATTTCTTACATTTTGATTAATAAAGTTTGAGCCAGGTTGTACTTTCACATACAAAATTAGAGTCCGCATTAGATTTTAATTATGACAAAAATTCATGCAACACATGAATTTTTCATCCAAAAAATGGATTTTCCTACCAAAACATTGACGGCGCATCCAATTTTAGATGAAAGTACAACTAGGCTCAAACTATAAGAACCAAAATGTAGCAATTGAAATAATATGAACCAAAGTGAGAATATAAGTAAACTTTAGAGGGGTAAGAGTTCAATCATCCTTTCTAACCACAAAACAAGGCACCACTAACAAATTGTTTATAATCCAGGTGGCTAATTATTGTCACTTCCTTCATTTTAAAATTATTATTTTTTTCGAAAAAAGAAAGTCTAAAGGTGCGTTATATTTTTTTTTAAACTGTTGATTGTTAAATTCAAGTTCTGAATGTGATGTTTATTTTTTGTTTAGAATGAGGCTCTGAATATTAAGGTAACAATAATTTAAATTCAGCATTAAGCATTCAATGAAATTAATGCCTCTAAATACTGAATGGTTAATCATTGAAAAAAAAAAGTAACCATTAATTTCTTAATGATTTAAAAAAAAACAAAAAAAAATAGCGTATTGAACATCTGAATGCTTAAAACTC
This sequence comes from Lonicera japonica, assembly GCA_021464415.1. Lineage (NCBI taxonomy): Eukaryota > Viridiplantae > Streptophyta > Magnoliopsida > Dipsacales > Caprifoliaceae > Lonicera > Lonicera japonica. Next base: position 27,748,987 of record CM038466.1, read on the forward strand.
ACTTATTAAGTATTTAGAGGCAAAAACAAACATCCCCTAAATCTCTTTCTTTTAGCTACAAACAACTAAATTCTTTTAATTAAGAATCATATTATTTTCAATATATTAAAATTCCAAATAAATAATTAGATTTTGGATGTAATTGATTGATCAAATTTTATTTCAGTAAATCACTTTATTTTAATTTCTTTTTTATTGGAATGTCTAAATTGAAAGTCAAGGTTTAATTTTTAATATGAGATAGACTATCTCTATTATATAGATTTGGTGCTACCATGAAATTGTCCCATGATACCTAATTGATCTTTAATTATCCCGACAACTAATTGGGCATCCATCATTAATTAATTGAACTAATTGAACTTAGTTTTTCCGTTCTAGAATCCTAGGGTGGCATGCATTATTTAATCTACAGATTAGTAATAATTATAAACTAGTTAACAATTCGTGCGATGCACAGACGTTAACGAACTTTATTTTTAATGATGTGTAATTAATTTAAAATTATTTGTAAACATACATACATATATAAATTGTGTTACATAATTTAGTAAAAATAATTATATATACAAATTTATATGATTATCAATTAGAAAAAATGTGAAATGTGCATATTTGAATATTAAAAAAAATTATACATGATTATTAGTATCATATAATTTTAACATGCCACATAAATATGAGCAAACTAATTCAGTAAGCAAAACTTTAAAAGTGATTAATGAATCAAAAGTATGAAAAAAAAAAATTCTACTAAAGATTTGAGTTATAGTGGATTAATGGGTGCTATTTAAAAGTCTTAGTTTATATAAAACTAATGATTATATCATACACAACAACTTGAATACTAGCATAAAAATCTATTTCATTTGCTTGGATTCTTAATTTCTACAAACATTGTTGTTATATAAGTTACATATTCATATTATTAAAATAAACCTGCAACCTCAATAGCGTTTGTTTTATCGCTTTGCTAAATAATGGTCTTAAATATGTTGCTTACATAGAATATTGCCTCAATTGTAAATTATTTTTGCAACTTTTACTTTGTTTTTTTCAAGAGGACATTAATTTTAATTTAATTAATGGTTGATAATAAAACTATAGTGTTTGCATCGATAGGTGTTTGGACAACACGTTTGAAAACTTCCAGTATTGCAAGTAACTCGAATTCTGCTTGGATTGCGAATTTCTATTTTGTCTAATCATTTCTTTATCAACATTCATCCACATTATGTGGCTTATAATCATTCTCATTCACAATTTCAATAGCTACTGAAAGAAAAATTTATCGTTTAAAATGATTTCTTTACATTCCCACAATTTTCTTGTGCATGCATAATTTGTAGAAATTTCTTTATTTTTAGGTACGAGTGCCCTTTCAAAGGCTTGTGTCTCTTGTGGGACCTTTGTCTCTTCTAGGATTTGTTTAGAAAATGTGATATTTCTGTTAATTATTGAAGTCTCTTCAAGAGTGTTGCATTGTCCTTTTGTTTGTCTCCTTTTGAGAATTGAATCTTTGAAACCAATAAGTTGTCTACGCTTTAAGCATGCGTTAGAGGATTCATTTGCTATCATATCTATAGGTTTTCTTTATGGGATATCAATCCTTGTTAGAGCATTCGCAGAAAGTATATCAACCTTGTTTCTTTTGATGCGTCTGTAAATGCATCAGGTATTTGATTAACAAACTTTTGAAGCTGTGTGATCCTCTACACCTTAATTTCACATTGATCAGAACAAATGTTAAGATGAGACAAATCTAGTGTATTCCATATAAGTTCACGCCGTTCTTCAGGACGGTAATTTCCTCCTCTTAATGGCAGGAAGGTTATCTCATCAAAATGACAATCTACAAATTGATGAGTAAAAACGTCACATGTTAAGGTTCAAGATATCTAATAATAGAAAGTGAATTAAATCCCACACATATACATAAAACTAATGGTTATGTCATACGCACCAAAATGAATACTAGTATAAAAATCTTTTTCCTTTGCTTGGATTCTTAATTTCTACAAACATTACTATTATATAAATTACATATTCATATTATTAAAACAAACATGCAACTTTAATAGCGTTTGTTTTATCGCTTTGCCAAATAATTGTCTTAAACATATTGCTTACGTAGAATATTGCCTCCATTTCAGATTATTTTTGCAACTTTTACTTTGTTATTTTCAAGAAGACATTAATTTTAATTTAATTAATGGTTGAGAATAAAACTAATTTGTTATGGCAAACTGAAAATAAGTCTATCAATTTTAAGCCATTTATAAAAAATAGCATATTAAATGATGCTACTTTCTCCCTAATACTAAATTAAAAAAATGTTATAATTATTATTTTATTATACATTAAGAATGTAAGAAAAGTAATTAATGATTAATTAGTGTTATTATCATTAAGAATATAAGAAAAGTATTAATGAATAATTAATTTTACCACTTCTTCCATAATTATATAGTAAGTATAGATTATGGTAGTTTTAAATCACTTTCCAAGTTTATTTATCTATCTATATATTTTATGTAAGTGTTCAAGCAAATAGGGAAGAGAAGGGGGAAGGCTCAAACCAATATCTTATATATATAAGTTGTCTGATTCTAACTCTACATCTTGAGGACGAAATTATATTAATAACTATCTATATTTATCAATTTTGCAACTAAATGTTAAAATAAAATAAGTGATAAATTAATTAAATTGTTTTAAATAAGCTAATTCATAAATGAAATGAACAACATACCAAACGGAGAAATTAAAAACCTGAAATAGAAGAGGAGAAGAAACTACATTTTTCTTTTTTTGGAATTTTTATATTTCTTCAAAATAACTTAATTTATTATTTGGCTAATTTTAAAAGTATGATAGCTTTGTAAAGCAAATGCGTCTGTTCAAACCCAATTGAACGAAGTTTCAAATTTCAGTCTTATAATAGTATTTTACGTGAACATAAAAAATTATACACAAATAAAATTAATATCACCTACTATAAATGAAATTATCTTTTGAGGCCCTTCACTCAGACTTTAACCTCTCCAATATCCATTCTATCTGCATATTTGGTAAAAAAAAAATAAAAAAAAATTGTAATAATAATGGCAGCCATATATATGTATATTAAAAGCTGCAGCCATCCTTAATGTTACATTATGATATCAAATTTTGATATTTTTAATTTTGCTTGTGTGTTACCATTATTTATAAAATAAATAAAAAATACTTACAAGACTAAAAATTTCAACTTTTTAGTTAGAAGGAAGGACAAAGATTTTACGATTAAATGATTACATTATTTACATTTTAAAATGAATGGTAATTGTGCACACGTCCCGTGTGTGATATTATTTAATAAATAGTAAATAAAAAGTTAGTGCATAGAATAAATGTCTGCTAAGAAATAATTGAAATAATTTTGCCATTGACTAACACCCCATTTTGTATGCTAATTTTGTATGTTTGTTGTGTATTGAATTTCGGTATGATACTTTTTCTTTTAAATCATTTTTGTGACATTCCTGGGGGTGGGGGTGGGGGTTGGGGGGGCGGCTTGTTGGGTGAAGGGCATTTATGTCATCCCACTTGCTTTCCTATTTAAAATACCTCTATGACGATCAATAATTAATTAAGGTTCCCTTAAAAAAAATAAAATTAGTTAAAATAATACAAAAGGAAAATGCCATACTTCTCATCAAAATCTCATGAGAAATTCAAAATATTTATTTTTTGGTGAAGAGAAATTCAATTCCTAACAAGTTAATTATGTCACCTAAATCCCCTCTCATTATAAATTCCGTCCTTCCTCTCTTCCCCTCCCCTGCAATTACAACACCTCACACACATCCTTCTTCGCTCTCCTCTTTCTCTTTCTCTCTAGAAAAAGAAACTTTGGATCAATCAATGGCTTTTACAGGCTCTGTTATTAGGCTAAATCCATCTATTTCTCCGTGCCACTCTGGTTCAAAGCTAAAACAGAGTGCTAGAAAACAGGTCAGTGGTCTATCTTTTTCAAATTTGTTTATTTTACATAAGTTTCACAGTTAGCTAGAAATACTTGCTTTCGCTCTGGATTTGTTCTATTCGCTGATATTCACTTAATTGAATTTAGCCAAATATACATTACTATATATCATTTTCTGATTTGCTGTCTAACGTGCACTTCATTGAATTTGTAAACATTACTATTCATTTTCTTTTTCCTTTTATTTTTTAAGATTGTGATTTTCATATTTTTGTTTTCTTACAAATTTATTAATCTTACGTGTCTCTACTTACTTCTCATCGCCTGTGCAATGAGTAAACTTGCTTTCACTCAAGATTTGCTGTACGTGCTGTTGTGCACTTTATTGAATTTGCAATCTAAACATTACTATTCATTTTCTTTTTCCTTTCTTTTAAGATTTTGGTTTTATGTGGGCTTTTGTTTGTGTAAAAATTTATTAATTTTCCTTAAGCGTCTCTGTTGCTCTCTGGCCGCCTGTTTGATAGACAGACTTGTTTTCTCTTAAGATTTGCAGCATGAACTGACGACATGCACTTCATTGAATTTGCAGTCTAACTATTAGTATTCATTTCCTTTTTTCTACTTTTATTTTTAAGATTGTGATTTTGGTGTTTTCTATGTGAATTTTTATTTGTTTACAAATTTATTGATTTTACTTAAACATCTCCGCCGTCCTTTGGCCGCCTATCTGATGAACAAACTTGCTTTCGCTTTTAATTCGCATTATGTGCGAGACTTGCACTTCACGACGCGGCTTTCACTGAATTAGCAACTCAAACAATACTATTCATTTTTATTTTGTACATTAGGATTATATTGTTTTTCAGGTTGCATTTTGTTTTGTTTAATTACATGTATTAATATATATGTTGGTTTCAGTTGTACTTGAAAGCTACAGCTACTAGTAGTAGTAATAATAGTATAGAAGGAGGAGATGAAGGGAAGCAAATGATGATAAGGAAAGAAAAAGAAGGACGGAAGATAGATTTCTCTGGAGAAAAGCCACCAACTCCCTTACTTGATACTATTAATTACCCTGTCCATATGAAAAATCTCTCCACAGAGGTATAAATTCAAGTCTTTGTAAATTTTGTGTACAAACTCATGTAATATTATTTTAATAAATTGAGGCTGCTAAATAGGAGTATTTAATATGTTGTTTACTTTCTTTTTTTTATTTAATATATTGGTCCACAACTATTTTTATAAAAATGTTTGTACAATTTTTTTATACAATTTATAATTGTATTTTTATATAAACTAGTGGTAAATATTTTATTTCAAATCAAGCATAAAATGCTCGTAACACCACTATAATGTTCTGTTTCTCTTCTTTTTATATAACTGCCTTCTCTTTCCTTAATAAGAACCATGGCCTTTTCTTTATTAATGAAATACTTTTTAATGGATTGTGAAGAACGAGAAAGCATCATTTATATATTAAATATGATAAAAATGTAATTATTAAGGTATAAGACTTTTTATATTTATATTGGTATATGTTGAACTTATTATTAGGTGTATATATTTATATGAGTGTAAGTTTGAACTTATTAATTCGTCTTATTTTAATCCTTAAAGTTTAAATTAAGTTTCACTTTTATTTAAAATTGGATTATTTGCCCATTTTTGTGACGGATAATCCATCTTTTCAAACGGAAAATCTTGTGCCACAGACACAGATTTTCCTTAAAAGAATTAAAAAATGGAAGGAGCATCTAATTTTTGATAAATGTGATGCGACTCAAACTTTAAGGACCAAAGTAAGACGAATGAGGAGAAAGTAAACAAAGTATATGGGTGTAAAATGTCAGTTAATTTATTTTTTTATGGTTATGACTGCTAATACCAAAACACTATTGGTTTTTGGTTTTTGGTTTTTGTCCAAGCAAAAAGTACGTTGACTCAACAAAAACCTTAAACCTGTGACTTTGGACTTGAAGAAAACAAACATAATAATTGTTAACCTAATAGTATTTGATGTACTTATTTCGCTTTTAAAATACTACATACAATTTGAGGAATTATTAAGTATTATATAGCACATGCACCAAGTGTCCTACCGATTCTAATTTTTACTTAATTATTTAAAATTATTTACATTTTTTGAAGGATCTTGAACAATTAGCAGCAGAGCTTAGAGCAGATATAGTATACACAGTGGCAAATATAGGTGGACATCTAAGTGCAAGCTTAGGAGTGGTGGAATTAGCTGTGGCCCTTCACCATGTTTTCAATACCCCTGATGATAGAATCATATGGGATGTTGGCCATCAGGTATTAAATTTTACCCAACCACTTCCATTTATTTATTTAATTAAAGCTGTCCATATTTGTTTAAAGAAAGTTTATCTTTTTCATTCTATATTTAAATAAATTAAATGGGTACTGAAAATAGAAAATTTTAATTAAATATGCAGGCCTACCCACATAAAATTCTAACAGGGAGGAGGTCTAAAATGCACACAATAAGAAAAACATCAGGGCTAGCTGGATTTCCTAAAAGGGATGAGAGTATTTATGATGCTTTTGGTGCTGGCCATAGCTCTACTAGCATATCTGCTGGTCTTGGTATATATGCCCTCTCTCCACTTTTTTAATTATTTTTGGAGAGTGCTATTACCAATGCGGATATCGTTTGTTCAATAATACCATATGTATCAAAATTTGTGTACAAAATGAGTATCGAATGGATTACATGATTGTACTCTCACCAAATGTGCAAACATCTAATGCATTTCAGTACTCATTTTGTACGAAAGTGTTGGTACATATATCTTTTCCTGAGGTTTGTATCAGAGTGGTTTATCGTGTTTTGAACAATAAGGACAAGAACATAATGCACTACTTGCTTTGACAATAGCATTTTCCATTGAATTAAGAGAAATTACTAAAATTGGGAAAAAAATTGTAGGTATGGCTGTGGGGAGAGATTTATTAGGGAAGAAGAACAATGTAATATCAGTGATTGGAGATGGAGCTATGACTGCTGGACAAGCATATGAGGCCATGAATAATGCTGGCTTTCTTGATTCTAACCTCATTGTTGTACTTAATGACAACAAGCAAGTCTCCTTGCCCACTGCCACTCTTGATGGCCCTGCTACCCCTGTTGGTGCCCTTAGCAGTACCCTATCCAAGCTCCAAGCCAGCCCCAAGTTCCGAAAGCTTCGTGAGGCTGCAAAAGTAAAATCCCTAATCTTTGTTTTTCATTTCGGTTTACTTTATGTTGCCAAAGAGAGTCGTGACGTATGACATTGTAATGTCTGTGGTCGACTGTTCGCCAAGTTTACAATGCTTTGTTAGAAGTCAAAATTGCTCTGACAATAGGCATAGAGTTTTCTTGTTGTATTATTAGTACATTTCCTCGCATTTCCTATAAAACACACAGTAGCTTGGATACTACGTGGGCAAGTCATGCTGTAGGAAGTTGTACAATCTGCATTGGCAGAAACCAAAATTGCTTTGTTATTGTTACATTCCTAACACCTTTTGTAGCAAACACGCTAATTTAGCTTTTAAGAAAGGGAGTCATGCTGTAAGAGATTGTATCATCTGCATTAATCACGCGTACTTTGCTTTGGCACTTTGGCAGAAGTCAAAGCTGTTTTGGCAATAGTGTCTACGTTATTTCTGAAATTATTTCTTACTTTTCCTCGCTTCTCATTTAGAAAATATGTGATTTCTCATATTGGTTTTCTGTAATGAAGAGCATCACGAAGCAAATTGGACCCCAAGCACATGAAGTTGCAGCCAAAGTAGACGAATATGCCAGGGGAATGATTAGCGCTACCGGCTCTACTCTCTTTGAGGAGCTCGGATTGTACTACATAGGTCCAGTAGATGGGCACAATGTCGAAGATTTGGTCACCATTTTCGAGAAAGTTAAGTCTATGCCGGCACCAGGGCCAGTTTTGATCCACATTGTGACTGAGAAAGGCAAAGGCTATCCCCCGGCAGAGGCAGCAGCTGATAAAATGCACGGTGAGACACAAAGAAAAACTTCATAATCCTATTTTTGCAATATAATTTCAGATTTAGCTTAGTAAATTTGGACTATTGGCTCAGATTTTCATAGGTAGTTCTGCCTTGGCAAGGACTTATTTAGGCATAAACTAACCTGTCAAAATCTAAGCCATCTAATTTTAAATTAATGGTCTAGATTTTTCAATTCTTCTCTAGAGTGATTTCTATCACTCTAGGGTGCTCAGTAGAGTACAGCTTGGAATGACGTTTAGTGACAGTTATTAAGTATCTATAGCGACACTTTTTCAAAAGTAAGATCCTCAAAGTAGACTATCCTCTGTTTTTTCTCAGGGGTTGTGAAGTTTGATGTGAAGACAGGGAAGCAATATAAGCCTAAGGCTGCTACACTTTCATATACTCAATATTTTGCCGAAGCGCTGATACAAGAAGCTGAGGAAGATAACAAGATTGTAGCAATCCATGCAGCCATGGGTGGTGGGACCGGCCTCAATTATTTCCAAAAGAGGTTCCCAGATCGATGTTTCGACGTGGGCATTGCTGAGCAACACGCTGTTACTTTCGCTGCTGGCTTAGCCACAGAGGGTCTCAAGCCATTTTGTGCTATCTATTCCTCTTTCCTACAAAGAGGCTATGACCAGGTATAGCATTGGGACACTAAAACAAGGCTATTTTTTGGGAAAGGACTGTTCTGAGTGCTTGCTTGGTTTAAGTTTTTGTGATTTCCAAGAACCCTGAATTGTTAAACTCACAAAAGAAGTATGATATTCCTCTTTGTGTTCGAACTAAAGGATGTCGTTACTATGTTGTAACTCATATTTCATACATTAAATTACTAAATTATCATATCATTAAATGCAAATACTCTAACTAGGATGTAACAGCCCTAGTATTATGGGTGGGTTGTTCAGCATGACTTGATGTGTCTGCAGAAATTGCCTACACTATGGATTTAACTCCAACGTTGCATGGGTGTGGTTTGAGGTGCTATATATGTTTGGTCATTGGTCCTTCCTAGTAAGAGGTCTTTTGAGGCATAGCAAAATCGTTCGAGGTTATGTCCAATGCTGACAAAATCTTACTGGGCTCGACATGACATAGGAAACACCAATGTCATTACTAAAACATCACTAAATGTGTATTCTCGTGATTAGGTGAATTGTAGTTGCTATTTTAACTCTTCATTTTAAACTTACGGACTAACGGTTTCTTGTTCAATATGAAGGTGGTGCATGATGTGGATCTTCAAAAGCTACCTGTCCGATTCGCAATGGATCGAGCTGGTCTAGTCGGGGCAGACGGACCGACCCATTGTGGGGCATTTGACATTGCGTACATGGCTTGCTTGCCCAACATGGTGGTAATGGCTCCATCAGATGAAGCTGAGCTTATGCACATAGTCGCCACGGCTGCAGCCATTGATGATAGACCGAGTTGCTTTAGGTTCCCGAGGGGTAATGGAATAGGAGCCATTCTTCCACCTAATAACAAAGGAGTACCAATTGAGGTTAGCCATTCATCAGATCTTTCAATCATAGTTTTCCTAAATATCCAAAACTACTATTAAAATGATGAGTAAAAAGCTAACTTTTTCGTCATTTTTTCTAAAAGGTTGGAAAGGGAAGAATACTAATGGAAGGCAATAGAGTGGCAATACTGGGGTATGGTTCGATAGTACAACAATGTGTAGAGGCTGCAGGCTTTCTCAAATCCCACAACATATTTACGACTGTAGCCGATGCTCGCTTCTGCAAGCCATTGGATGCTGATTTGATCAAACGGTTGGCAAAGGAGCACGAGATCTTGATCACAGTAGAGGAAGGCTCGGTCGGAGGGTTTGGGTCCCATGTAGCCCATTTCCTAACATTAAATGGCATTCTTGATGGAAAGCTAAAGGTAAGCATTATCTCGCTTAAACAATATTTAGTCGAACAATGCTAAACATGCTCCATTTCTATATAAATTTTTCATACAAACTAGCATGATACCAATCAGATGGAAGAAAACGTAGACAAAACACTATGCATGTCTCTACAAATTCATTTGATTAGTGCCACATCAATTTGCTCAAAAAAATTGTACAAAAATAGAGTAGGAATAGCATTTTGCTAATTTAGTTTGTTTTACATTTTTTTTTCCTATTTTTGATTAAAATTCGAGTAATTTTGCAGTTGAGAGCAATGGTACTTCCGGATAGATACATCGACCATGGAGCGCCCCAAGATCAGATGGAAGAGGCTGGTCTTTCTTCTAGGCATATATGCGCGACGGTTTTGTCGCTATTGGGTAGGCCTAAAGAAGCTCTTCAAGTTCAGTGAAAATTTAGACAGGAAGCTAGAAGAGTAAATGACCTACTAGAAGAAGGGAAAAAGATTGAGCAAAGGCATAATTTTCTTGAAATCCTTCTCTTAAAGTTCCTCCATCGAAGGAATAGGAATAAAATTAAGCAAAGGCATAGTTTGTGTTTATTGTATATTGTGTCTCCTTTTGTAATGCATAAGATTGAATGATTTTAACATTTTTTTTTTTTGATGAAATATTCAATGAGGCAAAAAGTTTATTAATAGCTGGGACTTGAATCGCCACCTTACTGAATCCTAAAATCTTGAAAAATTCACAATTTGTATTTTTCTACCGCATTCGTGTACAAATCAATGCAAAGAAAGCAACGCAAATTATCTCCGGTTGTTGTCGATTTCCATCAGCCAACCGATCGGCAGTTGAACTTTGATTGATTAACATCCTTTATTCTAATTTCACCTTTTCTGAATTTCCAGAAATTCTAAACGCATGTCAATATTATTGGAACTTCTGTATTTTTAAAAAGAAAATTTTCGAAACTTCTCTGTTTTTTTATCCTTATTTCTTTTTCGTAAGATAAAACTTTGAATGAATCTACCGGAGAGGTGAGTAAGGCTGGCCCAAAGATATATAAGACTTCGTGCAAAAGCTAATACGGGAAGCATTTTGCAAATACAACATACTTCTTTGTCATTATTGCGAATCCAACCGTACACATTTTCTTTCATTGCCATATTGTTTCTGTCCGTTTGGATTGAGGGGAAGGAATGGGAAGAAAATAGTTAATTAGGAGGGAAAATGATTGAATGGAATAAAATGAGTTTAATTTTATTGTTATTTGGATAATTAATGATGTAAAAAAAATGAATGAAATTAATTCTTACTTGGATAGAAAGAAGAAAAAGAAAGGAAAGAAAAAGAATGTGATTTAATATATTATTAATATATTAAAGTTAAATTTTGAAATTTAAGTAATAATTCATTAAAATCTTTACCTTTCTTTCTTAATCCTCCAAATATTGAAAGTAAACAAAATAAAAGAATCCCATTCCCTCTATTTCTTTTACAATCCGTTCACGGTTCTGAACAAACAAGTGATTTATAGTCCCTCCTATTCCCTTCCCATTCTCTCAATCTTAACGGACCGCATAACTTGGCATTCAAATTGACAATTTACTTCACTTCTTTCCAATTCTAATCACACATTTTTGTTCTTTGGAACCTATTGACAAATTTTAAAAGACGCACATCTTGAGTTGTTCCAGTTTTTTCCCGTATTTTTGAAGCCAGAATTTTAAAAAACAACTAAAGACGTCTTACAAGATTTTACAAATACAAAAGCTAGTTGCTCCATGGAACTTTCCTCACCGTAGTACTAAATTAAAGTACAATTAAACACGACTTCAACGCAAGATTAATAATTAGAAAAAGGAAAATACACTTTAAAATCTATCCCTCTCACACACACACATTCGTTGTAGTAAAATACACGATCTGCAAAATATTTGAATTCATTGAAAACCCACCAAATAGGCCTCCTACCTGAACAAGCCAAATAAGAACCCGAGTTACTCGTCTTTTTTTCTCCAAATTGTGCATGTATATATGTGCGTTGGTGCGTGTGTTTTGGGGAAATTTGCATGAGGGATTGGTGTTGGTGAGATGGAAGAGTAGTAGAAGAAAACTACAAGAAAGACAGAGCGACCAGTGGTGTCAAGATGCTAACCGTGCTCATATGTACACATATACACTCGTACTCGCATAATCGAGCCAATGCAATGGTGATAAAAGTTGACATCCGAATAGACACATTAACACATGGATATCAAATACTTCACGTTATATGCCTAATGCCTTCATGAAGGAAACTTGACATGAACCTCGGATTTTAATGTCCATGTTTCTATGAAGATGTTCATATCTTTGTTTTGGGGCATGCTGTGCTTAGAATTGGTAACCGGCAATTTTAACATTACAACTAGGGTGTTTAGTAATAGAAATATTTCAAAGTGGAGTTTTTACCTAGCGAAAATCCAGGTTTGAATAGATCCGGCAAGCAGTTGAGGTGGTAAACGCCCACCCTTTCATGTGGGCACCGCATGGTTCGAAACCATGGGCTCTCCCTTTCCCCTCACCTGATTCGAACACAGATCTATCCCTGTACTGTACTACTTGTGTCAAAAAGATGCTATAATAAATTCTCGGTGTGGTGAAAATCACTTGAACCAAGAGTTCTAAGAAATCCAAACTGTTGATTTAAAATTAGATTGTGCAAATTTTGACAAATAATTTCTGTCTAAAATAGTGATGGCTGACTATAAAACCCTTCTTACTGAAACGGCTTCTAATCGGGTTACCAATTAGCCCAACAGATCTCAGCAACAATCCAACTATAAAACCGGCCTCGGGCTGGGTTGTTCATTTCCTTTTACAGCTGAACACTTAATCCGTCATAATTTGACGTATGATACAATTGCGTAAACTGAAGCCCTACGCAAGGATCTCGGAAAATAAAAACGAGCTATTATTTGGCACACACATTCTCATTCTCGCCTTCTCCCATACACTTTTCGCGACCGAAATATGCCACTCTAAAACTAGACCAAAACTGAAATGGAATCAAAAGTAAGGTAATTGAGTCCTTAAGCTCATCAGGAATCAAAATTGAATCAACTAGAGAAGTAAGCATATAATATGATTACATAACATAATATATGAACAGTTGGTTAATTTGAGTGAATATATCAGCTTACCAATATCTGATCTTAGAGTTGGTAAAGTACCCAAATAAGGTTATAAGAACAAAAGGCTTCTGTATGGAGCAGTAATACATTCAAAAGTCTCACATTGATCTGTATATAATATCTATGTCAGGTAAGAAACTATTTGTGTGAATTTAACACTTACAGTTAAGCAAGACTATGGTCGAGGTAAGACGAAGGCATGAAGAAGGGTCTTTGCGACCTGGATTTGATTGAGTGACCCTAATACGATCACCTTCCCGTGACCTTTTCCAGGACAAGGATCTTGCACTATGATTGTTGCGCCTGAGATCTGATAGACACTAACAAATGATTAATATAAAATTTAACTTGGTAAATGGATCAACAATTGAACATAGAACTGATAGAAGATTCCCATCCAGTGGTCCTCCCAAAAAAGGGAACATACTCCCATCCCCAACATTTAGCGAGCCAAAGCATAAAAAAAGACTCAACACAATTAGAAATATATTACTCCCTCCCCTCAAAAAGATAGTCCTACTTTAACTTGGTACTTTTGGAGGAAACACTAAAAGAATACAATTTATTTTCTACTGTGATATTTGGTACACTGATTATGTTCCAAAAAGGAAATGGGTCAATCTTTTTGACATCCTGAAAAGGAAAGTGGATCCTTTTTCCGCTTCCCCAACCCCTTTGAGCAAAAAGCCTCTCGTTCTCTTTTCAACCATATCAGCCACCCATTTTGGACATTTAAATATTGAACTAGAAATAAATCAGTATACTGCTCAAAAACGGTTGAAACAATGTAAGTCAACCTCCTCTACATTATTTCCCACCCCCGTACTTTCTTTCAAGCTGATAAGGAGCTAAAATAACTTATTGTTGATCTTAACTTGTCACACTTGTTACAATGAGTAGCATCTTATATACTACTCTATTATTTTTCTTGTTCAGTTCTGATGTAGTGGCAGAAAAAATCAAGACTTGTACCTGTTTTAGACAAGTTAGATTAACACCATTCTCACCATATACAGAGCCAAACACTTGTTCCGGAACCACAACCTCCAGAGTGCTATTAATTACAGTAGCAGGTTCCACACTGCATAGAAATTTGAAAAATGAAAAGCATAAAAAGCAAGAAATTAGCTCTCCTCAAATATTTATAAAGTTGAATTTCCTTTTCAAGGTGATTAGCTCATAGAGATGCCACAGATGATTACTGTCTTTGTCAAATGACGGGGCCTATTAGAGGAGAGAGAGAAAGAGTACTGACCTCCCACGTTTAATCTCGCTTTCAAAGGTCGCTGCAGTACATGTGAATGGATGTTTTATCCTCTCCATCCACATTCTACAATCACAACAGCTTAAACCATAAAGTTCTAAAGCTGATTACATATTTGTAGAGAGGAAAAAGAATATTGAGGCCTATAAGGCAAATCAGTAGGAAGCTTTCACCTGCAAATGTGGCAATCCTGGTGAATGATGACTCTCATCCTTATCAGAAAATCCAAGTTGATCCAATTCTCGGGTTAGGGTCATCTCTTTCTCAGATGGAGAGGTGATCTCCTCACATTCATAGGGACTAATATTAAGTGAGGAGTGGGGAAAATGCATAGAACTAGCTACATGGGGCTCAATACCGGAGAACATGTTATCCCTGAGTCTATCGGTAACTTGATACAGAGCGCTCTTTACATTCTCATACGCACCAGTGATCTGCAAAAGGAAACGTCTAGTTTGTTTGGTCAGATGGAACAAAATATAAGTTTCCTAAGTGCCTGAAGATGCCAAAGAATGATTTACAAGAAAACCAACACTAGTAATGTTAAAAGTACAAGGATTGATGCACTACACTCAAAAATTTCTGAATCAAAATGAAATATTCAGAACACTGGTTCATATGAACACGAACACCGATAGGCTGAAAGATGTTTCATATTGATTTGAAGTAGCACAAGCAACTACACTAGTTCAATCCACTGATTCAACGCACCTCCCTGTTGTTATACTCTCTCTCTCTCTCTCTCTCTCTCACACAGTACATTGTTGCTGAACAAAGTTAACGATCAAGTCAAGAACTTTTGGATAGCTTTATAGTTTAAAAATAGTTGAACCTTTAACACTTTATCAAATTCTGCCGAGCAATGCAAGGCATGGTCCCCTGCCAACAGCTGCATTTTGACAACAGATACAGAACTTATATCTGAAGCAACCTTTCCTCCATCATCAACCAAACAAGCAACTTCTTCAATGTAACTAGAAGTCTTGCACTTACAGTGTCACCCTTGCCTGTGCCCGGCACAACCCCCATTTCAACACCAATATCTATGGATCGGTCGAAAACACGAATAGTGGCAATTTGTGCAGGTGAGTACAATGGTCCTGGATTCTGCAAAACAGATCATGACAGGATCAAATCACAAAGATGATATTGGGTGGCATTTATGTGTATGAAAGAAGATTAGGGAGTGGTAATTTCATAAACAAAACTAAATGACACAAAACAAAACGGGCATGAAATTTACCCGAGAACTCGTGTTTGTGTTTAGACTCTTTAACACGATGTTTGTGTCGTGTTCGTGTCCAATTTTTAAACAAAATTTGGACACGAATTGGAACTATGTTGTGTTAAATGAGTCTTATCGGCTCTAAGTTAGAGAAAGGGCTCTTTTGACTTTGCCCACCATTTTATATGTGAAATCATATTTACCCTCTATTTTAATAATCGTTAGACTTTGCCATGGAGAGGAATCTCAAAGAATTACCCAAAAACAGGGGGTTAAGTCGAAGGATTTCATTAGCAAAACAAGATTTTGTCCCCACTTGTGTACATAATACTTTGAGATTCTCCCGCATGCACAGTGCAGACTTCAATGATTATGAAAATAAGGGTTACATCTAATTTCACATTAAAACAAGGGCAAAGTAAAAAAAGCCCTAAGAGAGAATTTTCGTTTCTACTCATGTTACAGCATGTTATTAGGACTTGAAAATTGCAATTGTGTCTGTTGTGCTGTTTACTGTTTAGATGGGCCGTGTTTGTGTTCCACAGAAATAACCCAACTTCGTGTCATGTCTCATGTCTTATTGTTCGTCATCTTGTTGTGCCAAGCTCAAACATGACCCAAAAATACGAGTTGACACCCCCTAAAGAAGACAAAGAAATAAAGTAAAATAGTAATCACGGCATGTAAATAGGATATAAACCTCAAGTGCAGATATTGTGGCAACACGCTCCTTGGCCCAGGCTACAGAGGCAGCAAGTTTTATAGAAGCACCGGTTTTGCGTTCTAAAGCTTTAACATAAGATGCACCCTTTCCAATCACGCCCCCAGCTGTACAAATAGGACAGAGTAATCTAAACACAACTTTTTGTCGACTACTTTCTTCTTCGAGCTTAACCATTTTGTCTGTGTTAGGTGACAGTGGATGAACGATTGGAGATGGAGAATACTCAACTGAATTTCCAGCCAAAGTTGGCAATGAGAGATTATGTCGAGGAAGAAACTCTGCTTTCTCCATTTGTGATCTAGATTGAAGGCGCTGGGCAATGGCAAGCAATGCTTTCTTTACGGCCACAGTTCCACCCATTACCTGCCATAATATAAATGAATCATTACATGGGCTCTTTGAACCCAAGAGGTAATAATTTCTTCGAATTAAGAATTGTTTTTCCTATTTCTACATGTAAGTGATTAAGCTTTATCTTTCTGGCTACGGCCAAACATGATTGCATTTATGCTAATATGAAACCTATTGACAATTGTTATGTATTGTTGACGAATTATCTAATAGCTTAAACTTTTTAGGTAAGATGGTAATCTAACATGGTACCATACTAATGTTATGTGAGAGGCTCTTGGTTGAAATGTCATAACCTCCATCCTCGATATCCTTACTTGTTAATGAATACGTATATCAACAGTTTTAGGATATCCTTTAAGCATATGCGAATCATAGGAAATTGGAAATTTGAAAACTTGACCAATTTCATTGGTGGTAGAAATCCTTCTTGTTTTTATATGATGTCATGCATGTGCAACTCGCATATAAGTAATTTAAAAAAACCAATTAAATAAAAGTGATAACTGCCTTGGTGGTTTGCTTTAAGAGCCCTATATATCGTTTTTGTTAACTAAGACTTTCCTTTTGCTAGTTTAGTAGATCGTGTAATTTGTTTCTCTCTCAATAATATGGTTGGCACCAACTTTCATACCACCTCCCCCCAAAAAGGAGGAAAAAAAAAAAAAGAAGACAGATTAACCATCCCTTTCTATAGTAATAAAATACAATAATACCAATATAATAGTAACAGAAAATTAGATATACGTTAACCCTTCTAATTGACATAGAATTTTTCACAAGAAGAAGAAAGAAAAGAAAAGAAAAGAAAAGGAAAAAAGAAAAAGAAAATGGAAAAAGACTAAAATGCCCCTTCCATTGCACATGAAAATCACGTGATATTGATTCCGTCAAAAACTAACGGTGAGATTTAACGGAGTGGCCAATGGTAGTACGTTTTAAAAGTTTAATGGTCCAACTGTAACAAAATGAAGTTCAGTGGCTACTGGTAGAATTTGCCAATAGTTCAGTGGCCATTGATGGTATTTACTCTACTATATTTGTACAAATATAAAATCATTAAACTATTCTCTATGTCCTACCTCTATTCTGATTATATTTGTGGTACATACAAATGATGAATTTGTGTTGATTTATTTGCCATAATTTTATATCCTTTCACGCACTTCTTTTCTTCACCTATCAGGGGTATTTTTTCCTGAAATATCTTCACTTTTCTCTCCTACTTTTATAATTTTATTTTTTATATAGATTTTTACAGATTCTCCATGAACAGCGATTGTGAAAAATATGATTATGAGGAATTAAAGAAGAAGGGTCTTGATCTAAAATTTAATTACGAAGAATTTAAGAAAAATGGATTTTTAGAGCTTACAGAGGCAATTTTGGAAGAATTATATGGTGGGAATTCCAACCATTGTGGGAACAATCAAGAGGCCAAACCCAGTAGCCATTCGATTCCTATCGTGGAGGCTATATAGTGCACCGAATCAAGAATTACCGAACCAAAATTGTCAAAGTTGATACCAAATCAACATGAAGCCCTTAAAACAATTAGATTATTTAAATTGTTTGACTATATATATGTTTTTAATTAATTTTAAATCTTTATTTGAGTGGTGTATATTAGATAGTGCCCATATATATAAGAAAGCATATTTTTTGTGCACAGACTACCTACCAAGAGGGATTGCGCAGGTGACAATTTTTGCTCTAAAAGTTTTATTCTCGTTAAAGCAAATTAGAGACAACTAATTTTTCGAATAGAAATTAGTTTTAACTCAATATGAATATAAAATACTTTGTGTAAAGATCAAATATATAAGTATTACACTTTGAATATCGTGCACATAACAGTAATCCATAATCAATAATTAAACTTCATTCTTTACATACTATTTATAAGAGATGGTATTATTGCCTAAATAATTATTTTTATTTATATTATGAAGTAGCGCATAACTTTATAAGAATACATAATTTTCAAATCATAACTTTAATAATACCGCTACTTATTATTGGCTTAGTGTATAATATTATACATAATATATTGACTTTCAAGAATATTTGAACTAGATTGGTACAATGGTAAATGTAAGTTTTTCTTGCTAACCGAACGAAGTTGCATTTTATTTTTTAAAACACAAAAAATATTTTAATAATTAGATTTACATACCAAATTCTCCATTTTTGGAATTGTTTTAAACCACAATATTATTAGGGTCCCAGCTTTATAATCTAGTAATTTTTTGAGTTCTACTTTCCCGAGAACCAAACGGAGAAACAAAACGCAAAACAACACCACCAACCTGAATCAACTCGTCGGTCGGAAATGCACAAGCCGGAAGAAGCTCTCTAGGCAGAACCCTAACCTGAGCACCACTAATCTTCCTAATCATATCAACAACATTCCCTTTTCTCCCCATAATCGCACCAATCTCACCTTGCCCTCCAAGCAACCTACAACCAACTACAGCCTCAACTTCTCGTGTCCCTTCCACTTCCAAAACCCTCTCGAAAACCCTAACCAAAGCTTCCTGCGCCTGCGAAACCTCCCGCATTTCTCCCAATCCTTCTATTTCTATCCTTCTCACCATGGCCAAGGATCCAATCACGTTGATTACGCGCTCATGGCAGTTAGGGACCGTGTTCTCGAGGCGGAGTCTGGCGCCGGTGTCGTTTTCCAGCCGTTTGATGACCGTGCCGGAGTGTCCGATTACTCCGCCAGCCGTGGCCGTGTGGCAGAGGAGGCGGAACGCCACTTGGCCGGGAAGGATAGTCGCCGGCGGATCCATATATATATATATATATTAGATGTTTCTCTCTCTAGTTTTTGATTGTGTATTGTAATGTGGTTGGTTGTTTTAGGATTCTTTTCTCTCTCTAGTTTTTCGGATTGTTGCCATTTTGGGGGGGTTTCTCTCTCTAGTTTTTCGGATTGTTGCCATTTTGGGGGGGTTTCTCTCTCTATATCAGCGGTGCAGTGATAGTGCACAGGGCACGTTTCAACGATACTGGCAGAGTGGAGGAGTGGTACGATGTCCACCGCTAATGTGCGCCGTGGGTGTTCTGTATTACTGATGACGTGTCATGCCTGTGGCGCGCCAAAAAACCACTACAAAAATTCATCTACCATGAATGTTCATTTTTTTTTCCTTCTTTTTCTTTTTTGAATCTGATAGAAATTCCAAAATGTGCCCTTATCAATATAGAAGAGTGTGTTCTTAAGATTACTAAGAGATTTATTAGTTAAAATTTCAGGTAAACCGGCTAATACACTATTATGTTGAATAGCACTGAGGTACATTTTAAAAGAAAATTGTTAAAAGATGAGTCTTTGCCCAATTGTCCTGGCTATTCACAAGAGTTTAACTATATTTATTTATATCATAATAGAATCTTGAAACGTCTTTTAATTTTATATAACTAAACACAAAGTACATGTAATGTATGTGTGCGCCTGATTTTGATGTATGAATATATCTAAATTGGAATTAAGAAGATAAACAAAAAGAAAGTAGCTCAATGTTTACAACCACTTCTAATAAATAAAATAATGTGGGTTCAAATTTTTCCATTAACATATTTTTTTTAACATTAATAATAATAAATACAAAATATAAAAATTAATGTCATAAACATTGGTTTTCCAATTTATATGATAGTAGATAATGTGTTTCACAAGCAAGAAGCGATGAGGGAGAGAATTAACGATACCTACTAAAGACTGATCCATTTCATAATAATGTACCAGAAAAATAAATGCAATACATTTTTGTTAATTGACCAATAACACTCGTTTGACATAACCTAGGTTTGGGCGTTAAATTTGGGTCTAATTTCACTTTGAGAAATAAAAATCACACGGATGCAAAAAAATTGGGCCCTCTGTGAATAAATGGTAACTTTTAACTGGATGAGGCCCAACCATTTTGTCAGGGGCTTGGGGGTTGCTTCGGCCGCTTATGCTTAGGGGTCTTGGAGGGGGAAGAGATGTTTTCAGTTGGTTTGGCCAAACTTTTACATTTTAACATTATATCTTAAGAGCATCCAATATATATATGGTATAGTATATAGTAAATTGTTATTTTAATTCAATAAATTTAATTATGAAAAAATGGTCAAATCAAAAAGGGTCCTCTTCTTTCTCTTCCCTTTCACTGCCTCGTTTTTCCTTTCTGCAAATGGGTATTTTTCAAATCCACTCAACATCAAGATCGATCAAAAGTAAAATTATTGTTTGGAAGAAAATAAAATAAAATCAAAACTCATAAAAAAGAAGGGAAGGGGGGGGGGGGGGGGGGGGGGGGGGGTGGTTAAAGATAGGCAGATATTCATGTGCTATCTTGTATGATAAAATCTGAATAAATTTAGCAATTGGTATTGTAAGAATAAGGGAAAAGTTAGTTATATTCGGAGTAAGTTGATCAAACTAGTTTATTTTAAGCAAACCCAATCCAATCCAAACTATATTCTAGTAGGAATAATTGTATCTCTTAAACATGAAAAAACTATGATTATCGATAATGTAAGGGACTTTTTTTTTTTTAATACAACCGGTTCATTAATACATGTGGTGTCCGACCGCATGGAAGGGGAAGGGAAACGGGATTCCCATACTGTTCTAAATACCCATCTTACCAATCATGTTTCATATATGGAGCAATTTATTCAATTAAATTTTGTGAACCAAATTCAGTGTCATAGTATATATAACGGAAAAGTTGGGAGTGGTTTGTGTAAATAATTTTAGTTTTTCGTTAGGAGATTTAAACCGAAGGTAGCAGGTGAACCTAATTGACAGCAATTAAAAAGTTCATTTTGACCATTGAATATAAAAAAAAAAGTTTGGTGACCTAAGTGCGAAAAAAGTAAAAGTACGTTTTTTTTCTTTTTGTCATTTAGCATATTTCTTTTTATATAAGCGATATACAAATATACTTGATGGTCTACAATAGAAGGGAAAAGGAAAACAGAGTTTTCGTGAATCAAACTTGGACATTAGGTGGGGAGACTCACCCGTGTCTTAGCTATACTAACACTTTAGGTGTACGCAAAGCTAATATTTTAGAAAAGAAAAAACTAATGTTACACGAGCGTAAACATATTTAGTATTTACACACAAGGGTGGGATAAGATATGAAACACTTGTGAGGAATTGCTGGGCCAGGCTAAAAATCCCAAGACAAATGTAGGTCAGCAGCAGAAGAAAAAAATTGGAGTGGGCTACAGGCGAGCTCAACCCAGGCACTCCCTTGTTTAAAAGCCGGTATAACTTAAAAATAAATTTGAATACAATTTTGTTACTCGTTTTGGGGAAATAATCTAGACATTGTTGATATTGACTGGCCAGACAACTACCCAATCTTTCTCCATTTTTTTTTTCAAGCTACAAAGTGTCTCTATCAGCTTTTGTGCACGTGAACTAATCTCTACTTGTGATAGACCACACGTATTGCTAATCACCAAAGATTTTGCAGTTGGCAAAATTCAATCCGGAGAGTTCCCAGTCAAAGTTACTGTTGATCTCAGTACCGTGATCACTGGGCCACACTTAATGATTACCTCATCATCTTCTTCTTCTTCTTCCCTTTTTTTTTTGTGCTTTCTTAAGAATTACTTGATTCTACAATCTATCCATGAAGATGATGCTTTGGTGCAAGAGTTCCTTGGTGGATCCATTTTGTCCAAATTCTCCCTCCTCCCCCTTTTTTTTCTTTTATGGTACGATTTGTACGCAAAAATATTTCTAAAAATAGTATTGCAATTTCATATTAGAAAATTTTACTGCAAAAATTATGAATATTTCTTTGTTATTTATGTGACCGGAGAGAAAGTCTAGGTTTCCAAATCGTTTGCTATGTTATTTTAAAAGTTTGAGAAAGAAAGAGGAAACGATTGGAGGGTATACTCGTCCAAAATATTAACAAGTTGTCAAAAAATGGAATTCTCATTGTAGAAGTTCTCATCATTTCCTTTGCGTAAGAAAGTAGAAATATATGAGATTTATGATTTATTGGCCCAAAGATGGGATATATATTTCCAATTGTAAAATTGATAAGAATAGTAAGGATCCGTTTGATAACAATATAAGAAACGAAAATAAAAATAGTTGATTTTTATAAGAATTTAAAAAATAAGTTGAGAACTGCGATAAAATGTCTTTTTACTTTGTGACATTTTCTATAAAAAAAATTCATTAGTGGTTGAGGAAGAATTTTTTTTCACAAAAAAATATGAAAGATGTAGGACATATACTCATAAAATGAGCATGAAATGAAAAATATCTTATCACATGATTCAACTTATTTTTCAATTTTTTACTAAATCAAGTGTTTTTATTTTTATTTTCTATATTTTTATCAAACGGAGTGTAAATAATTTATATTTTTTTCATTTCTATCCCATGGTTAAAGTGTTTTTAGAAAACTTTTATATCTAGTTGCCAAATATTTTACATGTATAAAAAAGAGTGGAAATTTTTTATCTCAATGAGTCAATGGTCTTGTCATTTATTACAAGAGAGAGAGAGAACAAATATGTGTAATATTGTCCAATGAAAGTATGTTGGCCATGTCATTTTAAAAATCTCTATTAATATTTTTACATTTTTCACATCATATAGAAATAAGTATTGAAAATCATATTGGAGCACCCTAACTTCAAAAATATTTGTTTTCCCAAAGGAATTCAAAAACTTGGACAAGTAGCTTCTTCTTTGCTTTCCAACAACCTTTATTTTTTCCCCTTTATGAGGGTCAAATACATTCACTTGGGAAAAATACCCTAGTTCAATTCTATTGGCATACCTTATACTTCCATTGATTATTTGGAATTTAGATGGAGTTGTCTTGGTTTTTCCCCTAATGAGGGCCAAAGACATTGATTTGTGAAAAATGCCCTAGTTTAATTATAGTGGCGTACACCTATACTTCCGTTGATTCTTTGGAATTTGGACGAGGTTGCCTTTATTTTTTCCCCTTATGAAGGCCAAATACATTGGCTTGTGAAATATAGCCTAGTTCAATTCTATTGGCGTACCTCCATACTTCTGTTGATTCTTTGGAATTTGGACGAGGTTGCCTTTTATTTTTTCTCCCCTTATGAGGACCAAAGACATTGACTTGTGAAAGATACCCTAATTCAATTCTATTGGCGTACCCCTATACTTTCGTTGATTATTTTTAATTTGGATGGGGTTTGTTGAGCTAAAAGGTCATTAATCTTGTTTTGATAATAATAATAATATGTTAATCATATATAATTTAATATATGTGTTGAATCTATTACAGCCGCACTTCAATAAATATCATTTATGGATCGAAACCGACAAAACCAAATCGCAATCACTCATCTACAAATATACAAATCATGTTGGCTTGCCTCACTCAACATCTTTGATCAAGTTAGCATTGAAATGAAGTCATTGAAGATCAAGATCATTGAACAAGTGAAGAACCGACGAAACAAATTAAGCATTCGAAAACTCGTTAAATCAAAAATTGAGTGAGTGCTTAAGTTTACTGTAAAGTTTCTTGGTTGATCATTTTTGTAACTCAAATCATATATCATTTAAAGATTGACTCAAACAAGCTTGAAATTGAATTCCTTTGAAAACATAACTCTTTACAAACTGATTTTGAAAATAAATTCTTATTAAATTCAAACAAGCATATTTTGAACTATCATGAAAATAAGTGTCTTAGAAACATATTTTTAACACATCCTAAGTATTAAAATTGATTTTGGAGTAAAATTGTGAAAGTCCAAAAATTGAGCTTTTGGCCTAATAGGTAGTGTTCATCAGTCGATTGATGGGCCTTGGCTCAGTCGACTAATAGGCCAAAATATAGCTGTTGAATTTTTAACTTTTTATCATTTTTGAAACTAAACTTATACCTACCCTCCAAAACGGTCATATCTTGATTAGGACTATATATATGACTTCTAAGACATATTTGAATCTTTTTGAACCAATATTTACATTTATTATTCATTAATCTTCAATATTCAAATATTCAAGTTAATTATTTTGATCAATCCTTCTTCATTGAGCTATAAATCTTTATCAAACTTAATAACTCTAGTGTGAGCTTTATTTATATTTGTAGGTCGAAAAATACCCTAGAGGGGGGGGTGAATAAGGTTTTTAAAACTTAATCGGATTTTTTAAATCGTTTTTAAAAAAGTTTAAAGTCTATATCAAGCAATCAAGGAAATCACTTAAGTAATCTCCAGTACAAAGAAAATATAGCAATTAATCAAGAAGCTGGAAATAGAAAGATTAAACCGATAAAAGTTGAAGACTTTTTATCCACACGGTTTGGCTTGTTAGCCTCTACTTCCGCTCTTAGATAGTTCCCCGAGAATTTTCACTAATACCGATCTTCTTCTGGGTGAAGATCAAACCTCTACAAGTGAACACACTTTATAAATGTTGATTTCTCTCAACACTCACACAAGAACAGCCTCTTGTTATTTTAAAAGATAAACCTCTTTTACTGTTTGAAGAATAAAATTTTGGTGACAAACACCAATGTACAATATCTCTCAAATGTATGAAGATTACAATTTAAGCTCACACTAAAAGATATCAAATTTGATCAACAATTTAAAGCTCAAAATAATGATGATTGATCAAAGCAATGTTCTTAAATCTTTGAGTATTGAATATAAATGAAGAGAACAGTGTTAGAATGATTCAAGAAGGTTTAAATATGTCATAGATAGTGTATATATAGTCTGGGACAACATATAGCCGTTTGGAGGGAATTGGTCGAGGTTTCGTACCAAAAATGGTAAAAAAATTAAAAATTCAACGGTTGGTTTCTGGGCCATCAGTCGACTGAGCAATGCTTATCAGTCGACTGATGGTCACCACTGGTTTACTGCCAAAAAGTCCAAAAATTCAATTTTTTACATTTTTGCAAATTAGCTCAAAAATCAATTTTGAAGCTTGGGGAATGTTTAATATGAGTTCCTAAGATTTCTATAAAGTGAAGAGCTCAAAAATAAGGTCGTTAGAATTTAAAATGAATTTATTTCAAAAACGATTTTTCGCTACGAAGAGGTTTTTGAAGGAATCTTGATTCAAACTATGATTTGATCAATCTAATAATGTTAAAACAATGTACGAGCTATTATGAAGATCAAATAAGAAACTTTACACAAATTCTAAGGTACTCACTCAAATATTAAATAAACGAGTCTTTGAAAAGCTTAGGAAGTTTTTTCAATTCTTCATTTGCTTTGGTCTATAATCCTCATTGATATGAAATGGTGAATGAGCTTTGATCAGGTTGATGTGTGGTGTAAGATAAAGGAAATTTGTAAGCTTTGTGGAAGAGTGATCTTGGTTCTGGCTTGTCGGTTTTGTCCACGTGTAAACAAATATATGTGGCTATTATTTAAAATAACAACTTAGTTAAATTACACAAGATTAATGTTATTATTATTATCAAAACAAGATTAGTGACTTTAAGGTCAACAATCTCCCCCTTTTTGATGATGACAATAAATTAATGTGTGTTATCAATTAAAAACATAAATTGAAGAAATAAAGGGAAAGCTTCCCCTCAAACTATGCATAAGGTAAAATCTAATAAGCATGCATAACATTAATTCAAACCATTGCAATGAAATAACTTAATAATAAAGTTGTAAGTTCAACCAAGCATAATAAAAACCATAATAAGAGTTAAGGGTTTAAAACCAACAAAAGATACTTAAGCATAAATAGCATAAGTAAAAGGAGTGTGTACCAAACACTTTAACACACATATTTCTCCCCATTTGTTATCAACAAAAAGGAGATAAGCCATCGCTCACTCTTGCAGATCTTGAGGGTCTTGCGGCCATTGCCCCCAACCTTGGTCGACATAAAATGGAGTCCAAAACGAGAAGACATACTCCGGATGGTATCGAAGAAAGGCTTCTTCATGAGCTCTTTGTCGATCCTTAATACGATTGAATCGGTTGTTTATGTTGGTCGAAAGAGCTTGAACTTGACCCGATAGCCCTTGAATGGCATGAAGCAGAGCAATATTTGAAGACTCGTCATGTGCAGTACGAGATCGGCGAGGGCCTTGTGATGAAGTAGCTTGTTGTGGAATCTCAGAACCTTCTTCTTCTTCTTCCCCATTTCTTCAAAAGGAGACGAATCTTCGTCCTCATCGCCACTATGAACATCTCTATCTCGAGGATCATTAGCAGTCCATTCATCATGCACCAATTTATATTTCATCAAACAAATCACCTTGGCACTATAGGTCTCTTCTTTTGTGGGTGTGATAACATCAACTTCATCTTTGAGACGGATATTATAGAATTTGAATAACTTAATGAGAGCCATGTGTAGACACCCACACCACGGGGGGGGAGCTCACATTTCGACAAAGAACAACAACTACAATCATCAAAGGTAGGGGAGGAGCCACAGGGTCTCAAGCCGGGGACTCAAGCCGATCGGTTATTATAAAGAGAAATCGTGTCTTTAATAAAATTTTTAAATTTTTGAATCTTCGTTAATGTAAAATTGAATAATAGGATGTATATTCAAGCCTCACATCGGCTTTCAAGTACCCCCAATCGGTCCACTCATTGATTGTCTCAAATATGTTTTGGGGGGAA